>OY292361.1:27500-1227500 GCA_958496195.1 Timandra comae | reverse complement strand
ATCCTTTTATCTGACAGTGACAGTCTCGTGAAAATTGTGAGCTGGACTGGGTAGATTTTTTTGTTTTTTTATGAAACTGCCGATGAAATATTCAGTTTTAATTTCAAAATTGGAATACGTTATTTTGTCAAGATTTCATAAAACTATTTACTAAATTCTATCTGTTATGATTAACACTATCTGAGAGCTTATTTTCCTCCAGTAATATTTATTTTACACCAACAATATTGTTTGTCGCATCAAGAACCAAATATTTACCTAGTATCTCATTAATACATGTCGAGAGTCGAAAGCCAACAGTGGAACACGACATAGCCCTACGTCAAACCACAAACACACCTAATACACAGACATTAAGCACAACATCCACTTGGAACAATTAATCATTATGTCTATTAGCACGACCGATACGCCACCGTGGAACAGATCGACTCAAATGAGAACAAATGGCACTAAATGGTAACAAATTATGCATATAAGCCCTCCACTTCCATTCTAAGAAGAGATTTTTCCATTTTTGGCATGATACCCAAACTGTGGAGATAAATTTGAAGTTTCTCGAACGAACCGTCACTCAATGTCAGCCCAGTTGGATATTTTAAAGTAAAACTGTGTCAGGCGATGTTGTTCATTTTTCTTGGTTTTGCTTTGAATGCCTGTTTTATTTGTGACACTACAGTCGAATGGTTCACGAATTTATAGATGCGAACAAACCATTTGCAACCAGTATTTTTTCTGGTAGTTTTATATCGGGCACCTGGATAAAAGTTTTTCAGATATCAACATTTTCGAGCTTCAAATTGGATTATGTGTTAGTCTCGAAGCTTTTCAGATTAAAACAAAGAATCTATTCCATTTCACGCAAGACCAATATAATTGTCACTAAATCGACTGTCAGTTTAATGCGCCCTCTACTGCTAATGATAAGAAACAAAGAGTTTAAGAGAGAAAAAAATAAGACAAAAAGAGACATATTATTTATTATTTGTCCTTCAATGAATCGATTTATAGAAGGCTTTTTTGCCTCTGTAACTACTTTGGTGTAACATGATCAAACTTTGAAGTAATGCGTAATTACTGGATCAGAGTGTATAGTCAGTCTACTATAATAATTAGGGCAAACAAAACCTCAATCATAATAAACTTTTAATCTAGCGTAAGTTTAAAACACCTAACGTTAATTACAAAAGAATCTTACAAAGAATACCTTAAAAATGTTCCATTAAGAAATAGTTTAACTACTTTCCACGTTGTCATATTTAACTCCAATTATACTAAAAAAAGCCACAATATTTTTCAGCCCCGCATCGTCACTTAAAACTTTAAGTTGTGCTTTTAAACCGCGAGCTTCATCACTAACCGCCATGCAAACTACAAAGTTGAAATAACTTGTGTTAGTAATTTTGTTGTGATTTCATGCAAGAAACCAACGGAGAAACTTTGTTGAGATGTTGACATGGTGACGACCTTTTTATGAAGTTTTAATGAAAATTTGCTTTATTTGTTTAGGATTTTTAACCTGCAAAAAAAAGATAATTTCTAACGCCTTTTTAATTGTTATTGTAGTTTTTGATGACCTTCTATGAAAACCAAATTGTAATATTTCGATACCACGAGATAAATTCGTCACACTATTTGAACGTTTAAAAATAGAATAAAGGTTGTTTTTCTCATAAATGTAACGTGAATCCCCATACGTGGAAGGCTCATGGTAATCCTACGTTTACGTAAATCACATCAAAGCAGTGAAGCCAATATCAGAGATCTAGGAAGTACCTCTTTGAGGTCGACAGCGCATGTTTACAGAGGTACGAAGTCAGTCTTTAGGTATTATTAAACATGAACATTGAATTTCAATACGTAAACTTTTATATTCATATGTGATTTTGGTGCGGTTGATCGAAGTTCTATTCCTTTTTACTCAACTTCGGAAAAGTTAAAGATATTTTTTGTTATTGTGTTTTGCAATTTTAGTTACATTGCTTATGTTACTTGAATCTATATACTACTGTATGTCTGTTTGTTCCAAGTTTACGTTTTAAGAGTTAAATATCTGAACGGTACCGTCACATGATTTTATCCCTAGGAGTTACCGTGTATCAAAACTTGAAAGAGTGAAACCCTATGAGATTTGGCTCGACGTTTATTTGGCAAGATATATAAAAAGCTTTGAAAAAAAACATATTAAACGTCTTAACACTAACTGCATCTATAGCCAATCTTGCAAGTCGACTGACTTCTCTATCCCAATCAACACAGCTTCATAGTCACACTACAATTTACACAGTACTACAACCAATATTAGCTGACACATGACCTTTCTGAGGTCAACAGCAAATGTTTGCAGATCTCAAGGTACAACGTGCAATGAAGGGATCTCTAATGATTGGTCATTACCTGTGCATAAGGCAAACTACATTGGTCAACCAAATATTGACGTTGTGTAGAGTTTCTTGGTATAATTAAATGTTACATTAAGGATATCCTGATTTTCAAAGGAGTTTTGGAAGATTTAGTAGCATTATCACATCACCAGCTTTCTAAGTCCAATATTCGATTCCTGGTTCAAGGTATGTTAACTATTTTCCAAATTTGACTTTGGTTTGAGATCATTTACAATACCAAAATACATTGCATACATACCAGCGTATTGATTAAGACTTCACACTATACTACCTTATATCTGTAATTGTTCTTTGTACTAATATAATCTCTGAGAGAGTTACTTTTAAATCCTAGGTTTGTAGGTCACTATCACATACTACGACGGGAACTCCTTAATGACGCACTAGTGACAACACATATGACTTGATAATTTCTAGGAATTCAAATAGATACCTACGTCATTAAACGAGTTTATAAAAAAGTATGCTTAGATTTTTAAACTGTTTCTTTATCGTGAAGTGTCTCATTCGCATGTAGTTTTATGATTTTAGTACTACGTTTCATGTTTATAAAGTATTTATCTATACTAAGATTACAAACGGTGGTAAAGTTGTTGAATTCAAGATATTTTGAGTTCCCGAAAGTCGACCAAGTGTTGAATATCCTATTTATCGAAAATGGCTATTTTTATTATAACATCACGTTACAAACAAAATAAATAGAGGCATTTGAAATTGACTTTATTGTAAGAATTCACAAATAAATACAACTAATAAATGACTATTCAGTCATAAATGTTACCACAGCAGTATTACCCATTCAATTTCAAACCTTATATCTATCACAATAAAGACAAAAGTCCCACACCGAGCTTTAAAAGCGATTGACAAATAAATCAAATAAAACACTTTCCCTCACGTTTTCCAAACCACATTGCCGATCGGGAATGAAATTACACTTCCATTTAAAGGAAATTATTTAAATTCAAAGAACGGAACTTAAAATAGACGTTAGAATGGGACAGGTATATACGACTCCAATTAGTGTGATAGAGATGGAAAGTTGGTACTACTCTCATTAGTTTCAAACATACACGGTACAAATAGAAATTGGTTTTTCTAAGTGGAATTAATTGATTGTTTCAGTTGTGGAAATGGAGAGTTCATTTTATTGGGGAACAAAGTAGAATTTATATCAATCACTGTATCATCTTTTTAAATGAAGAGTTCCTATCATCACTGTGACAGCGATACAGAATTTGGCACAGAACAATAATCCCAATATTCTCTAAGGATAAGTGTGAACATGAACAAAGCAATTAATAGCTACTAAACCAATCAATTACTTTTAGATATCATACAATCATCAACATTCAACATAACACAATCAAATTCCCACTAAACATAACCATTTTAATAGACCTCTCTGGTCAGTACATAGCACCTATACTATAAGAAAGAAGAAAGAAAGAAAGAAAAATGTTTTATTTGGACTTCACACAAAAACTTACAACTACATAACAATATTTAAAAAACACAGTAGGTTCATAAAAAGTTTTAAAGTGTGATGCCCAAAAGGACACAACTCAGCAAATAACTGTGATCAAGGGCAAGCCCAAGATTACAGCACTGATTTTCAGTTGTGCCCTAGGGGGCGTCGCGGAATACAAAAAATAAGTGTTGAAACAAAAATAAAAATAGATAGGTATAAAATAGTAATATAAACATAAACGTAAAAAAAAAACTAAAAACTACTAAACATCACTAAAATACTAGTACTGTAGTACTAAGTAGTAGCCGACCGACAAGCGTCAAGCCAAGCGTCAAGCAAGCAATCAAGTGTGACATTCCATTTAAACTTTAATCAATCAGATCAAAAGACGCCGCTCGCGCCGATCGGCAATATCGGCATCCATCAAAGGAAAAAAGAAATATTTAAAATTTATATTAAATTCGGAGGATTTTACAATATTTTCATCAAGTAATGTATTTAGGTCAATTTAATGAAAAATTAAGACTAAAAAACGTCAGGCAAATGAGCGCATAACACAAAAATTTGCACGCGCCTCCAAGTGAGTAAGCTACAATACAATCCGTCCCCATGCTAGTTGGAAGCAAAAGTAGGGTAAGTTTGAAAAAGTTCAAGTATCTAATATTTGTGTAAGTGGTGGTACTATTTATGCTATTTGCTTTTCAATATAAAACAATTTTAAAAATCTACAAACACTTTTAACTGTTTTTAGATTCCGCACCGGGGGAGGCAGATTGTTCCAGCACTTGGAGGCCGCATACCTGAAACTACCGCGGAATGCTGCAGTCCTAAATTGTGTATGAGGACGCTCGCGTACGGTACATATTACAATCATTTGCCCACTTGAGTTTGTCATAAAGATATTCTGGCTTTCGCGATGAAATGACCCCAAAAAGCAGGCCGGCTAGATGAACCTGCCTACGTGCGGACATTTTTAGCATTTTCGATTTATTGAGGTAAGGTGTTACGTGCGCCCGAGACGGTATGCTAAAGCAGAACCGAGCACAGGCATTTTGAACCCGTTGTATCAACCGCTCAGTGCGGGACAACAGACAGGGACCATACACAAGAACATTATATATATAAATCTTTGTCCATAGAACAAACTGAAAGCTCAGCTTATGTTGGCCGAGTCTGATATGGGTGCGACCAGCACTGATTTTCACCTACTCCTTTTTCCTCGAGCTATTGAATTGAAAAGAAATTCCTTTTTAAATACGAAAATTACATTAAAAGATTTTCTACCTAAATGTTCAATTTGGTGTGATTAATATGGATATCTCGTTTGACAGAGTTTTGAGTTCGTTGTTTTAATATTCATCATAACTTTATACAATGTATTTGTATGTTAGGAGTATGGAGGTGTTTGATATGAATATTCAAGTCATTGTATAATTATTTTTCATTTAAAATTTAAAACAAAGTTCTTTATAAAATAGCTAGTACATAATCATTAATGCCTTTATATTTCAGGGGCTTTGATTGCAATATCAGCTGAAGTGAATGTTTTCATGATCGGAGTCCAAAAATGACAGTTGGAGTTGTATTTTCGGGGATACAAAACACGACTTAGATTTTAAATATAAAAATAACAAACTCTATTACAAAGACATTAAGGTTTCAATTCATAAACTATTGAATCTACAACCTATTCAGAAGTTACATCAGACAAAACTAATCTCAAATACAAAAAATAAAATAAAACGTACTTAATAACAAAAGCAATAAATATTTCAACAAACAGTTAACCATAAAACAACATTATAAAAAGAAATGTATGTACATAATATGTTTACAAAACCAAACATTAACAACCTTTGATGTTCTCTAGTGGTCGCAGTAGAAATTTGAATAATAAGAAACATTTTATTATGTGGGAGTCACTTTGTAATGTCAAGTGAGATATGTGTACTTGTATTGTCGCATGTGTTCGGTTTTGTTCTTAAAAATATAGTATAGAGTCAAGATATCTGTGCCGGTGACAGCGTCGCTGTAATCGCATCTTTTGGTTGTCAGTTTATTGAAATTATATCCAAATGACATTACAATCAAAATGCCAATAGTAGCTTCCACTTTTGGCCGCCGGCAGCAGAAAACTTGGTGACTCTATAATAACAATGAAATGTAAGACGATTACATGACATTTTGAACTTAGAGGCGATATGATTTGACTATGGTTAGTGTATCCTAATCGCAACGTCAAAACGTGTAGTGTCACAGATCTCACACCATTGCAAAAGCCGCTCTCACGCTTATGATACTCACATCACCAATACACAAGCTCTACTTAAACAGCACAAGCTGTGCCCCACGGTTTTACCCGCATAGTCCTTGATCCCGTAAGAATTTCGGGACAAAACAGCCTATGTCCTTCCCCGGACTATAAGCTACCCCTGTACCAAATTTGAAGTCAATCGGTTCAGTAGTTTAGCCGTGAAAAGGTAACAGACTGACAGATGGAGTTAATTTCGCATTTATAATATTAGTAAAAATGGATGTTGGTGAACACCAACCTCAAGAGCACCTTAGCTACCTAACTTTAAACATTTTAATACAATACAATATAACTCGGGTTTAAGTTCTTAAACCCGAGTTATATTTCGAAAATAGTAAGCATACATTGCTGTACCAACATTGAACTTGGAACCTCAGACTTGGCAGGCAAACACTTGTCACTAGACCGCAGGCGTAGTAATTAGATCCTTGTAATTATATTAAACGTTCTTAAAACACGATTAATATTACTTACACCAATTACACAGTTAAAGTATTAAGAATTAAAAGTTTAAAAAAT
Source organism: Timandra comae (assembly GCA_958496195.1). Classification (NCBI taxonomy): domain Eukaryota; kingdom Metazoa; phylum Arthropoda; class Insecta; order Lepidoptera; family Geometridae; genus Timandra; species Timandra comae. The sequence continues at coordinate 1,220,791 of OY292361.1, read as the reverse complement.
GTTTAAAGTTAGGTAGCTAAGGTGCTCTTGACAGAAGGCAAATTCACAATAATTAAAGTGAACTCAACACTTCGCGACCTGAATGGCCTCAACTCATTCATCTTAAAGTTCCCCAAGAAACTTTCGTAGGAATTCAATTGTACCAAATAATAAGGCTTATTACACAACGTTGCAAATTAAGATTTTGTGGTAATTGTTACACTATAATTACTATTATCTTGTTCTGTATTCTTCTGTATATTTAACATAATATAATCATTTACTAATCATCTCGTTATAGTAACTGACCCCTAACTAAGTGTTCGTAACTTGTATCTAGGGTATTAGAAACTACGCACACACTCATTTACACACACACCCAGACCGAGAAAAATATTTGTTCATACAAATATTCACCCTGCACGGGAATCAAACCCGCAACCTTACGGATAGCAGTCCGGCATGGTGACCACTCTGCCATCAAGGTTATAATCATTTCTGTGTACTTACATATAAATAAAAGGCAACTGTTACTGACTGACTGACTGATCTATACTGAAAAGATTTGATACGATTAATACTCATATTGGAAACTTGAAATCCTAATCCTAACTAATATTATAAATGCGAAAGTAACTCTGTCTGTCTGTCTGTTACCTTTTCACGGCTAAACTACTGAACCGATTGACTTGAAATTTGGTACAGGGGTAGCTTATGGTCCGGGAAAGAACATAGGCTACGTTTTATCCCGAAATTCCCACGGGATCCCGATCCCGTGGGAATTATAGATCCCGATCTAAGCGGATGAAACCGCGGGGCACAGCTAGTAAGTAATATACGTTGTAAATTTTGATAATTTTAATGTTTTATTTAAATTACCAAAATATCTATAAAAATAGTATAATAATAGAATACAATGTACATCTATTGATCAATACATTTGTACTGTATTGAATAACGCATCATATTACTAAATGTAAATCAATAACGTGCTAAGTAAGTACTTAGATGATTTGATTGCGTTTACCAATCAGATTGGTTAAGATAATACTGAATTAAGCCATCAATCAAGTAAATTATGTAATAAACTATTAATTGACTAACAACATAGACATATCAAGAAGCAATCCTACTAATCCTACTACTATTATAAAGGCGAAAGTTTGTAAGTATGGATGTATGGATGTTTGTTACTCTTTCACGTAAAAACTACTGAATGGATTTGAATGAAACTTTACCACAATATAGCTTATACCATCAGAATAACACATAGGCTATATTTTATACCCGTATTCCCACGGGAACGGGAACTACGCGGGTGAAACCGCGAGGCGCTTCTAGTATTACATATGCGAAAGTTTATGAGGGTGGATGGATGGATTGTCACTCTTCACAGACTGATGTTCTTTATAAGATGGAACACATAATTATGATACTTTTTGTCCCGAAATGCCCACTGGATAGCGATTTACGCGAGTAAACCTCGTTCTATAGAAGAATCCAGATAAATCCTTCCTAACCTATGTATTCAGTGATAATTTGATATGTTTGAGGTATAGGGAAAAAATAAAGATCAAACTTATATTTATGATATTGAGATTCTTCAAAGTCGTTCTTTTATGTCATTTCAACCTTATGTTGAAACATTGTATAACAATATAAGAAGCATTTTAGGATTAGATACCAAATCGCAACCTAATTCAAACCTTCAGGCTACTTTGCAATGACCTAAAATCTTTTGGCAACAATCTATTGGCACAAGGTTTAAATACCATGAGAAATTACACTACTCAAAACCATTTCAAGTTCCTTCAATTTAGCTCTCGTACCACATTGAATAGCTTAAATTTAGGAGTTTTGATTAGAACAAATAAAATGGATTTGAATCCATATTTAGCATCGTCTTCCTTTTTATATCACAGATCATCATCATCAGTAACAGATGATTTAAGCAGTGTGTGGTGATATTGAAAATTTTCATTTCAATAAATTCCTAAGCACTTCAAATATCGGCTGTAAAAACTATGCTAAGCAGGCTGGTAGCGATACTATTTTGTTACCCTCTCCAAACACCAACATTATCTTAGTTGGAGAGGCTACTGCTAATGATCAAATCATTGCTAGTAAGTTTAAAAAAAATGGAAAAACTACAAAAATCACGTCATCGAGTTAAAACAGAAAAGTTTTTCAAAAATCCTGTTTCACAAAGTCGGTTTACCAATGTCGATACGAACTGAAAATTTACGAAATGCGAAAGTTAATTCAATTTCGAAATTCGACGTCCCACACTTTCGACGTTGTTTACGTTTGTGAATTTTGCGTTACAAAATTAATTATTAAATTGCTAACTTATCGATTTTGATATATTTTTGGATGATTGGAAAGCTATTTTATATAACACGCAAATTATTTCAAATCCTGGCTGATCTCTCGTTTTATAGATTAGAATTTTGGGGTAGAACTATGCTTTTTCTGGCACCAAACATCAAAATAGATTCAAAGTTTTTTGCGTAATATACTTACATTTCGATTAGTATATCTTTACAAATATTGCAACTAAATAATTAAGGCTATGCCGATTATGCTCTATCACAAATTTTAAATCTCGTCATGCATATGAGTCAGAAAGGAAAAGATAACTTGCCAGCTTGACAATAAAGTAGAAATTAGGTTAAACATTGAAACCTAAAAGGTTGAATACTATCAAGAAACTATTGAAAGAGATCAGATAGTTGATATGACTCGGGGCCTGTTTCCTTGCATGTGACGGTCCGTTCCGTAAAATCAATGACCTCAATCCATGGTATTGTTAGAGGAAATGTTGCAACGTTTAATGGACACCATCATTTGGGCCCGTTTTATACGAGTTCCTAGTTTTACGACTCATTTAAGCTTATGAGTGATAATTGGCATTGTTAATAGTTTGTCTAGTGGGTGCAGTAGCGAGGTATACGATGGACCAATAATATTCTGTTTTATGATCTTCAGATGGAGAAGTACAAGTACTAATAAATTCTTCACTTATAAAAGCTATTTCATCCAATATACTTAGGTACAGGGTAAATTTTTCAAGTGGGCATGACAGACCAAACCCGAAACTGAAGGATTCTTGAGGTCAGTTTTGATAAGAATTACTTATTAAAAAATGGACTTTTTAAAAGTATATATTCCTAACCAAGCATTGAAACGGTTGATTTTAATAAAAATAAAAACACGCTGTACAATCATACTATCTACGAGACATTGAATCTTAAAAGGAGCAAATTCCAAAGTGCGATGACGTCTGACAAACTAAGCAAAGCTAAGCAGAGTCCTTTGAACATCTTTTGCTATTCCTTAGTGATTTGGTCTACCACGCTCACTTTGAAAATTCACTCTATAAAGACGTATCCGTATAGACTGTCTTTTTTATTCAAATTCAAGTGATAAAATGTCAACGTGAGTAAAACCATGGGACGTGATCTTAGAAAACGAAGTTAAAAATATTGAATTCGAAAGTATTGATCTGACAGATAAAATAAAAGAAATGAATGATAGTAATTTTAAACTAGATTAGTTAATAAAAGCAAGTCAATTAACTTAACGACGTGCTGCAGTAAAACTAAAAAATAAAATGTACAATATTATTAAAATACTAATTAAAGATCTCAGGTTAACTGCTAGCTGTTAAATTACTAATATTTTATGGTTTCTTTTATTAGATAAAACGAATAACAAGAAAATTTAACGTTCAATATCTCAGTGTTTATTCCTATTATAAAAATAAGACATTTGCACGACAGCGAATGATTTTGTTTACCATTTTTCTGCGGTCGCATACAAATTTATAGTTTTTGAAGATTCATAATTTTATCTTTGTTATAAAATGTTTACTACTTTTGTGGTTTTATTGTAGATATTTTAATAAGGCATTCATACATTTTTAGATTGTTCAACTAAAGAAAATAACTACATCTTTTAAAATAATGTTTCACAAACAAATCAAGGCTTAATTTATTTTATTATCAATGAAGGTGGTTGTTTTTCTCCTACACAAAACCCTTTATTCAATAGATCTAATAATAACAAATGAAATGTATATTAAAGCAGTTTAGATAAATTATTCACACATTTAAACTGTGCAAATGTAAAATATCATAACAACATTTACACTTCTAAAACTAAAAAGTTTACTTCCAAATCCTGGACTATGAATTACCCAGTAAATCCGACTGAAACTTTTAATACAAATGTATCCAGAGTTCAATTGAGCCCAATCGGGATATTAGTTCCGTAAAATCATTTATAACAAAATGATTACCGTAATAAAATATGAACATCATAAATCATTTGATTAAACTGTGTGTTAAATTTATCGAATGATTTGAATAATGGATTCTGATATTTCATTTAACAACACTGTCATTATAGTTTAGTAAAATGTTTGTATCGGGTCAATTCAATAAAATATTATACAGATTGTTGCTTATCTAAATTTTGTTGTTAATTAAATAATTAGTATTAAAACAATGCCCACGATATGTAACATAACCGCTAACATCAACAGATTTATAGAAATATCAAATCGGGTTTATGATTCGTACATTATATAAAAACAAACAACAACTTTGCCAGCTCAAATTATTACTAAACGCGTCACTGAGCAATTGAAATCACCAAATACGAAAAAATATAGCGTAAACAAAAACTTTATACATAATGCCGTAAATCAGTTTTATAGAAAGCTATCGACTCGGTAAATGTGAATATAAAAACTTTTGATCCAACATTTTCAGAACACTTAACGGTAAAATCCTTTTTGTTAAAAAAAACAATGTATTCAATAAAAAAATAAAGTACAAAATGTAATGTACAAAAATAGTAAAAATTCTGCAAAGCTAACGAATGGTTACCTCAGGGAAGTAAGCTAGTTCCACGACTATAATTAATAGTCATAAACAACTCAACATTGGATTGCACTCCAACGTACAAGCGTAATTTAAATAAGTGGATACACACACGATAGCTATCCCTTTGGAGATAAATGCTGAAAGAGTACGTCTCTCAAAGTAATTACTGACAGAAGCAATTAATCCAACCGAGTGTTCTTCATGTTCTCCGAAATATTAGCACTGTGTACACGCTTTCACCACATTTTGGATATGGAGATTTGCAATTGAATCAGAATCTCGTATCTTGATATGTATTCTTGGTTTATATCCGGTCCTGGCTATAGACTAAGTTTTACTTCGGCTAGAAAGCAGATATGGTATGGAAATTCCGATTTGTCATTTTTGTCTTTTAAGTTTTTTTTATGAATTTCCAAATCTCAGTTTAATCTAAAATGCAATAGTTGTTTGTTATTGCTATAAAGCAATTTATGCCAGCCTATTCTTCGCTCATTTAACTGGGTGACACTTTTTTCAAGACATTTTTTTATCATAATACTTGTAAAAGTACATCAATAATTATATCGAACGATCTTCAATGTACATGAATGTTGTCCTATGTTTATTTATGATGGGCATTATTTCAACGAAATGGCATTAGTAGCCAAAATCTAATGATTGAATTGAACAGTTACTTCATATCCATTTGAAATAGTTTTCGCGTAAAGTATTTTAATTGACCTTAAAAACAAAGATAATTCTTCTGCCACTCCCATACTTTCATTGTATTTAATTTTAAACGGCAATGATGATAAGTATTGTTTTGTTTTAGTTGCATAAATGATTAATTTACTTTCATATTTTAAACATCTCCAAAACCAATAACCCTACCGAAAAAGTTATTAAAATATATACTGGAAAAACAATATAGTAAAGAAACTACTTTACCCTTACCCAAAAGTACCTTAACGAGCAAACTAATACAGCAAATTAAATTAATTCTATTCTACGCAAACTCAATTTTATCGCGTCTTAATATTCACAACTAATAAAGTCTTCATTTTCATTATAAACTGTAAATAGAGGTTCATTATACATTAACTCTTTTGATGGTACAAATTGTAATTAAATTAACAGTTAATTACTGTATTTATAATCAAGTTCTTACCATATATCATCGACACGAACAGCAGCACGGCATTCAATACGTATGAATGCCTCTTTATTCTCTTCAATCTATCTCCCATCTTGATCATTATCTATTAAAACATTTATTTCTTATATTTTAATTTGACACTTCTTTTCTTCATCACTCATTAACACTACATCTAAAGTATTATCTTCTTAATTAATATTTTCACAAAATTTGTTTTTTATAATTACTTAATGAGTCTGACATCGTGCCACAACTTATCCCTTTTTATAAATCTACGTGTCTCCACTAAACTTGTCAACATTAATACCATCTAGTAATTAACACGTTGACAAATACCTTTATGACACTTTACCCTTAAAAAATGTCACATCATCTATTAAAGTTCCCGGTTTAAAATCTATTTTTATTTTAATCTTATACATTGACGCATAAATTGTCCCGAAGCAGAGATGGTTTTAGCGTGTGAGCGAACACGGATTAATACGTACAACATAATGAGAAAGTAGCATCTATTTTAAAAGGGATTCTCCCTTGTTTTCAAAGATAAATCTTGTTTAATCCCCGCAAGCAAGTTTAAAAGAAATTTCGCTTTGGCACGGCATTTCCGTTGCTGGTTGATTTACGAGCACTGCACTGAAAATGTACACTTTGTTTATAATAGTTTGCGAGCACTTCCATCACTGGCGGTCTTTTCGGTTTGGGAGTGGGTGCCGAATATCGGCATTTTCGTGCGGTGTTCGGGGAGAGCGGCGCGCGTGTGCCCGCTGAGAGCGTTGTCAGAGCACTGACTTACATAAGGGATTTGGTCCGCGGCCGCGGAGCGTCTGCCAGAGAGGGATGGGGCGCGATTTTCGTAAGGGTTGCAGGTCGCGTGCGGTCTCAAATGAAAGGGACGGAAGAGATTTTCGCATTCGAGCCTGGATCCAGTGAAACGTTACGTTGGAATCCTGTGTGAAGACGCAATTAAAATGTACATAAATCTGTGAGAGATAAGTTCTTGGAGCAACACATCCGAGTTAATAAGTGTTTAATCTACCGTTTAATAGCTTTTTACCTCTATGTGAAGTGCTGGGAATGTTTAGTATCTATTGTGATTAGGGTGAAAATCTTCCTTATTACAGAACTAATACGCTTCAATTAAATTCCTCCCATATACAAAATGTTCCGCAAATTTAAAACCCAGATAAATTGGAGTCCTCAACAAATTAAAGTAATAAAATAAATGGGGAAAATGTCAGAACTGTTTGATTGATTACTAAAATATATTTTCGCTGTCCCCGGGATCCAGGGATAAATTTAAATAGTCTAAACAATCGAAATGAACCAGAACGATTCTTGCAAATGACATCTTTAAACAAAAGCCTCGATTTATATTAGTGATGAACAATTTTCAATGTAAAAGAAGCTTTATCTGGAGACAAGAATGAATGGGGAAGTTTTTATTGAGCTCTTTGAGAGTATCTAGGTCTTCGACGTCACTTAATACAGTTTATATTTTAAAATAATAGTGATTATTCAAATGGCGTATCTATTGCATTTTACAGTGGATTCAAATTGCAGCTGAAGTGAAAATATTTCTAATGTTTAGAAACTTATAATATGACGATACGGGTCTCTATCACATATTGCGCGTAACCCAACAAACACTTTGCTAATTTTCCTTTTAAGAAAGAAACTAGACTAATCTTCTTCAGTCTAGTGATTAATACTTCTCAAATAATTAACTATTTCACTAAAACTATATTCGTATCCACCCAAAGCCTTCAAAACACTGTATTCAAAGTTGTTTACACAAAAATGGGACTCATTAATCATGTTCCACACAATAACAAAAAACAAAGAAAATAAACCGCAGATAACAAGCATAAATTATTATTTATCTTCTGTTTTATGAAGTATTTAAATATTATTTTGTTGAATATTTGAATTAAAACTGTTTTAACTATTAACTTTCTCTAAAAGATTCACTTTTTTCTGTGGTATAGTTTTTCACAATTCGTATGACAGTATTTTCGTATTTTAAAGTTTGGTGATCAAAGGACTTTTAGTGTACCTACGCTTTTAGTATAGTTACGTTATAAAACAACATAAGTATATGAATACATACCTATAAAAATCTTAAGTTTTAATTAAGATTAAGACCATATATTTAAAGAATAACAATCTAAAATTATAATTAAGTTATCATCATCCTAAAATCTAATTTTCTCCAGATAATAAAGTACTACCCACCAAGTTCGTAGGGCATGACCAGTAAACATATAATTACATACGCCGTACGTGTCCATAAAATTAATTAACAATCGCCTAAGATCCTATTAAAATTGAAGGGAAATATTTATACTAAAGGTCTGGGTGAGGTCATCTTGAACAATATTGGTTCAGGCCCACATTGTAATGAAGATTAAAGGGAACCTTGTACACTGGGAGACGAACCCAGGAGCTAACAGTAATTAGAACATACTGATGTTAGTGTTTTACTTGAGTTTCATACGCTCGCTGTTTATCTAAGAGTTATCTTTGATATACTATTTTTTTTTTATTCATCCATTCCACTTTCCATCATGTCGATTGGAATTAAGATATTTTTATTAAGACAATGGATTCTGTTAACAATCCGAAACACTATAGAGAGAAACGACCGATACTAATTTAAAAAAATAAATCTAATATATAAAATTCTCGTGTCACAGTTTTCGTTGCCATACTCCTCCGAAACAGCTTGACCGATTCTCATGAAATTTTGTGAGCATATTCAGTAGGTCTGAGATTCGGCCAACATCTATTTTTCATCCCGAAATTCCTACGGGAACGGGAACTACGTGTGGGAAACCGCGGGGCGCAGCTAGTAATTAAATATATTTTTCAAACAAAACTCTGCTCCTTTTCACTATGTGTTATTACGCTTGTTCTTCCACACTATACTTGGCCCTGCAGTAGATTTTTCCTACAAATAATTATAATATCTATAAGAAGTATAATGTTTATCCTTTTAGTATGCAGATATTCGCCGAAATTGAGCGGTATAAAGATTTCTATTAATACAGAACCTGTTTAATTTCCAATTAAAATAATAATTGGATACCTAAATCCTATTTATTCGAAATTGATTGTTAAATCCAGTATAAAAACTGTATTTTTCAAATATAATATTAATGAATCCAATCTATTAAATTTACTTTATCCATCGAGACAACATTACTAAGCAAATGAAGTTCAACACTCAATCTAGAACATTATGTTAATTTATTCTCGAAAGAACGAAATATTCTAAAATAGCTTCACTTTGAATTCACAAAGGGCCCTAAATGGATCAATATTTAGCACCGAGGTGTACTCTTCGTAATATTTGAATAAACCTTCAGTTTTAAGTTAACAAGTCATTAATCCGTCTGTCCCTTTCCAATACCCGGTTTAACCGGATCAAAATATTTAACCAATATGAAACTAATCAACGCAATATTTGGGTTAAATATGTATCTGTATTAGGTATAAGTTACATGTTTTGTTAATTTTGTAGTTAACTTCCGTGTTTCATTAGTTATTTTAATTATTAATTTTAACTGTAAAATTGTATCAAGATCAAATTAAATTATATTCAATTAAGTCCTTCAAGCGAATGAAGTTTGTGGTTTATAATTTAATAGTTTTTTTGATATAATAAGATCTAATAGAGGTTTTGGAATTAAAATAATCCCGTGTTAAGTAGTACAAGCCTGGCTTAGTTTGGGATTAGATGGCGATGTCTAGATATTTACTCATTTATGTATGTACTTTGAGTATGTCCACCATCTTCACCGTGATTGATACCATATTTCAATATGTATATCCATATCTTAAAACATTATGGTGTCAATAAATATTTAGAATTGTAACTAAACTCATCCCCAAAGCTAATAAATATCCACTCAATCGCAACAAAAATGCCTAAATTACAAATTTTCCGTTTCATTACCTTACATAAAACAAAGTAAAAGATTTATTTGCGAAAGTAATATCTTCAAAGCTTTTAAACACTGATTTGAATTTGATTTAGTAGGAGTACACGTTAAATGATCAGAGATGTCTAATGTTACAAACAAATTTGATATTTATTCCAATTAGGGGTAAGAGTTAGAGTTGTTTGAAAGGAAGTTGGTTATAAAAATAGTACGGACAATAGAAGGGGACGAATTTATAATTAACTGCAATCAACACTGACGGATTGAATTTCGAGTATTTGGTACATTTGTGCACGATTTTAAAACAATAACTACTCTAATAAAAGTAGAGTACGCATAGTTGTTATATTACTGCTATCCTGGACCGAATAAGATTTCAAATGATGAGAACAACTCTTTTTTAGTATTACATGTCTTTCATTTTTCGTTAATGAATAGGTTTGTAATTAAACCTCACAAATTTGGGGCGATATTTTTTATTTTTTATTTTTAGTGTTATAACTACCGTAAGGTTGCGGGTTCCATTCCCGTGCGGGGTAAATATTTGTGTGAATCACAAATGTTTATCTCGGTCGGGGTTTGTGAGTGAATGAGTGTGTGCGTAGTTTCTGATACCCTAGATACAAGCTTCGAGCTTAGTTAGGCGTCAGTTACTATAATGATATGATGTAGTGAATGAGTATGTTAACTACCCGTAACTGTCAATTACAACTTCAAGATCTTAATTATTTATTAAAATTATAGTCTATATTATTAATTAATACAAATAACAATACCAATCCCAAAACAACCCTACAACAAACAAACACAACCAAGCATTTCTTTAGTATTGTTAAGTATTTTTCATATCCGTAGCGCACATTAAAAATAAATAATATCATGTGAGTTTCCCTCGCGAGTGTACCGCGCGCCTACAGATGTTAACATACGTTGTTTGTTTTCTTACTTTAGAGATATGTTTGTTATTTTCCCCCTCCGAGAATGCCCTCGCTTTTATTTATGTCAAGTAAAATTAACTGTCGCATACAAAATACCATCTTAAAAGATAAAATTTCTTAATAGCCGCCTTTAGTTATTGGACGTTTACTTGAACACGATTTTCTTTGTATTTGATGTTTTATTTTGTTTGATTCTGGAGTGTAACGTAATCTATCTCTTTATCTCTTATTAACTACTACTAGATGAAACTAATTCGTACAAATAACACTGATGTCCTCTATGAATATTTTGAATATTTGAACTCGTATAGGAATTAAACTTGGCCTCTAGACAACTTGTAATATTTACAAAAAGTGATGACTTTTTGACGTCTTCCTCGAGCTCAGTCTATTACTCAACCACACAATTTTTTTAAACAATTTTGTATCAAATTTGATACACAAATAGTTCATAACCCAGTTAAATAATCTAGGATACTATTTGGCTCGATATCTAAAAACCGTGAAACATTTTGAACTAGAGCGTACGGCTGGAGCGATTTACATGACATTTGGTACAGATATCTAAACTAATATTTTAAAGAGGAAAGATTTGATTGTTTGTTTGTAACGAATAGGCCCCGAAATTACTGGCCCGATTTCAAAAATTCTTTCACTATTGAAAAGCCACATTATCCCGGAATGTCATAGGCTATATTATATTTACGCGGGTGAAACCGTTGGGCGCTGCTAGTCCCTTATATATAGGAATAACACATATGATACTTTTTATCCCAAATTTCCCACGGGATAAAGTTCCACGCGGGTTAAACCGCGGGACACAGCCAGTATACATACAAATTGAACTAACATGATTTTCTAGTGCTTTTTTGTAACAATCACTAAAAGAATCCCTTCAAAAGAACTATTACAATACGAAATTTTCAAAAAGAAACTATTACATTTGAATTACAACAAAAGTTTTCTAATAAATTCTCCAAAACGACAAAAAAGTCTCGTAAAATCGAAATAAAATGTAAATGACAAAAAACTGACGTTTATGCGTTATAAATCGACCGTTTGGAATTAGTTAATTAGCGCTAAGTCAATTGCTTCCTTCAAAGTGTAATTCGTTCTTTGACTTGCTTTGATACTTTGATTCTAAGAACAGCGCAGTCTATTTGTAGAACTAAATGTAAATCTTGACAAATGCGAAACATCGCACTTCGAGGGGGAACTTTAAAAATGACTTCATTTCAAACCAATTTTATTTGAGAGTTAACTGCGTCTACTGTCTTTACTTGTTTTATTTTGGGATATAACTTAAACTTTACAAAGCTCGGATATTACCTTTTCTTTCTCCGAGCTTTGAGGACAATTTTACTTAGGGCCTATTTCACCATCTTCAAGTAACGATCCGAGTAGCTACTCACATGTTTTGTCTTTGTCACTTGATATAAAATAAGAAAGAGACAAAACTAACTTTACTTGGTGAGTCACTAAACTTGATGGTCGTGAAATAGGCCCTTAGTTAGATGAAATAGCTTAAAAAATAAGTACAAATAGTTTAAGTTAAAAGTATCTAAGCATACACAGAAAAGACGTTACTTTCATGGGTGTAGGTATATTTGGTAGGTAATTTCATGACTCACTTAAAAACTAAAATGATTTTGTATATAGTTGTGTAGGTATTTAAATATCGAAATACTTAAAGCATACACTGCACATTTACAGTAGTAAGAACGCTAGTAACATTGACAGACAGACACTTGTATTTATTTATATGTAGATAGATATTACAGTTTATTTCGGTAACTTAATTTAATACGGAACAGTCACGTTTCCTTTTTGTTAATGATTTTTATTTTCGTACAACTAAAGATAATGAGTAATGTCTGACATTATTCCGTTTGTTTGTTTGTACTCATATTTTAGTTTCAATTTAGAGGTTTTGAATAATTGTGTATGTATGCTTATTATTTCTATTTTAAATCTGTCTTTGTATCAAATACGATTCTCAAATAAAAGGAATGTTTAGATTTTGACAACCTCGATGGCAGAGTGGTTACCAAGCCGAACTGCCATCCGTAAGGTTGCGGGTTTGATTCCCGTGCAGGGTGAATATTTGTGGGATCCACAAATGTTTATCTCGGTCTGGGTGTGTGTGCCAACATCGGTCGACCGAGAAAGCGTTGGCGGGATGATCTCACTACCTTCGACAGTAGCTGGTGGAACACTGCGAAGGATAGGGATGGTTGGAGACATAGGTACTATACCTGAATAAAAAATAAAAGTTTACATCAAACAATAATTTATCTCATCATAGATAACACTACAAAACAGCCGTTAACTACAATCAAAAAACAATCTTACGCGTAAAACAATAAGATACATAATAAATCCGATATAAAATCCAGGATTTTCATCGAGATTTTTTTATTGTTAAAACTGTAGTGAATCGTATCCCGTAGGATAGGAAGCGTCGCCTAATTCCTTTTATCTCGTACCATTTTTAGGGTTCCGTACCGAAAGGGTAAAAACGGGACCTTATTACTAAGACTCTGTCCGTCCGTTGAGTCTGTCTATGTCTGTCTGTCTACCCGTGTGTTTGTCTGCCTATCTGTCCATCTATCAGTCTATTTATCTGTTGATCTCGCCTTTCCATAAAAAATATTATAAAATAAAACGGATCCAGGGTATCAGATATGGGGGATCCAACCGGAATCACTCTCTTTTTGTTGTCACCAGGCTAGAAAGTTGTTTTTTCTCTGTAGCTGCTATAATAACATAAACTGAAACAGAGTAAAATACATATAAGAATGCACATAATAATTCCATACAGTAAATGTACCGTTTTTTCTCGATATCAGTAACTGCTAAAGGGATTGGGGAGGAGAGAAAAGAAAGAGACAGTGATTTGATGTTGTAAACATAACTGCTATTGCAAATTGAACTATAAGTAATCCGCATTAATATCTAGATTTACTTGAGGAGTTGTAATTTGATAATGGTACAGAACCCTTGGTGCGGTGGTCCGACTTGTACTTGTCCGGTTTGTTCCTATCTATTGCTCACCATTCGTACCTGACTTTAGACGTAATTACCCTCTTTGTTTACGAGTTTTGCCCTTTTTCCATGGACGGAAAACTAAGAGATTTCCTTTGCTCCTTTCCTTGTTTATTTTTTTACGTTTCCCCCTTAACCGCTATTCAGTTTCGATTATCTGAAAACATTTGTTATAGTTAATAATGTCTCAGTTTGTGTTGCATTTGTTTAGTCTAATAATGTTTTTGTTTTCCTTCAACCTACTTTAGTTGGTGAAGAAACTATGTTCTACTCGTTGGCAAAAGTTTGGTGAATATCCCACCAGAAAGAATCCGTCAATTCAAACGTTTAAGTCAACATATGTACGGGTAGATTCAGTGCGGTTACATTTATATTACGTAAAAAGTTATAAGAGGTTGCTTAGCGAAATTAAAACTCAAAATAACTACAGAATAATAAATTGAAATATGTAGAACTTCTTTTAATAGATTAACAACAGTTTGAAATTTCGTTTCTGTATATGTTTTTGAGCATTAAGTATCCTCTTAAAAGAGCACATAAATACGAAAATAATTGAATTTAAGAGACGTTAATTTGCTAATCGTACAAATATTTATACCGCTTCAGCAAGGATTAAGCGTAAAAACTAATTGTATAAACACATGTGCCAGATTTAAAACGTTGTAAGTCCTAATACAAGTACTATTACAATACATACGAAATAGTACTTAAAGAGGTACATGATAAGGGTTGTTTCAGCTTGAAAGTAATTGATATAAAATGTTTACATGTACCACAAATCAAAAGGCAATAAAAGTACATTTAAGTAGTTCTATTTTTGATTTTGTTTCCTCCAATAAACGTTTTAGTGAGCGTTCTCTGTTCGCTTTGAATTATTTGTTTTCTTATGGAATGAATGGTTTTGAAATTATTTAATCCAATAAGTAGCTGGCTGTTATCCATAGTTTCGACCACGTTAAATTTTATTATATCTATAAAGCTTCTTCTAGGATCGCTATATCTGTGACGTAGTCTAAAAGTTCTATCATATGCATACAGAAGACTTATTTATTTTATGAATCCAATCAAAATTGGTTGGATTATTTTTAATATTTGTAGCCTATGGGTTCAAATTAAAGTAGTTACGTAAGCATACATAAATTGCGTAAATTAATTGAAATCTACAATTTTTAATACCCTTACATACTACATACTAACTAACCATCGATTAAAAAGAACGTAACCAATCACCCATCTATCAATAAACAAAACAGCCCTAAGGGTGTACCCTGTACACTCGACAAGACAAATAAAATCAATGACTTCAAAAAAACAGTATAGCACGCGCCCTCTATTTATTTTCTCATCGAATGTACCAAAAGACCAACAGCTGTTAACGTATGCTCGTGTTTTCTTTATTTAGGAGATATATCTGTTTGTTACTTTTTGTAGGGATCTACCGGCGCCTCCGGTCTCTTTCTTTATTATTTATGGCTGCGAGTATACCGCCAAGGAAGTACAGATTGCAGAATGTACTAATCGTGTAAGTCTTTCATGTTCTGTCATACATTGTAGCCAATGTTGTGAATAATGTAGTTTTGAGGATTTTTAGTATGATTATTTTGATAATAAGTGATGTACGAGTTGTATATTATGTACGGTTAATTACAACATGAGGTACAAATATTCTATCTGTATAGTGTACATATTCTTAAGTTTAACAGTCAGTTTTATACTACTATAGGCTACTTTTCTTTATCATTAGTGCAAAATGTGAGTGCAGGTAATTATTGTGAAATATTAGTTGCATTATAGTTTTTATAGTTATCCTGGTTATTAACACTAAAATTATTATAATTAACGGGATATTTATCTAATATCGGAATCTCGAAACAAATAATATACATGGTAAATATCCCGTTAATTAATGTACTGCACATCAGTATACACAAATGTTTTGTTCTAATCACTTACACTCGCACTAACCCAATATGTAAAGTACCCTTAATAGAGCAACAGCAAAAAATGCCAATTCTATAATATCTAATTCTTGGCTGAAATCGTAAGCTCACACTGAGTTTGGACAAGTTAACACATAACTCAAACCACTCGATTTGGTAGCGGAGCTGTATTTGTGTGCGATGATACTCTTACAAACGTATGTACGAATACAATATTTCGTATTTATGAATACCATACATCATTGTTTTGTTTCAAACTTAAAGACAAAGAGATTGTAGATTGTGTTGACGGTTGTACGCTTTTTTTTCCTTTTTGTTAGTCTGGTTCATTGTGAGAGGACGAGAAAAGTGAGTCTGGTAGTTGGACACTTTTGTTTTTAACTGTACATTGTGTTATCTGTGTCTTAGTGTTTTTCTTGCGTAGGAAAATGGAATTAAATTAGCATAGTTTTTGGGGTATTTTGTTTTTTTTTTTGTTTGTAGAAGTCTGATGATGGTAGCTCTTCTATGTAAAATACTGAAGGCTCGTCATTTCTGGTTAAATTAGACACGGCATTTTGACAAATACATGTTATAATATTGGTTCTCGAAGATTAGTACCAATAGATAACATAAATAGGACTTATTTCGTAAATAAAGTTTAAAATAAACAAAAAATATGTTTTATGTACCAACAATTTATTTTGTTCGGAGTGTGTTGGGGACAAACGGCTTCATTTCGGTGTACATTTGTCAAATTTACGACTCAGTATTCACGGTCAATGCTACGATAAAGAAATATGGCTTAGTTTAGTACTCTTTGTAGTGAATGCGAATATTTTATTTTACATTTAAGTAGGATTAAAATAATGCTTCATGAGACCCCGCTCTCTCACTGATGATATTAGTACTGTGATATTAGTAATCATCACGCTACGCACTACCCAGTCCATGTAGATGATCTGAAACCAAAACTATATTATAGAAAATACCAAAGACGCGAAAATTAACCCGTAACTTTAGACTTGGAAGGCGCGCAATGCACATATCACTAGACCTCTGATTCATTTAAAATATAAACTATTGGAACATATATGCCTGTGTATCATATCATTTAACTGATGCAATATCTTTAGGCAACCTTTTACAAAAAATGGTAGTTCTATTTGTGTAGACAAACATCCATGCCAATAAACCTTCCTACATATAGCAAATTGACCTCAACAACCCAAACTATGAATTTCAACCATATAAATCTGCCGACATGGCCTTACAAGTACATTACGTTTAGTTAGTAAGATAGAGTAACAAAGGTACATACTTGGCATGGCTCAGTGGTCGGCTCGCATCCGATGCACTCTGTAAACATCAGATGGTTATAGAGCAGGGATTGGTGCAGAAGTGATACTGGTTTAGAAGGGTAGCAATGCCTAATTAAAATTAATATAAATGTTTTATTGTTAAAGTGTACAAGTACATTATATTAGGGCGTAAAAATTAGACGACCAAGTGGGGTGCTTGGAAGTGCTTGCTTCATTCATTCATTGATTGAATGAATGAATGAATGAAGTGCTTGCTACTCTGCTTGCTATATACCGAAGGTAATGAGATCGATTTCTGTTCAAAACAAACATTTGTATGAACATACATGTATGTTTTCTAGGTCTGGGTGTTTCCTATGTATTCTTTATATATTCTTACTAGCTGCGCCCCGCGGTTTCACACGCGTAGTTCCCGTTCCCGTTCCCGTAGGAATTTCGGGATGAAAAATAGATGTTGGCCGATTCTCAGACCTACTGAATATGCTCACAACATTTCATGAGAATCGGTCAAGCCGTTTCGGAGGAGTATGGCAACGAAAACTGTGACACGAGAATTTTTTATATTAGATATCTGTCAGATTATAGAATTTTGTATCTGTCGACAAGCAATCATAGACAGATTGAATATTGGGGACGGCAATAAGTCGTACAAAACATAGAAATAGTTACCTAATACCATTGCCTAAATTTAAGAGCTATTTTGGAGTATTATTTATTTGTTAACAAAGGAAAAATAAATCTAAAATCTTGACGTACATCTAACAAGTTTTTTCAGTTTGTAGCTTTCATAATACCTCAGATTTATTGATAGTAAGTAAGCCTTATTACGTTTATTTACGTTTTTACTTTTATTATTGTACCAAAAAATCTTTAAAAATACTAAGGGCCTATTTCACCATCTTCAAGTAACGTTCCGAGTACGTACTCACATGTTTTGTCTTTGTCACTTGATATAAAGTAAGAGAGAAAAAACTAACTTTACTTGATGACTAACTTTACTTGACGGTGATGAAATAGGCCCTAAATCTAAAATAATACGTAAATATGTCTTTTCAATTCTGTATCACTTGTAAGTCGACATCAAAGAAACGTTTTTTATTCAAATGTAATGTTTTGATTGACATTTTAGGAAAAATATAGGAACATTTACGTAAGTTAAAGATTTGAGTTTTTTACGCGTCATTGAATAATTCTTTTTGTATTGTTATTTGTTTTGTAAATGAAAATACCATTTATTTATTCGTCTGTTAAATGTTTCCGATAGTATGCTACCGTAGCGCTCATGACCTTGTGCTAACCGCAGATCGCTTGTGATCTGTACTGTTAAGCAACGTCTGGTACCGTCACAGTAGTGATGGGTGGCCGTTGACAGAGTGACTTTTATTTTCATGAGCGTTCCATGTGGCAACGATCGGTTCGATAACAAAAACGACATACCATAAAATCGCACATATCAAGGATATAAAAATTGAATTTCAATTCGTAATATATCCAAAATCAATAACTGATATTTTCGGAACATTTTTTATTCCCACTTATTCACTTATCTTTCAAACTTAAATAATAATGATTCCCACTTACATACTTCTTTTATAGCCAACATTATTCCCAAAAATAAAATTCACAGTATACCGTAACGTGTCGCTCATGATCTATGACCATTTTATATCGGGTCGGATGGGAGTCGGTACAAGCAATATATTTAGAATGTACCTCGAAACGCCCAACATCGACTATTCCCATTAAACTATTTTATGTAACTCCGCCTATAAGTACAGTTACTACCTACCTTGTATAGTCACAGTTGGAAAGCCTTCGTCAGTTTCCAAATTTAAAAATATTCTACAAAAAAAATGTTCCTTTGTATATCATAATCGCTTTGTGCTTTTTAAAACTACTAATGAGACAACTGCATATAAAATTATACTAACACAGTATGATAATTGGGTTGAAAATAGTGTAACACCTCTGAAACTATTTCTAGCGATTCGATCTGTCGTACTCAATCAGTAAAACAGATTATCTCTCAAACGAATATAGATCTTAGTGTCGAACCTTTTCTTACCACGACTGTACCAACCATAACGGTTGGTGTGGCTTCGAAACAATTTCGCCACTTCGTAACATGATGAAAACTGACAAATTTGTTGAACGGAACCTTATTATAAAATATGTTTAGAGTTAGTTTGCAGTAACAAAGTTTGTGTTACAAATATTTGTTTTAACTTGTCGAGATTCTGGTTTTCATTGCAAGATAATTGTTTTGGTAACATTATTTATCTATATATGGATATAAAACTCTTCCGTTACTGAGTGATGTACTGACTGACTGACAACGCACAGCCGAAACTACTGGTCGTAGAGAGCTGAAATTTGGCACGTGGGTTTGTTGGAGGGAGCAGGCTACCACTAGGAGGATTTTTGGAAATGAAACGAAAAAAGAGGGAGAAACCCAAATTCTACCGGAAGTCATTATTCCACGCGAACGAAGTCGCGGGCAAATGCTATTAATATAATAGTATAGTATTTTTATGCCGCAACTACAAAAACCACTTCCACTGTACCTTTTTTTTTCTATTGGTATCAAGTGACATGACGAGCGAGGTGGTCACCTGATGGTAACCAAAACGCCTGCCCTGTACAACACTGTACATGTAAGTATATCACGACGTATACTTTGGATATATCAGGATAAAAAATACTCTACTTATTCTCAAACTTTTTTACTTTTTCGATACAACAACATCAATCCGTCTCTCCGATTTGACGTGAAAGGGGGACAAACAAACACATTCACATTTGTAATATTACTTTGGATTTATAATAAAAATATGAATATGTTTTCACAAAAATAACACGTCCACTCGTGTACTAAAATTATTAAAATATTTAGTTACGGAATCACATACTATTAGATAAATAGTTACATCATTACCTTATTACTCGTAATATACATAAAAACGTAAATAATATACCTACAATTCAATGTATTTTCTCTAGATATGATTTCAGTTTGCAGTCCAAATTGCACTTTAATATTGCTACAAAGATACACAATCGTTTCTGATATCTGTTTACAGAGCAATTTTAAGAAACTATAGTTTCCAAATCTACTTTTGGTACTATGTATCACATAAAGTTACTAATAGTACAAATCTTTGATTTTAAACTGGCCATTGAAAACAGTTTGTTTTTAACTATGTGTGCTATTCGACTTGATGTGTTTCTAAAATATTTTAGAAACAAAACGCAAAATTGAATTAATACAACGCCAATCCTCATCACAAAAAACTGCATCAAAACAAAACTAAACTAGTTTACTGATACTACCAATAACAACATCAATAAGTACTCAAGATCAATTGAACAGTGATCCAGTAGTACCAGTGGATCAACATTTAGTAGATCAGGTTAACCGTCCGAATGTAGAACGGTTATCTTAACTGTGATCGGCCCGTGGTCAACTGAACGTTGAAGGTTTTTGCTACCATTGCATATTCTGGTTTAAGATGGCTTATTGGGATAAACTTGGAACTTTAAAGGAATGGATATGGCGAATTGATCTCGGAATAATCTTGACTTTCTATCTAATATTATAATAGTTAAAGGAGTTGTAAGCTTTATATACTTTCACATCGTAATTTTGGTTCATTGCTCGTGACACTATAGCTGGCCCAGTATAAAGTAGTATCACAAAAGTATTTTTTTCTTTGACGGTTCGTGTTGGTATTTCGTGTTAGTCTCGATTACCTAATGAATGTTAATTATTCAAATTAAAAATTCGTTTATTCATAGTTGGTGGTTCAAAAAAGGAACTAAATAATAACAACAATACTTTAAGAGAGTCTCGAATAGTGATCATTCTGCCATATGAGTTGTAAAATATAAAAGATCATATCCACAAAATAGTAGATCATAATATAATTAGTCCCTCTGACTGTTCAATCCCAATTTCAATATAATACTCGGCTAATTTAAATTTCACCTCTCATTATAATATCCAATAACATGTAACAACAAACTTTACCTGCCGGGTTATAATAATGAACTTCGATGTTAATATTTTCTCGGGGAATTATTAAAAGCTAAACTTGAACTAAAGCAAGCTTTAAATAAGCTTCAAGAAAATAAACTTGTTGGTTATATTTTACTCGTTTTCTTAGTAGCTATCAAGGAAATCAATCTAGATGTAAAAGTATCGTAAAGACTGTAAGATTCCAGATGAAACGTTTTTCTCTCACTGATAATAATAATAGGTTTGAATACAGTGACACACAGTGAGAAAGGCAAGCTTGGTGATTACGCCTATTCTTATAGGCGTAATCACCAAGTTTGCCTAATGAGTCATAGTGATCTTAAACTCAAATCAAATTTAGAAAACGCTTGACCTACGAACTGAACCCGGAATTTCAGGCTTGGCAGGCAATTTCACATACAATAAGTACTATGGTATTGTAATAAAATAATATAATATGTCCGATCAATGCAGTCAATGGTTTGGATATGTCCAAATCTTTGACAGCATTGATCAAGAAGTTTCTTTCTTTTTAAAATGTCATTGATTACCAATATAATATCCTGGTACCGTACCCCAAGAGGATACACATTGACAAGAAGCTTATGAAAAAGTAATTGCCTTATGTTTTTATTCGGGATTAAGCCGTACCAGTTACATATCGGATCGCCTGCCTCCAACACCTATAAATATTTGAGAAAATTTCGTTTAAAAAATAGCATCTCTTCGGAAGCAAAGAAACCGTCGCGACATGAAGATGTAAATAGATCTACAGATAAGCTTCGATATATGGTAGCAATTTCCCCCAAAGAAGGGTGAACGGAAAGGGGGATATTCCGCCTCAGCCGTTTCTTTTTATAACCCGAATATTCTATAAGTCGAAAGCATGAGGAACAGTCCACAACAACGATTTCCCACCCACCCCTATTACCTGGCAATAGAGTTCAATTTAGAAAAGTCTTTGTGAGGTCGATTGTACGTAATAACACGTTTGAAACTATTGGTTTTATTCTTTTGCGGCGTTTTGTGTCGTTTTGTTTGTCTATGGAGTTTTGTTACGCCAAATGATGGCCTTAAACGTTGGGTGATGAGGGAGAAATAAATATTCAATTTTCTATTTTATTCTAGGTTGGAATAAAGATTATATTTGTGTACACAGTTTGTATTAAAAGATGTTAATATTACAAAAGTTATTGACCTAGTAGATCAATAGATCAACAATCCTTAAAACTAAGATATTTCGTAAATAATAATGTTGTTTTTTGAATGCCCGAGTGTTGGTGTGAGATATTATTACGTCATCCTTAGAAAAAAACAAATGACAATATAATGTAACGCACACATCTCCTCCGAAACGTTACCTGTCCGTTTTCGCATCATTAACTACCTTTATACTCTAGTTTTGTATTCAAAACGTAGCGAAAATAAACTATTTTTCTTTTTTTCACGTAAAAATTCAAGTCCCTTGCACGTTAAGGTAGTTTATCAGTGTGAGTAGCGATTTCTCGAGGATTTACCTCGTGAGTGTACCTATACGTTGGAGGTTTCTAGAGAATGTCTATGTGGATGGATAGTTTCTTATCTTTTTAGACTGTTTTTTAACATTGTAGTGTAAAATTACCTTAAAGCTCGTCTCGTTCACTGTATAAAATATAATTGAGAATCGCAATTTGCTTAAAATTTTGACATTTTCCAATAGGTTGATTAAATTGACGCCAGCCTTAGGTTCTAGGCTATATTCCTGGATCAAGCTAGATGCATCAATGCTGAAACTATAGAGAGAACTGACAAAATGCCTACGGACTCTCGCTTAAGTAGTCTTACAAAATCTAGTTCTTTCTAGATCTTACTTTTCGATACCGATGGACCTCAAATGATCATGGGCATAATCAAGGGTTTCAATGGCGTAGTTTCGCCACTGCTATACATGTTTACTATTTTACATGACTAAGATTTGAAATTACTTACACGTTGTGGGCAAGCGTTGTAATCACGTAGTTTCCTCTTCACTGTACTAATATTATCAAAGATAGTGTTTACTTGAAGTCTTTGCTCTGCTGTGACATTTTAGAGGCGACTGCTAGTTTATGGAAACTTTAGGCTTTCAAGGCCATGTTAAAATGGTATTATAAGTACTAAAATAATTATTTCATTCGAAAATACTCCCAAAAAATTAAAAAGGAAAGTAGAGTAATATAAAATGAATAATAATAGTCGTTATGGTGATGAAGATAAAGTATATTATGTGTAATGTTCAAAATAACCATTTATTTTTTGGTATCCCTTCAAAACCCATTATGTTATCGGCGAGGCTTAATGTCCGTTCGTCCTCATTTATAACGTAAAAATAATTGATTCGCATAAATTCACAGCAGAGTCATGTTTGGGAGAACAATTTGCAAAAAGCAATTGTTGACTATTTATCACAGTGTTTATTTATTTATTTATTTATTTAGGACGACCAGTGAAAATTACATTACATCTTATAAATAAAAACTTAAATAACTAAATTAAAAATTAAATGCACTTTCTGTAGGTGCCACAACATGTGAAGAATTAAAATATAACATAAAATATCACGTTAGATTAAAATGAAAACAATGGAAATAAAATCTTGAGAATAAAATAAAATGCTTGAATAAAATAAAAATAAAAACAATAAGAAATAAAATTAAACATGAAAACAAATTATATCAAAATTAGGTAAATCAGAATCAAATTAAAATTATTAAATTAAAATTATTAAAATTAAATTAAATGTTAACAGTTCAATACTTATTAATAATAAATTAAATTACAAATTACAAAAACAAACAAAACAATGACTATTTAAACACAATGAATACTATAAGAGGCTAAGTATTACTTGACCTTTAAATGAATTGAAAGTGTCGTTGAAAATATCCATAGATTCGTCTAGCAAGTTGTATGATCTAGATAGTCTGGCGATGGGAGCGTTAAATTTAAGGTTGGTACGGGATAAAGGAGGAGCGAGAATGTTAATGGGATGACGGGGCAGGCGGCTGGGTACTCGTATGTTAAACGATCCTAACAACACAGGGCAATCTATCAGGTTATGAAGAAGTTTATACAAAAATAATAGATCCGTTAACTTTCTCCGAGATGTCAAACTAAGTAAACCAAAGTGTTTTAATTTGTCGTCATAAGTTGGTAGTTTTTTGAGTAGGCCGCAGTTGTATGTTAAATGACGCATAAACCTTTTCTGTAATCGCTCGATACGGAGTTGATGTACGGCGTAATGAGGAGACCATACTACACTGCAGTATTCTAGATTGCTTCTGACATAGGCGTTAAAAAGAGTTATCTTAGTAGATGGATTTCTAAAATATTTACCATTACGTATTATGAACCCGAGCATTTTAGAGGATTTGGCAACTATATTATCCAAATGATGAGTAAAGGTAAGTTTTGAATCAAAGAGAACTCCTAAGTCACGTGTGGTATCATACTTTGGTAAACGATTATTATTTAGAGCGTAATTTGAGTCAACATTTCTATGTTTGCGTGAAAAGGTAATGACGTGACACTTAGAGATGTTGAGTAACATTTCATTATCACTGCACCATCTAGAAACATTTGTTACATCTTCTTGCAATAGGTTAACATCAGTAGAATTCTTAATAACTCTACAGAATTTGAGGTCATCGGCATAGAGATAGAAATGACTATTAATAATCACAGATGAAATGTCATTGATAAATATATTAAAGAGCCAAGGACCTAGATGGGATCCCTGCGGCACACCTGAATTAGCTGCATAGTTATCAGACATAAATCCTTTGACAACCACAAACTGGCTCCTGAGGTGTAAATAGGAACGAAACCATCTTAACAGATTCCCATGTATACCACATCCCTCCAGCTTTACCAAAAGTATTCGATGACTCACTCTGTCAAACGCTTTAGAGAAATCGGTATAAACTGCGTCAACTTGGTAACCTGCGTCTACTGCATCGGTAAGATGGCTATGAAAAGTTACAAGGTTAGTGCAAGCAGATCTACGGCACACAAAACCATGCTGACTGTTCGTTAATATTGACTTTGTGTGAAACTGTAAAGTGGGAAAAAGGAGAGCTTCGAATATTTTCCCGAAAACCGATAGTATAGAAATTGGTCTGTAGTTAGTAACAGAACTACGATCATCGCTTTTATACAAGGGAGTAACTTTAGCCAACTTCCAGGCAGATGGAAATACACCAGAATTAATTGAGTGATTGTAAATGAGGTACAATGGAAGATATAAAACAGAAGAACATTTTACAACAAAAATAGAGGGTATGCCATCAGGCCCTGCGCCTTTATTAGGGTCCATTCTTTTTAAATAATTTAAAATGTGCCTTTTAGAAAAATGAATAGTATCCAATGTATTAGTACTGATATTATTAGTTTTGTTACTGCTCGAAGTGTCACGTGTACAGGTAGAAAAAGTAGACGAAAAGTGTTTCGCGAATAAATTACAAATTTCAGTACCATTAGATGCCCAATCATCATCGAGACGCATTTTATCAGGATATGAGTTTGTGTTCGCACGTTTATGTTTCAAATATGACCAAAAATATTTAGGATTAAGAGAAATGTTATCTTCGATAGAGGCAATATAATTATTATAGCATGTAATGGCTAATGATTTACATCTCTTAGTTAAAGTTTGCAATGAAATTTCATCTAAAGGATTCTCATAGATTTTATATTTGTG
Organism: Timandra comae; assembly: GCA_958496195.1. NCBI lineage: Eukaryota > Metazoa > Arthropoda > Insecta > Lepidoptera > Geometridae > Timandra > Timandra comae. Next base: position 1,194,891 of record OY292361.1, on the reverse strand, counting down.
TAAAGTTTTTAATCTTTCTCTATTTAATTTTATTAACTCTCTGGTATACCACTTAGGATTTTTTCTACTGCGAATCGAAGTAATAGGAATATAAGTGCGAATAATATTGTCAAGTATATCATAAAATCTGTTGACCATTTCATCAATATCAGAATAAATAGATAGTTCATTAACCCAATCAATTCCATCTAGCTGTGCAGTAACAATGTTATAATCAGCTTTCCAAAAATTGGTTCGGGTTACAGACTTATTTAGTTTCAAACCAGAAAAATAATCTTTACCTATGGATATATTCAACGGCACATGGTATGGATCTATATTCACTAAGGGATTGTCTGAAGAGACGACATTAACATTTTTCGTGTCACTTAAAACTAAGTCTAGGATCTTATGTTTATTGTTCGATACAAGATTAAATTGACTAAGGTTATTTAATGAGATGAAATCTAAAAGTACATTGCCCAATGTAGAACCATTATTTATAGGTAGTTGACAGGAGTTAGGTTCGGGCCAATCAATACAATTCATATTAAAATCGCCAACAATGAATATATTATGCATATTTTCAATCACACTGTTTACTTTATCTATAAAATTATCTATTATGTTACGTTTAATAGGAGGAGGGATATAAACAGCACAGAAATACATTGCAAATTTAGGTGACAAATTTACGCAAATCCAAAGATCCTCACAAAGACTTTCATTATTGTATACACGATAGGAGTTAAATTCTTTTTTGACAGCTATTAATACACCACCACCATTCTTGTCCTTGTGAAAACCAGTACTCTCGCGGTCCCTTCTGTAAACTATGTAACGATCATCAAAGAGTTCATTATCGTAAATACCTTTATTCAACCATGTTTCGGTTAGTATCACAATGTCATAATTACTGCAGGAAAGATTACAAAGAAAATCATGAGTTTTAGTTCTTAGTCCTCTAGTGTTTTGGTAATATACATTTAAGTGACTGAATTTTGTAGCGATAAGTACCAAAAATTAAACCTAATGTAAAAGAGAGAGTCAAAACAGGAAGAGTTATTGCAAATTGTCGAGAGTAAACTGGGATTTCACAAAAACAAAATCGGAGTTTTCAGTTTTCCTCATAAAAACTCGACCTTGCTTAGTCCAGACAAACTTGTATCCGAGCTCCTTAGCTTTTAGACGAGCGGCAGCATGTAGTTTTCTATTGACAGGTGACAGATGCTCCACGACGTAAATTGGTTGTTTGTTTCCGCCTATGCCTAGGTGACTAGAGTTGATTTTGTCCGTTGGGTTAGCCTTATTAAATTTGATGACCCCAGCAAGGAGAGTGTCGCGGAGTCGTGGAGTTGCAAGCTTTACTATGATAGCTCGAGGTCTAAGATCTTGTTTATTGGCCTTGGCTACACGAGTGCAATGGTGGATATCATCTTTCTTAATTTCACAAGAAACAACTTTAGAGAGCTGTGTAACTGTAGTTACAAGATTTTCAGATTTGTGTTCCGGTACGCATTGTATTTCGATGTTGCATGATCTATTTATTTGTTCCATTGATTGTAGCCTAGATGAGAGTTCCTGGACAGTGGTAGTGAGATGTGAGTTTTCATTCTGCAAGTTATGAATAACATCCTTTTGTTTGGAGAATTCCGATTTAATTGTCTCATATTCGGCATTTATAAATTTTACCCCATCTTCCAAGGACGATATATCGTTTTTTAAAGTGAGAAGTTCCTGCCTAACCATAGTTTTCAACTTGGATTGAAGATCTTCTATAAGAGAGAGTTTCATCAAGTTAAGCTCTTCCCTAATAATAGAACGTATATTATCGTTGTTACATGATACCTCGACTGGAGATGTATTTCTCTTGGAACGTTTCGTGACATTATCATTAGATGAGTAGGTCAGCAGATTCTCAGTGCTCGTATTTGGGATGTTATTAGGCCGTATGGGAGTGTTGGTGTTATCGGATTTTGGCAATTTTAGTAAACATCCTTGACACTGCCAGTTTTGTTTCTGAGTGTTGTCCATTGAATGTAACCTTTTTTCAGTCACATTAGCACATAAAAGATCAAATCTCAATTTACAAATAGAGCAGTTTAAAAAATCTTTACTCATTATCTTCGTCCTACAGCCAGCACAGTTTCCATTCGACTTAGACATTGTGTGAATAGGAGCTTTATCAATATAGTGATTTTATTGTCTGTGGTTGACAGATCATGGAGTTTGTAGTAACGTCAAACGTCAATCACAATTTGAACTGTCATTTATTTCGTTTTTGCTAATAGAGGTTATTTTCGTATTGAAAAATGGATATGCAGTGCGTGAAAATGCAGTTATTATTTAAAAAGCCGGAAGTTTGCAATATTGTCTTAAATCAATGGATGAGAAAAATGATTTGTGAACGATGAAATTGCAGATTTTTCCTCTAAAAGGTGGTGCACACAGTGAAACAGAATGATGGAGTTTTCTCACCGTAATACAGTGTTCCTTTGGTGCACTTCAGATCCAAGTATTTATCACTTTTTCCACACAAATTTAATTATTGTATAGGGAGATAGATTAATCACGTCTATTTACAGTTATAGTCCAACCGGAAGTGTTATCATTGTATCTCGCACAAATGATGCAGAGTTTTAGCGTGCTAACTGTGTTGCTTCCTTTTTAGGTATGGGGGGTAAATAAACTAAAGGTCGACTCGTTAAGTTACTACTTAACAGTTGTCCATCAACACCTGAAGAGTCACAATGTATGCAACGCTTTAGGATTACTGGAGGAGTAGTGGAAAGAACAGAAAAAGGAGAAGTGGGAATTATTAGATAAGTATTTAATATATTCTTTGTACCCACAAAGGATGATATAGTTTTAAAAACACAACAAAGGCTTACTTTCACATAATAATATCTTTATCTATTTCATATGCATGACATCAAAAAATAAGTAACATACTCAACAATTCTTGGTAACACAAGAACTCATTCTGAATACCTCATGCGTAGGGAGTCAAATCTGTAAATTAGTCATTATACAACCGAATATGATAGGATTACATAACAGCAAATGATCGTAACGCAAACTGGCTTGTGAAATATGATATAATTTAGTTCTTAATCCAATCTTGTAAACTCAATTTGTTACCGGAGGCTTACAATTGTACTTAAGTTATACGATCTAGCGGGTATCTTCACATAGTGTGGAACGAAATCGTTCCCACTGTTTATATACTTAGATATTTTAAACTAATTAACAAGACGACCTCGATGGCAGAGAGGTCACCATGCCGGACTGCCATCCGTAAGGTTTTAATCGAACCCGTTCGATTCCCGTGCGGGGTGAATATTTGTGTGAACCACAAATGTTTCTCTCGGTCTTGTGTATGTGTGAATGAGTGTGTGCGTAGTTTCTGATACCCTAGATACAATTTTCGAACTTAGTTAGGGGTCTATAAGGAGATGACGGAGTGAATGATTATGTTATGTTATAAATTTTAGTACTTTAACAAGATATTGAGTAATCCAGAGAAAGGTTTATATGTATAAAAATCCGCGTAGCTCAACTAGTTCAATTATAAATACGATGTATGTTGTAAATGGGACTAACAACGTTTCAAAAGTCTTTAGCCGTAATACTGTCATGAGGATTGTAACAGACACTGTATGACTTATTTAGGTTATATTAAAATGTTTAATTTTCAGTTTGTGTTCTAGTAATTTTATGCCTGACGTCATACTCTGTGTACAGCATTTTTTTATTTGCTTTCTTCTTTTAACTTGCGCCGATGACACAAACAGAAGCAAAGCTCGGTAGGACACCGTCGCCTTAGGAACTGCGACCCTTATCAACATCGTCGGTTCACTTGGATTCCCTAAAACACATTGTGTATCACATAACACAGAATTCTCACCACACACTCTCAAACATTAAAGGCTATTTTCGCGTACCCAGATGTTGGTACTTGCGTCCTTTAGGGAAACCATTATTAAATTTACTATCGCCCTCATATTAACTTGATTGTACTTATATTGTTTCCTCTTACCTTTGTAATATTCTATCACTCGGGTAATACACCGTTTTGTCTTCATTCATGACGGTATGGCGTCATTACTTGGAAATCCAATCGTGTTGGTCATCAATGGTTTGTATTGAGAATGGGAAGTAACTTTAGTTCTTATGGGCTACATACGATTTGATTACATAGATAATTAATATTATATTAATATTGAAGATTGTTATTCCACAAGTAGATGAGTCATCTAATGGTGAAATTAAATACATGTTCCTAAATCTGAAATTCCCATGTTGGGCGCCACTTATTTCACAGGTTTTTTTGACACTTTGAAATACATATTTTTAGAAAATTCTTCGTACTAATATGAAAAACTATTAAACATCACGTAATAATAGCATTATTGTATAAAAAAACAATAAATTATGTTAAAGAAAGAAGTTAACTTGTAACATATATGTACCCGTATACACAACGTGACAAAACTATTCTCGACAACCATTTAGGTTATAAAACTTCTCTCTATAATCCTTTCCAAATTTACTTTCCTTCCTCGAACTAATATCATAGTTACACAAGAAACCAATTTCGGCTCAAATCTAAAAAGGTCTCACAAACTACACCTACAGAACCCTAAGGAAATATGCGTAAAATAAAAAGCAAAACTCAATTTTAGTCCATACAAGTTGTATTCAGATATTATTCAAGTTTAGAACTTTGTCGCCGTAAGAAAAACGGCAACATTTTCTGGTTGATTAGCGTTTCTTTTCGGGGTTACTTCGACAAGGTTGTGTGAAGTTTGTTAGGAAAACTTGTGAAGTATATTGTTGGAGTACGTAATTCTAACCCATGTCAATGTGGAGTGACATTTTGGTACCGAAGGAGAATTGGGTACTGGTTACAGCTTGGATTAAACTACTGCTAACAAGACTAACTGCCGGATTGGGGCAATACAATGTAATTGAAAATCTCCGTGATATGTTCTTGATAAATCTAGCCGACGTCCTTATTTATGGCTGTTGCTTTGTTTACTATGCAATCATTAATGAATGTGTTCGACCTATAACTATCACTACATAGTATAAAACAAAGTCTTTATGTCCCTATGTATGCTTAGATCTTTAAAACTTCGCAACGGATATTGATACGGTTTGTTTTAATAGATAGAGTGATTCAGTGGGAAGGTTTTAGCATAAATTTATCCCTATATTCCTACGGGAACGGGATCTACGCGGGTGAAACCGCGGGGCGCCGCTAGTATATAATATATAATAGTTGTACAGATATATTCTAGTTCACATCCTAGACATATCATGTACCTACTACGATTACTTATCCTCTACTTCTACCTCTATATCAAATGGTTCAAGCAGTGTGAGATACTTCCTACGTTGAGAATTACAATTAAGTGTTTGCCTAGAAGTGGAACATTAAAGGTTACTAAAGAAAGGAACATATATACAATACATGTTCGTTCAAACAGCTTTTATCAGAAATGAAAACCACAACTACTGGTCTAGCTAGCAAAGGTCACTACGCAGTTAGTTCGTTAATAATAAAGCCTAGTTCTAGTTAATTCAGTTAGAAAGTTAGATCTAAAATATTCATAAAGTTTCATTCTGTTGAACCTAAAAATCCTAAAATAGAATGTGTTTTGTATTGTGTTGCTCACGTGTTGCTCTTCTAGCGGCATCTAGCGTCAAATTATATTACATCCTATAGGAGGATACTTCTTCTTCTTCTTCTTTGCGTGTCGACTCATATTTTAGAGGACCAGAACTCGGCCACCGATATGGCACTATCAGTGGCCTTGTAAAGGTCCTCGCGTGTGCAGGTGTAAGGACAGGAGGATACTAGGAGCTACCTTTGGAGGTGGTAGATTCATTGACCGTCATAAGGCCCTCATTGAGGCCTTAACTGAATAAATGATTTTGAACTTTTACTTTGAATACTTATTAGGCTTTATTTAACAAGATTCGGTTTCAATTCCTAATCGCATGAAGGATCTTGCAAATAAAAATATTTGCAATACAACTGAAGACTAGATTCGAAGTCATCCTTGCATCAATCATTTCATTCTAAAATCTAGAAACTAGACGCTAACCTAGAGCCTTTTTCTTTCGCACATTTGTTCGGTGAAGCAGTAAAGGTCATTTGCATTCAACTGAATGAAACCGAAATCCAATGATATGTAGTTAGAAAAATACGATTGAAACCCATTTTGGATACAACACATGACCAAACAACTAACTATTCAATTAGCTAACGAATGGAAATCGCGTGATGAACGCTCTGACCCAAATGTGAGTCTAGAGTCTAGTACTTTTCCTAATGTTGTTACAACATGACATGCTTGCTTAGCCATCGAATTATAATTGAGATAGAATAGTCTGTAGAATCATCATGGGTTGTTGAGTTCTCAATTTAAAAAAGATACAAAAGTAACGTATGTTTTCATAGTTTATGGTTACAATAACATAGAGTAAAAACAAAATTACAATCAGTCACCATTTACATGTATTTCGGAACTAATGGTTAACTAGTTTCATTGTCTGTATCTAGGATCTACGTAAACAAAGATTTAAAACATTTGAATCGATACACAAATGTATATCTAGATGTCCATTTTTTGTGGATCAGGCAAACATTTACCTCACAAAAGAAAATGTTGTTTCAAACGTAACCTAACTCTGCAAACCTGAAAAAAAATCCAAATTCTCCCAGACCGCATTATTTGTTTTTCACGGCACAAGTGCTACACCGCGGTCACCGCACTCCGCCACTTCTACATCGTTTATTTCTGCGGTTCTGCGAGGGTCAATTTTCCACGAGACATGTCTGGACCTCGACCTTTTAACGTCAACAACTTTTTACAAAAAGGCCATTTGAAATTAACTTTGAAATACACCTCTAAGTTGTAAATTACCTTAAAATAGAGACGCAACGAACAAAGACATAAATTAACGCAAAATGCTAAGTGGCTTATGAATATGTTGATTTATTCTGTTTCTACATATTGTTTTAGTGCTTGTTTTAATAATGATTGAAATTAAGTAAATGCCATTGACGTACTTTAAAATAACTTAATTTTATTAATACACTTCTTCAGCGCGTGTTTGCACATAATGAAATTGTTTGATGATTTCAACGTGATAATTATGAAGCGGGGTTCAAACAAGACGCCTAAAATGAGGAGGAAATGAGGCGAGAGGGGAACCAATCACCATAAGAGTATCAGTATCTTAAGCTACATGCCTACTACACGCTGTAACAGTAATACTCGTACTTCCCCGATCAAGACAGCCTATCTTCGATCTGTGATAATCCCAGTTTAACTAACCACTATAAAAATTCCTTACAAAACAGCCTGGGTAAAACAGCAACGCTACTAAAACAATAACCATAAAATCAAAATATATAAACAAGGAAAATTAAGCTAACAAAATGATAACAAGGAAAAGCAATCAATATATATCGAATGCGTTGTAATTAACCCAGAAAGTATCGAGACACGCCTCGTCCTGTGTCTGTATTGCTTTGATAATGGAATTAATTGGACGAAAAGTAGATTAGCTGAAAGGACGGTGTATAATGCCCAATTGTAGCCATCTGCCTTCTCGACAGAATGGACTGACACTCACGTGCATAAACATTAACGAACATTTACAACAAAACATAATCATTCAAAACGTTTCACATCATAGTAAATTACTTTCGTCTCATATGGACACCTGCATCTTAGAAGAGTTATATTAGAGTAATTTATTGCCAGCATTTAATAACAGGGCATTACGAAGAAGAGAGAAAAGACCTCATTATGCAAAACGCAGTACCTTACGAAAAGCAATCAATAGTAGCTACTTCATGTCGATAATCTGTAAGATGAACAGACAAGAAACTCAATCGAGTCTTCAGTTTTGTTCATTACTTTAAACAGCAGTATGTCTCGTGTAACAAGGGACGTCGCGAACTCATTACACATTATCATAATACGTTATTATCTACAACCATTCCGGGGTGGGTTCGCGATTACAAAGCAGTTTTCTGGTGTTCTTCGCGTCGAGTAATTACATTGATTGGAACGACTACCATCCACATTAATAAGCAGATTACTGTTATTACTGTCGCGTTTCAGAGGGTTTTTATAAGGTTTTATGAATATTAAGCTCGACATTTCTTGAAGGGGAACAAGACTTAACAATGAAGCGTTAATGGATGATGGATGTTTGTTGGTTTCAGTACTCGTTGAAAATTGGAGGAAGGTGGTTTCGATGTAAAAAATGTGGTTCACATTTTTTATATCAGTTTCAGTGTGCGATGCTTTCTAGGAACCTTGTTGGAAAGTTTCTTCCCACCGTCTATCCCTCTATATGTTACTTTTAATCCCAGAATTTGGACTTAAAAACCGGGAATTACGTGAACAAAACCATCGGGCTTACCTAGTTCACAATAAAATATAAATCATTATACACAAAAACCTTTTTTGATATCGCGTTAGAAAAACATACAGGAAGACAAACTGCTTTCGACCCGAGACTATATATCACAAGAGTCAAAACTAGACTCAGGGGTCGATATCAGTATGTACTTACTGGTGTCGCAGTCTTCATAAAATATGAGTCAGGACGTTGACAAATCGTCAAAAGGACAATGATACGGAACAACCCAATGAATGGGGACGTTTTTATATGATTTTTTATTAACTTTCGGCCGTAATGTGAAAGTTTTTTGTATCTAAGGTCTATAATTGGAAGAACTTTTCTGTTTTAGTATGGAAAGATAGCTTACTAACTCCAATATGCGCTGATCATGGCATCATCTGTCATCAGGAACTCAGCAACAATTGAAAACTGGTCAAACCAGTCCTTCGAACTGTTTTATATGACAGACGTTCTCAATAGAAGGTGTTTTTGAACTGATAGCCAATATGGCTAAATTTTGCGATTTTATGTAAGTAATTTAATCAATCTCAAAATTATGACTTTGACTATGACCAAATAGATAACAAAGAAAGGCTATATACATACAGAATACTATATGTTACGAAGTCTAACGTTTCGTAATTACAATTAAACCAATTAAAAACCACAATCATATACAATTACATCAGTCACTCTTATCTACAACCGCAAATTAAGTCCTCAGTTAACTACTTGAAACCCAAGCCCCGTCTCAAGACCTTAGGCTCGAGACTAAATCTGGGTAATTTCATGCTGTAACCAAGTTCAGTTTCAATAGTATTTATCGCCGTACCACATTCATATCATAATAACGAGTTACATCATTAATCACGTGAAATCGAGGACCAATGACGTATTAATGATACATAGTAACGTTTGAACAAGGTATACGAATAGAATGTGTGAATAAGGGTAGACGTAGACGGAGAATTTTAATATGAACGTAATCGAACTCTCAACGTCTGTCGTACTATCAACGGCTGTCGTACTACTATCGACTGTCGAACTATTAACAGATGTCGTACTATCAACAGATGTCGTACTATCAATGGATATCGTACAATCAACGGATTTCGCACTATTATCGAATGACGGACTATCTTACTATCATCGACTGTCGTACTTTCATCGGCTGTCGACTGTCGTATTATCAACTATTGTCGTATTACTATCCTCGACTGTCGTCTCGGTCTCACATTCCTAGTCCCATAGTATAATTATGTTTAACATTTTCCTACGATGATGTCTACTAAAACTGTTCCGTCTATCCCTTCGTGTTTAGTCTAAAGATTTATGTAAAGTGAACTTATTGGAGTTAACGATACTGGTTGATGTATAGTGCGTAATTTGTCATTGTTATTTAGTGAATGTGTTTCGGTGTTTATGAGATTTGGCGAGTTATAGTGTTAAGAGCTTACGGCTAATATTAATGAATCATTTCGTTGTATAATTTAATATTGATAACAGCCTATTCTTACTGCTAAGCTAAGGTCTTAATTCCTACCTTAGAACTTTGAATATTTTTTGATTAAGATTTTCCTACAGGTTCGGATAATTTACGCATACAATTACCATGTGGGTCAGCTAGTCAAGGCATACACGTAGGTATACGTGTACACATATGACGCAACAATCGCATTTTTCCCTTCCAATAACAGTTATGAGACGGCAAAGGAAACTTGTCGTTACTGCAGTCAACAGCATCTGTTCGATACCGTCCGAGATGAAAACTTTCCTAATATATTGTTGTAGTGATTTATGTAAAGGTTTCTTATAACTTCTCTGTACTGTTTTTTAGTTATTTCATTTTTAAAAGTTGTTTGGTATAGTACTGAAACTATGATTAGGTGAAGTACTTAGCACTATTTATCAACTGGGCCACTTGATTCAGACCAGCCCATATAACATTTATGATTGGACAACTGACCCACGGCCTATTTTTAGACCCATTTGTCTCTTAATTACATACAAAATTTAATTTAAGTAATCCACTAAACGAAATATATATTAACGTCTTTATCAATGTTTTAGTACGAAATATATACCTTATGTTAGCATCGTGAAAGATCGAAGTCGACTATGTAATTCAATCTATTTAGTTTGTCACTCATCCTCTTGCGAACATTGTTTCTATGCTACCACTTGATAGCGCTACTGAGACTTCAAGATGGCGCGTGATAGATAGGATTGAGGTAGTTACAAAGTATTTACACTCTGAACGCACAAGTCTGTGGTACAATTCTTTCGTAACTGTTTTAAGCTTTCGACGCCATGAGGAATATTAGTAAAGATGCATAAGTATCAGAAATATGGAGGTATATCTATTCCACATCTTCACCTCAACTGGAATATGAAGACCGTCCGTTACGAACTAACATCTATCTATTTAATATAAAACTTTTCCGTTACTGAGTGTGTACTGACTGACTGACAGACAACGCACAGCCGAAACTACTGGTCGTAGAGAGCTGAAATTTGGTACGTGTGTTTGTTGGTGGGAGTAGGCTACCATTAGGAGAGATTTTTGGAAATTCCCCCTCTAAGTGGAGAAAAGGGGGGAAATTGAAAACTACGCGGGTGAAACCGCAGGGCGCTGCTAGTGTAAGATATGATTCTGAAGATGTATCTTCAGAAGTGCTAAGTACAACACTATAAAAAGGGAAACTCTTACGAAGGATACATTATTATCACAGTGTTACAAGCAAAACCTATAATAGAATAAGCGTGACGTCAACACAATGACTTATAGTACTCACCCGCATGTTACTACTTCCAAAACATCAAATGTTTTCAAAAGGTATCAAAGTAATAAAACCGTGCGACTGCAGTCACACCGATAAAGCACAATTGTTCGAAAACTCGTAAAGGAAATGCTATAATATGTTGACTTCGTACGAGCGTGGCTTGACTTTTAAACATTTGAGTTATTACAACGTATAATTTATATCAGCAAAATGCTAAATAATAATGCTGTCTAGATTGTTTGCACGGTTTAAAAGCGCCTTGGGTATGTGAAAATCTGGGATTGATTATCTCTCCTCTCTCCTCTCCTTTGATGTGTACGAATGTTTGTAGTATCGGATTTAATAGAAGCTGATAACGACTTAATTAAATTACGCTTTATCACTATTAAGTGCAGCAAAACCGTGATAATCACAGTTCGAAAATGTGTTAATCAACTAGATAAATGCATAATACCAGAAGATCGGCGACGCATTTGTGACTCTTCTAAGATGTGATATGACGCGTATGCTCATTTTAATATCTACTAGCAGCGCCCCGCGGTTTCACCCGCGTAGTTCCCGTTCCCGTAAGAATATGGGGATACAATTATACTAAAAACCTTCATCTTGAATCACTCTATCTATGGAAAAAACCCGCTTGAAAATCCGTTGCGTAGTTTTCAAAATCTAAGTATATAGGGACCTATGTATATAGGGACAGACAGCGGAAAGCGACTTTGTTTTGTTTTTTTTTTCATGTTTTCATTTTCATGTTTGTGGCAAATTTTATTTGGCCAGGTTTGTGGCAATTTCGATTTGGCCAGGTTCGTGGCAATTTTTATTTGGCCAGGTTTGTGGCAAATTTTATTTGGCCAGAAATGTGGCAATTTCGATTTGGCCAGGTTTGTGGCAATTTTGATTTGGCCAGGTTTGTGGCAATTTTGATTTGGCCAGGTTTGTGGCAATTTTGATTTGGCCAGGTTTGTGGCAAATTTAATTTGGCCTGGTTTGTGGCAATTTTTATTTGGCCAGTTTTGTGGCAATTTTGATTTGGCAAGGTTTGTGACAATTTCGATTTGGCCAGGTTTGTGGCAATTTTTATTTTGCCAGGTTTGGGGCAATTTTTATTTTGCTAGGTTTGTGGCAATTTCGATTTGGCCAGACTTGTGGCAAGTTTTATTTGGCCGGGTTTGTGGCAATTTTTATTTGGCCAGAATTGTGGCAATTTCGATTTGGCCAGGTTTGTGGCAATTTTGATTTGGCCAGGTTTGTGGCCAATTTAATTTGGCCAGGTTTGTGGCAATTTTAATTTGGCCAGTTTTGTGGCAATTTTGATTTGGCCAGGTTTGTGGCAATTTTTATTTGGCCAGGTTTGTGGCAATTTTGATTTGGCCAGGTTTGTGGCAATTTTTATTTGGCCAGGTTTGTGGCAAATTTAATTTGGCCAGGTTTGTGGCAAATTTAATTTAGCCACATTTGTGGCAAATTTAATTTGGCCAGGTTTGTGGCAATTTCGATTTGGCCAGGTTTGAGGCAACTTCGATTTGGCCAGATTTGTGGCAATTTCGATTTGGCCAGGTTTGTGGCAATTTTTATTTGGCCAGGTTTGTGGGAAATTTAATTTGGCCAGGTTTGTGGCAATTTTGATTTGGCCAGGTTTGTGGCAATTTCTATTTGGCCAGGTTTGTGGCAATTTTTATTTGGCCAGGTTTGTGGCAAATTTAATTTGGCCAGGTTTGTGGCAAATTTTATTTGGCCCAATTTGTGGCAAATTTAATTTAGCCACATTTGTGGCAAATTTAATTTAGCCACATTTGTGGCAAATTTAATTTGGCCAAGTTTGTGGCAATTTCGATTTGGCCAGGTTTGTGGCAAATTTAATTTGGCCAGGTTTGTGGCAATTTTAATTTGGCCAGTTTTGTGGCAATTTTGATTTGGCCAGGTTTGTGGCAATTTTGATTTGGCCAGGTTTGTGGCAATTTTTATTTGGCCAGGTTTGTGGCAAATTTAATTTGGCCAGGTTTGTGGCAAATTTAATTTAGCCACATTTGTGGCAAATTTAATTTGGCCAGGTTTGTGGCAATTTCGATTTGGCCAGGTTTGAGGCAACTTCGATTTGGCCAGATTTGTGGCAATTTCGATTTGGCCAGGTTTGTGGCAATTTTTATTTGGCCAGGTTTGTGGGAAATTTAATTTGGCCAGGTTTGTGGCAATTTTGATTTGGCCAGGTTTGTGGCAATTTCTATTTGGCCAGGTTTGTGGCAATTTTTATTTGGCCAGGTTTGTGGCAAATTTAATTTGGCCAGGTTTGTGGCAAATTTTATTTGGCCCAATTTGTGGCAAATTTAATTTAGCCACATTTGTGGCAAATTTAATTTAGCCACATTTGTGGCAAATTTAATTTAGCCACATTTGTGGCAAATTTAATTTGGCCAAGTTTGTGGCAATTTCGTTTTGGCCAGGTTTGTAGCAATTTCGATTTGGCCAGGTTTGTGGCAATTTTTATTTGGCCAGGTTTGTGGCAAATTTGATTTGGCCAGAATTGTGGCAATTTCGATTTGGCTAGGTTTGTGGCAATTTTAATTTGGCCAGAATTGTGGCAATTTCGATTTGGCCAGGTTTGTGGCAAATAAAATTTGGACATGATTGTGGCAATTTTGATTTGGCCAGGTTTGTGGCAATTTCGATCTGGCCAAATTTGTGGCAAATAAATTTGGCCAGGTTTGTGGCAATTTCGGTTTGGCCAGGTTTGTGGCAAATTAAATTTGGCCAGGTTTGTGGCAATTTTTATTTGGCCAGGTTTGTGGCAAACTTGATTTGGCCAGGTTTGTGGCAATTTTGATTTGGCCAGGTTTGTGGCAATTTCGATCTGGCCAAATTTGTGGCAAATTTAATTTGGCCAGGTTTGTGGCAATTTTGATTTGGCCAGAATTGTGGCAATTTCGATTTGGCCAGGTTTGTGGCAATTTTAATTTGGCCAGAATTGTGGCAATTTCGATTTGGCCAGGTTTGTGGCAAATAAAATTTGGACATGATTGTGGCAATTTTGATTTGGCCAGGTTTGTGGCAATTTCGATCTGGCCAAATTTGTGGCAAATAAATTTGGCCAGGTTTGTGGCAATTTCGGTTTGGCCAGGTTTGTGGCAAATTAAATTTGGCCAGGTTTGTGGCAATTTTTATTTGGCCAGGTTTGTGGCAAATTTGATTTGGCCAGGTTTGTGGCAATTTTGATTTGGCCAGGTTTGTGGCAATTTCGATCTGGCCAAATTTGTGGCAAATTTAATTTGGCCAGGTTTGTGGCAATTTTGGTTTGGCCAGGTTTGTGGCAAATTAAATTTGGCCAGGTTTGTGGCAAATTTTGATTTGGCCAGAATTGTTTCAATTTTGATTTGGCCAGGTTTGTGGCAATATTTATTTGGCCAGAATTTTGGCATATTTAATTTGGCCAGGTTTGTGGCAATTTCGATTTGGCCAGGTTTGTGGCAATTTCGATTTAGCCAGGTTTGTGGCAAATTAAATTTGGCCATGTTTGTGGCAATTTTTATTTGGCCAGGTTTGTGGCAATTTCGATCTGGCCAAATTTGTGGCAAATTAAATTTGGCCAGGTTTGTGGCAATTTCGGTTTGGCCAGGTTTGTGGCAAATTAAATTTGGCCAGGTTTGTGGCAATTTTTATTTGGCCAGGTTTGTGGCAAATTTGATTTGGCCAGGTTTGTGGCAATTTTGATTTGGCCAGGTTTGTGGCAATTTCGATCTGGCCAAATTTGTGGCAAATTTAATTTGGCCAGGTTTGTGGCAATTTCGGTTTGGCCAGGTTTGTGGCAAATTAAATTTGGCCAGGTTTGTGGCAATTTTTATTTGGCCAGGTTTGTGGCAAACTTGATTTGGCCAGGTTTGTGGCAATTTTGATTTGGCCAGGTTTGTGGCAATTTCGATCTGGCCAAATTTGTGGCAAATTTAATTTGGCCAGGTTTGTGGCAATTTTGATTTGGCCAGAATTGTGGCAATTTCGATTTGGCCAGGTTTGTGGCAATTTTAATTTGGCCAGAATTGTGGCAATTTCGATTTGGCCAGGTTTGTGGCAAATAAAATTTGGACATGATTGTGGCAATTTTGATTTGGCCAGGTTTGTGGCAATTTCGATCTGGCCAAATTTGTGGCAAATAAATTTGGCCAGGTTTGTGGCAATTTCGGTTTGGCCAGGTTTGTGGCAAATTAAATTTGGCCAGGTTTGTGGCAATTTTTATTTGGCCAGGTTTGTGGCAAATTTGATTTGGCCAGGTTTGTGGCAATTTTGATTTGGCCAGGTTTGTGGCAATTTCGATCTGGCCAAATTTGTGGCAAATTTAATTTGGCCAGATTTGTGGCAATTTTGGTTTGGCCAGGTTTGTGGCAAATTAAATTTGGCCAGGTTTGTGGCAAATTTTGATTTGGCCAGAATTGTTTCAATTTTGATTTGGCCAGGTTTGTGGCAATATTTATTTGGCCAGAATTTTGGCATATTTAATTTGGCCAGGTTTGTGGCAATTTCGATTTGGCCAGAATTGTGGCAATTTCGATTTAGCCAGGTTTGTGGCAAATTAAATTTGGCCATGTTTGTGGCAATTTTTATTTGGCCAGGTTTGTGGCAATTTCGATCTGGCCAAATTTGTGGCAAATTAAATTTGGCCAGGTTTGTGGCAATTTCGGTTTGGCCAGGTTTGTGGCAAATTAAATTTGGCCAGGTTTGTGGCAATTTTTATTTGGCCAGGTTTGTGGCAAATTTGATTTGGCCAGGTTTGTGGCAATTTTGATTTGGCCAGGTTTGTGGCAATTTCGATCTGGCCAAATTTGTGGCAAATTTAATTTGGCCAGGTTTGTGGCAATTTCGGTTTGGCCAGGTTTGTGGCAAATTAAATTTGGCCAGGTTTGTGGCAATTTTTATTTGGCCAGGTTTGTGGCTAATTTTAATTTGGCCAGAATTGTTTCAATTTTGATTTGGCCAGGTTTGTGGCAATATTTATTTGGCCAGAATTGTGGCAATTTTGATCTGGCCAAATTTGTAGCATATTTAATTTGGCCAGGTTTGTGGCAATTTCGATTTGGCCAGGTTTGTGGCAATTTCGATTTGGCCAGATTTGTGGCAATTTCGATTTAGCCAGGATTGTGGCAAATTAAATTTGGCCATGTTTGTGGCAATTTCGGTTTGGCCAGGTTTGTGGCAAATTTTAATTTGGCCAGGTTTGTGGCAATTTTTATTTGGCCAGGTTTGTGGCAAATTTTGATTTGGCCAGAATTGTTTCAATTTTGATTTAGCCAGGTTTGTGGCAATATTTATTTGGCCAGAATTGTGGCAATTTTGATCTGGCCAAATTTGTAGCATATTTAATTTGGCCAGGTTTGTGGCAATTTCGATTTGGCCAGGTTTGTGGCAATTTCAATTTGGCCAGGTTTGTGGCAATTTTTATTTGGCCAGGTTTGTGGCAAATTTTGATTTGGCCAGAATTGTTTCAATTTTGATTTGGCCAGGTTTGTGGCAATATTTATTTGGCCAGAATTTTGGCATATTTAATTTGGCCAGGTTTGTGGCAATTTCGATTTGGCCAGAATTGTGGCAATTTCGATTTAGCCAGGTTTGTGGCAAATTAAATTTGGCCATGTTTGTGGCAATTTTTATTTGGCCAGGTTTGTGGCAATTTCGATCTGGCCAAATTTGTGGCAAATTAAATTTGGCCAGGTTTGTGGCAATTTCGGTTTGGCCAGGTTTGTGGCAAATTAAATTTGGCCAGGTTTGTGGCAATTTTTATTTGGCCAGGTTTGTGGCAAATTTGATTTGGCCAGGTTTGTGGCAATTTTGATTTGGCCAGGTTTGTGGCAATTTCGATCTGGCCAAATTTGTGGCAAATTTAATTTGGCCAGGTTTGTGGCAATTTCGGTTTGGCCAGGTTTGTGGCAAATTAAATTTGGCCAGGTTTGTGGCAATTTTTATTTGGCCAGGTTTGTGGCAATTTTGATTTGGCCAGAATTGTGGCAATTTCGATTTGGCCAGGTTTGTGGCAAATTAAATTTGGCCATTTTTGTGGCAATTTTGATTTGGCCAGGTTTGTGGCAAATTTGATTTGGCCAGGTTTGTGGCAATTTTGATTTGGCCAGGTTTGTGGCAATTTCGATCTGGCCAAATTTGTGGCAAATTTAATTTGGCCAGGTTTGTGGCAATTTCGGTTTGGCCAGGTTTGTGGCAAATTAAATTTGGCCAGGTTTGTGGCAATTCTTATTTAGCCAGGTTTGTGGCAAATTTTGATTTGGCCAGAATTGTTTCAATTTTGATTTAGCCAGGTTTGTGGCAATATTTATTTGGCCAGAATTGTGGCAATTTTGATCTGGCCAAATTTGTAGCATATTTAATTTGGCCAGGTTTGTGGCAATTTCGATTTGGCCAGGTTTGTGGCAATTTCAATTTGGCCAGGTTTGTGGCAATTTTTATTTGGCCAGGTTTGTGGCAAATTTCATTTGGCCAGGTATGTGGCAATTTTGATTTGGCCAGAATTGTGGCAATTTCGATTTGGCCAGGTTTGTGGCAAATTAAATTTGGCCATTTTTGTGGCAATTTTGATTTGGCCAGGTTTGTAGCAATTTTTATTTGGCCAGGTTTGTGGCAAATTTCATTTTGCCAGGTTTGTGGCAATTTTGAATTGGCCAGAATTGTGGCAATTTTGATCTGGCCAAATTTGTAGCATATTTAATTTGGCCAGGTTTGTGGCAATTTCGATTTGGCCAGGTTTGTGGCAATTTCAATTTGGCCAGGTTTGTGGCAATTTTTATTTGGCCAGGTTTGTGGCAAATTTCATTTGGCCAGGTTTGTGGCAATTTTGATTTGGCCAGAATTGTAGCAATTTCGATTTGGCCAGGTTTGTGGCAAATTAAATTTGGCCATTTTTGTGGCAATTTTGATTTGGCCAGGTTTGTGGCAAATTTGATTTGGCCAGGTTTGTGGCAATTTTGATTTGGCCAGGTTTGTGGCAATTTCGATCTGGCCAAATTTGTGGCAAATTTAATTTGGCCAGGTTTGTGGCAATTTCGGTTTGGCCAGGTTTGTGGCAAATTAAATTTGGCCCGGTTTGTGGCAATTTTTATTTGGCCAGGTTTGTGGCAAATTTTGATTTGGCCAGAATTGTTTCAATTTTGATTTAGCCAGGTTTGTGGCAATATTTATTTGGCCAGAATTGTGGCAATTTTGATCTGGCCAAATTTGTAGCATATTTAATTTGGCCAGGTTTGTGGCAATTTCGATTTGGCCAGGTTTGTGGCAATTTCAATTTGGCCAGGTTTGTGGCAATATTTATTTGGCCAGAATTTTGGCATATTTAATTTGGCCAGGTTTGTGGCAATTTCGATTTGGCCAGAATTGTGGCAATTTCGATTTAGCCAGGTTTGTGGCAAATTAAATTTGGCCATGTTTGTGGCAATTTTTATTTGGCCAGGTTTGTGGCAATTTCGATCTGGCCAAATTTGTGGCAAATTAAATTTGGCCAGGTTTGTGGCAATTTCGGTTTGGCCAGGTTTGTGGCAAATTAAATTTGGCCAGGTTTGTGGCAATTTTTATTTGGCCAGGTTTGTGGCAAATTTGATTTGGCCAGGTTTGTGGCAATTTTGATTTGGCCACGTTTGTGGCAATTTCGATCTGGCCAAATTTGTGGCAAATTTAATTTGGCCAGGTTTGTGGCAATTTCGGTTTGGCCAGGTTTGTGGCAAATTAAATTTGGCCAGGTTTGTGGCAATTTTTATTTGGCCAGGTTTGTGGCAAATTTTAATTTGGCCAGAATTGTTTCAATTTTGATTTGGCCAGGTTTGTGGCAATATTTATTTGGCCAGAATTGTGGCAATTTTGATCTGGCCAAATTTGTAGCATATTTAATTTGGCCAGGTTTGTGGCAATTTCGATTTGGCCAGGTTTGTGGCAATTTCGATTTGGCCAGATTTGTGGCAATTTCGATTTAGCCAGGATTGTGGCAAATTAAATTTGGCCATGTTTGTGGCAATTTCGGTTTGGCCAGGTTTGTGGCAAATTAAATTTGGCCAGGTTTGTGGCAATTTTTATTTGGCCAGGTTTGTGGCAAATTTTGATTTGGCCAGAATTGTTTCAATTTTGATTTAGCCAGGTTTGTGGCAATATTTATTTGGCCAGAATTGTGGCAATTTTGATCTGGCCAAATTTGTAGCATATTTAATTTGGCCAGGTTTGTGGCAATTTCGATTTGGCCAGGTTTGTGGCAATTTCAATTTGGCCAGGTTTGTGGAAATTTTTATTTGGCCAGGTTTGTGGCAAATTTCATTAGGCCAGGTTTGTGGCAATTTTGATTTGGCCAGAATTGTGGCAATTTCGATTTGGCCAGGTTTGTGGCAAATTAAATTTGGCCATTTTTGTGGCAATTTTGATTTGGCCAGGTTTGTGGCAAATTTGATTTGGCCAGGTTTGTGGCAATTTTGATTTGGCCAGGTTTGTGGCAATTTCGATCTGGCCAAATTTGTGGCAAATTTAATTTGGCCAGGTTTGTGGCAATTTCGGTTTGGCCAGGTTTGTGGCAAATTAAATTTGGCCAGGTTTGTGGCAATTCTTATTTAGCCAGGTTTGTGGCAAATTTTGATTTGGCCAGAATTGTTTCAATTTTGATTTAGCCAGGTTTGTGGCAATATTTATTTGGCCAGAATTGTGGCAATTTTGATCTGGCCACATTTGTAGCATATTTAATTTGGCCAGGTTTGTGGCAATTTCGATTTGGCCAGGTTTGTGGCAATTTCAATTTGGCCAGGTTTGTGGCAAATTAAATTTGGCCAGGTTTGTGGCAAATTTCATTTGGCCAGGTATGTGGCAATTTTGATTTGTCCAGAATTGTGGCAATTTCGATTTGGCCAGGTTTGTGGCAAATTAAATTTGGCCATTTTTGTGGAAATTTTGATTTGGCCAGGTTTGTGGCAATTTTTATTTGGCCAGGTTTGTGGCAAATTTCATTTTGCTAGGTTTGTGGCAATTTTGAATTGGCCAGAATTGTGGCAATTTTGATCTGGCCAAATTTGTAGCATATTTAATTTGGCCAGGTTTGTGGAAATTTCGATTTGGCCAGGTTTGTGGCAATTTCAATTTGGCCAGGTTTGTGGCAATTTTTATTTGGCCAGGTTTGTGGCAAATTTCATTTGGCCAGGTTTGTGGCAATTTTGATTTGGCCAGAATTGTAGCAATTTCGATTTGGCCAGGTTTGTGGCAAATTAAATTTGGCCATTTTTGTGGCAATTTTGATTTGGCCAGGTTTGTGGCAAATTTGATTTGGCCAGGTTTGTGGCAATTTTGATTTGGCCAGGTTTGTGGCAATTTCGATCTGGCCAAATTTGTGGCAAATTTAATTTGGCCAGGTTTGTGGCAATTTCGGTTTGGCCAGGTTTGTGGCAAATTAAATTTGGCCAGGTTTGTGGCAATTTTTATTTGGCCAGGTTTGTGGCAAATTTTGATTTGGCCAGAATTGTTTCAATTTTGATTTAGCCAGGTTTGTGGCAATATTTATTTGGCCAGAATTGTGGCAATTTTGATCTGGCCAAATTTGTAGCATATTTAATTTGGCCAGGTTTGTGGCAATTTCGATTTGGCCAGGTTTGTGGCAATTTCGATTTGGCCAGATTTGTGGCAATTTCGATTTAGCCAGGATTGTGGCAAATTAAATTTGGCCATGTTTGTGGCAATTTCGGTTTGGCCAGGTTTGTGGCAAATTTTAATTTGGCCAGGTTTGTGGCAATTTTTATTTGGCCAGGTTTGTGGCAAATTTTGATTTGGCCAGAATTGTTTCAATTTTGATTTAGCCAGGTTTGTGGCAATATTTATTTGGCCAGAATTGTGGCAATTTTGATCTGGCCAAATTTGTAGCATATTTAATTTGGCCAGGTTTGTGGCAATTTCAATTTGGCCAGGTTTGTGGCAATTTTTATTTGGCCAGGTTTGTGGCAAATTTAATTAGGCCAGGTTTGTGGCAATTTTGATTTGGCCAGAATTGTGGCAATTTCGATTTGGCCAGGTTTGTGGCAAATTAAATTTGGCCATTTTTGTGGCAATTTTGATTTGGCCAGGTTTGTGGCAAATTTGATTTGGCCAGGTTTGTGGCAATTTTGATTTGGCCAGGTTTGTGGCAATTTCGATCTGGCCAAATTTGTGGCAAATTTAATTTGGCCAGGTTTGTGGCAATTTCGGTTTGGCCAGGTTTGTGGCAATTTTGATTTGGCCAGAATTGTAGCAATTTTGATTTAGCCAGGTTTGTGGCAATATTTATTTGGCCAGAATTGTGGCAATTTTGATCTGGCCAAATTTGTAGCATATTTAATTTGGCCAGGTTTGTGGCAATTTCGATTTGGCCAGGTTTGTGGCAATTTCAATTTGGCCAGGTTTGTGGCAATATTTATTTGGCCAGAATTTTGGCATATTTAATTTGGCCAGGTTTGTGGCAATTTCGATTTGGCCAGAATTGTGGCAATTTCGATTTAGCCAGGTTTGTGGCAAATTAAATTTGGCCATGTTTGTGGCAATTTTTATTTGGCCAGGTTTGTGGCAATTTCGATCTGGCCAAATTTGTGGCAAATTAAATTTGGCCAGGTTTGTGGCAATTTCGGTTTGGCCAGGTTTGTGGCAAATTAAATTTGGCCAGGTTTGTGGCAATTTTTATTTGGCCAGGTTTGTGGCAAATTTGATTTGGCCAGGTTTGTGGCAATTTTGAATTGGCCAGAATTGTGGCAATTTTGATCTGGCCAAATTTGTAGCATATTTAATTTGGCCAGGTTTGTGGAAATTTCGATTTGGCCAGGTTTGTGGCAATTTCAATTTGGCCAGGTTTGTGGCAATTTTTATTTGGCCAGGTTTGTGGCAAATTTTAATTTGGCCAGAATTGTTTCAATTTTGATTTGGCCAGGTTTGTGGCAATATTTATTTGGCCAGAATTGTGGCAATTTTGATCTGGCCAAATTTGTAGCATATTTAATTTGGCCAGGTTTGTGGCAATTTCGATTTGGCCAGGTTTGTGGCAATTTCGATTTGGCCAGATTTGTGGCAATTTCGATTTAGCCAGGATTGTGGCAAATTAAATTTGGCCATGTTTGTGGCAATTTCGGTTTGGCCAGGTTTGTGGCAAATTAAATTTGGCCAGGTTTGTGGCAATTTTTATTTGGCCAGGTTTGTGGCAAATTTTGATTTGGCCAGAATTGTTTCAATTTTGATTTAGCCAGGTTTGTGGCAATATTTATTTGGCCAGAATTGTGGCAATTTTGATCTGGCCAAATTTGTAGCATATTTAATTTGGCCAGGTTTGTGGCAATTTCGATTTGGCCAGGTTTGTGGCAATTTCAATTTGGCCAGGTTTGTGGAAATTTTTATTTGGCCAGGTTTGTGGCAAATTTCATTAGGCCAGGTTTGTGGCAATTTTGATTTGGCCAGAATTGTGGCAATTTCGATTTGGCCAGGTTTGTGGCAAATTAAATTTGGCCATTTTTGTGGCAATTTTGATTTGGCCAGGTTTGTGGCAAATTTGATTTGGCCAGGTTTGTGGCAATTTTGATTTGGCCAGGTTTGTGGCAATTTCGATCTGGCCAAATTTGTGGCAAATTTAATTTGGCCAGGTTTGTGGCAATTTCGGTTTGGCCAGGTTTGTGGCAAATTAAATTTGGCCAGGTTTGTGGCAATTCTTATTTAGCCAGGTTTGTGGCAAATTTTGATTTGGCCAGAATTGTTTCAATTTTGATTTAGCCAGGTTTGTGGCAATATTTATTTGGCCAGAATTGTGGCAATTTTGATCTGGCCAAATTTGTAGCATATTTAATTTGGCCAGGTTTGTGGCAATTTCGATTTGGCCAGGTTTGTGGCAATTTCAATTTGGCCAGGTTTGTGGCAAATTAAATTTGGCCAGGTTTGTGGCAAATTTCATTTGGCCAGGTATGTGGCAATTTTGATTTGTCCAGAATTGTGGCAATTTCGATTTGGCCAGGTTTGTGGCAAATTAAATTTGGCCATTTTTGTGGAAATTTTGATTTGGCCAGGTTTGTGGCAATTTTTATTTGGCCAGGTTTGTGGCAAATTTCATTTTGCTAGGTTTGTGGCAATTTTGAATTGGCCAGAATTGTGGCAATTTTGATCTGGCCAAATTTGTAGCATATTTAATTTGGCCAGGTTTGTGGAAATTTCGATTTGGCCAGGTTTGTGGCAATTTCAATTTGGCCAGGTTTGTGGCAATTTTTATTTGGCCAGGTTTGTGGCAAATTTCATTTGGCCAGGTTTGTGGCAATTTTGATTTGGCCAGAATTGTAGCAATTTCGATTTGGCCAGGTTTGTGGCAAATTAAATTTGGCCATTTTTGTGGCAATTTTGATTTGGCCAGGTTTGTGGCAAATTTGATTTGGCCAGGTTTGTGGCAATTTTGATTTGGCCAGGTTTGTGGCAATTTCGATCTGGCCAAATTTGTGGCAAATTTAATTTGGCCAGGTTTGTGGCAATTTCGGTTTGGCCAGGTTTGTGGCAAATTAAATTTGGCCAGGTTTGTGGCAATTTTTATTTGGCCAGGTTTGTGGCAAATTTTGATTTGGCCAGAATTGTTTCAATTTTGATTTAGCCAGGTTTGTGGCAATATTTATTTGGCCAGAATTGTGGCAATTTTGATCTGGCCAAATTTGTAGCATATTTAATTTGGCCAGGTTTGTGGCAATTTCGATTTGGCCAGGTTTGTGGCAATTTCGATTTGGCCAGATTTGTGGCAATTTCGATTTAGCCAGGATTGTGGCAAATTAAATTTGGCCATGTTTGTGGCAATTTCGGTTTGGCCAGGTTTGTGGCAAATTCTAATTTGGCCAGGTTTGTGGCAATTTTTATTTGGCCAGGTTTGTGGCAAATTTTGATTTGGCCAGAATTGTTTCAATTTTGATTTAGCCAGGTTTGTGGCAATATTTATTTGGCCAGAATTGTGGCAATTTTGATCTGGCCAAATTTGTAGCATATTTAATTTGGCCAGGTTTGTGGCAATTACGATTTGGCCAGGTTTGTGGCAATTTCAATTTGGCCAGGTTTGTGGCAATTTTTATTTGGCCAGGTTTGTGGCAAATTTAATTAGGCCAGGTTTGTGGCAATTTTGATTTGGCCAGAATTGTGGCAATTTCGATTTGGCCAGGTTTGTGGCAAATTAAATTTGGCCATTTTTGTGGCAATTTTGATTTGGCCAGGTTTGTGGCAAATTTGATTTGGCCAGGTTTGTGGCAATTTTGATTTGGCCAGGTTTGTGGCAATTTCGATCTGGCCAAATTTGTGGCAAATTTAATTTGGCCAGGTTTGTGGCAATTTCGGTTTGGCCAGGTTTGTGGCAATTTTGATTTGGCCAGAATTGTAGCAATTTCGATTTGGCCAGGTTTGTGGCAAATTAAATTTGGCCATTTTTGTGGCAATTTTGATTTGGCCAGGTTTGTGGCAAATTTGATTTGGCCAGGTTTGTGGCAATTTTGATTTGGCCAGGTTTGTGGCAATTTCGATCTGGCCAAATTTGTGGCAAATTTAATTTGGCCAGGTTTGTGGCAATTTCGGTTTGGCCAGGTTTGTGGCAAATTAAATTTGGCCAGGTTTGTGGCAATTTTTATTTGGCCAGGTTTGTGGCAAATTTTGATTTGGCCAGAATTGTTTCAATTTTGATTTAGCCAGGTTTGTGGCAATATTTATTTGGCCAGAATTGTGGCAATTTTGATCTGGCCAAATTTGTAGCATATTTAATTTGGCCAGGTTTGTGGCAATTTCGATTTGGCCAGGTTTGTGGCAATTTCGATTTGGCCAGATTTGTGGCAATTTCGATTTAGCCAGGATTGTGGCAAATTAAATTTGGCCATGTTTGTGGCAATTTCGGTTTGGCCAGGTTTGTGGCAAATTTTAATTTGGCCAGGTTTGTGGCAATTTTTATTTGGCCAGGTTTGTGGCAAATTTTGATTTGGCCAGAATTGTTTCAATTTTGATTTAGCCAGGTTTGTGGCAATATTTATTTGGCCAGAATTGTGGCAATTTTGATCTGGCCAAATTTGTAGCATATTTAATTTGGCCAGGTTTGTGGCAATTTCGATTTGGCCAGGTTTGTGGCAATTTCAATTTGGCCAGGTTTGTGGCAATTTTTATTTGGCCAGGTTTGTGGCAAATTTCATTTGGCCAGGTTTGTGGCAATTTTGATTTGGCCAGGTTTGTGGCAAATTTTGATTTGGCCAGAATTGTTTCAATTTTGATTTAGCCAGGTTTGTGGCAATATTTATTTGGCCAGAATTGTGGCAATTTTGATCTGGCCAAATTTGTAGCATATTTAATTTGGCCAGGTTTGTGGCAATTTTGATTTGGCCAGGTTTGTGGCAAACTTGATTTGGCCAGGTTTGTGGCAATTTTTATTTGGCCAGGTTTGTGGCAAATTTCATTTGGCCAGGTTTGTGGCAATTTTGATTTGGCCAGGTTTGTGGCAAATTTTGATTTGGCCAGAATTGTTTCAATTTTGATTTAGCCAGGTTTGTGGCAATATTTATTTGGCCAGAATTGTGGCAATTTTGATCTGGCCAAATTTGTAGCATATTTAATTTGGCCAGGTTTGTGGCAATTTCGATTTGGCCAGGTTTGTGGCAATTTCAATTTGGCCAGGTTTGTGGCAATTTTTATTTGGCCAGGTTTGTGGCAAATTTCATTTGGCCAGGTTTGTGGCAATTTTTATTTGGCCAGGTTTGTGGCAAATTTTGATTTGGCCAGAATTGTTTCAATTTTGATTAAGCCAGGTTTGTGGCAATATTTATTTGGCCAGAATTGTGGCAATTTTGATCTGGCCAAATTTGTAGCATATTTAATTTGGCCAGGTTTGTGGCAATTTCGATTTGGCCAGGTTTGTGGCAATTTCAATTTGGCCAGGTTTGTGGCAATTTTTATTTGGCCAGGTTTGTGGCAAATTTCATTTGGCCAGGTTTGTGGCAATTTTGATTTGGCCAGGTTTGTGGCAATTTTTATTTGGCCAGGTTTGTGGCAAATTTAATTTGGCCAGGTTTGTGGCAAATTTAATTTAGCCACATTTGTGGCAAATTTAATTTGGCCAGGTTTGTGGCAATTTCGATTTGGCCAGGTTTGAGGCAACTTCGATTTGGCCAGATTTGTGGCAATTTCGATTTGGCCAGGTTTGTGGCAATTTTTATTTGGCCAGGTTTGTGGGAAATTTAATTTGGCCAGGTTTGTGGCAATTTTGATTTGGCCAGGTTTGTGGCAATTTCTATTTGGCCAGGTTTGTGGCAATTTTTATTTGGCCAGGTTTGTGGCAAATTTAATTTGGCCAGGTTTGTGGCAAATTTTATTTGGCCCAATTTGTGGCAAATTTAATTTAGCCACATTTGTGGCAAATTTAATTTAGCCACATTTGTGGCAAATTTAATTTGGCCAAGTTTGTGGCAATTTCGTTTTGGCCAGGTTTGTAGCAATTTCGATTTGGCCAGGTTTGTGGCAATTTTTATTTGGCCAGGTTTGTGGCAAATTTGATTTGGCCAGAATTGTGGCAATTTCGATTTGGCTAGGTTTGTGGCAATTTTAATTTGGCCAGAATTGTGGCAATTTCGATTTGGCCAGGTTTGTGGCAAATAAAATTTGGACATGATTGTGGCAATTTTGATTTGGCCAGGTTTGTGGCAATTTCGATCTGGCCAAATTTGTGGCAAATAAATTTGGCCAGGTTTGTGGCAATTTCGGTTTGGCCAGGTTTGTGGCAAATTAAATTTGGCCAGGTTTGTGGCAATTTTTATTTGGCCAGGTTTGTGGCAAACTTGATTTGGCCAGGTTTGTGGCAATTTTGATTTGGCCAGGTTTGTGGCAATTTCGATCTGGCCAAATTTGTGGCAAATTTAATTTGGCCAGGTTTGTGGCAATTTTGATTTGGCCAGAATTGTGGCAATTTCGATTTGGCCAGGTTTGTGGCAATTTTAATTTGGCCAGAATTGTGGCAATTTCGATTTGGCCAGGTTTGTGGCAAATAAAATTTGGACATGATTGTGGCAATTTTGATTTGGCCAGGTTTGTGGCAATTTCGATCTGGCCAAATTTGTGGCAAATAAATTTGGCCAGGTTTGTGGCAATTTCGGTTTGGCCAGGTTTGTGGCAAATTAAATTTGGCCAGGTTTGTGGCAATTTTTATTTGGCCAGGTTTGTGGCAAATTTGATTTGGCCAGGTTTGTGGCAATTTTGATTTGGCCAGGTTTGTGGCAATTTCCATCTGGCCAAATTTGTGGCAAATTTAATTTGGCCAGGTTTGTGGCAATTTCGGTTTGGCCAGGTTTGTGGCAAATTAAATTTGGCCAGGTTTGTGGCAAATTTTGATTTGGCCAGAATTGTTTCAATTTTGATTTGGCCAGGTTTGTGGCAATATTTATTTGGCCAGAATTTTGGCATATTTAATTTGGCCAGGTTTGTGGCAATTTCAATTTGGCCAGGTTTGTGGCAATTTTTATTTGGCCAGGTTTCTGGCAAATTTGATTTGGCCAGGTTTGTGGCAATTTTGATTTGGCCAGGTTTGTGGCAATTTCGATCTAGCCAAATTTGTGGCAAATTTAATTCGGCCAGGTTTGTGGCAATTTCGGTTTGGCCAGGTTTGTGGCAAATTAAATTTGGCCAGGTTTGTGGCAATTTTTATTTGGCCAGGTTTGTGGCAAATTTTGATTTGGCCAGAATTGTTTCAATTTTGATTTGGCCAGGTTTGTGGCAATATTTATTTGGCCAGAATTGTGGCAATTTTGATCTGGCCAAATTTGTAGCATATTTAATTTGGCCAGGTTTGTGGCAATTTCGATTTGGCCAGGTTTGTGGCAATTTCGATCTGGCCAAATTTGTGGCAAATTTAATTTGGCCAGGTTTGTGGCAAATTTAATTTAGCCACATTTGTGGCAAATTTAATTTGGCCAGGTTTGTGGCAATTTCGATTTGGCCAGGTTTGAGGCAACTTCGATTTGGCCAGATTTGTGGCAATTTCGATTTGGCCAGGTTTGTGGCAATTTTTATTTGGCCAGGTTTGTGGGAAATTTAATTTGGCCAGGTTTGTGGCAATTTTGATTTGGCCAGGTTTGTGGCAATTTCTATTTGGCCAGGTTTGTGGCAATTTTTATTTGGCCAGGTTTGTGGCAAATTTAATTTGGCCAGGTTTGTGGCAAATAAAATTTGGACATGATTGTGGCAATTTTGATTTGGCCAGGTTTGTGGCAATTTCGATCTGGCCAAATTTGTGGCAAATAAATTTGGCCAGGTTTGTGGCAATTTCGGTTTGGCCAGGTTTGTGGCAAATTAAATTTGGCCAGGTTTGTGGCAATTTTTATTTGGCCAGGTTTGTGGCAAACTTGATTTGGCCAGGTTTGTGGCAATTTTGATTTGGCCAGGTTTGTGGCAATTTCGATCTGGCCAAATTTGTGGCAAATTTAATTTGGCCAGGTTTGTGGCAATTTTGATTTGGCCAGAATTGTGGCAATTTCGATTTGGCCAGGTTTGTGGCAATTTTAATTTGGCCAGAATTGTGGCAATTTCGATTTGGCCAGGTTTGTGGCAAATAAAATTTGGACATGATTGTGGCAATTTTGATTTGGCCAGGTTTGTGGCAATTTCGATCTGGCCAAATTTGTGGCAAATAAATTTGGCCAGGTTTGTGGCAATTTCGGTTTGGCCAGGTTTGTGGCAAATTAAATTTGGCCAGGTTTGTGGCAATTTTTATTTGGCCAGGTTTGTGGCAAATTTGATTTGGCCAGGTTTGTGGCAATTTTGATTTGGCCAGGTTTGTGGCAATTTCCATCTGGCCAAATTTGTGGCAAATTTAATTTGGCCAGGTTTGTGGCAATTTCGGTTTGGCCAGGTTTGTGGCAAATTAAATTTGGCCAGGTTTGTGGCAAATTTTGATTTGGCCAGAATTGTTTCAATTTTGATTTGGCCAGGTTTGTGGCAATATTTATTTGGCCAGAATTTTGGCATATTTAATTTGGCCAGGTTTGTGGCAATTTCAATTTGGCCAGGTTTGTGGCAATTTTTATTTGGCCAGGTTTCTGGCAAATTTGATTTGGCCAGGTTTGTGGCAATTTTGATTTGGCCAGGTTTGTGGCAATTTCGATCTAGCCAAATTTGTGGCAAATTTAATTCGGCCAGGTTTGTGGCAATTTCGGTTTGGCCAGGTTTGTGGCAAATTAAATTTGGCCAGGTTTGTGGCAATTTTTATTTGGCCAGGTTTGTGGCAAATTTTGATTTGGCCAGAATTGTTTCAATTTTGATTTGGCCAGGTTTGTGGCAATATTTATTTGGCCAGAATTGTGGCAATTTTGATCTGGCCAAATTTGTAGCATATTTAATTTGGCCAGGTTTGTGGCAATTTCGGTTTGGCCA
Organism: Timandra comae; assembly: GCA_958496195.1. NCBI lineage: Eukaryota > Metazoa > Arthropoda > Insecta > Lepidoptera > Geometridae > Timandra > Timandra comae. The sequence goes on along the minus strand of OY292361.1, from coordinate 1,165,324 downwards.
GGTTTGTGGCAATTTCGATCTGGCCAAATTTGTGGCAAATAAATTTGGCCAGGTTTGTGGCAATTTCGGTTTGGCCAGGTTTGTGGCAAATTAAATTTGGCCAGGTTTGTGGCAATTTTTATTTGGCCAGGTTTGTGGCAAACTTGATTTGGCCAGGTTTGTGGCAATTTTGATTTGGCCAGGTTTGTGGCAATTTCGATCTGGCCAAATTTGTGGCAAATTTAATTTGGCCAGGTTTGTGGCAATTTTGATTTGGCCAGAATTGTGGCAATTTCGATTTGGCCAGGTTTGTGGCAATTTTAATTTGGCCAGAATTGTGGCAATTTCGATTTGGCCAGGTTTGTGGCAAATAAAATTTGGACATGATTGTGGCAATTTTGATTTGGCCAGGTTTGTGGCAATTTCGATCTGGCCAAATTTGTGGCAAATAAATTTGGCCAGGTTTGTGGCAATTTCGGTTTGGCCAGGTTTGTGGCAAATTAAATTTGGCCAGGTTTGTGGCAATTTTTATTTGGCCAGGTTTGTGGCAAATTTGATTTGGCCAGGTTTGTGGCAATTTTGATTTGGCCAGGTTTGTGGCAATTTCCATCTGGCCAAATTTGTGGCAAATTTAATTTGGCCAGGTTTGTGGCAATTTCGGTTTGGCCAGGTTTGTGGCAAATTAAATTTGGCCAGGTTTGTGGCAAATTTTGATTTGGCCAGAATTGTTTCAATTTTGATTTGGCCAGGTTTGTGGCAATATTTATTTGGCCAGAATTTTGGCATATTTAATTTGGCCAGGTTTGTGGCAATTTCAATTTGGCCAGGTTTGTGGCAATTTTTATTTGGCCAGGTTTCTGGCAAATTTGATTTGGCCAGGTTTGTGGCAATTTTGATTTGGCCAGGTTTGTGGCAATTTCGATCTAGCCAAATTTGTGGCAAATTTAATTCGGCCAGGTTTGTGGCAATTTCGGTTTGGCCAGGTTTGTGGCAAATTAAATTTGGCCAGGTTTGTGGCAATTTTTATTTGGCCAGGTTTGTGGCAAATTTTGATTTGGCCAGAATTGTTTCAATTTTGATTTGGCCAGGTTTGTGGCAATATTTATTTGGCCAGAATTGTGGCAATTTTGATCTGGCCAAATTTGTAGCATATTTAATTTGGCCAGGTTTGTGGCAATTTCGATTTGGCCAGGTTTGTGGCAATTTTGATTTGGCCAGGTTTGTGGCAAATTTCATTTGGCCAGGTTTGTGGCAATTTTGATTTGGCCAGAATTGTGGCAATTTCGATTTGGCCAGGTTTGTGGCAAATTTCATTTGGCCAGGTTTGTGGCAATTTTGATTTGGCCAGAATTGTAGCAATTTCGATTTGGCCGGGTTTGTGGCAAATTAAATTTGGCCATTTTTGTGGCAATTTTGATTTGGCCAGGTTTGTGGCAATTTTCATTTGGCCAGGTTTGTGGCAAATTTCATTTTGCCAGGTTTGTGGCAATTTTGATTTGGCCAGAATTGTGGCAATTTCGATTTGGCCAGGTTTGTGGCAATTTTGATTTGGCCAGAATTGTGGCAATTTTTATTTGGCCAGGTTTGTGGCAAATTTAATTAGGCCAGGTTTGTGGCAATTTCGATTTGGCCAGGTTTGTGGCAATTTCAATTTGGCCAGGTTTGTGGCAATTTTGATTTGGCCAGGTTTGTGGCAATTTCGATTTGGCCAGGTTTGTGGCAAATTTGATTTGGCCAGGTTTGTGGCAATTTTGATTTGGCCAGGTTTGTGGCAATTTCGATCTGGCCAAATTTGTGGCAAATTTAATTTGGCCAGGTTTGTGGCAATTTCGGTTTGGCCAGGTTTGTGGCAAATTAAATTTGGCCAGGTTTGTGGCAATTTTTATTTGGCCAGGTTTGTGGCAAATTTTGATTTGGCCAGAATTGTTTCAATTTTGATTTAGCCAGGTTTGTGGCAATATTTATTTGGCCAGAATTGTGGCAATTTTGATCTGGCCAAATTTGTAGCATATTTAATTTGGCCAGGTTTGTGGCAATTTCGATTTGGCCAGGTTTGTGGCATTTGTGGCAATTTCGATTTGGCCAGGTTTGTGGCAATTTTTATTTGGCCAGGTTTGTGGCAAATTTCATTTGGCCAGGTTTGTGGCAATTTTGATTTGGCCAGGTTTGTGGCAAATTTTGATTTGGCCAGAATTGTTTCAATTTTGATTTAGCCAGGTTTGTGGCAATATTTATTTGGCCAGAATTGTGGCAATTTTGATCTGGCCAAATTTGTAGCATATTTAATTTTGCCAGGTTTGTGGCAATTTCGATTTGGCCAGGTTTGTGGCAATTTCAATTTGGCCAGGTTTGTGGCAATTTTTATTTGGCCAGGTTTGTGGCAAATTTCATTTGGCCAGGTTTGTGGCAAATTAAATTTGGCCATATTTGTGGCAATTTCGATTTGGCCAGGTTTGTGGCAAATTAAATTTGGCCATGTTTGTGGCAAATTTCATTTGGCCATGTTTGTGGCAAATTTCATTTGGCCAGCTTTGTGGCAATTTTGATTTGGCCAGAATTGTGGCAATTTCGATTTGGCCAGGTTTGTGGCAAATTAAATTTGGCCATTTTTGTGGCAATTTTGATTTGGCCAGGTTTGTGGCAAATTTCATTTTGCCATGTTTGTGGCAATTTCGATCTGGCCAAATTTGTGGCAAATTAAATTTGGCCAGATTTGTGGAATTTCGGTTTGGCCAGGTTTGTGGCAAATTAAATTTGGCCAGGTTTGTGGCAATTTTTATTTGGCCAGGTTTCTGGCAAATTTGATTTGGCCAGGTTTGTGGCAATTTCGATTTGGCCAGGTTTGTGGCAAATTTAATTTTGCCAGAATTGTGGCAAATTTTATTTGGCCACATTTGTGGCAATTTTGATTTGGCCAGAATTGTGGCAATTTCGATTTGGCCAGGTTTGTGGCAAATTAAATTTGGCCATTTTTGTGGCAATTTTGATTTGGCCAGGTTTGTGGCAATTTTTATTTGGCCAAGTTTGTGGCAAATTTCATTTTGCCAGGTTTGTGGCAATCTGATTTGGCCAGAATTGTGGCAATTTCGATTTGGCCAGGTTTGTGGCAATTTTGATTTGGCCAGAATTGTGGCAATCTGATTTGGCCAGAATTGTGGCAATTTCGATTTGGCCAGGTTTGTGGCAATTTTGATTTGGCCAGGTTTGTGGCAATGTGGATCTGGCCAAATTTGTGGCAAATTAAATTTGGCCAGGTTTGTGGCAATTTCGGTTTGGCCAGGTTTGTGGCAATTTCGATTTGGCCAGGTTTGTGGCAAATTAAATTTGGCCAGGTTTGTGGCAAATTTAATTTGGCCAGGTTTGTGGCAATTTGGATTTGGCCAGGTTTGTTGCAATTTCGATTTGGCCAGGTTTGTGGCAAATTAAATTTTGCCAGAATTGTGGCAAATTTTATTTGGCCACATTTGTGGCAAATTTAATATAGCCACATTTGTGGCAAATTTAATTAAGCCACATTTGTGGCAAATATAATTTGGCCAGGTTTGTGGCAATTTCGATTTGGCCAGGTTTGTGGCAATTTCGATTTGGCCAGGTTTGTGGCAAATTAAATTTGGCCATGTTTGTGGCAATTTCGATTTGGCCAGGTTTGTGGCAATTTTGATTTAGCCAGAATTGTGGCAATTTCGATTTAGCCAGGATTGTGGCAAATTAAATTTGGCCATGTTGTGGCAATTTCATTTTGCCAGGTTTGTGGCAATTTTGATTTGGCCAGAATTGTGGCAATTTCGATTTGGCCAGGTTTGTGGCAATTTTGATTTGGCCAGAATTGTGGCAATTTTTATTTGGCCAGGTTTGTGGCAAATTTAATTTGGCCAGGTTTGTGGCAAATTTGATTTGGCCAGGTTTGTGGCAATATTTATTTGGCCAGAATTGTGGCAATTTTGATCTGGCCAAATTTGTAGCATATTTAATTTGGCCAGGTTTGTGGCAATTTCGATTTGGCCAGGTTTGTGGCAATTTTGATTTGGCCAGAATTGTGGCAATTTCGATCTGGCCAAATTTGTGGCAAATTAAATTTGGCCAGATTTGTGGAATTTCGGTTTGGCCAGGTTTGTGGCAAATTAAATTTGGCCAGGTTTGTGGCAATTTTTATTTGGCCAGGTTTCTGGCAAATTTGATTTGGCCAGGTTTGTGGCAATTTCGATTTGGCCAGGTTTGTGGCAAATTTAATTTTGCCAGAATTGTGGCAAATTTTATTTGGCCACATTTGTTGCAATTTTGATTTGGCCAGAATTGTGGCAATTTCGATTTGGCCAGGTTTGTGGCAAATTAAATTTGGCCATTTTTGTGGCAATTTTGATTTGGCCAGGTTTGTGGCAATTTTTATTTGGCCAAGTTTGTGGCAAATTTCATTTTGCCAGGTTTGTGGCATTCTGATTTGGCCAGAATTGTGGCAATTTCGATTTGGCCAGGTTTGTGGCAATTTTGATTTGGCCAGAATTGTGGCAATCTGATTTGGCCAGAATTGTGGCAATTTCGATTTGGCCAGGTTTGTGGCAATTTTGATTTGGCCAGGTTTGTGGCAATGTGGATCTGGCCAAATTTGTGGCAAATTAAATTTGGCCAGGTTTGTGGCAATTTCGGTTTGGCCAGGTTTGTGGCAATTTCGATTTGGCCAGGTTTGTGGCAAATTAAATTTGGCCAGGTTTGTGGCAAATTTAATTTGGCCAGGTTTGTGGCAATTTTGATTTGGCCAGGTTTGTTGCAATTTCGATTTGGCCAGGTTTGTGGCAAATTAAATTTTGCCAGAATTGTGGCAAATTTTATTTGGTAACATTTGTGGCAAATTTAATATAGCCACATTTGTGGCAAATTTAATTAAGCCACATTTGTGGCAAATATAATTTGGCCAGGTTTGTGGCAATTTCGATTTGGCCAGGTTTGTGGCAATTTCGATTTGGCCAGGTTTGTGGCAAATTAAATTTGGCCATGTTTGTGGCAATTTCGATTTGGCCAGGTTTGTGGCAATTTTGATTTAGCCAGAATTGTGGCAATTTCGATTTAGCCAGGATTGTGGCAAATTAAATTTGGCCATGTTGTGGCAATTTCATTTTGCCAGGTTTGTGGCAATTTTGATTTGGCCAGAATTGTGGCAATTTCGATTTGGCCAGGTTTGTTGCAATTTTGATTTGGCCAGAATTGTGGCAATTTTTATTTGGCCAGGTTTGTGGCAAATTTAATTTGGCCAGGTTTGTGGCAAATTTGATTTGGCCAGGTTTGTGGCAATATTTATTTGGCCAGAATTGTGGCAATTTTGATCTGGCCAAATTTGTAGCATATTTAATTTGGCCAGGTTTGTGGCAATTTCGATTTGGCCAGGTTTGTGGCAATTTTGATTTGGCCAGAATTGTGGCAATTTCGATCTGGCCAAATTTGTGGCAAATTAAATTTGGCCAGATTTGTGGAATTTCGGTTTGGCCAGGTTTGTGGCAAATTAAATTTGGCCAGGTTTGTGGCAATTTTTATTTGGCCAGGTTTCTGGCAAATTTGATTTGGCCAGGTTTGTGGCAATTTTGATTTGGCCAGGTTTGTGGCAATTTCGATCTAGCCAAATTTGTGGCAAATTTAATTCGGCCAGGTTTGTGGCAATTTCGGTTTGGCCAGGTTTGTGGCAAATTAAATTTGGCCAGGTTTGTGGCAATTTTTATTTGGCCAGGTTTGTGGCAAATTTTGATTTGGCCAGAATTGTATCAATTTTGATTTGGCCAGGTTTGTGGCAATATTTATTTGGCCAGAATTGTGGCAATTTTGATCTGGCCAAATTTGTAGCATATTTAATTTGGCCAGGTTTGTGGCAATTTCGATTTGGCCAGGTTTGTGGCAATTTCAATTTGGCCAGGTTTGTGGCAATTTTGATTTGGCCAGGTTTGTGGCAAATTTCATTTGGCCAGGTTTGTGGCAAATTTCATTTGGCCAGGTATGTGGCAATTTTGATTTGGCCAGGTTTGTGGCAAATTAAATTAGGCCATTTTTGTGGCAATTTTGATTTGGCCAGAATTGTGGCAATTTCGATTTGGCCAGGTTTGTGGCAAATTAAATTTGGCCATTTTTGTGGCAATTTTGATTTAGCCAGGTTTGTGGCAAATTTTGTTTTGGCCAGAATTGTGGCAATTTCGATTTGGCCAGGTTTGTGGCAATTTTGATTTGGCCAGAATTGTGGCAATTTTTATTTGGCCAGGTTTGTGGCAAATTTAATTTGGCCAGGTTTGTGGCAAATTTGATTTGGCCAGGTTTGTGGTAATATTTATTTGGCCAGAATTGTGGCAATTTTGATCTGGCCAAATTTGTAGCATATTTAATTTGGCCAGGTTTGTGGCAATTTCGATTTGGCCAGGTTTGTGGCAATTTCAATTTGGCCAGGTTTGTGGCAATTTTTATTTGGCCAGGTTTGTGGCAAATTTCATTTGGCCAGGTTTGTGGCAATTTTGATTTGGCCAGAATTGTGGCAATTTCGATCTGGCCAAATTTGTGGCAAATTAAATTTGGCCAGGTTTGTGGAATTTCGGTTTGGCCAGGTTTGTGGCAAATCAAAATTTGGCCAGGTTTTTGGCAATTTTGATTTGGCCAGGTTTGTGGCAATTTCGATCTAGCCAAATTTGTGGCAAATTTAATTCGGCCAGGTTTGTGGCAATTTCGGTTTGGCCAGGTTTGTGGCAAATTAAATTTGGCCAGGTTTGTGGCAATTTTTATTTGGCCAGGTTTGTGGCAAATTTTGATTTGGCCAGAATTGTTTCAATTTTGATTTGGCCAGGTTTGTGGCAATATTTATTTGGCCAGAATTGTGGCAATTTTGATCTGGCCAAATTTGTAGCATATTTAATTTGGCCAGGTTTGTGGCAATTTCGATTTGGCCAGGTTTGTGGCAATTTCAATTTGGCCAGGTTTGTGGCAATTTTGATTTGGCCAGGTTTGTGGCAAATTTCATTTGGCCAGGTTTGTGGCAATTTTGATTTGGCCAGAATTGTGGCAATTTCGATTTGGCCAGGTTTGTGGCAAATTTCATTTGGCCAGGTTTGTGGCAATTTTGATTTGGCCAGAATTGTAGCAATTTCGATTTGGCCGGGTTTGTGGCAAATTAAATTTGGCCATTTTTGTGGCAATTTTGATTTGGCCAGGTTTGTGGCAATTTTCATTTGGCCAGGTTTGTGGCAAATTTCATTTTGCCAGGTTTGTGGCAATTTTGATTTGGCCAGAATTGTGGCAATTTCGATTTGGCCAGGTTTGTGGCAATTTTGATTTGGCCAGAATTGTGGCAATTTTTATTTGGCCAGGTTTGTGGCAAATTTAATTAGGCCAGGTTTGTGGCAATTTCGATTTGGCCAGGTTTGTGGCAATTTCAATTTGGCCAGGTTTGTGGCAATTTTGATTTGGCCAGGTTTGTGGCAATTTCGATTTGGCCAGGTTTGTGGCAAATTTGATTTGGCCAGGTTTGTGGCAATTTTGATTTGGCCAGGTTTGTGGCAATTTCGATCTGGCCAAATTTGTGGCAAATTTAATTTGGCCAGGTTTGTGGCAATTTCGGTTTGGCCAGGTTTGTGGCAAATTAAATTTGGCCAGGTTTGTGGCAATTTTTATTTGGCCAGGTTTGTGGCAAATTTTGATTTGGCCAGAATTGTTTCAATTTTGATTTAGCCAGGTTTGTGGCAATATTTATTTGGCCAGAATTGTGGCAATTTTGATCTGGCCAAATTTGTAGCATATTTAATTTGGCCAGGTTTGTGGCAATTTCGATTTGGCCAGGTTTGTGGCATTTGTGGCAATTTCGATTTGGCCAGGTTTGTGGCAATTTCAATTTGGCCAGGTTTGTGGCAATTTTTATTTGGCCAGGTTTGTGGCAAATTTCATTTGGCCAGGTTTGTGGCAATTTTGATTTGGCCAGGTTTGTGGCAAATTTTGATTTGGCCAGAATTGTTTCAATTTTGATTTAGCCAGGTTTGTGGCAATATTTATTTGGCCAGAATTGTGGCAATTTTGATCTGGCCAAATTTGTAGCATATTTAATTTTGCCAGGTTTGTGGCAATTTCGATTTGGCCAGGTTTGTGGCAATTTCAATTTGGCCAGGTTTTTGGCAATTTTTATTTGGCCAGGTTTGTGGCAAATTTCATTTGGCCAGGTTTGTGGCAATTTTTATTTGGCCAGGTTTGTGGCAAATTTTGATTTGGCCAGAATTGTTTCAATTTTGATTTAGCCAGGTTTGTGGCAATAATTATTTGGCCAGAATTGTGGCAATTTTGATCTGGCCAAATTTGTAGCATATTTAATTTGGCCAGGTTTGTGGCAATTTCGATTTGGCCAGGTTTGTGGCAATTTCAATTTGGCCAGGTTTGTGGCAATTTTTATTTGGCCAGGTTTGTGGCAAATTTCATTTGGCCAGGATTGTGGCAATTTTGATTTAGCCAGAATTGTGGCAATTTTTATTTTGCCAGGTTTGTGGCAAATTTCATTTTGCCAGGTTTGTGGCAATTTTGATTTGGCCAGGTTTGTGGCAAATTCGATTTGGCCAGGTTTGTGGCAATTTTGATTTGGCCAGAATTGTGGCAATTTTTATTTGGCCAGGTTTGTGGCAAATTAAATTTGGCCATATTTGTGGCAATTTCGATTTGGCCAGGTTTGTGGCAAATTAAATTTGGCCATGTTTGTGGCAAATTTCATTTGGCCATGTTTGTGGCAAATTTCATTTGGCCAGCTTTGTGGCAATTTTGATTTGGCCAGAATTGTGGCAATTTCGATTTGGCCAGGTTTGTGGCAAATTAAATTTGGCCATTTTTGTGGCAATTTTGATTTGGCCAGGTTTGTGGCAAATTTCATTTTGCCATGTTTGTGGCAATTTTGATTTGGCCGGAATTGTGGCAATTTCGATTTGGCCAGGTTTGTGGCAATTTTGATTTGGCCAGAATTGTGGCAAATTTTATTTGGCCAGGTTTGTGGCAAATTTCATTTTGCCAGGTTTGTCGCAATTTTGATTTGGCCAGAATTGTGGCAATTTCGATTTGGCCAGGTTTGTGGCAAATTAAATTTGGCCATATTTGTGGCAATTTCGATTTGGCCAGGTTTGTGGCAAATTAAATTTGGCCATGGTTGTGGCAATTTTGATTTGGCCAGGTTTGTGGCAATTTGGATCTGGCCAAATTTGTGGCAAATTAAATTTGGCCAGGTTTGTGGCAATTTCGGTTTGGCCAGGTTTGTGGCAATTTCGATTTGGCCAGGTTTGTGGCAAATTAAATTTGGCCAGGTTTGTGGCAAATTTAATTTGGCCAGGTTTGTGGCAATTTAGATTTGGCCAGGTTTGTGGCAGTTTTAATTTGGCCAGGTTTGTGGCAATTTCGATTTGGCCAGGTTTGTGGCAAATTTAATTTTGCCAGAATTGTGGCAAATTTTATTTGGCCACATTTGTGGCAATTTTGATTTGGCCAGAATTGTGGCAATTTCGATTTGGCCAGGTTTGTGGCAAATTAAATTTGGCCATTTTTGTGGCAATTTTGATTTGGCCAGGTTTGTGGCAATTTTTATTTGGCCAAGTTTGTGGCAAATTTCATTTTGCCAGGTTTGTGGCAATCTGATTTGGCCAGAATTGTGGCAATTTCGATTTGGCCAGGTTTGTGGCAATTTTGATTTGGCCAGAATTGTGGCAATCTGATTTGGCCAGAATTGTGGCAATTTCGATTTGGCCAGGTTTGTGGCAATTTTGATTTGGCCAGGTTTGTGGCAATGTGGATCTGGCCAAATTTGTGGCAAATTAAATTTGGCCAGGTTTGTGGCAATTTCGGTTTGGCCAGGTTTGTGGCAATTTCGATTTGGCCAGGTTTGTGGCAAATTAAATTTGGCCAGGTTTGTGGCAAATTTAATTTGGCCAGGTTTGTGGCAATTTTGATTTGGCCAGGTTTGTTGCAATTTCGATTTGGCCAGGTTTGTGGCAAATTAAATTTTGCCAGAATTGTGGCAAATTTTATTTGGCCACATTTGTGGCAAATTTAATATAGCCACATTTGTGGCAAATTTAATTAAGCCACATTTGTGGCAAATATAATTTGGCCAGGTTTGTGGCAATTTCGATTTGGCCAGGTTTGTGGCAATTTCGATTTGGCCAGGTTTGTGGCAAATTAAATTTGGCCATTTTGTGGCAATTTCATTTTGCCAGGTTTGTGGCAATTTTGATTTGGCCAGAATTGTGGCAATTTCGATTTGGCCAGGTTTGTGGCAATTTTGATTTGGCCAGAATTGTGGCAATTTTTATTTGGCCAGGTTTGTGGCAAATTTAATTTGGCCAGGTTTGTGGCAAATTTGATTTGGCCAGGTTTGTGGCAAATTTAATATAGCCACATTTGTGGCAAATTTAATTAAGCCACATTTGTGGCAAATATAATTTGGCCAGGTTTGTGGCAATTTCGATTTGGCCAGAATTGTGGCAATTTTGATCTGGCCAAATTTGTAGCATATTTAATTTGGCCAGGTTTGTGGCAATTTCGATTTGGCCAGGTTTGTGGCAATTTTGATTTGGCCAGAATTGTGGCAATTTCGATCTGGCCAAATTTGTGGCAAATTAAATTTGGCCAGATTTGTGGAATTTCGGTTTGGCCAGGTTTGTGGCAAATTAAATTTGGCCAGGTTTGTGGCAATTTTTATTTGGCCAGGTTTCTGGCAAATTTGATTTGGCCAGGTTTGTGGCAATTTTGATTTGGCCAGGTTTGTGGCAATTTCGATCTAGCCAAATTTGTGGCAAATTTAATTCGGCCAGGTTTGTGGCAATTTCGGTTTGGCCAGGTTTGTGGCAAATTAAATTTGGCCAGGTTTGTGGCAATTTTTATCTGGCCAGGTTTGTGGCAAATTTTGATTTGGCCAGAATTGTTTCAATTTTGATTTGGCCAGGTTTGTGGCAATTTCAATTTGGCCAGGTTTGTGGCAATTTTGATTTGGCCAGGTTTGTGGCAAATTTCATTTGGCCAGGTTTGTGGCAAATTTCATTTGGCCAGGTATGTGGCAATTTTGATTTGGCCAGGTTTGTGGCAAATTAAATTAGGCCATTTTTGTGGCAATTTCATTTTGCCAGGTTTGTGGCAATTTCAATTTGGCCAGGTTTGTGGCAATTTTGATTTGGCCAGGTTTGTGGCAAATTTCATTTGGCCAGGTTTGTGGCAAATTTCATTTGGCCAGGTATGTGGCAATTTTGATTTGGCCAGGTTTGTGGCAAATTAAATTTGGCCATGTTGTGGCAATTTCATTTTGCCAGGTTTGTGGCAATTTTGATTTGGCCAGAATTGTGGCAATTTCGATTTGGCCAGGTTTGTGGCAATTTTGATTTGGCCAGAATTGTGGCAATTTTTATTTGGCCAGGTTTGTGGCAAATTTAATTTGGCCAGGTTTGTGGCAAATTTGATTTGGCCAGGTTTGTGGCAATATTTATTTGGCCAGAATTGTGGCAATTTTGATCTGGCCAAATTTGTAGCATATTTAATTTGGCCAGGTTTGTGGCAATTTCGATTTGGCCAGGTTTGTGGCAATTTTGATTTGGCCAGAATTGTGGCAATTTCGATCTGGCCAAATTTGTGGCAAATTAAATTTGGCCAGATTTGTGGAATTTCGGTTTGGCCAGGTTTGTGGCAAATTAAATTTGGCCAGGTTTGTGGCAATTTTTATTTGGCCAGGTTTCTGGCAAATTTGATTTGGCCAGGTTTGTGGCAATTTTGATTTGGCCAGGTTTGTGGCAATTTCGATCTAGCCAAATTTGTGGCAAATTTAATTCGGCCAGGTTTGTGGCAATTTCGGTTTGGCCAGGTTTGTGGCAATTTCGATCTAGCCAAATTTGTGGCAAATTTAATTCGGCCAGGTTTGTGGCAATTTCGATTTGGCCAGGTTTGTGGCAAATTAAATTTGGCCATTTTTGTGGCAATTTTGATTTAGCCAGGTTTGTGGCAAATTTTGTTTTGGCCAGAATTGTGGCAATTTCGATTTGGCCAGGTTTGTGGCAATTTTGATTTGGCCAGAATTGTGGCAATTTTTATTTGGCCAGGTTTGTGGCAAATTTGATTTGGCCAGGTTTGTGGTAATATTTATTTGGCCAGAATTGTGGCAATTTTGATCTGGCCAAATTTGTAGCATATTTAATTTGGCCAGGTTTGTGGCAATTTCGATTTGGCCAGGTTTGTGGCAATTTCAATTTGGCCAGGTTTGTGGCAATTTTTATTTGGCCAGGTTTGTGGCAAATTTCATTTGGCCAGGTTTGTGGCAATTTTGATTTGGCCAGAATTGTGGCAATTTCGATCTGGCCAAATTTGTGGCAAATTAAATTTGGCCAGGTTTGTGGAATTTCGGTTTGGCCAGGTTTGTGGCAAATTAAATTTGGCCAGGTTTGTGGCAATTTTGATTTGGCCAGGTTTGTGGCAATTTCGATCTAGCCAAATTTGTGGCAAATTTAATTCGGCCAGGTTTGTGGCAATTTCAATTTGGCCAGGTTTGTGGCAATTTTTATTTGGCCAGGTTTGTGGCAAATTTCATTTGGCCAGGTTTGTGGCAATTTTTATTTGGCCAGGTTTGTGGCAAATTTTGATTTGGCCAGAATTGTTTCAATTTTGATTTAGCCAGGTTTGTGGCAATAATTATTTGGCCAGAATTGTGGCAATTTTGATCTGGCCAAATTTGTAGCATATTTAATTTGGCCAGGTTTGTGGCAATTTCGATTTGGCCAGGTTTGTGGCAATTTTGATTTGGCCAGGTTTGTGGCAATTTCAATTTGGCCAGGTTTGTGGCAATTTTTATTTGGCCAGGTTTGTGGCAAATTTCATTTGGCCAGGTTTGTGGCAATTTTTATTTGGCCAGGTTTGTGGCAAATTTTGATTTGGCCAGAATTGTTTCAATTTTGATTTAGCCAGGTTTGTGGCAATATTTATTTGGCCAGAATTGTGGCAATTTTGATCTGGCCAAATTTGTAGCATATTTAATTTGGCCAGGTTTGTGGCAATTTCGATTTGGCCAGGTTTGTGGCAATTTCAATTTGGCCAGGTTTGTGTCAATTTTTATTTGGCCAGGTTTGTGGCAAATTTCATTTTGCCAGGTTTGTGGCAATTTTGATTTGGCCAGAATTGTGGCAATTTCGATTTGGCCAGGTTTGTGGCAATTTTGATTTGGCCAGAATTGTGGCAATTTTTATTTGGCAAGGTTTGTGGCAATTTCGATCTAGCCAAATTTGTGGCAAATTTAATTCGGCCAGGTTTGTGGCAAATTAAATTTGGCCATTTTTGTGGCAATTTTGATTTGGCCAGGTTTGTGGCAATTTTCATTTGGCCAGGTTTGTGGCAAATTTCATTTTGCCAGGTTTGTGGCAATTTTGATTTGGCCAGAATTGTGGCAATTTCGATTTGGCCAGGTTTGTGGCAATTTTGATTTGGCCAGAATTGTGGCAATTTTTATTTGGCCAGGTTTGTGGCAATTTCGATCTAGCCAAATTTGTGGCAAATTTAATTCGGCCAGGTTTGTGGCAATTTCGGTTTGGCCAGGTTTGTGGCAATTTTTATTTGGCCAGGTTTGTGGCAAAATTTGATTTGGCCAGAATTGTTTCAATTTTGATTTGGCCAGGTTTGTGGCAATATTTATTTGGCCAGAATTGTGGCAATTTTGATCTGGCCAAATTTGTAGCATATTTAATTTGGCCAGGTTTGTGGCAATTTCGATTTGGCCAGGTTTGTGGCAATTTCAATTTGGCCAGGTTTGTGGCAAATTAAATTTGGCCATTTTTGTGGCAATTTTCATTTGGCCAGGTTTGTGGCAATTTTCATTTGGCCAGGTTTGTGGCAAATTTCATTTTGCCAGGTTTGTGGCAATTTTGATTTGGCCAGAATTGTGGCAATTTCGATTTGGCCAGGTTTGTGGCAATTTTGATTTGGCCAGAATTGTGGCAATTTTTATTTGGCCAGGTTTGTGGCAATTTCGATCTAGCCAAATTTGTGGCAAATTTAATTCGGCCAGGTTTGTGGCAATTTCGGTTTGGCCAGGTTTGTGGCAAATTAAATTTGGCCAGGTTTGTGGCAATTTTTATTTGGCCAGGTTTGTGGCAAAATTTGATTTGGCCAGAATTGTTTCAATTTTGATTTGGCCAGGTTTGTGGCAATATTTATTTGGCCAGAATTGTGGCAATTTTGATCTGGCCAAATTTGTAGCATATTTAATTTGGCCAGGTTTGTGGCAATTTCGATTTGGCCAGAATTGTTTCAATTTTGATTTGGCCAGGTTTGTGGCAATATTTATTTGGCCAGAATTGTGGCAATTTTGATCTGGCCAAATTTGTAGCATATTTAATTTGGCCAGGTTTGTGGCAATTTCGATTTGGCCAGGTTTGTGGCAATTTCAATTTGGCCAGGTTTGTGGCAATTTTTATTTGGCCAGGTTTGTGGCAAATTTCATTTGGCCAGGTTTGTGGCAATTTTTATTTGGCCAGGTTTGTGGCAAATTTTGATTTGGCCAGAATTGTTTCAATTTTGATTTAGCCAGGTTTGTGGCAATATTTATTTGGCCAGAATTGTGGCAATTTTGATCTGGCCAAATTTGTAGCATATTTAATTTGGCCAGGTTTGTGGCAATTTCGATTTGGCCAGGTTTGTGGCAATTTCAATTTGGCCAGATTTGTGGCAATTTTTATTTGGCCAGGTTTGTGGCAAATTTCATTTGGCCAGGTTTGTGGCAATTTTTATTTGGCCAGGTTTGTGGCAAATTTTGATTTGGCCAGAATTGTTTCAATTTTGATTTAGCCAGGTTTGTGGCAATATTTATTTGGCCAGAATTGTGGCAATTTTGATCTGCCCAAATTTGTAGCATATTTAATTTGGCCAGGTTTGTGGCAATTTCGATTTGGCCAGGTTTGTGGCAATTTCAATTTGGCCAGGTTTGTGGCAATTTTTATTTGGCCAGGTTTGTGGCAAATTTCATTTGGCCAGGTTTGTGGCAATTTTTATTTGGCCAGGTTTGTGGCAAATTTTGATTTGGCCAGAATTGTTTCAATTTTGATTTAGCCAGGTTTGTGGCAATATTTATTTGGCCAGAATTGTGGCAATTTTGATCTGGCCAAATTTGTAGCATATTTAATTTGGCCAGGTTTGTGGCAATTTCGATTTGGCCAGGTTTGTGGCAATTTCAATTTGGCCAGGTTTGTGGCAATTTTTATTTGGCCAGGTTTGTGGCAAATTTCATTTGGCCAGGTTTGTGGCAATTTTTATTTGGCCAGGTTTGTGGCAAATTTTGATTTGGCCAGAATTGTTTCAATTTTGATTTAGCCAGGTTTGTGGCAATATTTATTTGGCCAGAATTGTGGCAATTTTGATCTGCCCAAATTTGTAGCATATTTAATTTGGCCAGGTTTGTGGCAATTTCGATTTGGCCAGGTTTGTGGCAATTTCAATTTGGCCAGGTTTGTGGCAATTTTTATTTGGCCAGGTTTGTGGCAAATTTCATTTGGCCAGGTTTGTGGCAATTTTTATTTGGCCAGGTTTGTGGCAAATTTTGATTTGGCCAGAATTGTTTCAATTTTGATTTAGCCAGGTTTGTGGCAATATTTATTTGGCCAGAATTGTGGCAATTTTGATCTGGCCAAATTTGTAGCATATTTAATTTGGCCAGGTTTGTGGCAATTTCGATTTGGCCAGGTTTGTGGCAATTTCAATTTGGCCAGGTTTGTGGCAATTTTTATTTGGCCAGGTTTGTGGCAAATTTCATTTGGCCAGGTTTGTGGCAATTTTTATTTGGCCAGGTTTGTGGCAAATTTTGATTTGGCCAGAATTGTTTCAATTTTGATTTAGCCAGGTTTGTGGCAATATTTATTTGGCCAGAATTGTGGCAATTTTGATCTGGCCAAATTTGTAGCATATTTAATTTGGCCAGGTTTGTGGCAATTTCGATTTGGCCAGGTTTGTGGCAATTTCAATTTGGCCAGGTTTGTGGCAATTTTTATTTGGCCAGGTTTGTGGCAAATTTCATTTTGCCAGGTTTGTGGCAATTTTGATTTGGCCAGAATTGTGGCAATTTCGATTTGGCCAGGTTTGTGGCAATTTTGATTTGGCCAGAATTGTGGCAATTTTTATTTGGCAAGGTTTGTGGCAATTTCGATCTAGCCAAATTTGTGGCAAATTTAATTCGGCCAGGTTTGTGGCAAATTAAATTTGGCCATTTTTGTGGCAATTTTGATTTGGCCAGGTTTGTGGCAATTTTCATTTGGCCAGGTTTGTGGCAAATTTCATTTTACCAGGTTTGTGGCAATTTTGATTTGGCCAGAATTGTGGCAATTTCGATTTGGCCAGGTTTGTGGCAATTTTGATTTGGCCAGAATTGTGGCAATTTTTATTTGGCCAGGTTTGTGGCAATTTCGATCTAGCCAAATTTGTGGCAAATTTAATTCGGCCAGGTTTGTGGCAAATTAAATTTGGCCATTTTTGTGGCAATTTTGATTTGGCCAGGTTTGTGGCAATTTTCATTTGAACAGGTTTGTGGCAAATTTCATTTTGCCAGGTTTGTGGCAATTTTGATTTGGCCAGAATTGTGGCAATTTCGATTTGGCCAGGTTTGTGGCAATTTTGATTTGGCCAGAATTGTGGCAATTTTTATTTGGCCAGGTTTGTGGCAATTTCGATCTAGCCAAATTTGTGGCAAATTTAATTCGGCCAGGTTTGTGGCAATTTCGGTTTGGCCAGGTTTGTGGCAATTTTTATTTGGCCAGGTTTGTGGCAAAATTTGATTTGGCCAGAATTGTTTCAATTTTGATTTGGCCAGGTTTGTGGCAATATTTATTTGGCCAGAATTGTGGCAATTTTGATCTGGCCAAATTTGTAGCATATTTAATTTGGCCAGGTTTGTGGCAATTTCGATTTGGCCAGGTTTGTGGCAATTTCAATTTGGCCAGGTTTGTGGCAATTTTGATTTGGCCAGGTTTGTGGCAAATTTCATTTGGCCAGGTTTGTGGCAATTTTGATTTGGCCAGAATTGTGGCAATTTCGATTTGGCCAGGTTTGTGGCAATTTTGATTTGGCCAGAATTGTGGCAATTTTTATTTGGCCAGGTTTGTGGCAATTTCGATCTAGCCAAATTTGTGGCAAATTTAATTCGGCCAGGTTTGTGGCAAATTAAATTTGGCCATTTTTGTGGCAATTTTCATTTGGCCAGGTTTGTGGCAATTTTCATTTGGCCAGGTTTGTGGCAAATTTCATTTTGCCAGGTTTGTGGCAATTTTGATTTGGCCAGAATTGTGGCAATTTCGATTTGGCCAGGTTTGTGGCAATTTTGATTTGGCCAGAATTGTGGCAATTTTTATTTGGCCAGGTTTGTGGCAATTTCGATCTAGCCAAATTTGTGGCAAATTTAATTCGGCCAGGTTTGTGGCAATTTCGGTTTGGCCAGGTTTGTGGCAAATTAAATTTGGCCAGGTTTGTGGCAATTTTTATTTGGCCAGGTTTGTGGCAAAATTTGATTTGGCCAGAATTGTTTCAATTTTGATTTGGCCAGGTTTGTGGCAATATTTATTTGGCCAGAATTGTGGCAATTTTGATCTGGCCAAATTTGTAGCATATTTAATTTGGCCAGGTTTGTGGCAATTTCGATTTGGCCAGGTTTGTGGCAATTTCAATTTGGCCAGGTTTGTGGCAATTTTGATTTGGCCAGGTTTGTGGCAATTTTGATTTGGCCAGAATTGTGGCAATTTTTATTTGGCAAGGTTTGTGGCAATTTCGATCTAGCCAAATTTGTGGCAAATTAAATTTGGCCATTTTTGTGGCAATTTTGATTTGGCCAGGTTTGTGGCAATTTTCATTTGGCCAGGTTTGTGGCAAATTTCATTTTGCCAGGTTTGTGGCAATTTTGATTTGGCCAGAATTGTGGCAATTTCGATTTGGCCAGGTTTGTGGCAATTTTGATTTGGCCAGAATTGTGGCAATTTTTATTTGGCCAGGTTTGTGGCAAATTTAATTAGGCCAGGTTTGTGGCAATTTCGATTTGGCCAGGTTTGTGGCAATTTCAATTTGGCCAGGTTTGTGGCAATTTTGATTTGGCCAGGTTTGTGGCAATTTCGATTTGGCCAGGTTTGTGGCAATTTCAATTTGGCCAGGTTTGTGGCAATTTCGATTTGGCCAGGTTTGTGGCAAATTAAATTTGGCCATTTTTGTGGCAATTTTGATTTGGCCAGGTTTGTGGCAAATTTGATTTGGCCAGGTTTGTGGCAATTTTGATTTGGCCAGGTTTGTGGCAATTTCGATCTGGCCAAATTTGTGGCAAATTTAATTTGGCCAGGTTTGTGGCAATTTCGGTTTGGCCAGGTTTGTGGCAAATTAAATTTGGCCAGGTTTGTGGCAATTCTTATTTAGCCAGGTTTGTGGCAAATTTTGATTTGGCCAGAATTGTTTCAATTTTGATTTAGCCAGGTTTGTGGCAATATTTATTTGGCCAGGTTTGTGGCAAATTTCATTTGGCCAGGTTTGTGGCAAATTAAATTTGGCCATTTTTGTGGCAATTTTGATTTGGCCAGGTTTGTGGCAAATTTGATTTGGCCAGGTTTGTGGCAATTTTGATTTGGCCAGGTTTGTGGCAATTTCGATCTGGCCAAATTTGTGGCAAATTTAATTTGGCCAGGTTTGTGGCAATTTCGGTTTGGCCAGGTTTGTGGCAAATTAAATTTGGCCAGGTTTGTGGCAATTTTTATTTGGCCAGGTTTGTGGCAAATTTTGATTTGGCCAGAATTGTTTCAATTTTGATTTAGCCAGGTTTGTGGCAATATTTATTTGGCCAGAATTGTGGCAATTTTGATCTGGCCAAATTTGTAGCATATTTAATTTGGCCAGGTTTGTGGCAATTTCGATTTGGCCAGGTTTGTGGCAATTTCAATTTGGCCAGGTTTGTGGCAATTTTTATTTGGCCAGGTTTGTGGCAAATTTCATTTGGCCAGGTTTGTGGCAATTTTTATTTGGCCAGGTTTGTGGCAAATTTTGATTTGGCCAGAATTGTTTCAATTTTGATTTAGCCAGGTTTGTGGCAATATTTATTTGGCCAGAATTGTGGCAATTTTGATCTGGCCAAATTTGTAGCATATTTAATTTGGCCAGGTTTGTGGCAATTTCGATTTGGCCAGGTTTGTGGCAATTTCAATTTGGCCAGATTTGTGGCAATTTTTATTTGGCCAGGTTTGTGGCAAATTTCATTTGGCCAGGTTTGTGGCAATTTTTATTTGGCCAGGTTTGTGGCAAATTTTGATTTGGCCAGAATTGTTTCAATTTTGATTTAGCCAGGTTTGTGGCAATATTTATTTGGCCAGAATTGTGGCAATTTTGATCTGCCCAAATTTGTAGCATATTTAATTTGGCCAGGTTTGTGGCAATTTCGATTTGGCCAGGTTTGTGGCAATTTCAATTTGGCCAGGTTTGTGGCAATTTTTATTTGGCCAGGTTTGTGGCAAATTTCATTTGGCCAGGTTTGTGGCAATTTTTATTTGGCCAGGTTTGTGGCAAATTTTGATTTGGCCAGAATTGTTTCAATTTTGATTTAGCCAGGTTTGTGGCAATATTTATTTGGCCAGAATTGTGGCAATTTTGATCTGGCCAAATTTGTAGCATATTTAATTTGGCCAGGTTTGTGGCAATTTTTATTTGGCCAGGTTTGTGGCAAATTTCATTTTGCCAGGTTTGTGGCAATTTTGATTTGGCCAGAATTGTGGCAATTTCGATTTGGCCAGGTTTGTGGCAATTTTGATTTGGCCAGAATTGTGGCAATTTTTATTTGGCAAGGTTTGTGGCAATTTCGATCTAGCCAAATTTGTGGCAAATTTAATTCGGCCAGGTTTGTGGCAAATTAAATTTGGCCATTTTTGTGGCAATTTTGATTTGGCCAGGTTTGTGGCAATTTTCATTTGGCCAGGTTTGTGGCAAATTTCATTTTACCAGGTTTGTGGCAATTTTGATTTGGCCAGAATTGTGGCAATTTCGATTTGGCAAGGTTTGTGGCAATTTTGATTTGGCCAGAATTGTGGCAATTTTTATTTGGCCAGGTTTGTGGCAATTTCGATCTAGCCAAATTTGTGGCAAATTTAATTCGGCCAGGTTTGTGGCAAATTAAATTTGGCCATTTTTGTGGCAATTTTGATTTGGCCAGGTTTGTGGCAATTTTCATTTGGCCAGGTTTGTGGCAAATTTCATTTTGCCAGGTTTGTGGCAATTTTGATTTGGCCAGAATTGTGGCAATTTCGATTTGGCCAGGTTTGTGGCAATTTTGATTTGGCCAGGTTTGTGGCAATTTTCATTTGGCCAGGTTTGTGGCAAATTTCATTTTACCAGGTTTGTGGCAATTTTGATTTGGCCAGAATTGTGGCAATTTCGATTTGGCAAGGTTTGTGGCAATTTTGATTTGGCCAGAATTGTGGCAATTTTTATTTGGCCAGGTTTGTGGCAATTTCGATCTAGCCAAATTTGTGGCAAATTTAATTCGGCCAGGTTTGTGGCAAATTAAATTTGGCCATTTTTGTGGCAATTTTGATTTGGCCAGGTTTGTGGCAATTTTCATTTGGCCAGGTTTGTGGCAAATTTCATTTTGCCAGGTTTGTGGCAATTTTGATTTGGCCAGAATTGTGGCAATTTCGATTTGGCCAGGTTTGTGGCAATTTTGATTTGGCCAGAATTGTGGCAATTTTTATTTGGCCAGGTTTGTGGCAATTTCGATCTAGCCAAATTTGTGGCAAATTTAATTCGGCCAGGTTTGTGGCAATTTCGGTTTGGCCAGGTTTGTGGCAAATTAAATTTGGCCAGGTTTGTGGCAATTTTTATTTGGCCAGGTTTATGGCAAAATATGATTTGGCCAGAATTGTTTCAATTTTGATTTGGCCAGGTTTGTGGCAATATTTATTTGGCCAGAATTGTGGCAATTTTGATCTGGCCAAATTTGTAGCATATTTAATTTGGCCAGGTTTGTGGCAATTTCGATTTGGCCAGGTTTGTGGCAATTTCAATTTGGCCAGGTTTGTGGCAATTTTGATTTGGCCAGGTTTGTGGCAAATTTCATTTGGCCAGGTTTGTGGCAATTTTGATTTGGCCAGAATTGTGGCAATTTCAATTTGACCAGGTTTGTGGCAAATTTCATTTGGCCAGGTTTGTGGCAAATTAAATTTGGCCAGGTTTGTGGCAATTCTTATTTAGCCAGGTTTGTGGCAAATTTTGATTTGGCCAGAATTGTTTCAATTTTGATTTAGCCAGGTTTGTGGCAATATTTATTTGGCCAGGTTTGTGGCAAATTTCATTTGGCCAGGTTTGTGGCAAATTAAATTTGGCCATTTTTGTGGCAATTTTGATTTGGCCAGGTTTGTGGCAAATTTGATTTGGCCAGGTTTGTGGCAATTTTGATTTGGCCAGGTTTGTGGCAATTTCGATCTGGCCAAATTTGTGGCAAATTTAATTTGGCCAGGTTTGTGGCAATTTCGGTTTGGCCAGGTTTGTGGCAAATTAAATTTGGCCAGGTTTGTGGCAATTTTTATTTGGCCAGGTTTGTGGCAAATTTTGATTTGGCCAGAATTGTTTCAATTTTGATTTAGCCAGGTTTGTGGCAATATTTATTTGGCCAGAATTGTGGCAATTTTGATCTGGCCAAATTTGTAGCATATTTAATTTGGCCAGGTTTGTGGCAATTTCGATTTGGCCAGGTTTGTGGCAATTTCAATTTGGCCAGGTTTGTGGCAATTTTTATTTGGCCAGGTTTGTGACAAATTTCATTTGGCCAGGTTTGTGGCAATTTTTATTTGGCCAGGTTTGTGGCAAATTTTGATTTGGCCAGAATTGTTTCAATTTTGATTTAGCCAGGTTTGTGGCAATATTTATTTGGCCAGAATTGTGGCAATTTTGATCTGGCCAAATTTGTAGCATATTTAATTTGGCCAGGTTTGTGGCAATTTCGATTTGGCCAGGTTTGTGGCAATTTCAATTTGGCCAGGTTTGTGGCAATTTTTATTTGGCCAGGTTTGTGGCAAATTTCATTTGGCCAGGTTTGTGGCAATTTTTATTTGGCCAGGTTTGTGGCAAATTTTGATTTGGCCAGAATTGTTTCAATTTTGATTTAGCCAGGTTTGTGGCAATATTTATTTGGCCAGAATTGTGGCAATTTTGATCTGGCCAAATTTGTAGCATATTTAATTTGGCCAGGTTTGTGGCAATTCGATTTGGCCAGGTTTGTGGCAATTTCAATTTGGCCAGGTTTGTGGCAAATTTCATTTTGCCAGGTTTGTGGCAATTTCAATTTGGCCATGTTTGTGGCAAATTTCATTTGGCCAGCTTTGTGGCAATTTTGATTTGGCCAGAATTGTGGCAATTTCGAGTTGGCCAGGTTTGTGGCAAATTAAATTTGGCCATTTTTGTGGCAATTTTGATTTGGCCAGGTTTGTGGCAAATTTCATTTTGCCAGGTTTGTGGCAATTTTGATTTGGCCGGAATTGTGGCAATTTCGATTTGGCCAGGTTTGTGGCAATTTTGATTTGGCCAGAATTGTGGCAAATTTTATTTGGCCAGGTTTGTGGCAAATTTCATTTTGCCAGGTTTGTGGCAATTTTGATTTGGCCAGAATTGTGGCAATTTCGATTTGGCCAGGTTTGTGGCAATTTTGATTTGGCCAGAATTGTGCCAATTTTTATTTGGCCAGGTTTGTGGCAAATTAAATTTGGCCATATTTGTGGCAATTTCGATTTGGCCAGGTTTGTGGCAAATTAAATTTGGCCATGTTTGTGGCAATTTTGATTTGGCCAGGTTTGTGGCAATTTGGATCTGGCCAAATTTGTGGCAAATTAAATTTGGCCAGGTTTGTGGCAATTTCGGTTTGGCCAGGTTTGTGGCAATTTCGATTTGGCCAGGTTTGTGGCAAATTAAATTTGGCCAGGTTTGTGGCAAATTTAATTTGGCCAGGTTTGTGGCAATTTTGATTTGGCCAGGTTTGTGGCAGTTTTGATTTGGCCAGGTTTGTGGCAATTTCGATTTGGCCAGGTTTGTGGCAAATTTAATTTTGCCAGAATTGTGGCAAATTTTATTTGGCCACATTTGTGGCAATTTTGATTTGGCCAGAATTGTGGCAATTTCGATTTGGCCAGGTTTGTGGCAAATTAAATTTGGCCATTTTTGTGGCAATTTTGATTTGGCCAGGTTTGTGGCAATTTTTATTTGGCCAAGTTTGTGGCAAATTTCATTTTTCCAGGTTTGTGGCAATCTGATTTGGCCAGAATTGTGGCAATTTCGATTTGGCCAGGTTTGTGGCAATTTTGATTTGGCCAGAATTGTGGCAATTTTTATTTGGCCAGGTTTGTGGCAAATTTGATTTGGCCAGAATTGTGGCAATTTCGATTTGGCCAGGTTTGTGGCAAATTAAATTTGGCCATGTTTGTGGCAATTTCGATTTGGCCAGGTTTGTGGCAAATTAAATTTGGCCATGTTTGTGGCAATTTTGATTTGGCCAGGTTTGTGGCAATGTGGATCTGGCCAAATTTGTGGCAAATTAAATTTGGCCAGGTTTGTGGCAATTTCGGTTTGGCCAGGTTTGTGGCAATTTCGATTTGGCCAGGTTTGTGGCAAATTAAATTTGGCCAGGTTTGTGGCAAATTTAATTTGGCCAGGTTTGTGGCAATTTTGATTTGGCCAGGTTTGTTGCAATTTCGATTTGGCCAGGTTTGTGGCAAATTTAATTTTGCCAGAATTGTGGCAAATTTTATTTGGCCACATTTGTGGCAAATTTAATATAGCCACATTTGTGGCAAATTTAATTAAGCCACTTTTGTGGCAAATATAATTTGGCCAGGTTTGTGGCAATTTCGATTTGGCCAGGTTTGTGGCAATTTCGATTTGGCCAGGTTTGTGGCAAATTAAATTTGGCCATGTTTGTGGCAATTTCATTTTGCCAGGTTTGTGGCAATTTTGATTTGGCCAGAATTGTGGCAATTTCGATTTGGCCAGGTTTGTGGCAATTTTGATTTGGCCAGGTTTGTGGCAATTTCGATTTGGCCAGGTTTGTGGCAATTTCAATTTGGCCAGGTTTGTGGCAATTTTTATTTGGCCAGGTTTGTGGCAAATTTCATTTGGCCAGGTTTGTGGCAATTTTGATTTGGCCAGAATTGTGGCAATTTCGATCTGGCCAAATTTGTGGCAAATTAAATTTGGCCAGGTTTGTGGAATTTCGGTTTGGCCAGGTTTGTGGCAAATTAAATTTGGCCACTTTGTGGCAATTTTGATTTGGCCAGGTTTGTGGCAATTTCGATCTAGCCAAATTTGTGGCAAATTTAATTCGGCCAGGTTTGTGGCAATTTCGGTTTGGCCAGGTTTGTGGCAAATTAAATTTGGCCAGGTTTGTGGCAATTTTTATTTGGCCAGGTTTGTGGCAAATTTTGATTTGGCCAGAATTGTTTCAATTTTGATTTGGCCAGGTTTGTGGCAATATTTATTTGGCCAGAATTGTGGCAATTTTGATCTGGCCAAATTTGTAGCATATTTAATTTGGCCAGGTTTGTGGCAATTTCGATTTGGCCAGGTTTGTGGCAATTTCAATTTGGCCAGGTTTGTGGCAATTTTGATTTGGCCAGGTTTGTGGCAAATTTCATTTGGCCAGGTTTGTGGCAATTTTGATTTGGCCAGAATTGTGGCAATTTCGATTTGGCCAGGTTTGTGGCAAATTTCATTTGGCCAGGTTTGTGGCAATTTGGATTTGGCCAGAATTGTAGCAATTTCGATTTGGCCAGGTTTGTGGCAAATTTCATTTTGCCAGGTTTGTGGCAATTTTGATTTGGCCAGAATTGTGGCAATTTCGATTTGGCCAGGTTTGTGGCAATTTTGATTTGGCCAGAATTGTGGCAATTTTTATTTGGCCAGGTTTGTGGCAAATTTAATTAGGCCAGGTTTGTGGCAATTTCGATTTGGCCAGGTTTGTGGCAATTTTGATTTGGCCAGGTTTGTGGCAATTTCGATTTGGCCAGGTTTGTGGCAATTTCAATTTGGCCAGGTTTGTAGCAATTTTGATTTGGCCAGGTTTGTGGCAAATTTCATTTGGCCAGGTTTGTGGCAATTTTGATTTGGCCAGAATTGTGGCAATTTCGATTTGGCCAGGTTTGTGGCAAATTTCATTTGGCCAGGTTTGTGGCAATTTTGATTTGGCCAGAATTGTAGCAATTTCGATTTGGCCAGGTTTGTGGCAAATTAAATTTGGCCATTTTTGTGGCAATTTTGATTTGGCCAGGTTTGTGGCAATTTTCATTTGGCCAGGTTTGTGGCAAATTTCATTTTGACAGGTTTGTGGCAATTTTGATTTGGCCAGAATTGTGGCAATTTCGATTTGGCCAGGTTTGTGGCAATTTTGATTTGGCCAGAATTGTGGCAATTTTTATTTGGCCAGGTTTGTGGCAAATTTAATTTGGCCAGGTTTGTGGCAAATTTGATTTGGCCAGGTTTGTGGCAATTTCGATCTGGCCAAATTTGTGGCAAATTTAATTTGGCCAGGTTTGTGGCAATTTCGGTTTGGCCAGGTTTGTGGCAAATTAAATTTGGCCAGGTTTGTGGCAATTTTTATTTGGCCAGAATTGTGGCAATTTCGATCTGGCCAGGTTTGTGGCAAATTAAATTTGGCCATGTTTGTGGTAATTTTGATTTGGCCAGGTTTGTGGCAATTTTTATTTGGCCAGGTTTGTGGCAATTTCGATTTGGCCAGGTTTGTGGCAATTTTTATTTGGCCAGGTTTGTGGCAAATATAATTTGGCCAGGTTTGTGGCAAATTTTATTTGGCCCCATTTGTGGCAAATTTAATTTAGCCACATTTGTGGCAAATTTAATTTGGCCAAGTTTGTGGCAATTTTATTTGGCCAGGTTTGTGGCAATTTCGATTTGGCCAGGTTTGTGGCAATTTCGATTTGGCCAGGTTTGTGGCAATTTTTATTTGGCCAGGTTTGTGGCAAATTTAATTTGGCCAGGTTTGTGGCAAATTTTATTTGGCCAGGTTTGTGGCAAATTTCATTTGGCCATGTTTGTGGCAATTTTGATTTGGCCAAAATTGTGGCAATTTCGATTTGGCCAGGTTTGTGGCAAATAAAATTTGGCCAGAATTGTGGCAATTTCGATTTGGCCAGGTTTGTGGCAAATTAAATTTGGCCATGTTTGTGGCAATTTCGATTTGGCCAGGTTTGTGGCAAATTAAATTTGGCCATGTTTGTGGCAATTTTGATTTGGCCAGGTTTGTGGCAATTTTGATCTGGCCAAATTTGTGGCAAATTTAATTTGGCCAGGTTTGTGGCAATTTCGGTTTGGCCAGGTTTGTGGCAAATTAAATTTGGCCAGGTTTGTGGCAATTTTGATTTGGCCAGGTTTGTGGCAAATTTTGATTTGGCCAGAATCGTTTCAATTTTGATTTAGCCAGGTTTGTGGCAATATTTATTTGGCCAGAATTGTGGCAATTTCGATTTGGCCAGGTTTGTGGCAATTTTGATTTGGCCAGGTTTGTGGCAATTTTTATTTTGCCTGGTTTGTGGCAAATTTCATTTGGCCAGGTTTGTGGCAATTTTGATTTGGCCAGAATTGTGGCAATTTCGATTTGGCCAGGTTTGTGGCAAATTAAATTTGGCCAGGTTTGTGGCAATTTCGATTTGGCCAGGTTTGTAGAAATTTTTATTTGGCCAGAATTGTGGCAATTTCGATTTGGCCAGGTTTGTGGCAAATTATATTTGGCCATGTTTGTGGCATTTTTGATTTGGCCAGGTTTGTGGCAAATTTCATTTGGCCAGGTTTGTGGCAATTTTGATTTGGCCAGAATTGTGGCAATTTCGATTTGGCCAGGTTTGTGGCAAATTAAATTTGGCCATTTTTGTGGCAATTTTGATTTGGCCAGGTTTGTGGCAATTTTTATTTGGCCAGGTTTGTGGCAAATTTCATTTTGCCAGGTTTGTGGCAATTTTGATTTGGCCAGAATTGTGGCAATTTCGATTTGGCCAGGTTTGTGGCAATTTCGATTTGGCCAGGTTTGTGGCAATTTTATTTGGCCAGGTTTGTGGCAATTTCGATTTGGCCAGGTTTGTGGCAATTTCGATTTGGCCAGGTTTGTGGCAATTTTTATTTGGCCAGGTTTGTGGCAAATTTAATTTGGCCAGGTTTGTGGCAAATTTTATTTGGCCAGGTTTGTGGCAAATTTCATTTGGCCATGTTTGTGGCAATTTTGATTTGGCCAAAATTGTGGCAATTTCGATTTGGCCAGGTTTGTGGCAAATAAAATTTGGCCAGAATTGTGGCAATTTTTATTTGGCCAGGTTTGTGGCAAATTTCATTTTGCCAGGTTTGTGGCAATTTTGATTTGGCCAGAATTGTGGCAATTTCGATTTGGCCAGGTTTGTGGCAATTTTGATTTGGCCAGGTTTGTGGCAATTTCGATTTGGCCAGGTTTGTGGCAAATTTTGATTTCGCCAGGTTTGTGGCAATTTTGATTTGGCCAGGTTTGTGGCAATATTTATTTGGCCAGAATTGTTTCAATATTGATTTGGCCAGGTTTGTGGCAATTTCGATTTGGCCAGGTTTGTGGCAAATTTTGATTTGGCCAGAATTGTTTCAATATTGATTTGGCCAGGTTTGTGGCAATATTTATTTGGCCAGAATTGTGGCAAATTTAATTTGGCCAGGTTTGTGGCAAATTTTGATTTGGCCAGAATTGTGGCATTTGTAGGAAATTTGATTTGTTAAAAAGGTAATCGATTGCTATTATTCCAAACGTAGTTCGATATTGACATCACTAACACGAAGTGCTTAAAAACATAACCAACAAACAGACAGACACACTCTCAAATTAATTTTATCTTCACTACATAGTATAAAACAAAGTCGCTTTCTCTGTCCCTATGTATGTATGCTTAGATCTTTAAAACTAGGCAACGGATTTTTATGCAGTTTCTTTTAGTAGATAGAGTGATTCAGTGGGAAGGTTTTTAGCATAATTGTATCCCCATATTCTTATGGGAACGGGAACTACGCGAGTGAAACCGCGGGGCGCCGCTAGTTCTAATAAAAACTAAGCGAGTAAAACAGCGATACACACTAAGTTTACTCAGACACATGAATAATAACAACTACATTACCATGGAGAGATAAGTTACATTTTATTTTATCACTAGTAGCTCCCCGCGGTTTCACCCGCGTAGTTCCCGTTCCCGTGGGATTACGGGGATAAAATATAGCCTATGTCACGCACTGATAAATTAGCTTTCCATTAGTGAAAGAATTTTTGAAATCGGTCCAGTAGTTTCGGAGCCTATTCATTACAAACAAACAAACAAATCTTTCCTCTTTATAATATTAGTATAGATTACAATAGCAATTTTTACTATTTGTTTTCTCATTCATAATCAAACAATAGTTCTTTCAAAGGTTTTGTTCACTTTTTAAACATGTAGTTTGGTTTTACTGTGTGGTAATGTTGGTCGGTCTGTGTTTCGTAACGCTGGTGGTCGTTGTGTGCTCGCAGTACGATATGTCTTATAATAATGGTGAGATTATGTATTTTAATATATTTTCATTCTTCACTTATTATTCAAAACTTTTTATATATGCATAACCAAAAGTCATCCATCATCATTCAGCTTGTATTCATCCACATACCTCTCTCAATGAACGTGTATAAATTGTTAACTACCGCCAGAATAACTTACCTTATCTTTAAACTTCTGACCTAGTAATCTACTATATAAAAATACTATATAACTAAACTACTACTATACAGGGTGTCCCGTAAGTAGTAGACCAACGGGATGTGGGGGATAGGGGAGACCGTTACCTACCAGAACCACCAAAATTTATTGTCCTAGGCCTCATAGTTTTGAAGTTATGACGTTTTTTAGTAAGTAGGTGAAATTATCGTACTATGTGCAATTTTTTCTTAATTCTACAAATTCTATTACTTATTTTGATGTTATTTTTATTCAAGGGCGTTAAGAATACATAAGTTTTTCTAATTTAAATCATTTTTTAGTGTAGTTATCATTAACATTAAAATTAATCAACAAAACAAGTGCAATTGTTAAATATCAAAATACTCTAAGTGGTATTTGAGCTGAGCTGGTGTAAAAAAAATGTATTGTAGCCTTGTGGCACATTATTTTAAAAACATCTACATATCATAAGGATTACAAAAACGTATAACACTGTGGTTTCAAATAAGTAGTTTTTTATTTTAACTAATATCAACGTAAAAGGGAACTTTTGAGAGAAAACAAAAATTCATTGCTAATTATGGAAATTCGTTTATTACTCAATTTATTTTTACATTAAGGGTTCAAAATGCTTTTCTTTAGCTCTTGTGCATTAAAACATCTTCGTATAAAGTCTTTTTGTTAACTTTTTTGCGCTCTTTGATGTTTTTTTATCAATTCAGCAACATGATTGAAATTTTGTGATAACTCTCTTTTTATCAAAAATATTTGTCTCATAAACTGCTTCTTTGAGGAAACCCCATAGAAAATAATCCAAAGGATTCAAGTCGGGAGATCGTGGCCTATTTCATGGCCGATCGCTGGCCAGGAAATAGTACCTTCGCGCCCAAACCATCGATTTGGGAACGTCTCATTCAAAAATTCAGTCACTTACCGTGAATAGTGGGCAGGTTCACCTTCGTACTGCAACATTCGTACGTGCTTCTTAACTTAACGAAGATGTTGGTTATGCACAAGGCCTGAAACTGCGCGGAACCACATACTCTCGCGTACTTCTTAACTTTATTCGAAGATGTTGGTTATGCATAAGGCCTGAAACTGCGCGGGAGAGAATGTGGTTGCAGTACGAAGGTGAACCTGCCCACTATTCACGGTAAGTGACTGAATTTTTGAATGAGACGTTCCCAAATCGATGGTTTGGGCGCGAAGGTACAATTTCCTGGCCAGCGATCGGCCATGAAATAGGCCACGATCTCCCGACTTGAATCCTTTGGATTATTTTCTATGGGGTTTCCTCAAAGAAGCAGTTTATGAGACAAATATTTCTGATATAATATAAAAATGAATCGCAAAATGTGTTGGTAAGCGCATAACTCAACAACGCCTGGACCAATTTGGCCAATTCTTTTTTTGTTGTGTTTGTTATTGTCAGGAAATGGTTCTTATGTAAAAAAATTTGGAAAATCAACGGGAAAATTGGTCCCGTGCGAAGCCGGGGCAGGCCGCTAGTTTCTGATAAAAAGAGAGTTATCACAAAATTTCAATCATGTTGCTGAATTGATAAAAAAACATCAAAGAGCGCAAAAAAGTTAACAAAAAGACTTTATACGAAGATGTTTTAATGCACAAGAGCTAAAGAAAAGCATTTTGAACCCTTAATGTAAAAATAAATTGAGTAATAAACGAATTTCCATAATTAGCAATGAATATTTGTTTTCTCTCAAAAGTTCCCTTTTACGTTGATATTAGTTAAAATAAAAAACTACTCATTTGAAACCACAGTGTTATACGTTTTTGTAATCCTTATGATATGTAGATGTTTTTAAAATAATGTGCCACAAGGCTACAATACATTTTTTTTACACCAGCTCAGCTCAAATACCACTTAGAGTATTTTGAAATTTAACAATTGCACTTGTTTTGTTGATTAATTTTAATGTTAATGATAACTACACTAAAAAATGATTGAAATTAGAAAAACTTATGTATTCTTAACGCCCTTGAATAAAAATAACATCAAAATAAGTAATAGAATTTGTAGAATTAAGAAAAATGTGCACATAGTACGATAATTTCACCTACTTACTAAAAAACGTCATAACTTCAAAACTATGAGGCCTAGGACAATAAATTTTGGTGATTCTGGTAGGTAACGGTCTCCCCTATCCCCCACATCCCGTTGGTCCACTACTAACGGGACACCCTGTATAAAAATAAGTCGGGTTTTCCTTCCTGACGATATAACTCGAGAACGGCTAGACCGATTTGGCTATATTTTTCTTTTGTAGTTTTCTGATAGTCTGTAGAAGGTTCTTATGTAAAAAAAACTGGAAAATCAACGGGAAAATTGGACCCGTGCGAAGCCTGGGCGGGCCGCTAGTAGTTTTTAAAAATCCAAAATTAAGAATATTTTTGGATAAATTACTTTTACCATAAAAGTAAGAGCCTTCCAAGTACATATATGATTTACATACTTCAATTTTCCTAATATAATCACTCTAGAATCGTAATAAAAGTTTACTAAATGTATCCAAACTCTTGGAAACGATGCACTCACTCCAATACACAAGAAAAACCTTTCATAACATAAAAGTAGGAATTAGCGCATCTTATATTCGTCTTCTTGTTTCAGTGGTTCCAATGTATATCCAAAAAGCATTACGTCAGAAGAACAACTACAGACCTCCCCCTAGAGAGAAGAAACGCACCATCAACAATTTAACACTAACCGAAGTGTTTGCCAAAATCAAAGACATCACGAGATCACTCAACGAAAACGCAATGAAAAATGGATACAAAGTTGATTATAAGTTTAGAATATTCGATAATTTTGGTAAATAAATAATTAAGTTTCAAGAAAAATGGTCAAATAATTATGTCCTCTTAGTGAATTTAATTTAAACAATTACCTTAGTTTAGACATTGCAGTTTAAAATATTAAAGAAGAATTTTAAGCAAAACATGTGTTGCCATATCGCATCATAATTTAGTTTTTAATTAAATTGTTGAGATTAAAACTACGGTTTAATTAATCTAATAACTATTCTCTACTTAAACATATACAAAGTATAAACAAACAAATCAACAATTTCACTCACAACAAAAACAAATTATTAAACAAACAATATATTATAAGAAAACATTTTCATAGAACATAATGTAACACATTTTCGAATAGAAAGGTTGGCTCACAAACATTGTATGCACAGACAACTTTCATATGAGATTACAGACTCACAAGATATTGTTTTATCTCGTACAAGTATAGGGTAAACATGATTTAACCTCATATAAAATAATGTGAGCCCTACCATTGAATTGAATCGAGTTACGAGAGGAGTAAGTCATATTGTGTAATGGGGTTGTGAATATACAATATCAATAACTACGGTGAAGGAAGTACCGTGAGGAAACCTGCACACACCTGCGAAGAAATTCTAAGGTTGTGTGTGAAGTCGACCAACCCGCACTTGGCCAGCGTGTTTGACTAATTCCTGTACTTCCTAATGCAGTGTAGGCTTGAACCTCTTGGTAGTGACATGTATGAGCTGGTGATGATTAATATTAATAAGAAATATTTAAAAATATATTCTGTTTTCTTTACATGTAATCTATGTACAAGAAAGACATCAAATAAAACCATTACAATTTGAATAATAAATCATATTTCAGAGTTTAAAAGGCATAGAATGAACATTTTCTAGACAGTAATAGATCTAATATCTATTACTGTCTGGAAAATGTTCATTCAACTCAAATATAATGTAGTTTTGGCAGTTTACTTAACCAATTACGAACGGCAAATGATTTTGTAACTTAAATTAGTATTAGATTAGGTTGTAATTAGCTTGACGACAACATGTATATCAGTAACCGTAATTGTATAAGCCATATTCATAAACTATAAACTAGGCACTAACTAGTTATCTAACTCTACGTGAAA
The DNA here is from genome assembly GCA_958496195.1 of Timandra comae. Lineage (NCBI taxonomy): Eukaryota > Metazoa > Arthropoda > Insecta > Lepidoptera > Geometridae > Timandra > Timandra comae. The sequence goes on along the minus strand of OY292361.1, from coordinate 1,132,693 downwards.
TCTAATCATACAAGTAGTAACTTTACATGTAGGTTCTGTTATTTTGAATACCTAAGTTACTACTTCGAAATATTTATTAAAAGTTTATCTCTGTACGTACGTTTGAATGAATTTGTTCGTATATTAACTAAAGATTTTAAATTAAAGTGCAGTTGTACCTTTTAGATCCAGTTGCAAAAGGATGATGAGTCATTGAGTGTTTATTTAATACAAAGTGACCAAGACAGTGGATGTTTTAGGTGTCTACAAACAAAGAATTCAACAAAGAACCATTCTTTTCGATCTTAAAGAAAAGGTACACACATTTTTCACTTCACCCAAACACGAAACCAATCCCAAGTAGAAAATTCCTATTATAAAAATAACCATAAAGAAAGATAGTGAAGAAAATTGTCGTCATACAGAAACGAGTCATGGAAAAATTCTATTTCAGACTTAACATAATTTAAAGAAAGTTACATTTTATCTTCAACGTGTGAAAAATTAGCGAGCGTCGAGAAAACGCGACATCCGACAGATACGAATGGGAGCAAAAATTTGCGTGTGAGCATGACAAAAGAATACGTTGTACAAAACAATAAAATAAAGAAAACGTCCTACAACTAACCCGGTTTGCTTTTGACACGGAAGGGAGACGAGGCCAGGGGTGGACGCAGGGTAGGGGCAATATAATTGTAGAAAATATGTATTATTCTATATATTTTCAGGTAAAATGTTATATTAAAATGTTTAATGAAAAAAAAATGTTTTTTCTACATGTTTACCTTCAGAATTGAAAAGGGCAGTTGCTTTCCGTAAAATACTGGCATACCGCCAAATCTAGATAAACTCAAAAATGACTCCAATTATAAACAGCATGCAAGTTTGGAAGAAGACCTCAATTCATCAAAAATTAAGTTTGTATTACAAATTTAACTCTGCAGATCAAAAGTTTCAGGATAACTTTGCAAACGGCCAGGCAAAATGTTATAAATATTGACCCCGCCCTCTTGCCCCTGGCCGTCCCGTCCAGAGTCCGTCCCCCATCATAGGGAGTGGAGTAGGGCTCGTAAACTTGTCAACATCAGGGTGTGTATACATCTCTGGACCCGGCGGATTTCTGTATGTTATTGTAGTGGCGAGCCATTATTTTGGACGCTCCGAGCGATTTCAACTATACCCTGAAGGTGGATTACGTCAAGCGATATTATTTAAGTAGGTATATATGCCAAGGTTGAGTAGTTGGTACATTTATAAGTACAGTTTATGGTACATTATGTATGGGGAGTTGTCTTTTTTGTTTGTTTTTAAACTAGTTCGAAAATATTCAAGTCAGCCATGCATGGAAAACTTTATCTTCTGTTTGAGGAGTTTTATTTGATTTTAATTTGTAAATGGTTATACATAATATGGGATGACATTGATCAGCGATTGTGTTTGATTTAAAGTAAATTCAAAATGGGCTGGCTTATTTTTGCACTGGAGGTTTAACTTGTAAATAAGAATATTGGTCTGCTTGATCTACGAAGTTTTTGTCATGGAGTGGATACCTAAAGGGAACAGTTTATAAAATTTGCCGCAAAGGCTTATTAAACCCTCTCGCCCAAAAACGTGCTTTTTCATCGGTAAAACACTGCATCTTACCCAAAAGAAACTTTTCAATTACACAAAACTTTCAGTAATCATGTAAGTAATTATAATCGTTCCTCGACTAATATTCCACAAGCCCCTCTCTATGGGTAGTTCAACACAAACATTCAAGACGCGAGGTGCAATAACATGGAAGTGGCTCTTGGAGAAAGCATCCAACTTATGTGGTGCATAGTGGAGCGAGTACACACGAGATGTGGACTTAATATGGTATGTTGCATGATGTGTGTTATTAAGATGATTTTATTTTATTGGTTTATTTTTATTGAACGATTTTATTAAATTAACTAGCAGCGCCCCGCGGCTTCACCCGCGTAGTTCCCGTTCCCGTGGGAATTTTGGGATAAAAAGTATCCTATGTGTTATTCTGATGTATAAGCAAGATTATTGTAAAGTTTCATTAAAATCCATTCAGTAGTTTTTGCGTGAAAGAGTAACAAACATCCATACATACAAACTTTCGCCTTTATAATATTAGTAGGATTATTCTAAGAAAATCCACGTAAAAACTGTGGAAAAATACTACTAATGTGTAATAAAGTAAAGTTTGAGTTGTGTGTTGATAGATCAGTCAGATAGTAACGGCTACCTTTGATAATTACAGATTTCGAAATACAAACAATTACACTTTTTCGTACACCTAGATCGGTAACAAATAAAACACGCCCAAATTGTTACATTCAACCTTAAGAGCGAACACTTGGTCATTTACTCATTTAAAACATTTTCTCAAAGGACCTAAATAAATAAGGATCACGTACCCTTGAGCAGTTCGAACCTTTAAACTAATTGATAGGCGACGATGTGTGAAACCACATCTATTGACCCTCTGCACCTAAACTGTAGACTCACCTTTATTGCGTGCCTCTACCTTTTGCTACACATTTAATTTGTATTGTGTTTGTTGCACAGACCGTATGAATTAATTAAAATCAAAATGTTATATTTTGGGCGTTGGAAACAGGTTTTGTTGGAGTTTAATTGAATTTTTTGGGTGGTTTAGGCGGAAATGTTATACATATAATATTTTGTTTTTTTTTATATACTTACATATGTAGTGGTACAATAAAAGACAAAAAGAGGAAGAAATAAAACCATCACCCATGCCCAATGCGTTGTGGTGATGTCAAACTCAAGCCATTTCTAGAAAATGGCAAATAATAAACATGTACTCGAAATTTGAACTCGTATCCCCGATCTTAGCATGCAAGTGTTCAAGCTACTAAGCACCTCATACCTACATTAGGTGCACACGCCCAAACAGCTTCCTATAAATTACTAATTAGATTTTAATTACTAAGTCCAGATTGAGTCACACTCGAACCAGTGTGCATGTAAGATTGATCGCTTCACTAAGCGTTCCCCCGATATCACCTGGTAAAGTTCACTTGTTAAAGGAAAATTGCATCTCGTATACACTTGTGAACTTTATTTGTTTAGATTATCTAGAGTTTGTAATGTGAGAATATATGTAAGACGCCCCGACCGCGCTTAGTTGAACCAAGTTTATCTAGTCCAAAGTTAGACCGTGTTCTATTACAAAACAAACAAGTTGTTGGTTAAAAACAATGGTTTTATAGTTATCTTGGTTATTAATACTTAAGTTATTATAGTTTACGGATATATACGATGTATATTATCTATTAGGTCCGGTATTTTTTTCTCTTAGTGGCTTTCTACGACATAAGAATTTGGGACTGTGGATTTCTGATCAAGATCAAGATTACTATTTAGGCAATGAAGAGAACAGAATCACCACTACCCAATATGTGTTGCATTCTTAAGCCAAAGCATCGGCTTTGCTCAACCCAGTATAGAACCCGAGACCTCAAGTCTTGACAGATGTTACTAGGCAGCTGAGCCATGACGTGACTAACATGATGATGATGCTTTCTTAACCGATTTCGGCCTCAGCGACGGTTTGTTGGTTTTTTCGATATTAAATACTAACATATAAAATAAATAAGACAAGGTAAGTATTTCATAACAGAAATCAACTCAAAAACATTTTTAAAACAAAAAAATAAGCTAAACGTTCTTTGTAAACGTACAAAATATAAGAAATCGCAAGTAATTGGTAGTAGAGCCATTCATCATGATCCATCTTGAGGAGTGGGCTTGCGATACATCGGCCGCCATCTGCGAACGTTTAATGGAACTCACTGGGTCGGTATCGATAATGTATCGAACTGGGTTTTGATCAGTGGAATTAGGGAAGTGATTTAATTGAATTTAACTAGGTGTGAAAATCGACCAAAATTATATTACAAACAAAATGTCGGTAAGTAAGAAGGTACTAAGTACTTATACCTACTAAAATTACATTTTATATTTTAAAAAAAGCGAAAACTACACAAAATAGAACTAAAAATAAATATTTTGAACCCCTCTTACATATCTTAGTACACGCAAGGATCTAAAATTGAAACTAAATGCGAAACACGTATATAAATACAATACATAGAACCTGCCTTCTTCTATTCCGTACAACTCAATATACTTAGAAAAAAATCTCAATAAAATCTCAACCTCTCATCAGACACGGTGATGGGTGTAAGAAGCTTCCCTCTATACCCATAACGCAATACTCCAATGTCGCACCCGTATAATCGCTGAAGAGTATTTGTGTTGGAGTCGGTGTAAGGTACCCATTACATCTGTGGGAAACGCCATTGTTTGAACAGGTTTGGTGTGCTCCCGGTAACGTATTGCTTTGGATGCTGTTCGTTTTACAATTGTTTCGAAGAGATGTTGTATATTTCAGGTATTTTCTAATCTCTATACGAGTATATAAAAATTAATCTATTTCCCTTGGTCACGGCATCACGCGTGAACTACTGGACCGATTGACTTGAATTTTGGTACAGGGATAACTTATGGTCCGGGGAAGGATATAGGTTTTATCTCGAAATTCCCACAGGATCGGGAACTATGCGGGTAAAACCGCGGGGCACAGATAGTTCTTAATAAGAGTGGCCTTTGTCCAGCAGTAGACTGAAGAAGGCTGGTGATAATGACGTTAATAAGAGCCATTAGTGCACTCTTGTTAAGACCTATTTAAAGTCCACAGACATCTGTTAGCCACTGAATCAGGGAAAGTGGGATTAGGCTTTACCTTACTACTAAAAAATCTAAAGACAATTAAAAGTTACCATTTTCTTGCAACGTGATCCAATCATAAAATAAAACCTGGAAAATACTTAATCATATAATTGTAAAAACATAAAATGAACTTTATCCAATACGGTATAGAATACAAGATACATAAGCAGAGTGCATTGCGCTCGGAGCCTCACCCGTTAAGTGCTCACTTATCTCGAGTCGTGTTAAATTACTCCACTAGAAAAAATAACTTCTCAAGTGGTACCTAAGTGTCGCATCTTCGTAATCGTTATGGAGAAAGGATAGTAATTGTTCTATTTTTTAGAATGATTTTCTCTTTAAATTGTTTTAGAGAAATGTTATTTATATCTAAAATATCGACGTTTTACTTTTCGTATCTTTTTTAAATTGTAGATTTTGTATTTCGAAGCTTTATAAAATGAGAATCTGTAAAAAGATAATAAAAGCACAGATAAGGTCAGCTTTCAGATATTACAGAAGTATTTTATTTATCTTAAACAAGATTGTTACTTATTTTCGTATCCAAACAAAAATCTCAAACAATATTCTATTGAAAACATCACACGAACAAGTAGGTATTTACCCAAATTGATTCGCGAACCATTCCACTGGAATAACTTTTACCGAATCCAATAAGAGGTCCAAGGAAGTGTAAAGTCATTCGAAGCATTAATTACCGACAAACAACAATACAAAGCGATTTATTAGTGCATAAACGACATTAGGACTCGTGATTCTGAGCTATGTGGACCCTCAGGCGACTATCAGTCAACGTCACCCCTCGTATTTATCTCTACGTACAAACTTACCTCTGATTTTATCAAGAAATACCCACGTATTCTTATTAAATTTACATATTTGAATTCTGGGATTGAATCGTAATGGAAAAGACTTTTGATTTGTGGTTGTAACGAGAATTTTAAAACTATTTCAGGTGAAACTGATTTGGTAATTTGAAGGTTTTCGAGAATAACTTATTCATTGTATATTAAAGAAATATTATTTTCTTTAAAACACAATTTTAAGAAATAGAGTGGTATCGATAAAATATGAATATCAAAAGTGTTAGATCGCTGGTTTGATTATATTATCACTGATGGCATAGTGCTAAGGTTGAAAGATACCGTCGGCAATCACTTTAGCCCTATCACCTCAGTGTCAACTGTATAAAAAAATAAGCTATAATTATGTTATGACACATAATGAATTTATCATAGGTACATAGCCTCATACCAACACATTCATTAAAATACTACGGAACAAGAAACATTTTATGAACCTAGTCTAAAAATCCTTCAAAAAGACAGAACATTTTACCACCTAAATCCCCGAAACTCTACTCCCTCTGTTTATCCACAGAATATATCGTGAGAACCCGGTACTGGTGCGTAGTTTGCGATGTGGTTACATACTCATGAATATTCCGCCGGATAATAACGTTTAATATCGGCCACTAGTCGCCGCGACGGGACACTTTGCTTCACAGATTTCGGTTATACGTTACTACGAAAAACTCAACTGTTCCTATTTTGTGTAACTTGTCCGCTCTCTGATGTTTGGTTATGTTTTGCTTACTACAATTTTGTGGAAGCCATCTTGTTTGTGTTTTCAAAATGGCGGAGTTCGTTTTTTGAAAGTGACTTTGATTTATAGTCAGTTTTGAAGTTTGACGGATGGAGGAGCTTTTGAAATCATCTTTGTCTATAAATGATGTAAAAATTGTCATGAAAGAAAAAACATTGTTGCTTACTTAGTTGTACGACGAAAGCAAATGAGTAAAAATAATCAAACTGGAATAACTTTGCACGAACATACAGAGACGCAAAAAATAATTTGCTTTAAAAATGTTACACGAAACTTTATTCTATAATTTCTAAAATTACCACGAACAAACACGAACTTAGACCTTCATTTACATTACGAAATAATTAAGTAAAGTGTAGCCCAAAGGAGCTTAGCATCTACCTATATTTAAGTAAGTAAGTTTAGATAGAAGTAAGTACCTAATATAGATATTACAACGTTTTATCTTGCGTCGTTGTTAAAAAAATACATAATGGAACTTTCCTCCAAATACTCGTCTAAACATTGTTCAGAAACAGTGTAATTTATTAAGGCAAGCGTTCTGTAATCAATCAATATTATTACCACCCGGAGGTTATTTGCTAGAGCGTGTCGGTGACAGAAATTGATATACCTACTGCGCAAACAATGGAACACCCTTTATTTTTCACAACCTTCAATTTCACTTCCAATAAGGTTTTAAAATTATTTGTGTAAGCAGACTTACAATGAGTAAACAAGTACTCAAGTCGTGTGTCTGCAGTGAAACAGGGGCCTAAGTCCACAATTTGACGATATTTGTTCAGACAATGTGTTTATATTGAGACACCATAAAGAAATGGTCAACAATTTTGCTAAAATTTATTAATATGGCTAATAAACTTTAGAATACTCTTTCCGTGACATACATCAAAGTTTTATAAGCCATTGAGTAAGCCATAGAATAAGGATCACGACCAGGATTCTCTCTGGTCTCTGGAGTAAGCGGTCACTAAGAGAATACCAAAATGACAACAAATGTCAAAAATAACGGCTATAATGTTAATATTAAAATACATCTGAGTAGCATTATCACAGCATTACAGTTTAGAGAATCGAGCCCCAAAAGTTATGCATACCTACATACATAAATTTAAACACTTATTTACTTAACTATCTCAGGCACAAAGTCTCGGTTTATCACCGTCAAAACATATACCTAAGCATAATATAATCCTTTGATGATTAAGTCAAACAGTATATGAGGCACTGAGCATAGGTATCCCACGGTTTTAACTGTGTAAGTCCCATATTTGGTTAAACGCTCTCAAATAAGAACCAAGTTTATCACGTACAGAAACAGCGGATCACTCAAATGTAACATTTAACTTTTGTTTCGTTTTGCGTCTGCGAATACTACACACCGTCATTACAATAACATAAGGAAAACGTGCAAACACAACCGTGAAATGTTTTGTAATAAAAATACAGAAGAAATAAAATTCTAACTAAAAGTACGGCTATGAAAAAACATTTTCAGAAATATTATAATTCTTACTTGGCCTTATGTTACACCGTTACATAATAACCACTTAAGGTTACACAATTGTTATTATTTTTATTATGTAAAGTTCAAACAGGCCGACGCTTTTAATAATTTCACCAATATGTATTATAAATTCTCGACAAACCTCATATTTTGTTAACAGAAGTTCCATTAGAATAAAAATGTTTAAAAAATTCCCAACTTTTTGCTTCGTAAAGAATTGTAAATAAGAACTGTGGATTTGTTACACCTAAAATATTAGTAGCTATAAGTCATAAAGTGTAACACTAGAATAGAAAATACTCCACCAAAAATATTTGCGGAAAAATAAATCTAGCCCACACAACGTCCAAGTCCAAGTCCCTTAGCTGCCTCTTAGCACACCATTGATATTACCAACCTTCCGGTGTGACACGAGGCCATGAAAAAATGTCGGAGTTATTTTTGGCAAGTATTTATATGAATCCGTAGACCGGATAGAATAATCTCACCGCTTCACTATGTGTTACACTGTTCGCAATATTTTACCAAGAAATTGCTTTTCCACCAAGTATTTTCTTTATCCTTTCCTATTGCATTTTTACCTGACGATTTAGTTTCATGTTTGGCATAAAAGGAATTCGTAGGCGCTAAGTGCGCGTTCGGAAACGTTCAGTTATTTGGAAAAGTACTCGTCGATTGTGACTGTAATTGTGTCCTTTTCATCGTATAATATACTTTCTATGAAGGAAGGAGAAATCAACGGCTTATATAGGTAGTAGACTAGCTGATCTAGGTGTACCACGTGTTTCTCTTTTTTGCTTTCGTAGCGGATGGCTACGTCATAATAACTGTACGGGCAATCCGATCTGGGGCTTGAGCTGTATGTTGATATATCAGTCAGTCAGTAATGTTTACCTTCTATATAAACAGAAATGTACATATACACGTACGAATATACTTTATTTCCTTGCGCACGTAAAAAGCACGTCTTGAAGAGGTGTAAAACTATGCAACTTTGTACAGGTGTTTCATAAATAATTTAGCATGTTTGTTTTAAATTCGTCTTCTGCTTAGGGTGTTAAATAAACTTACCATAAGGGATGATTGGTACTTTTCTTTTTACCTAGGTCTAGCTTATTTTTTATAATAATATGACCATAAAACAATATCTTATTAAAGCATATTTAAACTGCACAAAAGCAACTTAATTTCAGTTTTAAACTACGTATACATATTTTGCCTCACTATTTAAAGGACTGTGTATATTAATTTAATCCTATTACATAAAACACACTAGGTAAATAAAGTAAAAACAGAGCGTCCACCTAACTCGAACAAAGGGAAGTTTATTTTTCAAACTAGCTAAAACTATTGTGAGTTAACCAAACTACATTGTACGGGCACATGAATCTGCCCTGAGGCACCCACTTCAAATCGATTTGGCTACTGCTTGTCCTGCCATCGTGCCTCTGTGAACTGTTTGTGTGTAACTGTGCATGGTGATTAGTTGGCTTTACATTACTGGTTGTTTTAGTAGGGTAGCTTTGGTTTTTAAAAGATATATTTTTTTTTTATTTAATACGACGTAATTTATAATCAATCGCTCTCTTGAAAGATGGAAATTATATAAACAGTAGCTCCTCGCAGTTCTTTTTGCAGTAATCCGAATTATGGTATAAAAATTATCTTATGTTTTGTTCCTCGTTTTAGAGAACATCTGTACCAAAATTCACCTAAATCGGTCTAGTAGTTTCGGAGCCTATTCAGTACAAAAAAAAAGAACAAAAAATCTTCTTTATGATAGTAGTTTAGAAGTATAACATTAACCAAACACTCTATCAGCTGGCCTCTTTGTTTATTAGGAAATCAGAAAATGCACGTTAGGGTTTTCTTTTCAAGTGAAAACATGAGTAAACGTCATTTCCCAAACAAAGCCCCCGAGCGTACTCCCGTCCCACGGGCATTATGATATAAACTGAGAGGAAATCAACGCGAATAAATGTAGAGAAGCAACATACTTAGTTGCTAACGAAATGCTTATAGAGTTTAGTAGAGGTTTTTCAGTTTATCTTTGATTGGTTATTTCTTTACAACATTAAATTTTCATTCTGCCTGCTGGGTTGGGTCCACTGCTGGCCAAATATCTGCATCATTTACTTGCGAGTGACCCATTCTTCTACAATCATTACAAAGAACAGAAAAACTTGAACAGAAATTAGCTATAATATTTTAAGTAAGTACTTAGTAAGCATACATTGTGTATCACAACTGCACATCAAAAAGGTCCTACTTCAACAGCGATCAATGTATACTGTCCAATGAAGAATGATCGCAATAAAGGAGCAAAGAAACTGAGAAACAAGTATGGCTGTGGAGTGGCCAAATCAGTGGAACGGTGCCAACTGCCAATGCACCGACGTATGCTAGCTCTTGTTCAATTTCCTTGCAATTTTCTCCAAACACACTGTTATGAAGAGCTTGTTGCAGTGTAGATGAATTTTAATGTTTTTCTATTTACTTACCACCAACTTACCATAAGTTATAGATGTGGAAATAAATGGTTTTAAGTTAGTAATATTTTTTGGCTGTTTTAGAGGTTAATAATAATTTAACCTAAGTATTTTGAAAAAAGAAATGCACTTTTTAATTATTTCACATACGGATAACTGAATCGTATAACAGTTTTAACAACCTCAATGTTTTAGACCTATCATCACTCCACACAATGGTAAAAGTACATAAATATGGTAAACTTAACTTCATAATTATAGTAGTTAAATTGTAAACTAAGATTAGCTCCATTTTCATAGACCGACCTCTATCTACACTACACCCTAACTTAGTAAAGGAAACTTAACATCATCATGAGACTAAGTGACCAAATACAACGACCTCAGAGAAACTAGACAGTTAGGTAGAGTAGCTCAAAAGACAAGATAAACGAACACCACGAGCTATTAATATTAACCCAACAAGGGATAACTGCAAACATTTTAAGTAAATCACCAATATTTACTTTGAAAACGGCAAGTTTAATTTTCAGTTATATATCTGAAGCGTTCTAACCGCTCATAATTTCGACGCATATTTTATGAGCGGTCTGTGGTTAGGCGTACGTCATAACATTTATAGTGAAGGTGTATGTAACGTCAAGGTTTTGGATCGCACTGGGTAGCGGAAACGTCGCGTTTTTGAAGCGATAATTTCTTTAGATGTGGTAAGCATCTTACTTTTAATCCCCAGCGCAAAAACGTCTACGCCATAACCGTAACTTATAAACTAGTGAACCAATTTGGATAGTGTTTTTGCTGTTTGTATATTTTACAGGTTTTCTTTCTGAATGAGACTGAGCCATCTTACTCTTTTATATACCTAGAACTCATCATGTTCCATGCTTTTTATCTAAAATTACAATTAATTAATGTGATATTACGTATTAGACTCCATTTAACATACAGAAAACAATCCACATCAATAAAAATTAACACAAATCAACATCAATTTAAAAATAATCAATAACACATCCCACCTACAGACTACACCTCCATCCATTCGCATTCATTCAACAATTCAATAAATTAAACAGCGTTGTCTCGGCGGTACCGACGGAGCGTTTTGAAGCCCCAGTGCGTAACAGCTAATAGCTGGCTCGGTGAGAAATTACAGGTATCCGTTAGACAAACGAGGATATACGACTGGGCACTCCGAAACACGCCAATGTCCGATATTTATCCGTACTCCGTAGACGCGATCTCTACCACGTTGTAAAATGTTATGTTTACTGCCGGCGTTACATTTTAGTCTCGGTTGGTTTGAATTAATACCTAATATTTTATTGGTTTGCAGATACATAAAGTATTTTGTAAGTGTTTTAGGGGTCTTTTGGTGTTTATTATTCGTTGTTGAATACTGAATTTAACTGTTATGAATGGATACAGTTACCGCCTTATTCATAAACATTTCATAAACCTATTTTTAAAAGTGTGAATATGACAAAACATATTTTAACTAAAATGGGTTTATTATATTTTTATAAAGGGGTTAGTATTTAAAATATTAATGATTTTAGTTCATGTTTCATTTTTTAGATAAAACATCAAAAACTATATTGTACAGGTTTATGTAGACACAAACATTTAACTCAAACACTTTACACCGATCAAATTTACCAAAATTTAGGGTACCTTTGTATTAATAATTCTTAGAAAATGGGCATTAATCAAAGTCTATCTATCTTCAATGAATCTTTATACAAACTGTCATCTCTATTACCAAATATAGTTATTAAATATTTCTTAGTAATCACCACTCTACTCAGCGTTTATCCCTACTATCCCTACTAATATTATAAATGCGAAAGTAATATTAATATTATAAATGCAACTCTGTCTGTCTGTTACCTTTTCACGGCTAAACTACTGAACCGATTGACTTGAAATTTGGTACAGGGGTAGCTTATGTTCCGGGGAAGAACATAGGCTGTTTTATCCCGAAATTCCTACAGGAACGGGAACTACGCGGGTGAAACCGCGGGGCACAGCTAGTAAATTATAAAGCCAATCAGGACAAGGCATTATAATATAAAGTAATATAAGCTAATCAACAAATGAAGGCTAAGTCCCCCATAAAATCCTTCTACTTACCAATCAAAACATACTTACATTTAGTCATTCAATCCATTAATACAATTCAATAAAATCAATATTCTACTACACGATAAAACATTCATTGTCTTTCAAAATTACTGAATCGCTCAAATACATAGATCAGACTAAAAGCAATCAAATATATGGAGTCGACAAATATATTTATGTTCCTATTGACTGACATTTATGCGTTTTATATTAGTCTATGTTTGGGTATCTATTTGAAATCACATCTTTGAGGCGTCTCGTACAAACTCAATGGAATTAACTATATGAATCTGACCCAGTTTCATTATGAATTGGATATTGTGTAGGCTCCTGTGATGTTTGTTATCAAGACTAGACGATATTGTTAGAGAAGTATCGGTAATATAAGTTTGTTAACATTTTTAATGCTTATGAATTTGATCTGAATAGGAACGGAGATGAGGTCCTACCAAAATGATGCTTTAATTTGGTATTTTCCGATCATACAATGTTCCGATAAACGTTTTCAATTTTTGGTATGCATCTTATTTATTTCAACAAATATTTATTGGGTAGATACTAATTTTATTAAAAAGTCCATTTGTATAAATAAGTTACAGATGAGCTTCAATGTTAAATAATACTAAACTAATTTCGAAAGCATTAATGATACGATTTATTAGAATCAATTTTCATCAATTTCCCTGTAATCTTAAACAAAGTAAAAGAATTTAGATCACGTAACAACTAAAAGCCTTTGCTCTTGGCTCTCTCTATTTACAACTAAGACCTGAGTAGTATTTTCACGAAATATAAGCGTACAGCTATGCAAAATGAAAATTGGCTTACGGCCAGTGTAATCTTATAGTGTACAAGGTACCTATTTATCGCGACATACATTTTAGAGTACCCGCACACGAACTACTTTATAGAGCGATATCGCGCGACTCCGAAATGCTGCGCGATTTTTCCGCTCTTCTGAAATTGCGAGCGACTTCGCGGCTACAATGCTGCAAGGTTACATGCAAGACTGTGAAGCTACGAGGCGATTAGCGGCAACGTAAGGTCATGATGGTTACAATCATAGTGTTTGCGGGAATAAAGCGATCGGTTACGACTTTACGCGGAAGAAAGAGACACTAGAGCGATCAAGCTTCTAAAATCGCCCGTGCGACATTGCCCTAATTTAAAATTTGAAACTAATATACAACGGACCAAGTATGAAAATGCCTCCTATTTCTTCCTCACCCATTTTTAAGGGCGTGATAATTTACCTTAAAAAGAATGGTAATCCTTTGTATACTTCACCCCCAATGAAAATGTAAAGGGTTATAATATTATTAAGTTTTTTAAGGGATCTGTTAATGTGTTTTGCTTTTAAGTTGTTAAAATATATCTCCTAACTTTTTTATTAGTGGACTTTAATTTCGTTCTTTTTTATGAAAAAAAACTGTTAGCAATAATTATTTAGAAAGATATACAATAAAGGTATACTTACCTTACCTGTGTGTAGAGTGTCTCTTGCTTTTCGAATCTCTAAACAAATTTGCTTAAGAAATTCGCCGTATTTTTCTCGAAATTAACATTCTGTACCCCAATTTTCCTTCACATTAGCTAAACCACTCGGAAAATCCTCAAGTGATGTGTTGTTTTGTTGCAACAAAACCAACCCCACCGACCCATTGAATAAACCGCGATTTAAATTATAACTATCAAAACAATTCACTTGCGCGATCCAGCCTTCTACGCAATTACACAAAGTAATTCGCGCGTGACAAACTAGATGTCGCTGTTACAAACATTTATCAAGTGGGGGAATGTCTCTAAAAATGCCACACTTAATCCGAAGCAAAGGTAATCCGCCGCGATCTGAGGCGTTATTCAACCGAGTGGATACACTTACGAACGATATAATTGTATTGGCTTACAGCCAGGGTACACAGTTTCATCTCTAAATGGGCTAGTATATAATTTTTATTGCAACGCTTATGTCAGAAGCTTGTTTGTGGGTAGATGCACAGAAATGTTGCCGTTTTATATGGTATTATAAATGTTTAAGAATTTTTAAGACTGTACTTTGTTTTACATAAATATTTATTTATTTATTTTATTTATTTATAATACTTTTGTACATAAAAATCTCTTAAATTTAGTACATGGCGGGCTTAATACTAGGATAGTATTTTCTACCAGCCAACCACGGAGTGCAGAAAAAAAATAGTTGGTGGCGGTTTTATGAGAAAATGCGTAAAAAGGGTTACGTATTACAAAAACGTATAATATATAAATAATAAATACAAACTAATAATATAATAATATACATACTATATACTTACATAGTAATTATACATAAAATATATATGTATAAAAAAAAAATATCCAACTTGGAATCGCGTTACAGGAAGATGGGACATACGCACGCACTATTTTTTGGATTTAACAGATATTTGTGTGGATGGTTATGGATGGATGGATCTATGTTAAGCCCAGCGGTTTTTTTTAATATATTAGAATTAAAATACGTACTTATCCATCTTTCTTCGCTTGCCAAAAACAACTCTACAAAAGTATGTAAACAAGATCAAAACTTCACTGCAAGTTTACTTTCCCAAACAAAAAACATTTCCAAACTGCTCTTTTAACAGAAATGTATTGAGAATGTCCCCCTTTTTAAAGTCGGTAAAAAAAGGAAAATCCCAATCTTTTATTACCGTTCTTACTAACTGTGTTTAAAAAATCAACTTCTTACAAATATCCATTTTACACATAAGTAATAGAAATGTATGTATGTAATGTGAATAGGGAATAGAAATAAAATGAGTATTTCCTTGATTTTCGTGAGACGTGTCACGGGAAAGTAAAATTTCCTTAAAGGAGAATTTTCTCTTCTACGAAAAAATTTCCTTTGACTCTACTGGTAGTGCCAAGCGGTAGTGTCACAAACAATGACCTGCAAAATTCCTTTCATTTATTGGCTATCATAGCAATTTGAAACTATCAATCAAGAACGATTGTTTGATAATACATCGTACAAAGTTCACATTTGTAATCAAACCATCAAACTCGTGTTTGTTTGATTAGTTGCTAAGCAATAGTTTATTGATTTTCATTCTCATTGTATCAAGTAACTATTCAATGTATAATGTGAAATATAAGTAAAATATAATGAAATTAATTAATTTTCATAGTTGTTTGTGCGTTAAGTGTGTTTTTAATAAGAGAATTATAAGGTAAGTATTTGAAAATATGATTTCTGAAACTACGAGTACTTATATTCAGTTGTATTGTTTGTTTAGCTATTTCACGGCTTTCATGTTAGTTTTAAGTAAGTACATATTTGTTTTTGTCTTGTATAAACATATCAAAACATACGGTCTACGCGTGAAAATCTTTAGAATTAAAACTACTTACTGTATAAAATACTGATTATGCGTATTCGATTCCTGTGCGGGGTGAATATTTGTGTGAACCACAAATGTTTGTCTCGGTCTGGGTGTGTGTGTGTGAATGAGTGTGTGCGTAGTTCCTGATACCCTAGATACAAGTTTCGAACTTAGTTACTATAATGAGATGATGTAGTGAATGATTAGTGAAAAAAAAACATTTGCCAAAATGTAACGCACATAGCTTCAAAACGGCTGCACTCAATTGGATAATTCTTGTATATCATGTTTGTTATTGAACAAGGTTTGTTGGGAATTAAACTTTTGGAATTTCCACGGGAAAACTAACCTCTGTAATTTGTGTTTTTTTTGCGTACTGTATCTCTGATAACAGAACTACCTTACAATGTTTTCATAGTTTGCTAATAACACCAATCTATTTAGATTTAGGTAAATTCTATAAAAGATAGAATCACGCTTGTACGATATGACTACACACATATAGCACAGCCTATATAATTAGACCCAGCGCCCAATTATCGGCATCGGCACGGCTGAGGATTTTAGGTGATAAAAAGCTTTATACATCGTCACGACAATAAAGTAGAAATTTGACCGAAGCGGTATGTTTGTTACTACAATCGTATAACATGGAAATTTCTACTCTAAAATTCTCAGCCGTGCCGATGCCGTTAATAAGCGCCGGGCCTTAGAATATAAACATTAAGGTGCTTTAATCTATCTAGATGTCACTCATATCTATGGTAGGGTGCGTTCCCATCTAACCTAATTCGACCTAAAAGCTATTTCGTTGGAAAGCTAAAAATACGACCAACTATCAATATTAGTGATAATAATGATAACGAAACACGAAATGAATCAACTATTCATTCAGTATTGTTTTGGTTGTTGCAGTGAACAGTGGTTTTGGATACGTGTATGAGAAATAGAACTTAAATGAAGATATAATAAGGTTGGTTTTTAGTTGCGCATCGATTTTTTTGGAGGAGTAATTTTCTTTAAAGTTATCTATCGTTACATAGTACCAATATTAATTTATATCTGTACCCCGCGGTTTTTGGTTTCGGAGTTTTAGGATAAACATTTGTTATTTCTAGTTATAAGGAAATTGTATCTAAATCGGTTCAGTAGTTTCAACGTGAGTTGGACGAGACCGGGTTTTTTCCTGAGTATTTAGACAAAGTTAATTAAGTAAAACAGATTAATTAGTAAGATAACAATAGGAATTATCCTATAAGGAACTGTATTTCCCACGGCTTTTTTCTAATGCACTATAAACGATAAAATTAAGTAAAACAGACTAGTTTTAGATTTAGTATTAAGTATTATTATAGTTAGTAGCTGCGTTGACATTTTTTTTATGAGACATACCTTTATTGGAAATTCGGCAGCCGGCAAATTATACCCATGCCTATTTGAAGGGGTGGTTCAAAATACCCTTACTTATTATTTTTTTAAACCCACGTCATCCCACTCCTGGGCAAAGGTCTCCCAGACATCTCCAACTCTCCCGATCCTTCGCAGCCTCCCACTTACTTATTAGAAAACAATATATCTTTCAAACTATACAATGCATTTTAATGCAGCAATAGATGGATAGAGTTATTCAAGAGGAAGGTTTATAGATAGATAGATAATTACTTTATTGTACAACATAAACACCACATTATGAGAATACAAAATTCTAACAAAACACTTTGTCACATTAAGAGAATTGCACAATGGGCGGCCTTATTGCTAACAGCAATTTCTTCCAGGCAACCTTTGGATGGAGAAAAATAATAAAGTTTATAGTCATATAGTAAAAATTAACACTGGTAGGTAAACCCATGGAGCGAAGCTCTTACGTATACATACTTTGTTTATTACTTGCCAGCGTTACCTAATTTACAAATATTTATAACGATGTAACAAATTACCGAATAACCTGAACAATATTGTACTAAGCATGGCAACACTATTCTGTAAATTCCAAGGTTCTTACGAGGTCAAGACGTTATGGTTGTTGTTTTCCAGAAGATGCATTAAAATTACAGATCATGGAGTCAGTTTAGGACTTCTTCTTCTTCATATACCTAGTTCTCTTTTCCATGATTAAAATAGCGTCTTAAACATTGAAATAAAATACTTCAACGGATTTTTGTCGTGATTGTATTTAAGTGTTTTATTTGAATGTGTAGTGTTCGTGTAAATCAAAGACATCAATATGTCTTAAACATTTCTAATTATGTTTTCTTACATAGGTTTTTTTAACAGAGAGCACATAACACCATAGCATCTGAAAATCCTGAAAAGAGCGAAGAGGAAAGGCCTCTTTTTATATTAAAACAATTTTGGATAAATTAATATATTTTACAAAATATGCGAAATAACAAAATAGTAGAAAAACAAAAGATTCCAAAACTTTGCACACACTCATTACATACACTAAGACCAAGAAAAACATGGGATGGAAACAACTCGCAGTGTCCTTTAGGTTTTACCAATTAGACCTCTAGCTATAAATTACATTAAGCAAATATTCACATTATTATTAAACAGTATCTTTATATATATGCTTGTTTATATAATTGACGAATGTTGTACTTGAAGTATATAATAAATGATGTTTACATAATGTTGCGAGTCAATATTATGTACAATAATCATCCATTACAATACATATGAGTACATAATATTGTTGGATAATTTCTTAAGGAGTAATTAAAGAAAACAGAATTTTACTTATGTAAAATAGAACTATTTTGAACATTAACATTTCTCATAGTAATCTATAGAGAGGTCAAAACAAACACACACACACACACGCGCACGCACACACACACACACACACACACACACACACGCGCGCGCGCGCACGCACACACACACACACCCTCACACTCGCACTCACACACACTCTAGCAAATTTGCGCCTTTGAACACCAGTACAAGAGTTGAGTTTGACAGACATGGGACGATATCTACACTCGTTATTAAACAACCCAACCCACACTAAAGAACATTTTCAAAATAAAATGTATTTACAAACAGTGCTGAAAGAATGTCCCTGTTTACACTTATCGATGGACATACTAACACAAACCAAAATACCGAGTAATACAATGAGTAATGTTTTTTATGATAAGTGTAATACGTGGTCATAATGAAGTGTAGTATGTCAAATACTTAATTTACATAACTTTTTTTAAGCTAATGAGTTTGTCTCGTACATCTGAAATAATGTGTTATTATTATGTATACATGTGACAGTCAAAATTCTTAGTAGTTTATTAATACTTTTAACTACAGTAAAATATCTGTTGTAAACCCATTTAAAACAAGGTTTGTCTCATATTTTTAATCATCTATGTGTTGTGAGTACTTAAAAAACTAGACCGCCATGTTTACATTTCCACCATATTGGATTTACACGATCTTTGATTGACTTTGAGCGTCCATAATCCATATCCACGCATTATTATCCAACATATTTTTCAGTTGCATGCATTCGAGTACAAAGGTACGATACAATAAGGCAAGCAAATAAGGCAGCTACTGTTAGGGTCCTAACAGTAGCTGCCTTATTTGCGTTGCATTTGTAGTCCGGTTTAACAAAACCTGGTAAGCATTTGACACCTTGTCAGTCAAATCTGTCACTTTGACAGTATTCAAAATTGATTTTAAACCTGGTTTAGTGCTAAAACAGACTAAAAATGCAACGCAAATAAGGCAGTAAAGGTCTAAATAGAAAAACTGCCCACTCAGCAAAACAATACCGCACTTTACTAGGTATAGGTAGATATATTTTTGAGTAAAGATGATACTCACATAAGAAAATCACACAGGATCCCTCATTACCTTCCGCCCAATAACTCAGGAATAGAAGAGTTACTCAAAATCAGGATACAACCTCGGCCAACATAAGATGCGCTACCCAATTTTGTTCCGGTTATAGGTCAACATAATTCAATTCTATTATTGATATTTGTTGAATGTACCCCCATTTTACGCCACAGTCGGAATTTGTATTGTATTTTATTTACCAGAGGTGCCCATCTCTAGTAAACCTTCTCTGCCTTATTTGCGTTACATTTTAAACCTAGTTTAACAAAACCTTGTTTAAACATTTGACACTTATCAGTCAAATCTGTCAGTTTAGGCTTTTGACAGTATTAAATTGTACTTAGATCAGATTGTAAAACCTGGTTTAGTGCTTAACCAGACTAAAAATGCAACGCAAATAAGGCAATCTTAGTTTTAAGTTTTTATTTTAATTCTCAACTCATGGAAACGAACATACATTATTATGTGGAACATAAAGTAGTTTTTAATTTGAGCGTGCTTCAGAAGATTCGCTAATCATGTGCTAACTTGCATAATAAGTTAAAACCCTAAAAATCTAACAGTTGTATTCATCAAACATATCACATCACGCATAAATTATTATCCAAGTTCGAAGTACAATAGATTCTTAAATTAAAATATTGTACTGAGGTAATTCCCGATAATACTCGGGGTAATTCACGTTATTGTCATTGTTGGGATATAAAGATTAAAGAATCCTATATGCTGTTCTCAGTAACAATTAACAGAATAGTCATCAATACATATACCTAACATACCCTGGAAGATAAGAATTCACACATCATTTCGGTGCCCAAAAGACCATTAAAACAGTATCGATTACATATTCGATTTACAAGCTCGTACCTAACGCAAATTGTTCTAATATTTACGGGCTCCTAAAAATTTTACAGCTATAATTTATTACGTGGAAACCAAACGGTTGAGAAGGGTTCCGTATACAACGTTCAGCGGTTTACGGATACTAACCTAAAGTAAATAAATAAATACGACGTTTAGTGAACTGTTTATTTTCGAGACACCTATTAAATTGTTAATTACGTGTGTGTTAGAGGAATTTAAACTCTATTTCTTAAGATATAGAGGTGTTAAACTATTTGTATTTATGTTTAGAAGTTTCGTCAAAGAATAATGATGTGTTTGTAAGTTTTTTGCGAAATATAATTTGCATTTGAATTGCCTGTGTATCTTAAATACTACTAACCTTCATAATTTCCAAAATTAAACAAGTACTCACATCCTCATTTATCTTCTACGTCATAGAATAACACTAACTATTTACACAAACCCAGACCAACATAAACATTTGTGACTTTGGTGAGTCACAATATTTATCTTCAATCGAACCTCCAACCCTCTCTAGAACAATGCGAATGCATTTAGTAGCAAAACTACATTTGTAGAGTTATAGCTTCACGCATACAAGAATCATAAAATGAATTGAATAATCTGTCTATCTATCAACAATATTATTTATAATAACACTTGAAACAGGTTTACCTTATAAACTTTACATTAACTGACTGACAAACTAGGACCAAAACGGAAATAGAAATATGAAATATTTTACACGAACTACCTACTTAGGTACTATTTTTATGTAGAAAATGAATGAACATATTTGAAAATTCAACTGGGATAATTAATGTTTAGGTTATTCTATACTATAATCATTCTACTAATAATATAAACGCGAAAGTTTGTATGGGTGTTTGTTACTAATTGCGTATAAAACTACTAGACATATTCAAGTTTTTTTGTATTGCTATTTACAGAGGAAGGTTATAAAACACAGCAATATCAATTATTAAACAAATATATTTTGGACGTTAGTTCATACCTAACTAAAACATTTTAAGGAAAAATAAAAATCCTTCCATCCTTATTGGCATTAAGGAAATCAAATAGACGTCATCTTGTCCATAAAATGAACATTAATTTTAAAAATAAACCTAATATTACGTGTACCTGTTGTAGTTAATATCATTTATTTTATCATACAAATCAAAATAAATTTATTGTTTTAATGATAAGATGCATTAAGATAATCACTTTTTGATACTAAGGCGAAAATTTGTACCTTTTTCACTTCTTTACGTTCAAACGGCTGAACAGATTTGGAAAAAAAATCACATGAAACGACTGCCATCAAACTTGCCTTTAGCTTTTACAATGGAAAAACACGGGTGATACCGCGAGATACATCTACCTACATAACGAATCATCACTACATAGTATAAAACAAAGCCGCTGTCGCTGTCTGTCCGTCTCTATGTATGCTTAGATCTTTAAAACTACGCAACAACTTTTGAAGCGGTTTTTTTAATAGATAGAGTGATTCAAGAGGAAAATGTTTAGCATAATTTTATCCCTGCATTCTCACAGGAGCGGGAACTACGCGGGTGAAACCGCGAGACACATCTACCTACATAAATACTTATACATAATAAATTGGTACTCATTAATTGAATCTGTATGTTTACTCTTTGATTCACTAGTTGTTCGTCTGCGCGCGAGTTCGCGTGTATACGCGCTCTATATCATACCTCGTTGCGCAGGCGCACGCGCCGGTATTAGTCACTTTATTTATAAAACAAACTGCAGTCGGTGATGTTGGACAAATAGATATTTGTTTTTAATTTTTATTGAATGTGATTGTGATTAAATAAATTGTATTGAGGTAAGTTTTTTTTATAATTTTGTACCTATTAGTTATCGAACAGTTGTATGTAATGTTATTTCAAATATTTTTAAAAACGTATTTATACTAGCTGTGCCTCGCGGTTTTACCCGCGTAGTTCCCGATCTCGTGGGAATTTCGGGATAAAACATAGCCTATAGGGATGGTTGGAAATGTTTGAGGGAGACCTTTGCCCAGCAGTGGGACACTATAGGTTGACAAAAAAAATGTTCTTTCCCGGATCATAAGCTACCCCTGTACAAAATTTTAAGTCAATCGGTTCAGTAGTTTAGCCGTGAAAAGGTAACAGACAGACAGACAGACAGACAGAGTTACTTTCGCATTTATAATATTAGTAGGGATTTTTTTAAAGTAATTGTGATTAAATTTAAATTTTTACTCGCATGTTTGTCTTTATCACTTGATATTTTTATTATTTTATTTTATTTATTTTTAATTATTTGGCACAGTAACAATATACAAATTATAACTGACATAAAATATAAACTAATTAAGATAACATTTAGAATTTGTACATCTATAAAAACCGTGCACAGCATGCGAATAATGTTTAACAAAAAGAAAATAATAACAATAATATAAAAAAAAATATATATATATAAAACAAATTATTTGAGCAACAATGTTTTAACCTTTGTCTTATAATGACCGATACTATCGTTGAAGACATCGAGATCTTTACAATATTCATTATATAAATTATATAAAGAGACAAAACTAACTTTACTTGGTGAGTAGCTTTACTTGAAGGTCGTGAAATAGGCCCTGAGTATCTCTAAAATTGTTTAATAAGGAAAACTAATCAGAACACAAAAATAGCTATATTTTTGTGTTATTTTTTTTATTGACCTAATATAAAGTCAACGTCCCTTCAAAATACTTCTTTGATAGATAACGAAAGCTAAGTTTGAATTTACTTTACAAAATCAATAAAATTTTAATGACTTTGGACTTTGAGTTATCTATTTAACTTCTATAGTACCTACTCCTCCAAGATTATGGAAATGTTTTCTTTATATCCTAATGGGAGTTACAACTAATCTTGATTTTAAATTATTGTTTCATTATTGTGATTAAATTGTATGCTTCTTAATCTATACTAATATTTTTTACGAACCTGTAATATCCCACTGCTGGGCAAAGGTCTCTCCCAAATCCCTTCATCTATCCCTGTCCCTAGCCAGCTCCTTCCAATCTCTGTTGAATCTCTCAAGGTCTTGCCTCCAGCGTGTCGGGGCGCGACCCAGGAGCCTACGCCTATTATATACCTAACTAATTTTATAAAAAAAGGAAATATTTGTTGTTTTCTTGCATTGAAAATGCTCCGACTACTAGACCGATACGTAAACTTTTTTCATAAGTTTTCTTTCTAATTAAGACTAGCAGCGTCCTGCGGTAAAAATAATATTTAGTCCTAATTAATGTGTTTATATCCGTGTATGTCAATCAAGAGTGTAAATAAGCATTGTTACGACTCAGTGACAATTATGTAGGTACCTATAACCTACAACATACAGAACAATCAATAATACTCGACAACTGTATTGTATTTTAATGACCTCTTTCGAGAATCGAACCCGACTCCACTAACACCTAAAGCGTTGTTCTAGCTGTGTAGTGATCATTATGTATTTATAAACACATCACAAAACAACATTGTCAAACAAACAACAAATTATATAAACATTAGTTCTGAGTCAGATATAAATAAATAATAATATATTAAACAAAAGGATCAAAGGTCATGATTGCGCGCGAGTCAGAGGTGAAGTTAGTACATAACTAATACAAGTACTTATGTAATAATTATGTATTAGTTACGTATATAATGTACTGCAGTATGAATGAATTGATGCATATAATTGAATTTGTTATTTGAAGGCACTACGATATGCTTTGTTTGGAACATTCTTTTTATTTTCAATCTTAATCAAAATCCGACCATCTTCCTAATTGTAAATATACTGTTGATTGACTTTAGTTTTCCTCAATTAATTGACCATAATAGTTAAACCTTGTTATATTATATAACAAGGTTTCCGAGGAAGACGTCGTGGATCGAGCGAAGTGGAGGAATAAGATACAGAAGGCTGATACAATTAAAAAAGAAAAGAAGAAATTACATGCTGGACATTGAATTTAGAGGCAAAGCTCAACGGGGGGTTGGGGGGTCAGGGGGGAGCCCCCCCCCCCATTAAAAAAGAAAAGAAGAAATTACATGCTGGACATTGAATTTAGAGGCAAAGCTCAACGGGGGATTGGGGGGCGGAACCCCCCAGTTATAAAGAAAAGAAGACAGTACATGCTTGACATTGAACCTAAACTCAAAGTTATTTTAATGATATTAACATAGCATAACATAATCATTCTCTAAATCATCTCATTATAGTAACTGACCCGTAACTTAGTCCGTAACTTGTAATCCGCAATCAAAAAACTTTTGGTTCTTTGTACCTGTTGCAATATTTTAGTAAAACTTTTGAAAGCCGTATTACAGGAAATAAATGTCAATGTTGTTAGTACAAAAATATTTTGATCAAACAGTTCAATGAATTATTAAACAAAGTCGTCCTTGCCAGTTGTTATTGTCAACAAGTTCTGACCATAATCCTCGGTTTATCATTTAATTACTCAAATGATTATCATTACGCATATAACGGATTACGATAACGCGATAAAGTCTAATAACATACGAGTACATCTTGATAGTTTGGTAATAAAATAAATTAATTATACATAATTTGGAATGGCAATACAAAGAAGTTTTATATTAAATTAAACTAGCTGCTGCTTTGCCCCGCGGTTTTACCCCCGTAGTTCCCATTCCTGTGGGAATACGGGGATAAAATATGCATAAAGCATGCATAAAGCCTTCCTCGATAAATGTGCTATCTAATGCCGAAAGATTTTTTCAACTCGGACCAGTAGTTCCTGAGCTTAGCGCGTTCAACCAAACAATGAAATTAACAAACTCTTCCGCTTTATAATATTAGTATACATAGATAGGAGTAAAGGAATTTATTTTGTTCGAGGTGAAGCGCCTTTTACTCTTAACTGTACTGGTAAGCAGGCAGGTTTTGGCAATTATACCCCTCCAATTTCTTTGAGTGTGCTGCTATATTGCATTTTGGTTAACACTTTTGAGGTCTCAAAACTACCCATAAAGAAGTCTCGCTTATGTACGATAATCAAGACCAGCTTAGTGTGTTCCCAAAAGCTGCTGTAGCTATTGAAATTAACAGCCACTTCGGTAACGGCCACCCATCACTATTAAAACGTGTCAAACGTTGCTTAACCGAACAGATCACAAGCTATTTCTAGTACTATCAATACACTATGTAATATGTAAATAAATTAATATAAGTGAAGCAACACTGTATGTACGTCTATGTAACATATGACCAGTGAATCGGATAATTTTCGAAATCGAAAACTGTGGCACACAGCTTAAGTATTTAATTTATACAAACACGTTTTTAACACCAGTTTTTCCTCACTTTGTTATTTAAACGATTGTTAAACAAAATGTCTTGTTTTTAATGAAAAATGTTGTAAATACAAATACTTAGTTTTTTTATGTTTGAAAACATTTTAAAAGTTTCCATTAAATCTTCTTTTTCTTCAATCAATCTTGTAATTGCTCGTCCATTACATCTTTTGTAAGAACAGCATGAAATTTTGTATTAAGATATTTTGAGACTCGAAAAAAGAATATGGAATAGTTTTTATCCCGCAACGAGGTGAAAATTAAAGTACCAAATTAGACAAAATTAACTACATTCGCGTATTTTAGTACATAGTGCCATATCGGTGGCCGAGTTCTGGTCCTCAAAAATATGAGTCGACACGCAAAGAAGAAGTACATATCTAGATAGTTATATATTGAAGAAACCAAAGGGAATATTTTTAGTTATCACTAGCGGCGCTCCGCGGTTTCACCTGCGTAGAACCCGTTCCGGTAAGAATATGGGGATACAAATACTCAAAACCTTCCCACTGAATCACTCTATCTATTAAAACAAACCGCATTAAAATCCGTTGCGTAGTTTTAAAGATCTAACCATACAAAGGGACATAGGGATAGAAAAAGCGACTTTGTTTTATACTATGTAGTGATATCAGTCAACATATTATATGTTAAACCTTTAGGCAGACGTCACTTAACCACCTTTGATCTAGATCTAAACCTTTAGGGATAAGTTTATGAAATTGTTTCGGTCTAGGCACGGTCTAGCCTAGACAAGACGTTCAATGTCAAGTGGCCAGTGATATCAAGTGTACAAACAACCACAAACTTCAAATATATTATATAGATATATGTATATTCACTTTGTCTTGAGAATTTAACAATTAAATTCATAAAATTGGGTTTCAAAAGAATTTTATTTTAATATATTAATATGCAGTATTTTTATTTTTAAAGCCATTTTGTTTTATTACGGTATCAGACGTTGATAAAAACAATATAGATATTTATATTTAGATATCATTTTCAACACAGGTTTTTTTCTCAATTATATTTTTATGCTTTGTATTTTTTTTTTGTTATAGTAATTTGTATGATGTACTAGTTTATTATATTCTCTAAAAATATATCAAATAAAACATAGGGAAGGGAACATGCAATATGCAGTCGTGTCACTTGACTGTTACTTAGGACCTACCATCGCTCATGCACATTTGCAACTTAGAAGATTCACAAGTGTTCTGCCAGCTTTTTTGGAATTACTATAGTAGTAGGAGAGATAGTAGAAATAAAGAAGGGGTTTGAAATCCGGACCTGTCATTCACCATGCAAATCACAGTAACTTTTACTACTACTTGACGCCAATATTCAACGAGAATGTTGTACTTTCCCAGTCATGCCAACCTTACTCTACCAATTTTTGTTCTACCTAAATTGTTTGCTCTATCACTAAAATTATATATTTTGTTATAGGAAAGTAATCAACAATGGTTCAAGTTAGCAAGCATATGTTCGACGCGGCTTGCAGAGATGTCGAGTGTTACCAAATGCTGCACCCTTGGCACGAGAGCTGCCTCAAATCTACTCCACCGCTCTTCCTAGCATCTGCTATAGGCAGTGCTAAGTTCTACGCTTTTGTTTATGCTGTGAGTATCATTGTGGAGTTTGTGTTGTACCGTCAGCGTCAGGGTACCCCCCGCCCTTAATTGTAATTTTATTATTTAACAGAACATACGACGTAATTATTATATTTACTTCACTTATGTACCTATTTTAATCGATTCTTTTTACTACTAAAATCGATAAAATGACGGGCTTTTAGTTCAGTTGTCGTAAGTTTGATTCCCAACCATTGCATTTGCAGACACATAGCAGTAATGTGAATATTAACATATCAGAACATAATCATTCACTACTTTATCTCATTATAGTAACTGACCCCTAACTAAGTTCGAAACTTGTATCTAGGGTATCAAAAACTACGCACACACTCATTCACACACACATCCAGGCCGAGACAAACATTTGTGGTCCACACAAATATTCACCCCGCTCGGGAATCGAACCCGCAACCAGGCAGTCCAGCATATTGACCACTCTGCCATCGAGGTCGTCAAGTAAACTAAAATGATCATCAACTTTGTTTTTAGATACAAATAGCAATGCGTGGTCGGAAAATGCTTAGAAAACAGGAATGGGTCAAAATGGGTCAGTACTACGTCAGGTCGACGCTACTCGGGCTGCTTGTGACGGCAACCGCTCCCAACATCAGCTGTACAATTAGGTAAGGTATGTGAAATACTCATTGTAATAAGTATGTACTAACAAAGAATAACAGAATGTTAGGTACTAATTAGAGGTATGAACTGTTTACTAGTTTTGGAGTTATAAGAAAAATAATTATGTGTGAATGAGTGTGTGCGCAGTTTCTGATACCCTAGATACAAGTTTCGCACTAAGTCAGGGATCAGTTACTGTAATGAGATAATGTAGTGAATGATTATGTTAAAAAAAGTCCATATCAAAATTGAACCTATATTATATAGCTGAGGAGTGTTTGTTTGGTTGAAGGCGCTTATTTCAGGAAGTACTGGTTCGAATTGTATGATTATTTTCGAGTTAGATAGCCGCATATCATCGACTGTTGATATGTTACGGATAGTTAAAGCAGTCAAAGTCCAATACTCAGTTTAACCCGAAAAATAACGTTCGCTTTTTGGATTGTGGAGGTCTGAAAGCAGTCACTTCACTTTAAATACTGATTCTGATATTCTGCGAAAAATGACTAAACTAAAATCGACCCCTGCTAGGTAAGAGACAGAGATTTGGAAAAAGAAAGATGATAAAAATACCTTTTGATTTGATGTTTCAGGAGACTACTAGGTAACAGGTTCCACTACTACACGTACCTGTTCGTGCCGTTCTCGCTGACGGGACTCTTCATTTACCTGGAGCCACCGAGCAGGCGAGGACTGGTTATCAATCTGTTTTGTAACTTGGTAAGGGTTTAAAAATACTTTTATATAAATGTTTTTACTGTTATTATCTGGAACCGTATTAATAATACAGGGCTGGTTTATCAAAATGGGTCTTTTCATGAGTGTTTCTAGAGTAGGCCATCATTCCTTACTGTCGTAATAACATCATCGACAGTCATTACATATACGGATGGCTAGAGGCCTGAGGCGTTTTACATTTGGTTAAACCAAAAATATAGCATTTTATTCTGGAGTTTGAAGTTAAGGTCTCACACTTGATTATGATAAAAAATGTCAATTTGTACTCTTTCTTGAGGGTTTAATGCCAGTTGCTCTACGTAGAAACTAATAATCTGTTAGTCTGTTTTGATTAAACTAAAACAGCCTATTCTATTTAAATATAAGTTTAGAAGAAGAACGTTATTAACTAAGTACTTATTTAATTTATTACAGTTCATAGAATATTGGCTAAGAACATTCGAAAGATCGGGCTGTTTATCAATCACCAAGACGAGACAAACACTTATGTTCATGCTCGGTAGCTCTCTCTTGTTCTACTTAATGAGATTAGAAGGAGACAAAAAAGAAACCACACCTCTATTTTGGTAAGTGAACATTTCACGTTTTTATTGGGTTAACTAACAAAGTTCTAAAATCTTAGGGAAGGTTCATATCTGACGGAACATGCGTCGCGAATTATCGGAGCCAGAACAGACAAATGTATAGAAAAACACTTGACCGTTCACACTCAACCGTTACGTTAGTGCGTTGAGTGTTACGCGACCGATAATACGCAACGCATGTTTCGTCAGATGTGAACCTTCCCTTAGAATTCGATTTGAATGAACTTCAAATTGACGTTTCGAGTTAATTTGGTTTAGTTTTGTTCTTTTTTAATTTGGCTCTCTTACGTGAAATAATAACGCAATAGCAAATCCACGTTTTTTCTCTTGAACCTTAGGAGTATTTACAATATCAAATCTAAAATACGTTTATAATAACAATATTTGTAGGTACTAAATCATGACAAGGAAATACATAACGTTATATAATATTTAGGTATATTAATTAATACCTATTTATGGACACAAAGTTAATTTTAGATTTTCCTCAACATATTTTTACCTTAAATATTAACGGAATATTATATCGTTATTTTCTTATTTATATTTCATGTTACTAAACGATTACATACTATTCAATTTTATTTAAGTTTTTACGTGTGTACTAAATTGTTATTATCAGAAAGGAAAGACTCTAGATAGGCAATAGGAGAGTAGATCCGCGGGCTATAGCTAGTGTCTAATAAAACATAAACAAACAGACTTATATAAAAGAAAAAAATCTATAACTTGATTTCAGGCTGTACACACCTGAAAAAGTGAGACGGAAAACTGAAGACTCGAATGAAGTATGCCCCCACAAAGGACCCTGTCAAAAGTTTATAGCTAAGGTTAGTAAATCTATTCTTATATGTATTAAAGCCGCGAACCCACCGCGACGCACGCTACGCCCACGCACGACCCACGGCCACGCAGCTCAGCTACGTTGAGCTATAGCCGAGTCAGCTTCGAACATTCAAAGCTGACTCGGCTACGCACGAAACTGACGTCATTGATACATATCAATGACGTCAGTTTCGTGCGTAGCGTGTGCGTGTACTTCGGTGGGTTTGCGCCTTTATTCTCAGTTAATGTTTGCTGGAATGCACTCATCTCTTACTGGTTCGAATTAAAAAAATAATAGTGTAATAATATTTATTGTTTTTGGTTTACGAATTTGATTACCATAGTTACATACTGATATGTGTGATCGAAAAATATGTATAGAGTCACCAAGTTTTCTGTGCCGGCGGCCAAAAGCGGAAGCTACGATTGTCATTTTGATTCTAATGTCATTTGGATACTTTTTCAATAAACTGACAACCAAAAGATGCGATGACAACGAACGCTGTCACCGGCACAGAAAACTTGGTGAGTCTATATCTACAATCTGAGTACTTATTTATTTCCAAGCGAACTTTGACTTACCTAGAGCTCCTAATTTAGTTGAATAACACAAAGCCCGTACATAAATGTATGTATGTGTGGTCTAAAAATGTGTCTAATTAAATAGTAATTTAAGTGTTCATTAACCTCAACATTTACTAAGCGATGTCCATTGTTTACAACACAACAATTACAAGTAAAAAGCAAGGTTATAACAGCGATAATATTGACTAAGTATCGCTTATACCTCCAGCATTAGGTACTTACGTGAATTACCGCGAATTATTCGAAGCACTGACGGGTCTCGTATCAATTTGCACATTATTAATACCTGACCTATTTGAGCGCAATTCGAACGTGGTAAATAATTGAAGACGTGTTGCTAGTAAAGAGAATTACTCGTACATATTCTTAATATCAATTGACTTTAGTGACTTTGACTGTGGATAGCTAATAAAGTGTGCTTGACGCGAAATGATATGACAATCTATGAAAATAATGATTGAATCTTAAAACAAAACTTAACTAAATTGGTAGCGACTTGGTACAGAAACAAAATTTACCTATCATGGTAGTGTAGTGATTTCTTGCCACTGGCAACTCACAGTTCCAAATTCAAAGCTGGTCTTTAAGCCGTCGATCCGGATATCATATTCACATAATTTAGAGCTTTCAAAAAACTAACATAAATACCGCCGAAGCGTAGAAAACTGTCCGCTGACGAGTACATATACAAACGACTAACTAACCTAGTTAATTATTATTATTAAGTAAGTATTCTTACAGCCGCACTCAGAGAAGTTTAACGAATACTTAAACTAATGTGCCACAATATTTCTGTGTCGGCGGCCAAAATTGGAAGCTACTATTGGCATTTAGACTTTGATGTCATTTGGATACATATTCAATACACCAAAAGATGCGATTACAGCGACGCTGTCACCGGCACATAATATTTTGGCACATTAGTTTAACTATTCGTTAAACGTCTTTGAGTGCGGCTGTTAGTCGAATATATATATATTTTTCGTCAAGCTATATTGTCCCACTGCTGGGCAAAGGTCTCCCCCAAACATTTCCAACCATCCCTATCCTTCGCAGTGTCCCACCAAATATAATATTAACTGATTTTATTCAATTCTTTGTTTCAGGGCTTCACAACTTACTTCAGCGTTGGTCTAGGAATAACGCTGGCACGAGTAATCCTACCAAAAATAAAGACGCCAATCCGAGCGATCTCATCACTAAGAGGCAAGCATTTGAGGCTGGCGCTGTTTTTCGGAAGCTATATCGGTATTTACAGAGTACGATATATTTAGTTCTGTATACATTTCTAATAATATTCCATCATATCATTCAAAATCATTAAAATCTAAACTACTATTATAAAAAACAAAATCCTAAGATTCAGAAAAAAAAACATAAAACTTTGATCATAATATTTCATACACTGATGAACATGTGTAGAACAATAATTAATGCTATCAACTAAGATAGTAATTGACCCCAGGATTTAAGGAGCCAGCTGATCTAACTAACAAATCTGCTTACGTCCACATAGGTTGACATTCTTGAAAGCTACCAATCAATAACATTAAATAAAAAATTAAAAAACCCCCAACAAAATTACTTTCAAACCCCCATAACTTTAAACGGGTCAAACGATTTTCATCAAACATGTCTAAGAACACTCGCACGTAAGTCCCCTTTAAAAAAAAACTAAATTAAAATCGTTTCATCCGTTCGGGAGCTATGATGCCACAGACAGACAGATACACAACACATATACACACACACAGACACGTCAAACTTATAACACCCCTCTTTTTGCGTCGGGAGTGAAATAGAGGTTAAAACGGCATATAAATCTCTTATATGTTTTCATTGTAAAATGGAGTTCTTTTTTTCTTTAAATTAACCCCAACCATTAAATATAATCAGTAATAGAATATCCAAGTCATTGAACCAACCATTCAAAAGTCAAACGAAGTTATTGCCGTCAGTACAAAAATACTAAAATTGAAGAAAATTTCGAACAAGTCTCACATTACTGACGCCCACGTAAACAAACATTAAGAAATAATGATCTGTCAAAGTTTTAATTGTTTATTTTTAGAATCTACCAAAATAAAATAAGAGCGGGTTTTGTGAAACTCTAACTGAAGTCCTACGATATTATTTTCGTTAATGCTTTAATCTAAGTATATTTTTCTAGCAGCGCCCTGCGGTTTCACCCGCGTAGTTCCCGTTCCCGTGTGAATACAGGGATAAAATAGCCTATGTCATGCACTGATAAATTAGCTTTCCACGAGTAAAAGAATTTTTGAAATCGGTTAAGTAGATCCCGATATTACATACACATACAAACTTTACCTCTTTATAATATTAGTATCGCTTAAAACAGATAGAGATATTTTTATCTTCAGGGACCATCCCTTGATTCCTGGGTCTAAAAGGTGTATGTTTGCTATTTTCAAAACGTGGCTCTGGTTTGAGATCTCCAACACTCATCGAACAAGCGTGGAGATTAAGCCTTTATATATGAGTCTTCTTCATACAAGTATTCATTGAAGGTACATCAATTTATGAATTCACTAAATATCCAGTTTATCTTTGCAGGCTATTATCTGCTACTTATGCCGTAAAAAAGGTTTCGACTCTGCCATGTACGCGCTCCCCGCAGGCTACCTGGCCGGACTATCATTTCTGTTCAGTCCTAACCTTGGATTATCAATAGCTTCATTGACTGCAGCTTTTAAGGTAATATTATGTTTTTGAATATTTTTACGGGAGGAGAGGCCCGATAGAAAGAATTTTTGAGCCCTATTGTCCATTCATTAACAAGTGCCTGGGGATAAAGATGTTCTAGATGCTTTTCGTCTTCTTGTTCAGCAAGCAGCATAACCCAATGCAGGACATATGCTTTTCCAATCCTCTCTATTTCTGCTCTTTTTGGACCTAGATGCTTTTGATTCCCCAATAACTTATCTAGTTGAACTAAAAACCTACCCAATTAGACTTCACATGAGGCTTATGAGGAAAAAAAACCTAAATCTAAATTAAATTAACCTTTCTTTCTGATCCAGTTATATTCAACGATACTATACGAGAAGAAGCTCCTGCCAACCAATATACCGCTACCAGAGATAATGTACTGCATATGTCAAGGCACCTTGTTCAATGCAAGGATCATGCACCCAGAGACGTGTCCCAACTATGTGTTCAATCTGATGAAGACTGTCAGCAGTGGAAGGTAGGTGATCTGATACTATGTTAATTGATATTGGGCTTTAAGTGATTTGGGATAAAGATGAGATTTTAATTCACATATTTTGACATAAGATTGGAGTTGAGATGATCCAAGTGACAGTCTAGAGTTCATGCGACTGTCAAACAAAAGGTTTCGAGCTCGATTCCCGTTATCATCTTAGTGTTGGTGATATATTTTCTATTATTAATATATTTTTTGTGTTTTTTCAGGTCCGAATGGATATATGATAATTTCTCGAAGATTGTCACTGCTTCCATTTTGTAGATAATTTAAAAGACAAATAGGTACATACAAACAGACTCAGCAATAGCGACGAAAGACAGAAAAGTGTAAAATTATAAGGCACAGAATAGTTAAAATTAATCAAGACATTGTAGACTTTATTTGTAAGACAATAAGGTGTATTATACTTGTTTTCGTTAAAACCAAATGCACGTTAACCTATGTAAAATCTAGTGTGATATTTGATAGTGATATTTAATTTAATGGTGATAGTATTTAATAATATAATTTATGGTGACTGATTATAATAAATGAAAGTGAAACTTTTTATTGGCTTATTTTGATACCCCTTCTAGGTTAAGGTTTGCAAAAGTTATGACTAAATTATAATAATAATAATCATTCACTACATCATCTCTATTATAGTAACTGACCTCTAACTAAGTTCGAAACTTGTATCTAGGGCATCAGAAACTACGCACACACACACATTCACACACACACCCAGACCGAGACAAACATTTGTGGTTGACACAAATCTTCACCCCGCACGGGAATCGAACCCGCAACCTTATGGATGGTCCGGCATGGTGACCACTCTGCCATCGAGGTCGTCAATTTACCTCCTCCTAGGATTACCTCAATAAAACATGAAATATACATGCCTATCCTACTGTACATTCATCTTACCATATCTCATAAAACGAAATCACCTGATGGTAAGCAGATGACAGCGTGGGAAAACATGAAAAATTGTTATTTGGTCATTGGATTGTAACTTACGATGCCCATGGCACGGATCAAAAAATACTATCGTACCTGTACTATACCACCTGTGACTCAGAAAAGTCACAAGCGCGTTGCCGGTATTTAAAGGATAAATAGATTATTGGTAGGGAAAGGAGCTAGAAAGAGTAGGGGTATAGCCTCCCACGCCTACTTACCATGCGAAACTCAATTGAGGGCAGCTAGAGCTACGC
This sequence comes from Timandra comae, assembly GCA_958496195.1. Taxonomy (NCBI): domain Eukaryota; kingdom Metazoa; phylum Arthropoda; class Insecta; order Lepidoptera; family Geometridae; genus Timandra; species Timandra comae. The sequence continues at coordinate 1,097,402 of OY292361.1, read as the reverse complement.
TACTTCAAGTCGGGATATGGTTCCTTTATTCAAACAGTTAAAAGCTCTACCACAAATAAAGGACCCCGGGGTTGTTACGGGGTTTGCGGCACGTTGGTGACGTCTATTCCGTTTATTTGCTAAATTATCGAGCCAAGCAACGTCGTGAGCGATGACTCCCTTTTTTTCATTTGTGGAAAATGTGGTCGCAGCTGTCACTACCGCATTGGACTGGACTTTAGCCATGAACAGAAATGTTCTATCACGAATTGTTCAATCACCGGACGCCACCTAAATCATCTTATGTATGTAGATGCCAATGATGATGATAAGCTCTACCACTATAAATGAATTTATCACTTTCGCTTTCCATCAGCCGAGTTACAGTCAAGTGCAAGCCTATTCTGGGTAAAAAAGACAAATTATGAATTTATTTAATCTTACAATTAACAGATTCATTTATTAATAAATCCCATATAGTGTAATTCAATCCAGATATTTCGAGTATAGCGCCATAATCATCAACAATCTAAGATTTGGTCGTTGTTGTCTTGTCTTCTAATTTCGTCGAAGCAGTATTGTCCTTTGTAGTAGCCTGGTCTTTTCCTCTGAATGGTGTCGTGTTAGGAGGATTAATGATCAATATCTTCTTCAATTTCGCCGTTGTAGGTGGTAAAGTCATAACTCCGCGACCAAGTCGACAAATTGATTCACACTGTAATTAAAATATGGCATAGATATCCTAACTCATCCTAACTATCCTAATCCTAACTAATCCCTACTAGTCCTTACTAATCCATACTAATATTATAAATGTGAAAGTAACTCTGTCTGTCTGTTACCTTTTCACAGCTAAACTACTGAACCGATTGACTTGAAATTTGGTACAGGGGTAGCTTATGATCCGGGAAAGAACATAGGCTACGTTTTATCCCGAAATTCCCACGGGATCGGGAACTACGCGGGTGAAACCGCGGGGTACAGCTAGTTCTTATTATTGAATATTAGTAAGATTATTATTGGGTAAAAACATCGTCAATTTTGACACACCGCTTTTAGATAGATACTATCCTGAACATATTCACTGCATACAATGACTATCATGGGATAGTCATTGTATGAGACGTCCTTATGGAGTAGGGACACTATAAGGTCGTCTGACCAACAATTACTATGATTAACTAATCACCTGTTCTTTATTATAGAAGTTATTCTTATTGCCTCCACACCCGGAGTATATCTGCTCTTTACAAACTTTCCACAAATGATCGTAGTGCCATCGTTTCACTGCTCCGAAACAGAATCCGTAATCGTACGTCAGTTCACAATATCTAGGACGAGCTGTAAGATATCAATGGGTTGCAGTGAGATAGTCAAAATATAAAGTGCTCAAATAACTGCTAATAGCTTATCATATGATGCGGTTAAGTAAGGTCTGACACCGCCATAATAGCACTTTTGGGCGCGCCTGGCAGTATCAAAGCCCCGACTAAATCGTCTGGCATATTATTTTTTGTATTTTTTCAATACTAAAGAACAACATATTAAAATTTCATATTGCCTCAAACACATTTGAGCCCTCAAAAAATCATTTTGAAACCCTCGGGATTTCTTTTAGTCCCGCTTCCCACCAGCCAGGTCTGGACCTTTGACTTGGGGTATAATAGGATAGTTATGGGACAAAGTTTCAGCTTGCCTCAAACACATTGTCAAAATTACCAGCCATCTCTCGGTTTATAGTGATGGGTGGTCGAATTCAAATTAGCCTAAGCCACAACTAATTATTGTAACTTAAAAATTAGGCCTTAATTTCTGAATAAGTAAACTCAATACATTACTATAAATTATAAAATAAAGTGCCCTCCAAAGCATGAGAATGCCACCAAAATTAAAAAACCGCATAGATCAAAATTAATCTACGGTTAGCAATCGACATGTTCCAAACCAAAGAAAAGATACTTACGTTTCTTATCACTCTTACTCAAACACTTATCATTGCACTCCTCATAGGTATCAAACCTGTTACCGTTGCCCTGACATCCTCCCCATTGGAACGTAATGCATCCCTGTCCTTCAGGGTGGAAGTAGTACATAGTTATATTAGCTCTGCACGGTCCTGGGTCAGGTATCAACCGGCAAGTCCTTCGAAGTACTAAAATAATACATTATTTAATATATTGAACACCAAATAGTATATTCTAACAGTTTATTTTAACCCATATCGTCCCACTGCTGGGCAAAGGTCCTCTCCAACTCTCCCTATCTTTCGCAGCTTCCCACCAACTACTGTCGAAGCGAAGGCGACTAGACCATATATTTTGTTAACATTTTTAACCATTTTTCGTATCGCTCTTTGCATTGATAACTGAAGACAGTCATTTCACGTAAAATACTGACATTCCAAATTTGAAAATCGAAAACATGTTGGTAGGTACGTTGCGCGGATCGGACCAGGCATCTTCCGAATGAAAACTAAAAGGTTTATTTAGCCACGCCCTGACACTTAAAAAGTCTCATAAAGTCAAGTACTGTTTATATGAAAATTCTCTTATTTACTATTCTTCTCTTAGACGACCTCGATGGCAGAGTGGTCACCATGCCGGACTGCCATCCGTAAGGTTGCGGGTTCGATTCCCGTGCGGGATGAATATTTGTGTGAACCACAAATGTTTGTCTCGGTCTGGGTGTGTGTGAATGAGTGTGTGCGTAGTTTCTGATACCCTAGATACAAGTTTCGAACTTAGTTAGGGGTCAGTTACTATAATGAGATGATGTAGTGAATGGTTATGTTATGTTATGTTATTTACGAACTCTTGGTAATAGAAGACAAATAATTAACTCCATAAATACCTTTCGGGAGATGAGTAGTGGCTCTCGTTATGGTGTGCGGATAAGTATTGTATGAAAATCTCATTTCGACAACATGGAACATTACAGCGAACAAAAACACACCCGGAATAAAAATCTTATTCATTTTATAAATATTGTATGCAACGTGTTTTTTATATCACTGTAAACGCAATAAACTATGTATGAATAAAACACAATTTATTGACATATTTTATTGAAAAATGAATATTTTTGTTCACTTTTTATTTTCAACAATAACCTGATATTGTTTGCACTAAAGTCGATAGTGTTTTTCCATTGAATACAGATTAATCCTTTTTTGTTTCAGATTTTGTATTTGGGTTTAACTTAATACATACTACATGTAATTAATTTTATCTATCATCTTAAATTCAATGTAAGTTAATTAAATGTGCCAAAAAAATGAAACATAAAGACTTTCTTTTCATAAGTACTTACAATTATTAAGTCTGTTTCATATACTTAATGGAATTTATGTTTACTGTAAAATTGACTTACTAGTTAGCTAGTTTCATCGCAAATGTAGCTTAAAATAAGGTTTAAAGGCATATTATTTCAATATCTAAAATTCGACTAGATTATGAACTATAAGTTTTCTAACCACAGCAAATCCACATTACACTCCGACCAGTACACATAATTCTGATTATTTTAATAAAATACTGCGCTAAATGATCTAAGACCCTTTTTGGCCGTACTACACCCTGGATACGACGTAAGGAGGCACATTTGTCGCGGCTCAAAGGATTTTGATCCACAAACGCACTTCCGTGAAATTGGATCTACCTACACCATTCGGGCTATATTGTGTGTGAAAATAAAGCATTAAATCAAATAACTAATACGCGTATTCGTTATGATATGAATAAAAATATGGATGTGGAAATGTGTAGGGTATGTAATTTAAAAAACAGTACGTACAGGGTATATAATTTAAAAAAGAAATTATAGCCATGTTTGTTATTTTCCAAACATAATTATCTTTTTTTCGTCCACTGCTGAATATACACGCGCTTTTCATTTATTGTCTTCCCCCGACTCTTTATTAGTGTATTCAAATAAAACTACTTGAAACGGATTTTTTGGCTATTGTCGGATCAAATAATGTCAAATAGCAGACTTGGCACCCTGGTTTCAATCACGAAAAAGAATTAAACCTAATAACCTCGATCGTATTCATGAGTAATTTTGTTTGCGAAAAATTAAAACAATAGTTTTTTTTATTAATGTTTAGTAGAATAACATTAAAATTAAAATTATAAAAACCCCCAACACAGCTACTTTCAAACCCCCATAACTTTTACGGGTCAACCGATTTTCATCAAACATGTCTAAGAACACTCGCACATAAGCCCCCTAAATTGAAATCGGTTCATCCGTTCGGGAGCTATGATGCTACAGACAGACAGATACACACACACAAACACACACAGACACGTCAAACTTATAACACCCGTCTTTTTGCGTGTCGGGGTTAAAAAGAAGAAAAGTGACACTCTCAAAACATTATGATGACATTTACTTATCTACAGATCATAACTAATTAGGTCATCTTTATATTTCCAATGATCACCTATCAATACTCGCTTATCAATAATAATTAGGTCAACTTTACGGTGTATAAAATTAAATCCCATTGTTTTAACGTTTAGATCTTATAAACTACGGAATCGTTTTTCCTTAGATAGATTTAGTCAATAGATAGATTGATTCAAGAGAAAAGTTTATATGTGTTACACAATTTATAACGAAAAAAGCCACAGAACACAGCTAGTTTTAATCATAATTTGGAAGTTAACAAAAACAATAATGCGTATAAAGCCTAATACAAAATCAAAGGACGTAAGCTCCAATTTGTACAACGAAATTACTACCTTAATAGTATTTCATTAAAGTTTATTTTACAATTATATAAACTTTGAATTTAATAGATAATAGTTAAACATAAAAACAATATGCGGGCTAACCATTCCGTTAGTTCGACGTCATATTGTCAATATTTGGTTAACGATATCGCCCTTATCTGAGATAAATCGCTGGTGTAATGGCGGGTGCGAAAGTGTTACCAATATTTTTATTTCCCTGTAAATATTAATGATGCATTTAGTTTTTCATATAGATTATATTCGTTTTAGCGTATATATTTTTGGAAACTATCTAAAGAACCGTAATGAAATAATTAATTTCAGGGTTCCATTTATAAAGGGAATTGAAAACTACTTAAAATATTTTTTGTAACTCATGAAACTAAATAGACTATCAATTCAAACGCTTCTATAACCGATAACTGATGAGAAACTCAAAACCCAAAAAAAAAACCTGGGAATTTGTACTACTCATGCTGTAGACTTCACACATACTAGTTCATCGAGGCGTCCTTATAATATTATAGAGGAAAATAACATGAAAAACTAACAAACAAGAACAATTAAAGTATTTTATTCAATAAATTTATTCCTTTCTTTGTCCCAAAAACTACTCGAAAACTACCACAGCGTTTATATCTTCCGGAACTATAGTTTGAAGCGCTCACCTAAGACACAGCGATGCAAGTTTGTTTCGTTCCGTCCTTTCACGTACTTAAGTTTTAAAGTGTTAATATAGAACAAGCGAGATTGCATCTTAAGTACTCAGATTTGTAGGAACTTACAAAGGAGTTTCTGCTTTAATCGGGCTAATTGCATTTTATTAGAACACACGACGGATGCTCCTACTAATCTATTAACAGTGACAGTTTCTGTTTAGTTTCACACGCTAAAACACTATAGTATAAAAGTTGTAATTCAAACAGCATGAATAGATGTTATGTCATATTGAAATCACTTGTGTCACCGACTGTACTATCTGACTACATTCACCTTATCTCGCAATCTTCAGTCGCCATTGTGCCACCGACATTAACAAACAAAATATACCAAAAAAATGAAAATTGTACATATTTTTTTATTAACCACATTGGTCACCATCTCAGCGGAGACGGTGCCGGAGAAACAAAAGCATAATTTACTTTTGGGGAGATCTCGGAGTTCTGAAGACGAACAACTGACATGGAACCAGTTGCTGGCAAACGTGTTTACTCAAAAGATGAAGACTTACATGTTCCAAGACACGTCGGAGAAGAGCAACCTCACCACAATCATGTCACCGTTATCAGATTTCTTCAGCAACACATTCTCAGTCTACAAGAACATGATATTCGACAAAATAGGACTCCAAAAGCAAGCAACGACAACGACAAAGATGAAAACTTCGAAAAATCGAACCAAAAATGATACTGATACATCTCAAATTATGACGACGACGTTACCTACAAGCACAGTTGTACCAAAAAGAAACAGAACGAGTATATATGAGAAAATTAGTATTATACCATTTGTGAATAGTTCAGGCCCTAAAAGTGAAGTTGAGTTAGTAGAGCCTAAATATCATGGGAAGATTCAGTCAACGACGCCAGATCCTTATGATGAAGAAATAGTGTTATGTCCTGAAGGAATGGTGCTGGTTGAGAATGAATGTATGGTCAATTCGAAGCTTCTGTTTGCGATCCCTGGCCAGTGCCCCTTAGGGTACAAACGGGACCGGCTGGGATTCTGTAGGCTCTGGTTCTAAAGGTATTTATTTACTTTGTATGTATTGTCATGAATTTCCAAAGTTTCGTCATTTTTTCGCATTGTCATGAATTTCCCAAATTGCATCATAATTGTCTGGTTTTCTTTCAATATTATGAAACCTCAGAATTATACTTTACCTTTTGATTCAAAACTTGATTGATGTAAAAACAGTAAAACATGATAACGAATTGTTTAATTTAAATATGTAGGTACTATTTTTATATGAAAGAGAAGGTAGTATACGTTACACTTCATCGTAAATTAAATATTAGTACCATAATATTGTATATAAACTTATCATTGTAAATAATAATGTATATATTAAGTTTTTATAAAACAACGATTCCATAGTTAGGCAGATTTTGATCTCTAGATTAAAGTTTTTTTAAAAATGAACTTTCTTTCATTTCATACCTCGAGCATTCTGACTTTAAAATGTAATTTTCTAACAAAAATACAGTAAAAGACCTACGTTAAAGTACAATTTCTATAAAAGTTGTTAGAAACCTATCGAAAAGTAACAAAATCGATTTATAATAGACAATATTCGCCAAATTACATGGCAAATATAAAGGAAGTAATATCGCACAGGTTGGACAAAGTCTTTTTGCGTTCAGACAATCGACCGAGTCAATTTCACGGTATACCGCACGCCAAAAGAAGTGAGCGACCAACGCGACCATGTAGGTTTTGTCGACCAACCCTATTTGAACCTTACCACATAGCTACGGAAATTATTATACCTATTATTTATGTTATATTGACGGCTTCTAAAGCCGACCAGTAACTTTTCCACGGGGCGAGCAAGAGGTCTGTTTTGATCAATTACTTATGTAAAAATAAATAATGATGGGTTTTCGGGTCTCAGATATACATGAATGTGTGATTACGTTTTATAGGCACATCAAACATGTAGTTCGGGAATGTGTGCCCAATCTATGTAAGTATATCAATTGTATTCAATAGCCAATGGCTAATACTTAGGTAGAGTGCTCAATTATTAAAAAAATTAAAGTGGAAATTACGCTCTTGCGATGTCTGTTTACAGGTCATACAAACTTTAGTCTTTTGGCTGGGAGAGCCCCACATAACCACCTTGAGTCCTTTAATGTTCGGCTCACATTCGTATGCAACTTCTTGCATTTTGACTGGAAAAAAGGTCATACAATCTTTTGATATAGTGTGATGAATCAGTTCATCAGTAAATCGATACAGGAAGATCAACATTGATCATAACATGAATCGAAGGCACTAATTCTGGATTACAAGAGAAAGTCAATTGTAGGAAATATTTTTTTCATTAAAACAAACAGACATGTTCTTGCACCCAAACGAGTCTTGACCACGTGTCTAGAACAACAACTTGAGACAAGGTCATTACCAATAACAGCAGTTGATCGTAAGATATTTTTGTCGTATTTGTATCTCAATAGTAACTATTAAGTAAACTATAAAGTAAATCATTATTTTTTATTTACATTATTTAAAATTCAATAGCTATTTAGAAAATATAACAATAAAAGAAAAATTCCATCAATTTATTGTTTGAATAATTGTGTAATGTATTTCACTTTGTTTTTTCTGAACAATTGAATTTATAGATACTTATTAGGTAAGACATGCTTTATAATGATATATATTTCATTCAACCCTATAAAAATGCAATCAAATATTTTACTTTACAAAAAATAAACACTCTTTGTGCGAGTATTTATCAAAATTAAGAAAATAAAGTACGTTTTTATTGTGTTCGAGTGACGAGACGAGCGAGGTGGTCACCTGGGGCCTAAGTCTGCAATTTGACATTATTGATCAGACAATATGTTGATATTGTGGTACCATAACGAGAGTGTCAGAAATTTGGTATTCTGCTAACGTTTATATGGCTATGGTGTCTCAGTGGTCTTTGTTGCATATAAAAATTTTGACAAATAAACGTCAGAATACTGTTTCCATGACAACCATCTAAGTTTTATGGAGCCATTGAGTCAGCGGAATAGTAGTCACTAAGAGAATACCAAAATGACAACAAATGCCAAAAAACGGCTATAATGTTGATATTAAAACACATTTGAGTAGCATTATCACAGCTTAATAGTTTAGAGAATCAGGACCCTGGTAGAGCGCAACTAACCTGCCCATAACAGACACAGTGTACAACATTGTACTGCGCTCACCACCCCGAGACATCAGTTGGTGAGTCTCGTGTGCCCAGTCATTTCACTGACTACATTGCCCTTCAAACTGGAACATAATAATGTTTTCTATCCGAAAAAACTTATAAATAAAGTATACGTATAACTTCGCTATGTATTTTTATGTGCATTTAAAATAACTGTTTCATTATTTAAATAGAAATAAATTATCAAAATACTTATTTACCATGAAAAGAATATAACTAAGTTATGGTTCTAACGTAACGGCAAATCGAGTTAAAAATGGTTTAAACCCTTTTTAACTTACATAATGGAGTAAAAATTCAGTAGAGACAGTTGACATGTTTCTTCATAAACATTGACATAGGGTTCAGGAGTGACGGTGAATACACGATGTATTTTGTTACTTTTAATTAGGACATTTTATTTGACATTCTACCCTCACTCAATCACAGTTTTAGGTCAATTTTAAGCTGAGTTTTTGACATTATTTTGAAGGGCATCCATCGTATATACTCTATGCTCCTGGTGATACTAGTCATTGAAGAGGAGTAGGCGCAATCACCATGCTTGCCCATTGGGTGTTAGTGACTTCAAACCCGAGCCATGTTTGGAAACAGTATACATCATGAGCAGGCAGGTGCTCAACTCTTTGAAAAATAATGTTTTCTCTAATACAATAGACATTGAAGCAACAGTAAGTTAACTTATTAAATTCGATACTTAACAATTAATGCTACAAGTTGTGAAATTAAAATTTCGTTTAAGAACTTATGTAATTGTCATCGGTAGACAGGTGTTGCTAACCGAATCGATGGTTAAATTGCAGTTGTAATAGTCTTTAGTACTTTGTAATAAAGGCTATATTTGTTAGTTTCATCGTTTTTTCTTTAACTGTAGACAATTACAAGTTTAGGCACGTAACTTCTATCAGCCAAGGCTGTCAACGGTCGTTGGAAATGTGTCAGATGATTTTTCGAGCATTTTTTTGGTTGAAAAGGAAGTTTTTCATTGTTCTTTAGACTTTCCTCAGATGATAAATCGTCTATTAATGCTTAGTCAAGTTCTTTCTTTGAAGTAATTAGTGTTAACGATTAAATTATAATGAATGTAACCTTATTTTGATGTAGCAGAAGTGTTTTGAAGAAAAAAATTGATATACATCGTCCTTTTTTACATTTGGTTACAAATACATATGAGTACACTTTATTTTTGTACTTATATGTGAATTTTTAGCAAGTTACACACACTCATATACCTGTCTTTGCTTTCCTTAATTAAAAGTAAGTATACATTCCCTTTCAGAGGTACAACACACTGATGGCATCACAAACAAGAGAGCGCCTCGCGGGGACCAAGAATTGTTGCACTAACAAATTGCAACATCCCTCAGTTGTCGTGCGGCAGTAATTAGTCACAACTACAACAAGTTTTAATGAGACCAAGTGTTGCGATCACTCCGCAGACTCCATCTCCAACTTTTTTCAATTTAAAGTTTTTTACAAATTGTTTTCACGTTGTTCCACCGACTGATGTGTGTGAGGTTTTATAAGTTCTTTATTTAATTTAAATTTTAATTGGGTCACGTATTTTCGAGTGATACTTGAAAGTTCTATGTAGTAATTAGTTACTGGAAAAGAAATTCTAAGAGATAATTCAAAATCATTAGCACTACATCTGAAATGTCGATTGCAGAAAAATATTTCCCTAACTAGCAACTTTCAATTTACTTATCTGTGTTAATAATAGGTCGTCATAATGTAATCTGCAATATTAAGTAACCTCTAGGGCCAAATAATTTAGCAAACAGTATCACAGTACAAAGTCTGTTTCATTATATTATTTTCCTAGAATCAATCATTGTTACCAACTATAAACATACTATTTCCATTTGAACTTTACCAAGTCCACTGAGAACGCTCCAACCGAGACACAGTTCTTGGAAAGATAATTAGTAAGACGTCCAAGTAACATGTTTGCAACAAAATCAGGAACACAAACGGCAAAACAAAGACGCATCCAATCAAAATGCATCTCTCAGTTCCTCTAACTCCTTACCACAACTAACAAGTTTCGCTTCAAACTTACCACTAGCAGGCCAGGTGCTAATTACGACTTTACTGACACCAGCCATACTTGACCCCTAACGCACTCCCTCAACCGAGATCCCCATTGTTAAAATCGCCCTGCACTAAACCTATTAAGGATCAACTGAAACTGGTTACAATAAGCAGTTGTACCCGTTATCGGTTAGGTATAAATTAGGGGTATTACCGAATGGAGATTATTAGTGCTTGTTGTTTGACAGAGGTCTGATTCTAGGCTCTAATTAAAGTGTTATAGTTAGTGTGTACTTGGGTTTATGAGGGATTTAACACGATTACATTACTAGTTGGGTTGCTATATTTTGCTACGATAGGTAGTATGAGTTTGGGATTTCAAACTGACTTAATTAACGTACATGTGATACAATTAGAGTGATGAATCAGTAGTTATTAAGTATAGTTTTTTTGTATGGGCACGCGAAGGTACAAAGTGCTCCCAATGAAGATTTCGATAATAACGAAAAGTTGCCAAAAACACATAAAAATAGATAGAATTTGAAAAATAATTATATAATTTCGATTTTTCCTCAAAACACATTGGCAAGTTGGCAACGAATGGGGAGGGGGTACAAGGAATATAGATTTATAACTTGGAGAATTATCGTACTCCCAAAAAAAGAAGAGAGAATAAAGAGGTCTGGTATTCATTATATTAAGTCGAAGAAAATGAGTTAAATATTGAATTACATCATCCTTCTGTTTCACGGTAAGTTGAAATAATATTACCATCATAAATACAAAGATTTTTCATTACTGGGCTATAAAGAGTGTCCTTATATCTGTTGAAACCATTTATCTTGTTCCATGACGGTCTCAGATCTCGCGACACTCCGGTCGACACTTTAAATTGGCTTCGTAGAGTCGCGACATCACTGTCCGAGGCGAGAAGACATTTTCCGCTTCTCTAAGTAATGTTTTAATTTTGTTTCGCAATCACTTTTATGTTTTAAAAGTTGATTTGTGAAATGAAAAATATGTTTTGCACTAGTTGCGTTTCGTGTCATTTCGTTATTATTTCATTACCAGCATTTAATGTTTCTTAAAAAGTTGGTCTAGTAAATACACAGTCGAGACGAACACAGTATATGCTTCAATTAGAAATCATCATTGCGTATGGCATTAATCCTGCGAGGATCAGATTTAAATGTCCAGGTTATGAATCCAGCTTATAGCGGCAGGTGTAAGCTTATGGACTTCCGATATTCAGCCAGGGTAAGCGAAGCTAGAAATGAAAACTAACAATCGTTTGCAGCTGTATGAATGAATCTACAAAGTAGGCATTCGTATGAACTAGTAAGTAAGACATCTCTAATTGTACCTTAATAAAAACTTTCATAATAATAATTTAAACAATTTAAAGGTGAAGTAATTATAATTAGTATTTCCATTAAATTCATGCAAAAGGTGTAAAACAATTCAAAATTCCATCAAATATCCCAAGCATATAATCTGACGACATTAACTTAGACAAATGTGTTACGGCTTTATATTAGACTAGACGTTATCCACTAAGAGTTAGGTCCAAATTTAGGACGCTGGATTAAACTGGTAATAATTACTTGGGAATTTTAAGGTACTCGTTGGGGTAAAAACGTTGAACAGGTAGTGATAGACATGGCACATATTGTTAAGAATCTGCTACAGGCGATTGTTTTGGTAAAATAAAATTGTATAGATAAGTTTAGGAAAGTATTCATTTTTGTTCTTTTTTCTTTTGAAATTTTCCCATATCAAATTAGGTTCAGTTTATTGTTTAACCTAATTTGTCGCAATGTCCAACTCTTTCAAAAAGCAACTGCTATCCATCAGACCCACATGAGGACCTATTAGCCTGTAAGATCACCGCAGCAGGTCAAAGTAATAAATAAACTAATCAAATAGAGAATTTACATCTCTTAAACTACTAAAATATATTTAAAAACCCTTTTATAACAAAATAATTCAACATAAAGTTAGATATGTGATGACTTTGTACCTTGTTTATCTAATTATGAAGCAAGACGAGACGACCTAATAATATATTAGTATTTAATTTGTCCGCAGATCGTTGCCAAATTACTCGGTTCCAGAACCCAAATTCGCTTTCAAAGTACCCTTTACGGCGAGATAATGAATATTTGATACAACGCGCGTATTGGGAGCTTGTTGCGCACGTGCAGTGTGGAAACGTTGGCAGTGGATGTGGTACTTTGGGTTTGCTCTTAATTAACTTCACTTTATAAGTAGATTGTCCAATATATATGCTATACTTGAATCATAACTACGTAAACATGTATAAAAATAAACTTTGGAAATAAAAATCTAAGTTAAGCATTTCTGTTCAATTTGTAACATACTCGTAGATCTTAAAGTTGTACTAAGAAATTGTGAAATTTTCAATGAATACGACACGTTATAGATTTATTTTTTCAATATTTATTTTAATCTAAAAATATTGTAAATCTTTTGTGTCAGCCTGGATGGGTGTTTATATATGTATCATATGTATGTAATAAATGTGTCATACAGTTTCTGAATCCCTAGAATTAGGTACCTACTTAGTGAGGAGTAAGTTGATCCATGATTGTTACGATAAGTCATAGTATGATAATTATTGCTTCAGTGAGCACTAAGCCTTCAATCCCGGTCGATAATCGTTACGGGTAGTTAGAGCCATCAAAAGTCTTATTAAAAAATATCACAGGGTGCTGAAAGGACCTAAAGTAGAAAGGTCTAATTGCGGAAAACTGCTCACCTCTTACTCATAGTATAATCATCAGGTACAGACAGCGACAGAGAAAAGGCACCCCCCTTGGTAACGTTCACTTTGGTATGCCAACCGCCAACCAAGGTACCTTTTATTTGACGGTGACTGTACCAAGGGGATTATTTTTATCCGTTTAACTACTATCTCCTTTGGTCCCCTACGGGAGATATTGCATTACCCATAGTGCTGCTTATAAATAAGCGGAGTACACACATACTTTATGTTAATTAGTAACAATAACATATCCATAGTCAATTAGTGTGCTCCCTACATTACGATTCCTGGTCAGCAGTGGACGGCCGGTTTACGTAAGTAATTATTTTGGAAATCCGCCAAATAATATCGGAGGCTATGGACGAGAGGTGCTTCCAGATTTGGCAGTATATTCCAGTATTATCCGGTGTATCACAGTTTCGATCTTCGTTTGCATTGAAAATATCACTATTTTATTCAATAGGCGGTTTTTGTCAATTAAATAGACATGTTTTCCATCGGAATTGAAAGGGAATTTAAATTTTGAGAGAAAATTTCAATGATATCGCGATACGGATGAATCTTTTTATGGTTGTGTTGGTTGGAGCGCGGATTGAATACGAATGGTTCGAAAACATTTGTATAGGAGCAGACGAGACGAGCGTGCTACTACTCTACTCGTAGTACTCGTCGACTATTGTTACTATTGATGAGTCGAGTGGATGAGAGATCACCAGTATGGACTGCTAGATTGTAGGTTCGATTCCCGTGAACTTTTCAAAGAAATCTAAATAAAAAATACCCATTTACTGTGGATTAACATCGCAAGTTAGTAAGGAGACACAACAAAACAAAGCTTGTTAAATTAAATTAAATTTTAAAGATCAAAAACATCTACAGATCAAATTACCAGTTAAGAAAACAAATAAAACCTTTTTAGTCATTATTTAATAAAAATAAACGTTCAAAATAAACAGTTAAACACGATAACGAGATGTGATTAAATGTCTTTTTGTTCCGCCGTTCGTATCCGATTACCAATTAACAATTGAGATAATCGATAACCGTCCGGGAAGTAGATACGATTATTTGAATAATACCCGATTCGATCCACCGAACAATCGCAACCGATTACAATAATCGTTCCGATAATTCGTTTTGAAAAATCGTATCGGAAACTCGATTATCGTTAAGAGTAAACCGATGCGTTACGTTTTAAATGTTAGGTAGGTATTATTTTAGAAATGTTACTGTTTTGAAAATTTAATAGACAGTTTCTTTTTCTATCGAACAAAAAAATAATCTATGTATGTGAGTGAAGTTGATCCATGTCTACTAGTTAGTGGCCAGCTACTATAAATATGTATAAGGATGTTAGAATGATTGTGTTATTGTACATATATTTCGTACAAACGTGCTTTGTATGCATGCCTTTTAAATGTTATAAAACGTAATGGAGAAAATAAACATCTTTTGATGACTCTACTCCACTCTTTTGATTACGAGTGGACGAGATAGGTACTAAAAAGCAATTATTCTTTCCCAATAAGTGAACTTATTTCACCGCATATTGAGTCGATAATCGAATAAACTAGAAACTTATCCTATCCGCAAATAGGAAACACGTAAAGTCACTAAACACGACTCCATAAAATATTAAAAACTGGAAGACGCAATGAACCATATTATTTTAGCACCGGCTAAGTGGACTGATAAAAGTTAGAGCTTTGAAAGCTCGCTTGCAGTATACTGGCAATATTTGTTGAAACTTTATCACGTGAGCTTTCCATTTAGTATTAGTCGTGTAAGTTTTCGTAGGCTTTTATGAACTGGAGCTTAAAGCACCGTCGATAGGTAATGGAGTAAATTTTTCGGCGATGTTATCATGAAACTAATATTTGAAAAAGTTTTTTAGTTTTGGTTTTCATATTCTCATTAACTTTAAGAAAACTGTGGCGTGAGAAAATTAGATACGTAAAATATTTTTTAAAATCGAAAATAAAGATAATTTGAATTGTATAAGTACCTACCTGGAAAAACAATCTCTGTTTCAATGAAAATAGAGAGAGAACCAGAAAAAGCTTTCTAAATTGATTTTCAGTGCCAAAACTCCCATATCACATCGAAAAACTTCACTTCTACGAATTGCGCTAAAAATTGCGCTTGAAAATTACACATAGGGATAAAGTTAGGTAAAATATCTGTAAGGAATGGTTTAATTACTTGGATCACGGCCAGATTGAGATTTAGTCGGCCACTTCATTGCAATGGTCTCGGATCCCGTAATCACTCGCTACTTGATGGACGTTTTAACGTACCAACTCTTTATTAATCTGCAATTAATTATTCTTAAAAATATGACGACCTCGATGGCAGAGTGGTCACCATGCCGGACTTCCATCCGTAAGGATGCGGGTTCGATTCCCGTGCGGGGTGAATATTTGTGTGAACCACAAATGTTTGTCTCGGTCTGGGTGTGTGTGTGAATAAGTGTGTGCGTAGTTTCTGGTACCCTAGATATAAAATTCGAGCTTAGTGAATGATTATGTTATGTTACGTTATATGTTTTAAATGTAAATCAGATAGAAACGTTTTGAATTAATGAACGCTAATTACAATTATTGAAGACTTTATCAATGATTTGTATATGTTTAAACCTTCGACAAATTAAACAATGCTTTACCAAGTTAATATACGTGAATCAATACAATAATCATGGTGAAGTTCAGAGGATAACCGTATTCGTAAATCGGCTACATACTATTTAATTATGTCTGTAATATATGAGGTAGCGGTGAGGGTTATCCTCTCTACTTTGAATATTGTCTTGTTTCGATGACCTCGATGGCAGAGTGGACACCATGCCGGACTGCCATCGGTAAGGTTGCGGGTTCGATTCCCGTGCGGGGTGAATATTTGTGTGAACCACAAATAAACATTTGTAGTTCACACAAATGGGTGTGTGTGAGAATGAGTGTGTGCGTAGTTTCTGATAGCCTAGATACAAGTTTCCAACTTAGGGGTCAGTTACTATAATGAGATGATGTAGTGAATGATTATGTTATGTTATGTAAATGTTTCATATTATTTACAGAATTTTATCAGTAATCTGCCCGTGATAGTAATAAGCCTCTAGATTATGTAAAATGTTAAAAAAAAACATGTTTTAATACACGTCTACATTAATACTATTTAATGATGTCTGTAATGTATGCGGTAGCGGTGAGGGTTATCCTCTCTACTTTGAATATTTTCTTGTTTCGACGACCTCGATGGCAGAGTGGTCACCATGCCGGACTGCCATCGGTAAGGTTGCGGGTTCAATTCCCGTGCGGGGTGAATATTTGTGTGAACCACAAATAAACATTTGTAGTTCACACAAATGGGTGTGTGTGAGAATGAGTGTGTGCGTTGTTTCTGATAGCCTAGATACAAGTTTCCAACTTAGGGGTCAGTTACTATAATGAGATGATGTAGTGAATGATTATGTTATGTTAATGTTTCATATTATTTACAGAACTTTATCAGCAATGAGCCCGTGATAGTAATAAGCCTCTAGATTATGTTAAATGTTCAAAAATTCATGTTTTAATACACGTCTACATTATTTAAACTTATGTTGTAAAAGTCTGTCTTATCTAACATGTTAAATAACTGACGTATATTTTTCAAAACTCATAGAAAAGTTCATTCTTCAGATGGTTCATCTTAACCGGGGCACCTACACATATAAATACACTGAAATTAATATTTGTTTCAATTAGTTAAACCGCCGATACCGATGAAGGCATTGCCCCTCGCCACCCGCAGCTGTATCTTAATCCGTAGCGAGTGTGCGCGATTGTGTGATTGTATTTGATGCGGGGCCCGGCGCGCGGCGGGATCGCGGGCCAACGTGCTACAAAGTATACGATGACGCGGATATGACAATGTTAATTTACTCTAGGCAGTGCTAGGTTAACATCACAAGAGGACTGCCAAAACCACTTGTCGCAGTATTTTCAAAATACAGTCAAAATTCTCCCTACCCTGGTTCTCATTCTCCCCTTCCGGGTCAACTTTCGCTTCACCCTGTTCAAAATGTTTCCCACCCGGTTGATCTGTACCTCGATTCCCGATCCCCGATCCCCCATCTCCGAACCCCGATCCCTGATCCCTGATCCCAAATCCCTGATCTTTTATCCCTGATCCCTGATCCCTAATCCCTGACCCCTGACCCCTGACCCTGTCCCCTGTCCCCTGACCCCTGTCCCCTGACCCCTGACCCCTGAACCCTGACCCCTGACCCCTGACCCCTGATCCCTGACCCCTGACCCCTGACCCCTGACCCCTGACCCCTGACCCCTGACCCCTGACCCCTGATCCCTGATCCCTGACCCCTGATCCCTAATCCCTGATCCCGGATCCCCGAGCAGCGACCCACGGTACTTGTGTTTATGGTACCCAATATACAGCGTATGTGTACGAGTATGTTACTTCTTTCTTCTTCAATCAATTATATTATAACTTGCACCAGCCCCTGAGGCGGGGATTACCGCGGATTTTTCCCACTAAGCTGGACGTAATTGGATCCCAAATTGACCGTGTGCGGACCGGTGCCGACGGCAGACATTACGTCATTTGTATTCGATATTCCAATATATCTGGGTCATTCGATTTCATCTGCACTATGACATCGCATCGAACATGTTATCAAATATTTTGAACGGGAATTATTTGGCAGATAGGTGGGATTCGCTGTTTAAATCGTATTTAGTCGTATTTATCAAAGGTTTAGGCAGGTTTGGACGTTCAAACTGACTGCATCGTGAAAATTTTCTAATCCGATATTTGTCTCCCAAAGATAGATGAAGGTCAAATAAGTCTTTATCTTGAAATAAAGAAAATAAGTTATTATACCATTTCTCTTGATTATTATTAACATTGAAGCATATTATAAGCTTCCTTTCATTTACAAATATTAAGAAGACAAAATAAATAGCCTACCCCGATAAACAGACGATCTAATATTAGTTAAAAATCATAGTTATAATATTCTTTAAACTGATTCAGTAGTTCCTGAGCTTAATAAGCGAACTCAATCAGGCACACGAAGACCTTACAAAATATAGATCCTGTTTCAACTTCAATAATCTCATATAACGTTTAATAATAATGCTCTTCTAAAACTAATTAGTTAGTAATACAGTATATCCTTCAACAACAAACAAAATTAGTTAATACGAACAAAACACAAATTAACATAATATTACATTGCTAATAATTAGCTTCCATTAATCCACTATTAGCCGCAGAGCACAAAATCTACTAATACTCGAAATAAACTGGAACAATTACATATTTAACTATAATGATGTGGTTCGCGAGTATTAAAATCCATTGTTAATTTTGTAGCTCGGCTGTGATTATTATATAGGAAGATGAAATGAAGTTCCACGCTCTAACATAATATTGGCATGATGTATGTAGTATCTAATACTATGTAATCTATTACCTTTTTATCCAAGGGACGAAAATGCACGATAGTAACTTTTCTTAGATGCAAGTGTCCGTGGACGATGGTAGTTGATGGTGGTGATGGTAGTTACATAGTGACCTATCTCCTCTTTTCCGTCTGGGTCATAAAAAATAAACAAATAGAAAAGTATTCAGGAAACAATGACTAAGGGCAATTTAGCACTTTGGCGTTTATCTTTCAGTATAGATTTAACTAGGGTATATTTTCGTAACACATTTAATCAAAATTTAGTCGAGAAAAGGTAACAAACAGAATAAATTTTGCATTTATTATAACCCTCTTCGCACGGTATAAATTAAAGCGTAACCTTTCTAGATAATCCCTCTTCCAAGCTCTATTGACAAAAACCTTATGATGAACTGCGTACAAGAGTAACTAAGATTAACCCAAACAATCACGATTTAATCTATAGTAGAAGTATTATGAAACAGCAGTTTGTTTGTTTAAACTACTAATCATTGAAAACATATATATTTTTACTTTAGATAGATTTTTTTGAGGGAAACTTTAGCTAAATATTGCAACATGGTGAAACCATATGACACAGCTTGTATTTAAATAATAGTACCTATAACAATAAGCCCCATGCCATACCCCGCTTGTTTTTCTTTCTAAAAGATGTGGAATAAAACTATGTGTGCCAAACAGTGCAACCAGATCAGTAGTTTTTGTTTGTTTTAATTTGATCAGTCAGTCAGTAAGGGTCGTCTCTCAGTAAAAACACATGTAGTCATTATATAGTACTAGCAACGCCCCGCGGTTTCACCCGCGTAGTTCCCGTTCCCGTGGGAATTTCGGGATAAAAAGTATCCTATGTTCTTTCCCGGACCATAAGCTACCCCTGTACAAAATTTAAAGTCAATCGGTTTAGTAGTTTAGCCGTTAAAAGGTAACAGACAGACAGACAGTGGGGATAGATTATCATAAACAAAACACTCCAATCCAGCACCATTTCGGACACGAACTACACAATACAAGTTGAATTGCGACCGAATTACATAGAATTTGAATAAATAATACATCGTCCCCGTAATCCAATTACTATAATTGATGAAAACTATTGGAAATACAAATAATAACAATCATTGTCACCGTTGGCGCATAAAATACATTATATTTAATTTAATACCGAATTAAGTTTTAACCTTATTTGTTAAATCAACATTGAGCACATATATTTATTGAACAAAACGTATTTTTATATAAAACTAGTGACGCCCCGCGTTTCACCCACGTATTTTCGTTCCCGTAGAAATATAGGGATAAAATTATGCTAAAAACCTGCCCACTGAATCACTCTGTCTATTAAAACAAACCGCATCAAAATCCGTTGCGTAGTTTTAAAGATCTAAGCATACATAGAGACATAGGAACAGAGAAAGCGACTTTGTTTTATACTATGTAGTGAAGTAAGTATATGCAAGTAAGAATATCCCAGCCAGAAAATCTAATGAAGAAATGTATAAAGTTGGTAGATTCGACGCCTAAGTCACTGAAGATATTATTAATGCAGTTAGAAAGAATAGAATACCACACTTTGGTGGCTAACAGCCATGTTTTTCAAACATTAAATACTAAATCTAAATAAATATATTTAACTAACATTTGTTACCATTATATCTGATTTCACATTACGTTACATATTAAAAGCTACACAAAACTAAATTGTTGCAATTTTCACTCTGTAATCGGTAACTAGGCACACATTACTGTTTTAATTGTGATAGAAACGCGGTCGGTAATTGTGTGAACGTTTTAATGGTGAATAGTTAATGGTATTTATATATTTACATTTGTATTATATCAAATGAAGGATAAAATATAATGGTATTGAGTATTTAGAGCTCGGAACGTTGGGCTGTTGAAAAACGCAAGAGACAAAAACTTCCGGGCGAGATTTCTAGCTCTAAGTTAGTTTCAGAGTCTCATCAGTGATAGAAGAAGGAGGGCTGCTTTCACTATTTTGAAGGAAAATACTTTAGAATATTTGAAACCATCAAATACCAGACAGACTCAAATAAAAACATAGCCGGAATCAAATCATACACCTAGGCATAGTCAGCTAGGCATAGGCAGGTCCATTTTCTACCTTCAAGGTAAATAAGTATACAAATAATATTGACAAAGACTCTTTATGTAAATTATAGTTCTGTTCTACACATTTGCCAAAGTCAAATAATAATTTTATTGAAACTTAAAACTTACACCAAAAATCCTTCAAGAAACAGTTTAATATATTTGTAAACATTTTATTTAAACCAACTATTAAATCACATACATATTCAAATACCAAATCCTTGTGTACACCTCCAAGCCCTTAATATGAGTAAAATCCAACAAGCTATGTACGTTTTAGTGACAGCAGGATCATTCTTTTTTATTTACAACAGTAAAGGTGAATAAAATACATATTTGTATGTAAATAAATGCTTTGCGAGCGATAATATATGGAAAAGTGAGAAAAATGGAAAGGAAAAGTTTTAACAATAAAAATATTATGAAGATAATTTTCAGCAGAAAACATGGTAAATACCAAAGAATATAGTAAACATTGCATACCTAGCTATCACCTACACTGATTATACAAATGGTTGCCGAAATAAAATTGGTAATAAGTACAAACACTTGTTTTTAATGTCTATAGAATAATTGCGTCCCGTTCCTGTAGAAAAAAACGAGGTAAATCAAAGCCTTATACTATTATAATAATATGTATCTTTTCATTAAAGAAAGAATTTTGTGAATTTTCTCTTTACAATTAGCACTCATTATAAGCACAATTTCAATGTTGTAATTTAAAGAATATTGATAATAGTAGAAACTCAATACAAAACGGAAACAATTCCGTCAGTAGATAGAACACGCTACCTATGTATTCACACTATCTGAGATGATAAAACCGCTGAAACTTGGTGCCTCACACTGAAGATTCACTTACACGCTTCTCTCAACTGTTTAAATGTTAAATTCTGCCAGATAACTTTGTTTAACGTAATTATGAAAGGCGAACGTTTCTAGTTGAAGAGAGTTTAGCGTGAGAAGTCGGATAGCGATGGGATGTCGAGGGATTAGAGGGTTCTTTAAGTTAATTATTGATAAAAATGATAATTTTTAAAGTTTTTTTTAGGTGCCAAAAATTATGTTCATTTTAATGATCAAGACAATAAACATGTCGTAAAAAACCAATGTTTGTCTCTTGTGGGAAATGAATCCGTAACCCGAACCCGTAGGCATAGTAAGCAGGACCAACTAACTACCACTTGATTGTCTTGTTAGATATAATAATATAGGAAAAAAAAACAAAATATTCTATACAGGTCATAACAAAACAAAACCAGAATATTCTGTACCTAGCTTTTGTCTTCCAAAATAAGTCTCTTATAGTTTCTAATATTACTTTAATTCCAAGTGTACCTAATTGCCCTAAATTGAACATAAATAAACATTAACTAAATTACTCAGTACCTAATACGAGAATATTCTTTGATGAAAATAGACTTTATTTACCGGTAAATATTCTTCAAAGTAAAATTAACTGCTCTCTTAATTAATACACACAAAGTTAGTAGTACCTTTTGCAAAAAATACAACAGAAATAAAAAATAAGATATTTTAAATACGAGCCGAAACTAGTAAACTTAAAAGATAAGTAAGAGAGAAAAAATGGTAGCGCCACCGGAGTCGCGCTAATTAGAAAAATCCTTAATCCCAAATAATTTTCACTAATTAAATTTAACGGGAGAGAGACTTGCCACACCTGAGACCGTGGAATTGGCAAGAAACTTCGTTTTTTACATGAAATACATTTATTTTCTATAATAAATTTTAGGTATTATTTCTCCAAAAATTAATATCAATTAGGTTAATTTTAAGTTAGGTACAATTTTCTTTGTAGCTGGCGTTGATTTTTATGCTAACCACTGTTGCCAAGGGGATAATTCATTTAAGTATTTTATTAAGTCGTATTGTAAGTACGCTTATTTTCTTGCTTAAGTAAAAGAACTGAGAGTGAAGGTCAAATACCAAAGGTCCGTGCTAACCGTGGATTGAGATCAAATCGATCAGCTTTCGGAAAAGTTGAACATAATAGTGATGGTTACTGGGTAGCCATTAATGAAGAGGCTTTTAATTTCATGAGCGTTTCTGTTCTTGGAGGAGCCTTCACTGCCATCGGTGGCACTACTCTACTAAAATGTGCAAGATTGATGGCATACATAATTGTTATATGTATAACTAGCAGCACCCCGCGGTTTCACCCGCGTTGTTCCCGTTCCCGTGTGAATATCCCTGTATAAAATATATGCCTATGTCACGCACTCATAAATTAGCTTTCCATGAGTGAAAGACTTTTTGAAATCGGTTCAGTACATCCCAAGATTACCCCTTACAGTTTAACAAATATACAAACACACAAACTTTACTTCTTTATAATATTAAGTACTAATAGATGTACAATTTCCATACAACTATACAAAATACAAAAAAATAGATGCAAATAATTTTACAAAATACCATTATTCTGTCGATGTTGTTTCATAATTTACATTTCATACATTTAATAAAGGAAAAATATAATAAAAATTCTTTCCATGAACATTATTTTACTACAAATACAGTGGAAATATTCAAAAACAAACCAACAGGGAGTCAATCTCGTTAAAACAGCATCGTAATGATATTTGCATTAAAAATTAAACCACAGTTTTGTAAACATACGAACGTTAACTTCAAGCTTTACAGTAGGAACCTACCACAATTTAAATAGATAATTTTGCCACAACCGCATATAAACTACTCAACTAAGCTTAGAGATCAAGATTATTTTTTAAATATAACTTCTTTTTGTCCTAATGAAGAGTTAGTTAATTTCTAGCCAACATTTATAAATGTTACAACGAGATAAATAAGTTGGTAAATTCCATGATCTCGAACCTCAAAGCTGTAATTTGCATACAGAAAGTTTGGATAACAAGACATGGTTAGCTTGGTGGCATCGTGGTGTCATAACAGTAAATCCAATATGGCAGACTGTCAAAAATGGCGATCTAAACATTGATCTGAAGTATTTTCATACATAACGCTGTATTCATTATTTATTATTGTGATACTTGTTTGTCTTATTTACAAACACAACACACACCCGTAAATTTTCACAAGAACGCGAAGCAAAGGATTTTTGGTCCTTCCGCTTAAAAATTAACACTTTTCCGCTGTTTGGTACGTTCCTTCAAACCTTGCCGTCAACGTCAGAGTGAATAATAAAACCGTGCTGCTCCTTTGATACTACCATCTTTAATGTTTTAACATTATTTCGGCGGTTCCAACCCGGAGTTTCCACTGAACTACCGCTTTATTATTTAACACCACAACAAATGTGTTTATGTTTGATTTAAGACGTTTTAATAAAACAACGCTGTTCTGTTTATTAAATAATTGTGTTGTTAAATGTTTTGGGAAAATTTTGATTTCTGTTTTTGTTGGGTATTGAAAGTTATACGCTTTTGGGTTCAAATCGCAGATGAGGTGAATTTTCCAAAGTTTCCAATCTTTAAAAAATCAAATAGGTACATGATAGCGTAACCAAATAACATACTTAGTTTCACATGTATCATATTAATTCTAAAGTTCCAATCAAAAATAATCGATCCCTATAAAACTTCTCACAAAGTTTAGTAAACCGAGTTACAATAAACCGTTTTATTAACTGTTATGTTCCGAAAAATGTAACGATTCAAATCTTTCAAACAAATTATTACAGTTTTTCTTCGACTTACAAGAATATAATATTAAAAAAATACATTTTCAGTTGAAAGAAACATTTAATATCGAAACTTTTACTGAGTTAAGGAATTTAGATGATTATTTTAGTTCAAAAAGTTAATTTTACTGAAAAGCAAGAACTTTGAAAACTCTTATACATAATTTGTTCCTGTAATACGTACATACGTATAGATTTTTTTGCTTTAATCGGAGCCTTTCTTTCTGAATATCCAAATTAGTGTTGAGTACAGATTATGAGAGGTAGCGAAAAGATCTAATGTAGAGGTGGTAGTAATTAATTACAGATCATAATTTCTGATCTCCAACAATTGCCGTTACGCAGTTTCTGCATTAGTAACCTAAGTAGCCTAACCATTTGATGACCGAAATAGCAAAGTGGTCGAAATGCCGAAAAAAAAAATCTATTAAAACAAACCGCATCAAAATCCGTTGCGTAGTTTTAATGATCTAAGCATACATAGGGACATAAGGACATAGGGACAGAGAAAGCGACTTTGTTTTATACTATGTAGTGATGATGATAACATCACGCAAAATTAATGATTTGATAAAGTGCCTACTTACCTCCATAACCTGTATAGGCATCGAAAACTACACACACACACTTTACTGCCTTTGCTATAATAATTTTATTACAACGTGGTATTTTTTATAATTTGGACCAAACATTTATGAAATAGAGTCCGAGTAACGAACAAAGTTGTTTCCAACGATTACGGTATGTGAAACGAACGGGGCCGCGAGATGTTATGTGCTATATTAGGTAACACACACGGCCAAATAGGCCAGTACAATAATAACCGCAGGGCACCTTTGAGGCGGGGTGTCGGGGAGTAGCGACCCCGCGGACCTGACGCGCTCCCGGGGGAGGTCACCATTCCTCACCTCCGCTTGCCTTCACTGGCCGGCGGAGTGAACACTGACGAGGAACAGGTCCCCCACCTCCGTGCTTGCCTTCATTGGCCGGCCGGAGTGGAGCCCGCGAGAGCACTATGGTGCTCAGAGAGTGAGGGGCGTTGCGTAAGTGGTGAGTTGGCTTAGCATGAAGCTGGACCCTCGGGCTCAGTGGATCGCGGTTTAAAACCCAGGGCGTCTGCTCCACTCTCAAAGCCGCTCGTTTCATGTTGCCCCCTTGTTGCGACTCGAGCGACTTGTTTGGGGGGCCCAGTTATAGAGCTGGCAAGTCTCCATCCGCCACTTCGTACATGTTTATAGCATTGTATCGGCGGGTGTCATAGTCCCCATAGTTCCCCAATATCCAGTCCATTAAACATCCCATTCCCATAACCCAGTCGTAGTTTTCCATATATTTGCAATAGTCCCAGCAGAACCGGGGACTATCCTTGGATGCATTTTATAGTGTTATACAGGGATAGTCGCCGGATTGTGCATCCTTTACACAAGATTAAATATGTCAAAGGGCTTCCGTGTGTTGACTTTGGCCCCATACTAGCCTTCCAAAAGACCGGGACTCCTTAATAGTCCCGTGAATGGAAATGAAATAATAATAAATCATTTATTTACTCTTCACAACAGTAGTACTTATAGTGAAACTTATATGTAAGTATCAATAATAACAATAGGTAGCTTATTATCTACTGAGATCAGTGGAGAGACAAGTTAATTAATAATGAGTTTTATATTTAAATGATATTTTATTTTATAAGCAAGAAACCTAAGTTATAATAAATTAATATCAAACTATTGTTTACATACTGTGAACTGGTATTTTATGTATGGTGAAGCCTAGTAAAATTGAAGTACAGTCACGGAATGAAAAGGTTCGTCACCTTAGAGTCAGTTTTCACTTGCACTAGTATTGCAAGAAACAATTATGCCAACATACAAGTGTAAGAAACAGTTATGCTAACATTTAAATAAATAGAATGACGTTTGTCATCGAATAAGGTTTTGCTTCATTTTTCTATCCTTTTTGTAAACACTACCTTGTGCGCGCGGCATATAAAAACCTCTTTGATATTTTGCAATGATGACGTTGGCCGATTGACAATAGTTTTAACAGAAATAATAATGGCAGGTTGAACCAACAAAAAGGTTTTAGTTTATTAAAAATCTTGTTGACAAGATATTTATCCTGTCAAACAACACTGATCTGAATAATTTTGAACTTTATTATGGAGCAGTAGAACATTATTTTCCCTAACCCGAGTCTATTCTTTACCATAGTTTTAAAAGGTAATATGTTTTCGCGACACATTATACGAATCAATTTGAAAATTGACGAACCTTTTCGTTCCGAGACTGTACATACATTATAATAATAATAGTGATAATAAATCATATATTTACTCTTCACAACAGTATACTTATAGTAAAACTTATATGTAGGTATCAATAATAACAATGGGTAGCTTATGATCTACTGAGATCAGTGGAGAGACAAGTTAAGTAATAACACAATGTTGCCATGGTCCCTACACTAGGCTATGCCTGTCCTGTAGGCGACCAAATCAGTGGTATTTAGCCATGTATACAATGAAATCATTTAGCGTCAACAAGTATAATAAATGGAATCAAATATTAAAAATAAAGTGAAGTGATATCAAACAAAATAAAATCTTGACTTAAAGTGTAAAAATAATTAGTAGTTTTAATAAGCGAGAAAAGGAAAAAACCAAAGAAAGAATATAAATATTCATGTGTGTATGTGTGTGTGTGTGTGTGTGTGAAGGTGAGTGTGTGTGTGTGAAGGTGAGTGTGTGTGTGTGTATGTGTGTGTGAAGGTGAGTGTGTGTGTGTGTGTGTGTGAAGGTGAGTGTGTGTGTGTGTTATGTGACTAGTGTAATCCCCTAATGAAAGATTCAATGTCATTGTAGCTCAAACTGTTGGTCTCATTTGGCTTACTATAATTATTCTCTTAGTTTCTTAAATCTCACTTTTCACTTGATGTCATATGAACATATTTTGGTATTACTTAAGTAATTAAGTAAAAGAATGTCTGAAGGTCACAATCGAAAACCCTCTGCCCAAATCAATCCTACATCTCCATTCACCTAAAGTAAAATGTACAGTCTAATCTAAAACTATCACCAAACTTGGAATGACTTCAAAACACAATAAATTCAATAACAACAAAAGTTACTTAAAGCAAAACGCATATTTCACATTAGAATAACAATAAAAAAAAAGACAAAAAGAAAAAACGATTTAGAGTTATAAAATACTTTTACTGTGTAACACAAAGTTCAATCCTATTTAAAAGCTCGTTTAAGGCGACGAAAACAATATAAAATTGGATAAACTTTTTCAATAATTCGCTCCGTTACTCTGTAGGTGCAATTACAGTGGAATGAGACTAAACAAAAGATCGGTAGCTTACACCCGGAGCTGTTTTAATGTACAGAATTAATATTCACATCCTGCCTTCGCTGGTTTTAATAAAATAATTCAGATTTTTTTAGTGTCGGTGCCATTAGGTCCGGTTTTTACGTCGGTGTCCGTATCAGAGCCATTGTACAAAGTAGAGTGTTTAAAACTGTTGTTGTTTACATGCACCGGGCGACCGCTACGTGATCGCACACCGGTTATTGTTGCCACCATTATTTGGAGGAATTTAATTATATAATCTGTAATTGTTTTCGGTGTAAAACTACGAGATTTTTTCATGTTTCTTGTGGAAATAAAGATTTAATAGAAAGCTGTGGTTTTACCAATACATGGTTCTGTTATTTTTCTATTCGTAGCAAACCAGTACGAGATCAAATAAAAAAAAAATTATTTTTTGTTTACAAATAGATATGATTTTTTTAAATAACTAGTTACAATGATGGCAATGCTTCAAAAAATATTCGAAACATGATTACATATCATTTACCTGCGGCTATCAATTACAATTACGTTGACGGAGTGCTCACATGCCCTTCCTGTGAGAGGGTCTTCACCAATAAGATTGGCTACGTAAGCCACATGCGAGTGCATAAAAGTCGTGTGGAGTAGTCAAGCAGTCGCCAAGGCCGATAACGGTCGGGATATATATATATATATATATTATATATATACATATCATTTTGTTACATACCCAATATACCATCTATTCCTTCTACATACACGAACAATATACAAACCAAACTGAGTATCTACCAGCTAACAGTTACATGGCTGCTGCTCTAACATCAATTATATCAATAGCATCGAATTACACCAATTACCGATATCCATGCATTTCAGTATGCCTTGATAAGTTACGATACTCGATTGTGTCGGCGAGAGATGTAATGTCGATAATATTGTGAATATGTTTAGAAATACACTAAAAAGTTTGCGTAACCGTTGTCGTAGATAAAAAAGGATTAGGAGCTGGCAGTTGAATATACTTCGTATTATTCTATAAGTACTAGATGTTACTCTACAGTTTTGCTTTCGTCAAACTTTACGTATTATTTTTACTAGTCACCTGTCACCCGTTACCTCCAACCTTCATGTTGATGAAATACATTAAAAAAATCTACCAGTTTTCTTAAAAAGCACTAGTTACAATACATTCTTTCTATTAATAAAACGAATTTAACGCCCTTAAAAATCTCTCTGTTACTATTTTGCTAAGCTCCACTGAACTCGCTAATCCAACAATATTTTACACTTCAAAAACAGCAGTGTTGAACATCGGCAGCCCCACAAGGCTTGATAAACTGTACGTCAACAGATTTAGTCCATTTATTGACGCCAAGAGACGGCAAATTGAAGCAACCCTGCCGACGCGAAATGTGATTTGTCGCCTCCCAACATTTCAAGACGTCTTCGATTTTAAATCACAACTTAAAACATCGCAACTACAACACTACCAAACAACTTACAACTCTATTTTCCCAATCATAGAGCTTAAATTCAATGGAATGTCTATTGGATGATAAGCCGTTTTAAATTAGTAAGCAGTACGAAAGTTAGTTTGGTTTATTAAGCTAGGAATAATATTTAGATTATGTGTTTAGTTCGCGCCCGCCCTTCACGGAGAAAACAACTATTTACTTGATAAATGTTTTGTAACACTTCATTCAAAACATTGAGTTTTATCAAAATACGGTGGATTAATAATAAATAGCAAATAACTTTTTGTACCTACAAAAAGTTATCTGCTATTTATTTTGAGACAATCCATTGTTTACTAAGTATAGATTACGTTAATATTATACAAAAAGAAAGGTTTGAATACAATCATTATTTTGTTGTAACAAGTATATTGATATAAAACAAAATGAACTTTTTTCTTTCCGACGATACGGGGCAGTTCAATCAATTGTTAAATAAGTATATTTTCTTCTTAATAGCAGATAAATTTCAAAGAAAATTGACCAAAATTCATCCGAACTGCTACTAATTTTAATTGGCTAAGAAATATCTTTACAATCATTGCGCGCTGGTGCTAAATAATTATCCTCAAAAGAGGTAACTCTCAAAGGAAGAAATGTACGAAGATATTATTTTTGCTTTAAACTATTAAATGACGTCGTTTTTAGATTTTGGTTTCCTTAAAATATAATAAAATGAAATGAATACTTCTGCTTCTTATTGTAGCTTTTGAATAAAGCAAGATGTTTTAAAATTAACGATTTTCGGGCAAATGATTAAACAGATATAATTATTATATGTCGACAATCAAATTTCAAAATTGGTAGTATGTAGGCGATGAATAATCTTTTTTAGTATTTTAATAGCAATTTACCTGCATTAACTTTGTTTACCTACTTTAACAGTTACTTTTAAACTTTCAATTTCAATAAAGAAATATAAAATCCCGATTCGTTTAGTAGCAAGTATTCGAATTATAAATCGATGCTCGATAGTGAGTCGATATAAGTCGAGATCCGTTTATAGTGAATCGAATCGGTTCCATCAGCGAAAGGAAATCGAGATACGTTATTAGATCTGAATGATTGCAATCGCGATGCACTCGCAGACTTCACTTGGATTATGTTGTAATGGATTATTTCTTGTACTTAAAAGTATAAGTTTTGGTACTTATATCAATTTATATAATTTATTAGAAGAACAATGTGCTGTTTTCTTTTCTGCGGAGTAACGAATCTTGCTCTTTTTGAAACAACAACACCTCGCTGATTTGGTAGTTCCTAGGTTTTGATTCAAAGTTGATCATTTTTGAGCTTTACTCAGGTTTGATATCATCTACACGCATTACGAAAGTCTTCTTATTACTCCTGACAGATGCTTTGCTCTGCAGTTGAATCTACTGTAAATGTAGAAATACTTATACAATATTAAACAAAAAATATGAGGGAAACTAATCAAACGAAATAAATGTATTAACTTGTTTACCTGTCAAAACGTAAAATTTATACATATTAGATATACTCCAAACTTGACCTACAAACGTAGAATTTCAGTATTTTCACAAATCCTGCGTCAAAATGTTCACACTTTTTAAATTAATTTATGTGCACTAACGAAAGTTTGAGGAACGTTTATTTTTTAGTTTTGCTTCGTTTGTGAGAGCGGAGAGTTTTTATGTTGTTGTAACATGGATGCTGATTTTAATATTTTAATATTCGTTGCATTAGTTTAATCTTAATAACACCTACAAAGTTCTCGAAATGTATGTACTATTTGAGTGTCATTTTAACTAAAGAATTTGTGTGAAAAATAATAAAAGATTTATGAAAAATCTTTTATTATTTTTCCATATTTTAAATTTATCGTTATGCAATTTGAAATGTATCGTTTTATGGGTCTGTGTAACCTGAATTAAATGGATTTTAATTTTTTTTTTTAAGTGTTGTAAGTGACAACACTTTATTTTATGACCAAGCTAAAAGCTATGCCTACAACTTCTTTGACGTCGTAGTTATACTCTATGTACTTTTAACTCTTACTTCAAAATACCCTTTAACAAAACTCGCAAATCACATTCATTTATATTACATGTTCATTTAAGTCAATCAGTTCTCCTTTTTTACCACTATAATGATTAAATATAGATCAGTTTTTCAACAGAAAGAGAGACGAATAAATTCTTTTAACAATGCTAAGCCGAAGCAGGATGTTAGTTACATAACCAACCTAGTAGAACATAGCAAGAACTAGTACTACACATAATAAACACAATGTTACTATAACCGACTTGGTTACAAGATATTTAGAATCAGTACCCGCTTCGTGTTTCAAACTGTTTCCAACAGTAGGTACTTCGGGGAATAATTATGTTCCCAGTTAACTGCCATGTAACCATGTTTCCTGGGAATATTATGTAACTAATAAACAAACTACGTGTGAACTGTTTATTAAATAAATCAACTTGCCGAACCAATAATAAAGACCCACCTTAGGTACCTTATTCAAACAATTTCCCTCTAAGAAACGTTCGCTTTTCTCAACATTTTTGTCAGTGTTCCCATTTTGTATAGAAAGTGTAGATAGTAATGAAAACTAAAACATTTGAAAAAAATATATCCGAAGATTCATAATCAAATAAAATTAGACAAATAAATCGGGTTGACTCATGTAAACATTTTTTAATTAGTGTATGTCAAATAAACACGCGCGACACAGGTTTCCCAAACGAGGCGAAAACAATTTATTTTGAAACAAACCTCGCATACTGACAAACTTTTTGAAAAATCCAGAATATTCTTTCAGTCTCCGCAGCGAATCGAAAGCATTTTTACGGCAAAAAAACATTTCTCGTGTCGAGTGTTTTGCTCAGTTGCGTTACCCCTAAATATATTCCATGAATTTCGTTTCAAAACTGCTGCTTTTATTCTCATTGTTTTATCGTTTTTGAATGATAAAAATGTGCATATAAAATATTATTGAAGTCCCTTTACATAACATCAACGTGGTCTCTATTATTTTAATGCAAATAAGCTTCTTGGTTTAATTACGCTGATAATTATTTGAAATATACATGACTAGTAGAGCCATGATTCTACATAGTTTCCGTTTCTGTTGAACCACTGAAAACGGAATGCAATATTTCTTATATCCTATTTCCTTTTATTTTCATTTTCAAGCCAACCATTTTGGTATCTATAGAGTACGTTACGTACGTGATAAACTGATGATCTATTACTACGCCGTAGTAGACATACTACGACGTAGTATGATAATGTTACTTGTGTCATAAACATAAAAAACATAAGTTCATTCTCTTTCCAAAAAAATAGACCTTTTGTGAATACATAGAATAGAAAAGGCCTTTGTTTGACCATCAATTTTGCAGCATTTTAACCAATAAACTATACCAGTTGTGGTACTAGTTAGTAACAGCACTACACCCGGTACACACATTTCATTTGTTTCTAATAGAACTTCATCCAATATATTCTGATTTCATTCACCTTTTGTACAGGAGAGAGTACTCTTTAAAACCACTCACTGTATTGAGTCGAGTATCTTTTGAACTGGTAGTACTGTGTGTACTTTATAGCCAGCATCGAATAGGAAATGCAGGTTAGATCCAGTCTCTTTGTCCTCGCTGTGAACTTTTAAAAGTTTCTATGACTTCGTTAAAGAAACCTCGGCTTCATTCGAACCAGGTGATCACTTCTTTAATAAACTGCGCTCTGTTTTTCTTCGTTCGTTCTGTTTTGTTTGTTGTCTGGGAAAGATGAGTTGGTAAAATATAATTAAGTTATTTCATTTCAAAATTGCTACTTATTTAATTAATACCTAACTTAGAGGTAAAAATTATTATACGTACTCATTTTATTTTTTATGTTTCTTTTGTGTGCAATGTACAATTCGGATACATATTCCGGTCCATTTGATAATCTCCTTTTTTGAAGTCCCTTTAAAAAGCCGACCGGACTCAATCCGTAACAGACTATTCGTACCATTGTACACAGCTTTTTTATTTACCCAAAAATCTCTATCAGATTCGTCACTGGACTTAGACCGTCGACAGCAAAACAGCCGTGAGCCGTCATCATCAATCGCGTAAATAGTCGAACATTTGTCGTTTCGTTTATTACACCGTCGATTCGTTCGTCGGTTGTGCGCGATTTTCGCTCGATCGGCATCCAATCGCAGCGTCCCACGGGAACCCGCCTCGCTGCAATGTCCACGGACCTGACAATTACTGATAATGTCCATTGATTGTGAATGACAGTTCAACTAGTTCGCAATTGTTTCGTCTTTCGGTTAACTAAATTATCTGGTTTCAATTTTCGGTTAATAGTTACTGTAGGTACATGTTCAATGTTTGGTGTTTGTTACGTGTTTAATTAAGAAACAAAATTTTACCAACATTTTTGAGATTAATCACGACGTATTTTTAAGGCGACGAACTTCCACAACTTTAGGTATTTTAAGCTACCTCAGCCCCCGCGCTAGCTGCGTGTAGCGTATTCATTTACGACACAGATAGCGCGCGCAAATACGTAACTCGCGCGGTCCGGTCGACGACCTCCCGACTCAGTAAAGCCACAGTAGAGCCGATCACGCAGTAGGACTACTAATATTGAAAGATATCAATATGTATTAGAATCGACTTTTTCGTGACTTAAATAAAAAAACACTACTACCTTGTCAAAACCTTTCGTGCACATTAGTATCTACCTACTTATATAGTAAAAACATAAAATATATTATCTACCTATATTATTAGTAGGTACTATATTTTATTTATTTATTTAATTTATTTTTTGCTACTTCTATTGACGACCTCGATGGCAGAGTGGTCACCATGCCGGGCTGCCATCCGTAAAGTTGCGGGTTCGACTCCTGCGCGGGGTGAATATTTGTGTGAACCACAAATGTTTGTCTCGGTCTGGGTGTGAGTGTGAATGAGTGTACGGGTAGTTTCTGATACCCTAGATACAAGTCGCGAACTTAGTTAGGGGTCAGTTACTGTAATGAGATGATGTAGTGAATAATAATGTTATCTTATTACTCTGTTTATGTTCTATGGTGAAACTCCTACCTACTTTAGTTACAGCTAAGGCTGGGCCCATTCAGTCGGAAATTCAATATTCTAAAATCTTATTCTTATAAGTAAATCTTTACATCTAAATAATACATATTATTACCTGCGCCTCACTCGCGTAGTTCCCATTCCCATGGGAATACAGGGATAAAATAAAGTCTATGTCACTCGCTGATACGTGGTATCTTTCCAATAGTGAAAGAATTATTGAAATCAATTAAAAACTAGTATAGACAAAAACATTCTGAAAATATTTAATACAGGGATAAAATAAAACCAATAATGCCAATTAGTTATTTATTTATTTATTTATTTTGCGATAATGTAATGTCCCTTAGAGGCATACCACGAATTTGCCTTGAATCCACAATTTCAGGTAAAATGTGGTTCAAATAAAAGTCAACAATTTTGTTTTCCATTTTGGTTTTCCAAAAAATGTCGCCTTTATATATATAGTCTTAAGGATCAGAAGTGTAGGTGGATTTTTAAATAGAAATTAGTCTTGACACAAACTAACACACATTTATTACATAACAAGATGAATAAACGAAACCAAAGAGTTTAGTACTTATGAACAATCAACGAGATCATTATACAATATCAAATACGAAACAACGTTCCTATCACACGCCCGTTATATTCCGATGCCTCAAACGAACTGTCATGGCGGCTCTCTTCTGTTCTCCCTCACCGCCGGGTGCGCCTGATCACGTAATGGCATGACGTCATCGCGCGACACGTCACCTGATGCGCGTAGGCCACGCCTACTCTTTTTTTTTCTTCTAACACGGCCTCTCCTGACAGGAGACCGTCCTCGGACTCCATTGTCCTTCAACTTGGAAGGTTTGGCAATGTACGTTCAGGAATAATGTTTCTCAGAGTTCAAGACGTACTGGTTCACTGGCGTCACCAGGAACCCCATCTCCAGAAGGTTGGGAAGCGTTAGGTTACAGGTATGCTGCATAACCTCATTGTTTGCAACTGCAACGGGTAAAACACAGAAAGATTCTATGGCAAAAGGACATAAAACAACACAGTCAAGACAATGTTTGCCATACAAACATGTCCCATACTACGACTCATCAGAGGTCGACCCGTGGTATAACTCTGCGTATATCACAGCTTCAGGACCACAAGTCTGAGCTTCTCTAAAGTGCTGTCGAACCACCCAGGGTATGTTCCATATACTATAATCGCATATCTGAGCTCGCAGGGAGTCACAGACTACTTTGTTACACGCGCTCGGCCACTCCTGCCATAATTGAACACACAACTATTGAAATTCGATTAAAATGCAAAATAAGTCAAACTGAACATTAAATTTCACGTTTTAACGCAAATTTTGTGGGTATCTTGTAAAAATAAGGTCTATAAGTTGAACGTTACTCAGAACAAAATAGGTTCGGTAATGGAGCTGGTGTTTGATTGTTCACGTTTGTTGTTACAACCATTCAACATTAGTTTCTTGAAACTCGAGTAATGATCATTTAGTGCCAGAACAGTAATAGAAACGATACAGCTCACCATTTCACATAAGACCCGTTGTTTCTTTGTTTGTACCGCGCTCACGCAGCACGTTACGCAGCCGTACCATTGTGCGAGTTACATTACGGTCGTCACTTGTGTTCATTTTGCCCTGTGGTTCCTCGACAGTTTGTACAGCCTGGCTGTAACAAGAGGTAGTTTTTAAGTGATTGTCAATTTAATTAATTTTGTGTTTATTTGTACATACTTTCGTTCGTATTTCTACATTCCTTATGGCTTCCAGGTAGGTCCATTAATCTACAATATACTAAGCATATATATAATATCAGTCAACCAATATGCTCATCTCACAAATGTTGACCGTACCGAGAATTGAACCCGGGACCCTCTCATCGGCAGTCCGGCATAGCGACCTTTACGCTACTGGATGATATTAGGTCGTTTTTTACCTACTACACTCATACCACGCACACGTTATACTGTGGCTCTTTGTCAGTTGTCATCTCGACTCAGTCCATTATCTATATTATCTATATATATATATAAATAAAATTGGAGTGTCTGTTTGTAATATTGAAATAACCGCTGTTTACTACATGCTTAGGAATATAGTATATACGGTACACAGACCATTTTTTTTTTTTAATTTTTGTCTGTCTGTTTATTTGTTTCGGCTAATCTGTGAATTTATTTTTACGGGATTTTTATTGGCAAGCACTTCGCTGATGTAATAAGGAGTAACATACAATACTTTTTATTCTACGGGATAAGGTTCCACGCGGGTAAAACCGCGAGGCACAGCTAGTAATAACATAAAAACTAAATTATAATATCACTGGCTGTTATTTGATTGAAGGTTACACAGTCTATATTTATATTCCTTAGACTGTGGTATGATGATTTGACTATCAGGATAAGTACTTATTTATAGGTAGTTATGTACCTTTCGCACTACTACACTAATACTTACTAATATAATATATTATAAGAAATAAATAAACTTACCTTATTCTTTTTGAGTTACGTCGAATTTTTAATTTTGATTTATTTTTCACTCTATTTGTTTTATTTGCCATGTCCAATAATTATTATACAATACAATCCACTAATTGAGCCCCTTTATGAGCAAGTGTGTTGAAAAAATATTTACACTGAAAGTACAAACCTAACTATTATTATATCTAAACACGAAACACGCGTATTTTTACGCAACGAGCCGGCAAAAAGCACACAGGTCCTACCTTCTTGACGCCAAACGGCGGACTGCGGAGGAACTCACTCGCCGCGTGGTTATATAAATTGAAATATTGTGTTATTGTTAGATTATAGTATTAATTTTAGATATTTTTTCGGTAATTTTGTATTCTAAATGTCATTGTCTATAATTTGACGCAATTTTTACGAATATAAGTTTAATATTATCCAGATGAAATGGAAATTACGATCGAAAAATTTGAATAATTTGACTTTTTCAAAATATTTTATGATCGAGCGAAGTTGTTTGATTCGTGTTTCCAACCGTATTTTCCAAAAGCTTGATTATTAAACTATAACATACATTTTTATTTATACAAAATTAATAATATTTGATTATTTACTATTGAATTTAAGCGAGGTCGATTTTGAATTTTGCGGAATTTCCTGGGCTTAAAGTAAATTAAAAAGAATTTCCTCGCGCCATTTTGCCGCGCGTGCCCGGCGTCCATTTTGAGAACGTGAGTGAGGCGAGCAAAGCACAAGTCCATTCAGCCAGATTCAGCCTATAATCTAGACCGTTCATCAGTTGGCGTTGCAAAGCCGGAACACTCGGTAATTGCTTGCAAGGGCTATTACCTTGATGTCTAGTTGACTGCTATGAAACTGTGTTCGGCTTCTCTTCACACAAAGCAAACGTTGTCTATTCATGATGTTACACACACGAAATGCAAATGACTTAATTGCATTATATCGCTTGGTTTTCTACATTTACATGTATATAATATGGGCTGAAATTACGACCTATGGCCGGTTAGCCGGTACAAGTTATGAAATTGGTAATTGGTCAAGTGTCGACGATGTAAAAAGTAAAACAGTAACACACAAAACTGAAGTTACCATTTAAGTTTTTACTTCTAAGATCTAATGTAATTTTTACTAGTCGTCCTAAATAAATAAATAACCG
This sequence comes from Timandra comae, assembly GCA_958496195.1. Taxonomy (NCBI): domain Eukaryota; kingdom Metazoa; phylum Arthropoda; class Insecta; order Lepidoptera; family Geometridae; genus Timandra; species Timandra comae. Next base: position 1,059,121 of record OY292361.1, on the reverse strand, counting down.
AATTCAAAATGTTTTTAGAAATCTATAATCTATCTTAAATACCATAGCAGTGTTATAAAACTAATATCTAATAATTTAATGCATTTTGTGCATACATTAGAATAGAATTTTCAATTTACAGCTTTTGTACAAGTTTTATTTAATTCAGCGTTGAATTAGGTTGGATAACAAAGTTAGTCAGCGCAGAGCGGGCCAGCTCGTGGTTATATTGACGCGCTACGATACTCCAACACCACGTTACGCTAATTAAAATGACAAAATATGTACGTATATATAATTTACATTAATTCGGTTTAAAAAAATGTAATAAGGTTTTATTTTTATCAATAATTAAGATAAAAGCTTATTTACTTTTTCTTATAAAGTTGATAGGTTAGATCAAAGTTAAGATTTAGGAATAACATGCCTTAATAAAAGGGATAGTCCAAGAGGATAAATGAAGTCTAGAGAATATAATCCGAAAAAAACCTTTTCATAATACAATAAAATAGTACTCTATAACAAATAATCTAAGAAAAGTAAAAACACGCATCATTGCTTACTTTCATCCCTTTCCACATAATATGAGATAAAAATAAACAGTTGCTATCCCATTTAACCAAAATATCCGAACAATTCCGTAGAGAAACGATTTAAATCCAACACAGAGAGAAAATGCCAATTGGTCTGACCGCAAGCTTTGGGGAGGTTGCGAACTATTGAATTATTAAAGCCACGTCACGCGCCCCATCTTTGCTAATCTATCTTTTGTCACAGGACCAGACCATAGGTAGCGGTGCAGTTAGTTTGAACAACGCATTACTGTTGTGTTCGACAAAGGTTTCTGTTCACGTTTGAACAAGCTTTTGAGGTCAATTTGTAAACAGGAATTACTTGAGGTTAGGTTAGGTTAAATACAAAGGATTGCAGTAATTCTTTTAAGGGATATTGGTTTTAGTAAATTGTTAAGGGGAAAATTAGATAAAACGATAGAAAAACTACGACTGATGAATAAACTATGATTTTCTATCTAAGACCCTTCTAAGCTAAGCTTTGCAGGTAAACTTCGTAGATTGATCCAATCATATGATTGAATCTCTTGACAGTCTAATTTGATTGTTTGACAATTTCATAAAAATCGTCCAGCCGTGTTCATAGGTTAACTCTACACATCTATTTTAATACCTACTAGACGAACTTAATAAAAACATAACAGTCGACAATCGTCAAGCAAATCAAGTAAATGTCAATCAAACTTTTACGAAAAACAAAACGCTAGTTATGTTTAATGTGTGTACCTAACCGAATATGGACCGAATGTAATACCTACATTTTGTATCTGTGTACTGTATTGACTAACGAGCGGGTTCACTCATTGTGTACGCGACATTACCGCCGCAGATAGGTAACGTTCGATTTCCCAACGGATATAATTTCGAATTTCGAACAAGATATAAAATTGCCGATACCGATGTCATGGGATCTCTAATTGGTCCGCTGAATTAAAAATGTCTCTTCTCTATTAATGGAAGCCAGTCTCTTGTGGTTTGTTTTGTTGTAGGTATTTATTGATTGAGGGAATTCTTGTAAATCTATAGTTACCTACTTATTTAAGTTAGACTTGAACAGCTATCGAGTTTTATATTAGGTATTACGTAATACTACTCTACCTATTTTTATTTCTGTGTAATTAATATTACTTAGATTTCCTTTGTACATTAGCCCATTTGATTGTAATCATAAGTGCTTCTTTGTGGTCCAAACTGAATAAATAATATTTTTAATAAACCTGTTAGTTATTAATACCTGTGTAAGACACGTTACATCTGTTCCCCTGTAGAAAATACATCATCATATTTTTTATGGGATGGCAGGGGAAGAAAATGAGTATGCGGGTCACCTTATGGTAATTGATCACCATCGGCCATGGACATCAACTACTTACAGCGATTATTAAATGATTTTTCAACACACTTGCTCATAAAGGGGCTCTTATTTGTGCAAAAACAGTTGAATAATGACACGTTTTATTCACTAGTGAGTTATAGATTGTTTTTTAAATTGCTTTCATAATAAAAAAGTTTTGATACCAAAAAATTGTGTCCATACATTTTAAAAACAAACTTCAACTATGTTTCCTTACTTTTGGTAGGTCTATGGTCGATTCCATTCATTCATTCATTCGATTTTTTTTTTAATAAGTAAGTATATTCTTTTATTTTTTTTATATTTCTTTGTTGTGTTGGATGCGCGCGAATAGAAAAACTGTTTATTTATTAGCGAAAAATGATAATTTCTTCGCAAATGTGTTGAAAAACGTTGTATGGTACACTCGTGTATTGATGATTACTATCCTCGGCTATCTTCAGACCCTCGCCTGGCGGCTCGGGCCTCAATAGCGCCTCGGAAGTAATCACCAACTTACCTCGATTGTACCATAATATTTTTTTCATCCCACTAGCTCTTTGAATCGTGAATTTAGAACATCGTGTGCACCAAGTGTGATGATGTTTTGGATTCACAAACTGTCATACAACTTTTTTTTTATTTCAAATTCAAACTCGGAACCTCCTTGGTGTACTTACTTATTTTTTTATTTGCTTTGCGCGTGATATTTTTGCTTTTCACTTAATATTGTGACTGTTTTATGTTTTCATTTAGTGAATTCCTCGCTGAGGGGGGATGAAAAATAATGTGTTGCACAGAGTGCAAACAATTTTTAACCTTGTGCTCCTTTGACTCCCTCGTTAACGCTCAGGATTCTTATTTTGAATCCCTCGCTGCGCTCGTGATTCAATTTTAGAATCCTTCGCTGGCTCGGTCCTCAACTGGAGCCCCGGTTAAAAAGCAACTTTGCACTCTTGTATAACAAATAACTATTTATTTGATTAAAGGAATAAAATTGACACTGTTTTAAAAATCACAGAAATAACTGTCAAAATTCAAAATTATTGCTCGAATAAAATGATCTGGCGATGGAAAAATCAGCCCTTAGTAATTAAAATAGAAAAAGAAGTCATCGTCCCTTTAAAAATGAGAAATATATACGATTTAAAAGTTAAAAACAAAATGGCGGATAATATTTTCCCGCCATTACCCTTCAGACGTGGCGGTAGTACAAATGCAGAGCAATAACTAACGTACCTACACTGAAGACTTGGAACTAAAGCCGGTAATGGGTGTGTTTTGTGCAAATCGCCATCTTTTCTTCTTCCCGCGCTTTTTAGTAGTGATGGACGCCCATTTCGTAGTGCCGGATAATAAACAGTTTAATTACTTTTAAAGATAATGTTTCAATAAGAAGTTTCATTATTTTGTAATCCTAATTACGTATATGTATTGTGAAAGTTCAAAGATGTTAGATGTTACCTAGGCATCAGCTTCTAAAATATATAAAAAACATAATAACTTTAATAAACAAGTAAGTACTTACCCGACGATGTACCAACGCCTTGAATATAGCATGGCCTGCACTGACTTAAATCCGGTACAACATTTTGATAAAAGGGCACTTATTCGAACAAAAATAATAAACAAACACTTTGTATTCACAATCAACAAAAACTTCCATCTCACAACAAACTGTACCCACTCCATAAACCAAATCGACTGAAAAATTCTAAACAAAAATATCTGGTTGTGGAAGACAGTTAATAATTTCCAAGTCGAGTTTCCAAACTACCTCCATTTCCAGCTAGTATTATCCTTGGGGTCGCATCACTAGCGGTGTCGCCGGAACCGGACGGCGTCACTACGGCGCCTCGTCCGGAAACAGTTCGGGTGCGTTCAGAAACTCACTCCACATTGAATCAAGCGTGAACGCGTGAGGACTATAGACTACAGAGCACGGTCGAATGGAACCGCGGGAAAAAATTCAAAGTGTTGTCTGCCAGTTCTGGCAAGGAGCCCGAATAACGTTCTTTCAAATTTGGAACGTATGCCTTTCACAGTCCAGTAATTAGAGCTAACTTATTGGAACCAATAAAATCTATCTTCTTGCAACTGTTTCAGTTGATGTGGAGTTTCAATGAAAAAGTAATAAAAGTGTATTGATGTCGATTTGTTGCTGGACTCTTGGGAAATAAAGTAGTTGTATCCGTTTAGTTAAGTTCATCGTATTGCTTTTATGAACAAATAAGTGCTTGATAAGAGGATTCATGTTGAAGTAAATAATTAATTTGCATCCATTTGAAATACTACATTAGGTATAAGTACTAAAAGTGATACGTGGAAAATTTTGGAAGAGACCTTTTTCTTTTTCCACAAAACTGGTTAAAGAGATATAAAATTGTATCTACCATATAAAATAAGTAGTCTATGAGACTAACAGCAATGGATATCGGTTCGAATAAAAAAATAATACTAAGTTGATAAATAAAGGACTTATGATTATGAGGACGCACATAAAAACCGAATCGAAAACTTCCTCCTATTTAAATTGTATAATATATAAGTATTATTAAAAAAACAAACATTAAATTCCAAGGAGAACATAACCTAACCTTCCTCACAGTATTTATTGAACAAAAGACATATTACGAGCTCTAATACTATGTTAATTTATGTTTGTTTACTGAAAACGTAAAGGGGCTAGTGTGGGGGTACAGGATCGTAGCAGTTTATCGCTGTTTTTCCGACTTATTTACATTTGAAACGTATCCAGAGAGGCGGAAAGGGATATGCTCGTTACCCGCTTCCTAGTGTTGTAATGGTGATAATATTCGACAGTTTGTCACTGACAATAGGCTATTCTCCTATTTTTTCAAATATTTTTTAAAATGCTCATATATATCAGATAATCAAGGATTATTTTTATTTCTGCAAAATATACCTGCTAAATGTTAAAAAAAATATATCAAAAATTTGACTTAAAATATACGCGCCAAAACACCGACCGCCATGATGGTGGCGGCGACTGACGTCATATAAACTAAAATGAAGAAATGTCAAAATGCCAGTTTGTCTTGTACTCTTGTAGTGATTTAATATAATTTAATTTCAAGTAAAAATGAGTTTTTATAGCCCATATCGTTGGTGTGTAGCGTTGAATTGTAAAAATTCTACGTTGAAGACTCCAGAAAAGTTATTTATTAATGTGCCGACCGACGTTTCTATGAGAAATGTTTGGTTGGAACTCGCGGGACGAGATCCTGTAAAATATTCTAAGAAATCTCATTTATATCTTTGTGAGGATCACTTTGACGTAAGTACATAAGCTTTTTTTATTGATTTTTATTTAAATTACGATATTACTCTCTTTTTTACTATGTAAACGAGACTTTGAGGTTAGTAGTTTGTTGTTTGTAAAACGAGTGACGGACGACGAGCTTTAGTGAAATTGACGTCACATCATGGCGGTCGGCGTTTTCAATCACGTGACATACAGATAATGAAACCTCAATTTTAATTTTGAAAAATAAAATTAACCTTAGGTTTTCATGGGAAAATAACTTTATATTTGCATTTTCCGTGATGAAAACTATCCAAGTTATATAATTTCATAATTTATTGTTGATATAAGAAAATGGCCTATTGAGCATAACGAAAATCATACAACGAACTCGCGCTCGTAGGTAACGTTAGCACTTGATGCTTATTTCCATTGACAATTTTATTTTATTATGGTTACATAAATAATAAGTTTTGTTTGTTTTGTTACAAGGTTTTTCTGTAAATAAAAATTTAAGAAGACATTATACTTTTAGACGTAGTAAAATTCTAGGATACCTACCTAATTTTTCATAAGTAGAAGCGTAACTCGCGTGTGAACCTCGATACTTTTATCGAGGTACTTTGGTACATAACAGAAGGGACCTAAATACTTATAACCCAGACTAATTGTAAAGTGTCATTAATTTCGTAATTTTACTAATGTAACTAGGAGAAAATATAAATATAGGTACTTACTTTAATCTAATACTTACATATCTACTTATTATAATTGAAACACATGAATAGACGTTTTCAAATACAAAAGGTGCCTCAAGGTGTTTATAGCACATAAAATAAATCCGAATTAAATTCCTAAAAGCCGCAAACTTACCTGTGTTGCCATTTAACCGAAACAATTTTAATTAAATCTACGTATCTGTGTATTCAGCCGGCCGGTTCTATGCATTGTTACAATTTTCACAAAGAAATTCCGTTTGTGCAAGTGAAATAATACAAACAAAAGGATTAGAGTTTTTGGGATAACCGCGGACGATAGAAACAGGTGTTGGCGGATTGCACTGCGCCTTTTTGTTACCGCTTTGCGGTTTGCAAACAAACACTGCTCTGCAATCAAACTAATTAGTGTTGAGCTTTTATTAACACTACTTTACTCAACTAAAACGTTTGTAAGCTTTGTAATCAAAATGCGAAACCAAATAAAAAGCTATTTTTATTTACTCAATTAATAATAACATTATTTCCGTCGATGCCAATTCAAATTAAACAGACAGTTAATATTGGCAGATACTTATGAACAACACGGCTATAATTTACCGGCTACAAACGTATTCTCAGGAGGAGCGAGAAAATACTTCAAGTTATCGTAAGTGGTCCATTCGAGCCCATAGGGGCTTTATCTAACTTATGAAGGTTACAAACAAGATATAAGGTATATTTGTGGTCTTCCGGAACTTTCGGACGATTGACTATGTAACTAACTTATTTATCGAACGATATCTTATTTAGTGGGACAAGATTTATCGCCGCGTGTGGAAAGCGAGTTTGTTATTCGGTAGGTATCTATTACTTACCTCCGCCGCGCCGACGAGGTTGGGTAAATGTCTTGACCCTTCGATGATAGGTTAATACTTATGGTAAGTGCTAAGAAAAATACTTAATAAGTACAATTTTGGAAATTGAGTATTTGAAAAAAAAAACGTTTTGTGTTCAATGGAAAGATCATATAAAAGTTTTATAACAAACTAATTTTGTTTTTTGATTCTTTGCAATAATTAAAAAGTTACATTAAATTAAAAAATAAATTAAAATCCAGTACCGAAAACACGCCGATAGCTGTCTGTGACGTCATAATGTTAGTTTTGATTATTGTCGTGAACGCTGTACCATAGATTACTAAATAGTTACTACGCTGTACCATACACTTACTATAACATTATGACGTCACAAACATGACAACCAATTGTGGCGCGTTTACAGTCACGTGATTTTTATTTAAAGTTTATCAATTTTTAATTGATTCTAATTAGTTTAAAAAAACATTATTAAAGTTTTTAACATTGAATATCGATATAATTAAATATAAAGTATAAAAATACATTAAAAAAATCAGTAGTTCTTTTTTTTCAAATACTCAATTGTGGCGCACATCATGGTAATGAAAAACATTTTCAAAAGCAAAATAACGTTTATTACCAGACATTATTTATTTCTGCCAGAGAAAAATTTAAACTCTGTTGAAAGGAAACGACTAAGTTTCTGCTGCTATCTGGTGCAAGAGTAGCGCTGATATTCAGCCACTCTTTAACCCTGAGACTTAAGTAATAAACGGATTTAACGTTCCCTAAGGTTGTAGGTAAACGTAGGTAGATATTTTAATTGTTAGGCCCAGATATTTTAATTGTACCGAAAAGGTAAATCTAATATCTTTGGTAAAGCCACACAGACATTATACTTCCAACTTTACAAACATAAAGCTATCATTATATCTAAGTATAAGTACTTGTGGTTATATTACTTTAAAGGAACGTTTTTCAACCTACAAAGGATATGTTGACACGTCACTCTTTGTGTTGGAGGGTTAAAAATAAAAACGTAGTACTTTGTACAATAACTAGAGCATAAGTTGAGGACGATACGAATCTGCAGCGACGCTTACACAAACAATGGATAGCGTTTAGAGAGTCGGCGACAATACGCGCCGTCTTCATTGTAGCGCACAAGTATGGACGGGGCCGTATTCAGGACAGGGGCACTGGGTAGGAGGGGGAAGAATTGTATCGTTATAATAAGTTACACATACAAAACGTATTCAAATAGTAATCGCTGTATAATTTTATTCTTAGTTCTAAAAGCAGGTACGATTTCAATGTCTAGCAAAGCATCCTTATTTGCTATTTTTCAAACATGGCACAGGTTTGAAATCACCAACATACATATACATTACAAAGTTTTTGTCCTGAATTAGTAGGGATCTTATTTATTTATACTAATATTTTCAATATTGAGGGACTTAACTAAATGATGGGGGATGAATTAGTAGAAGTTAATGTCATCCCCCTAACAGTCCTGATTACACCCAGTATGCACCTTACAATACGCGACCGCGCCGCGCCTCGACTCACATTGTGCACAGCGAAATTATAATTGCTGCGGTATACTGGTGACCCAGAAATAAATACTCCACTTTAATGTTATTCCAGTGAATATCTCGCGCACACCGCGCCGCTAGACAAGCGATCGTTACGTCTTTAATAAATTGTATAGAGTTCGTTTTGTTGTTCAAATGAGAGTGCCGTCTAGGTGCTTCGAGTTCCTTGGCCCAGTTACTGCGACTCTCAAGATGTGCTTATTTAAAGTAACATTGAATTGATAAGTTAGTTTCAAAGGTAACGAGCTTTTAGGTTCTCTGCGACGCATTATTATGGTTCAAGTTTTAAGTGCAATTCTATTACATACTTATTTGATTTCTTGTCTTATAGCTATACTCGCTATACTCTATATAGCGATTATATTTTTGTAGTGCATTATGAACCGTATTGTTTCTATTGGTTGAGTATTATAAAGGAAATATTGTTTAAAATATAAAGTAGGTTAGTGGAAAGATGTATCGGTTCGTGATGAAAAAACTAATGGTCCTACGAATGGGTCGGGATTGAATGTAAAAAGAATGGATGAGACCACACATCATAAATTATAACTTTATTTGAGAAAAGATAACAACCATCCTCTATATCCACTTTATTGAAATCACTGTTGATTTTATTTCGAAATGCACTATCACACTACATAATACAACAACTACCAGGCAACAGTAGGTAAATTGTTTGTTTTTAAACCTTTTTAGGTATTTAGGGAACCTATAACATTTATTAGAGTTGAACTCAGAGACTACTTCCTTATCTATTAAAACATTTAGGACATCACTCACTTGATAATATCACAAGACAGAATTCTCTATCTAGTTAGGCGGGATTCTGTCGTCGTTTTTCTTCTCCCCGTTTATTTTATTAGATTTTCGTGATACACAAACTAAACTATTTACTTAATAATAGTTGCTGGCTTTCAGACAAATCAATGGTAAAAATAATCAATGATCTATCTTTTTCCTACTTTTTACATAAGTAGATAGAAACTAGAAAGGGACAACATTACCTTAATTAAATTATTACAATAAAACAATGAACACAGATCAATAACAGAGTATAATAAAATTCACCATAAATATATTATAAAATATACGATTGTAAATTCGTAACATAATTGTTTCTATACAAGTTGTAAACACAACCTACTTGTACCTAATTGGCTAACACTATTACAGGGCCGTACTCAGCACTGGGTAACCATAAAATGGGGCAACATATAAAAAACTAAATAACATTGATATGTTCATAAAATAGACATAAAAAATAAAATTTAAATAATATCAAAGCTTACTTTACATTCTTAGGGCAAGTTTTAAATTTGTCAATATATTAAAATTAGGTCCATCAACTTTTATTATTCCGTTAAGTTATTTAAAATTACTTATTCGCTTAAAAAAACATCAAAACATTACTCTTAAAAATACATAAAACAATTCAGATACACGATTTGCAATACACAACAATGTTTTTAACAAAAATATATACAATTCGTAAGTGTTAAAATTTGAGCTAGACATTAGAACCCCTTTATTAAGCACCGAGTACGTATTAAATTAACTAACAAAAAGGTTTTATAGTTATTGTGGCACCTCTTTTTGTGGGACCTCCTTTTGTGGGACCTCTTTTTCTTTATAATAGTTTTCTGGGCCTTTAATGTAGTGATAGTTGATGAATCTCGCCCCTTGCGTTATTTGAGCACATTCGTTCGTTAAATGGCAGGCGAATAGCAACATGTTCCGTGGTTGGACCTTCCACGCGAACCTCATAAACACCAACGAGTACATACAGAGAGCTGGAATAGAGAAAAAACTTAGAATTATTTAAAGAAGAAAATATTATTAATTGTAAAATACTTTTTAAAGGTAAGTAATTGAAAGAATGAAAGAGCAATGTGTATAATGGAAATTATAACTGTGAGTTTTTTATCTGTCTGTAATCGAACCGATTTCGATAAAATTCGTTTAGATAATTCGTTGAAACGCAAAGAGATATATAAGTATTATGCACTCCACATATAATAAATAAACATATTTTTTTATGAATTTGCATGAAACAAATAAAAAGTGCTTGGATCTTTTAAACTAGTCAAACGATTTTAATGCAGTTTTCGCAATAAATAGAATGATTCAAGAGAAATCTTTGTGTGTATAGAATATGTATGTACTTATACTTAATTTAACGCGGATAAAACCTCAGGCAAATAGTGTATAAAATAATTTAATATTAATATGTTAATGTTATGTTACCAATTAAATAGTAAACAATGTTAGTTATCACCACTTAACATGAGAGACAAGCCATCAGTCGAGCCTTATGTTAGATTTAGATAACACAATTGCCTCTCGAGATTAACTAAGCTATGTTATAATTTAATTAAATACGAATCGCTCGTGTGATGTCGTGATAGCTCATATTTTTTATAATATGTAATTTATACTAAATCTTATACTTCTTTAAATTGTGTGAGGATATAATGAGAGTGAATGATTTTATAACAAAAAATAGTGCAAATATTTAACATAACCCAAATAGTGATAAGTTTGATAACTTTATCACAAAGTTTCAATTGCATAAAAAACAGGAATAAGCATATCATAATAAAAAAAAGTAACTAGGTTTTATTACGGTTACGGTCATAAAATATCATAAGAAGAATTCAAAGTATAGCACAAACACCCCTCCTTCATCCTGAGTACCTCCCAGGCACTAAAAAGCAAAATCTATTGGGAGCTCCAAAAAATAAAATATTCTGAAATTCACCCAATTTATGAGTAAAGTAACTACAGGAACCTATCAAGACTAATATTATTAAGATGAAGAGTTTATTTGCTTGAACACATTAATCTAAGGAACAATCGGTCGATTTTAAATCTTTTAGGCCTGATTTTTCCATCGTCAGATAACTTTATTCGAGGAATAACTTTGAAATTTTGACAGATATTTCATACAAAAACTTCTTCTTCTTTGCGTGTCGACTCATATTTTAGAGGACCAGAACTCGGCCACCGATATGGCACTATCAGTGGCGTTGTAGAGTTCCTCGCGTGTGCAATTGTTGGGACACGCACGGAAAAAAAAAATACAAAAACATACAAAAACTGTCAAATATATAATTTTATTCATCAAACAAAAGTTATCTGGCGATGGAAAATCGGCCCTTAATGTTAGATACTTTATTGAGGAAGGCTATAGACTATTATAACATTACACTACACCCAATAGGAACGGAGCTAACGCAAGTAAACCGCTGAGTACAGCTAATATAAAACATTATATCACAAGATCATTGTTATCTCAAAATCCTGCAGATAATTAACATAGTCCAGCGTCTTGTATGTACAGTATTATTTTTTATTGCTCTTAATGTGATAAAAAGAATGTAAATCTTAATAGTAAATATTGTTATCAGCGTCTGAGACTACAAGGTCAGTGATATACATAATCAGCGGCTAAACACTTGACTTGTGGTTCAATGCTAATCAGTCATCTGATATAAGTAATCTTATGATGTAGTAACTGCGCCCCGCCGTTTCACCTGCGTAGTTCCCGTTCCCGTAGAAATATGGGGATAAAATTATGCTAAAAACCTTTCCACCGAATCACTCTATCTATTAAAACAAACCGCATCAAAATCCGTTGCGTAGTCTTAAAGATCTAAGCATACATAGGGACAGAGAAAGCGACTTTGTTTTATATTATGTAGTGATTTTTAAGAAAAAATAATTTTAGACTGTATAGATGTAAAAAAAATCTCATATTGAGTGACAGTGAATAAACATTATCCAAAATAAAATTATATGCTTTGGACGATATTAACTAAGCCTTTTGCAATTTAATTGAGGGTTTTGTCAATTATATTTTTTTTAAACTAGTTTTGGAAATCATTTTTTACTTATTTTATTTGTATCAGTTTTTTTCCAGCAACAATTTTTTACAAGATAAATTCCTCTGTTACCCCCAATGCAGACAGAAGGTTGTTAAAGAACCAATTTGTATTTAAGACCAGAGTAACTGTATATCTATAAGTTTATAAATGGCAATGTAGCATCCCTAAAATTTGTATGATGCATACTTTAAATGTTAGTAAACAGAATACATAGACTAATTTCATAAAAAAAAACATAATATCATTACCAAATGTCATCTTCCCACTAATAAATTTGGGATCCTTCTTTGTGTCGGCTATGGCTGCCAGCGGTATGCCCCAATTTGCTACCGGACCCCAGAAATGTGTGCTGAAAATACAAATAATAAATTAAGTAATGGGCAGTATAATAAAAACTAGCTGTGCCTGTGGGAATTTTGGGATAAATAACTTTTTCGTTAAAAAATTAAGTAAAGGGACAGTCAAAAATAAAAAAATATATTTTTATATGTACTCTCTTGTTTGAATTTTGGTATTGCATATTTTATAGAAATTGCAAACACTTTAATTTTATTGATTTGTATAGATTATGATAAGTTCATATAATAATTTAATGTGATAAAGAGAAGATAGGTTGGGCACTTCAATGTTATGATTAAAAATTATATGTTTACCTCATCAAATAGTTCCTGAACTCTTGGCTTTTCAGCTGATCCAGCAGTTTTCTTGCAATCCCACTCATTTTTGCTGAAAATTAGTACAAACTGATTAAACTTACATACTTTTATATGAATAATATTTTATGTATTTATCTTGTATCTTTCTAACCAAGGCCAAGCTAATACATGTCACAGGAAATTTACATCTATTAATAATGGATAAGTTGCCGCTCATCAGCTAAGATACGGTATCTATTCACGAAAATAAAGCATTGAACTTGAAAACTATCTATCCATATTACAAAACATGTCAAGGTTACATTAATACAAAAAATAAATGGTAATTTGTCGGATAACACTAGTATTTAGTTTAATTTGTGTACTTACATAGATTTCTATAGAACTATTCGAAAATAAATTTTAAATTAATAATTAAAATGTGTATGTACTGTACGTACAGAGGAGGCAATCCAGTGCCCTTCACTAACCGAATGGACCATTCACACGAGGCCAATCCGTTAAGCCAATCCACTAAACCTTTCCAGTGTCTATCGTCATTGGCTCGAAGACGATCGATGCAGGCAGATTTGTCTTCATTTACACAACGCCCTAGCTAGTGGATTGGCTTAGTGGATTGGTGTCGTGTGAATGCTCTATATGTCAATGTCATCCATGTCATTTCACTTTGACTATGACAAATGAGATAATGACATGACATTAGCGTTACTATCATAATATGACTTGGCTAAGGAGGGTTGCGAAAATCCATGGTCATGGTGTAGAAATCTCATATAGTTTATTCCTCAATTTTTGGAGTGAAACTAAGTGGTTTCTTTCTATTATTACTACCCATCATAAAGGTAGTTTAATTGTATACTTATGTTTATTACCGGAGGACTCACTATCCAAGTCCCAATTTTTAAAAGAATGTTATTTAAGTTAAATGAAATGATACTCTTTCGTAGTTTTCATTTCAAGTTATACGTAAATTGAAACGTCTAAAATAACATCAATAAAGTCAATAAATAAACCGGAAAAACATTACAAAACTAATAAATGGAATAAAAATATGTAACAAAATGAATACAAAATTGGTAGAAGGGACCTACAAATGGGACTATTTCGCATGCTTGCAATAATTTACATGGTCGTATTCATAACCGTTTACTTCGGCTTGGTAGGAGCACTTACTTACGTTAGAAGCATGTTTGTACATCGCAAGTATGTTGAAAGGTATTGTTTTTTTTTAGATTATAAAAGAAACTGCTGAAGAAAGGTAGGTAGTGTATTCTCGGAAGATAGAAGGGTCTGGATGCATCTAGAAGTGGGAATGTTATTATCGAAAGTTAAATCGGCTTATAAGACCTCACTGTGAGGAGGAATCGGCGTACCACGCTTTACCAATGCGTATCGGTGATCCTAAACACGATCACGAGATATCAAGTGATATTCAATGTTCAGCAATACAAATTATCCAGCATTACTTTTTCTAGTAGTCTAAATAAATGATTAGGCTCGTACAGGAAAACAAGTTAGTGATTTCGATATTTTCTTTTCAGTTTCCCTTCAGAACTATACCCGGCGGAAAGATAAATAAAACAAGTCAATCAAATGTAAAATATATTTTATAATATCAATATGTAAAATGGACGGCACAAACAAGATTTAAGTCTCAAGTTGCACAAATACAGTCATATTAAAGTATCTTCTACATTGTTTTATTTGCGCTAGTTATTTCCTTTCACAAATTACAAAATGTTGCCTTAAAAATAAAGTTGTTTACAAACCCAGCTGCAATTAAAATCATTATTTGTAACTAATTGTGAAATTCAAAAACATTAGTTATCTTGTCACAGTACTTAACACAATGGTTCAATACATTTACAATAAATCATACTTAAAAATAATACAAAATATAAAAAATAAGATTCATAAGAAATCAGTCTATATTGCGGACGGTAAGTAAACTTAATAATTAAGAATCGGAATGGTTTTTTTTTTCAAATATAAGTACCAAAAATTCTACAATCTCTGTTTCTTACAAACCTTAAACAATGACTTGTAAACATTATCAATGTGGTATGGCTCATAACATCAAGTTAAGTTAAACACAATACAAAAATATTAAACTGGGCTTATCCAAAAATTGAATACATACTTTTTTTAAACTGGGTTTAACTAAATATATAAGAGATTCACTTTTAACTAAAACTACTTTGTAAACTTATAACACTACTTAGCTCCCTAAATAAGGCCACTAATGGTGAAACATAAAAAAGTGTATATGACATAAGAATAAAACATAAAAAGATAAGTATATAGGACATAGAATATGAGAAAAACCTTAGAAATATTGATATTTGCTGTTTCATATAGAGGTAGGTAGATATCATTACATAATTCATAAAAAATACATAAACTACTTTAATCAGATCATAAAAGTAAACATTTAAAACACTGTTTTTCAATACATATTTCTGAATCAAAAGATTGCTATAAACAAAAAAATATAAAGTTCCTATCAAAAGACCTCATGCGACTAATGCCATCTATTAGTAGACTTGTGAAACTTACCTCAACTTGTGCAATAGGTACAATATACCTACTATAGTTATAAAACTACTCTGTATAGCCGCCGCGCCCGCTAATCTACATTTAAACATGTCAATACGGGTCTCTTTATCGACGATAATGTTCTGGAATTCAGCCTCCATGATCTGTCCGTCGAAATATGTGATGGGATCCTCGAATGGGTACTCGTAACCTTGGAGACATTCGCATTTGTAACCGCCTACTTCGAAACCACGGCCCAGGATTGGTACACACTGGAATATGGAATAAAATTGATTATTTTAAACAAAAAATTTAATGGTTGCAGTAATTGAACACCTTATTTCTTATTTATTGTAAAACCTTAAAATTTCAACGTATTTTTATATAACTTCTAGTTTTGCCCAGTGGTTCGGATCAATAGTTCTTGAAATAATCGCGTTCAAACAAATACTCAAATCCTTGAGCTTACTAGCTTTTGCCCCGTTACTGGGCGGTGTGAACAGGCGAGTAACTATAAATAATATGTGCATCTCTTTTGTTTACACGGAATGCCGCCACGCGTCAGCCGGGCCGCCTTGTCGCAGTAACTATTTAGTAATCTGTGGTCTTGACGTAATATATAACTCGTGTGTACTCACGTATGAGGAGGCGCGGTCGCACTTGTCGGTGCCCTTGAAGGCGTTGGGCACGTAGCTCTTGTCGGGGCACTGGTTGATGTCCAGCGACGTCAGCGACATCGTCACCGCCACCGCGCCTCTGGAAACCGACACAGGAGTTTACAATATCGCATTATATCGTACTCTCTATCGACTTTAAAGCTACAAAGATTGGTGGCGAACATTTCATTGAATATCTAGTAATGACAAGTGTAAATCGGACCACATTTTTTTACTTGAATTGGCTTGCAGTTGACTACTATTCGCTTAATGAAAAGCGATGATACAGCCTGATATTTTTAGGTAAATGAATGCTTTAAAGATTGGTTTGGACTTTGAAGACGTTAAAGAAGTGGCTAGCAGTTCTTTTACGGAACATACAAAAGTCAAGAACATAAAAACCGTGTCTCACTTGAACTCTAGCTTGACTTTAACGCTGTCCCACCCGAAGAACGGCGCGGCGTATGTGAGCAGCCACTGCGGCGTGGCGCCGCGACAGTGGTAGCGGGGCTGCGCCCAGTGGCCGTGCGCCAGCGCCGCCGCAAGGTACGACGTCGGGTATCTCTCATATTGCTTCAGGTATTTGCCACTTTCGCCGTCTCGGATCTTCATTTTCAAGAAGTATTTCTCGAGCTGGTCGAAGTTGGTGGACCAGCGCTGTTTTAGGAAGTGGAACCATGGCTCGTTTGTGTAGACTTCCTCTGTAAGTATTATTAGGGGTGAAATGAGGTAGGAAAGACGACGATAGTTACAAATTGTAAGGTAAAGAAAAATTTGGAACAAAACCACCGAAAATAATTTGATCGATTTGATTTGAAATAAAACAAACCAAAAATTATAGTAACTTACTCAAAAATTCATTTATAAAATGTACTTTTTGCTTTCATGAATGCACCTACTTTTTAACCCCCGACGCAAAAAGAGGGGTAATATAAGTTTGACGTGTCTGTGTGTGTGTGTATCTGTTTGTCTGTGGCATCATAGCTCCCGAACGGATGAACCGATTTCAATTTAGTTCTTTTTTGTATTAAAAAGGACTTACGTGCGAGTGTTCTTAGACATGTTTGATGAAAATCGGTTGACCCGTTTAAAAGTTATGGGGGTTTGAAAATAATTGTGTTGGGGGTTTTTAAAATTTTTAATTTAATGTTATAATTGTACTGATTCATAAACATACCAGTTTTGTTCAACCTGGCCAGATCTTCCAACTTGAACTTCCTGGTGTTCAATTCTGTCTTGTACGCGTACGGCGCGAAGAAAGTACGATTGGTGAACTTGTTACGGTCCCAATATGTACCTGAAATATACGCATTATACGTTTATCAATTAGGAATTAAAATAAATAATTTTCTGTTTACACAAGACAAGCGTTAGCAACCGACTGGCTGATCTATCAACATAAAGCTTAAACCACTGAATTCTGCTAAAATTGGCACTCAAATAGTCATTATGACGTAGGCATCGGCTAAGAAAGAAAAATATTTTTTTTTTTATTTCAATGAGTATTTTGACGAATTTGTATGATCCACAAATCATGACAATTGTAAAGGGGCATTTTAGCGTTAAAACTTGTCTCAACAAAAACCATACCCTTTATTATAATAAATCAATTGATTTCACACAAACCTGCAGACCAGATTTTCGAATCTCCGAGTACAATAGCCAGGGTTTCTCCAAACATTTGATCTTCTGTTAACGGTTTGTCAGCGACGCGATTGCCGCTGAATACTTCTTGGGGATCTGACACCTGTGGGATTGACATGTTACTTGTTTACAGACTCTTCTCCGCAATTAGACGACGCATTTTGCGTGGGATTAAAGTGACTCTTAAATTTCGAACTATGAATATCAAGAGCACTATAAGGTGTCCCCTAACTATAGGACAGACGACTGGATATGGGGCATAGTCCACTGTCGAAACTGTGGACGATATATCGTGACAATATAACATTAATAACATTGATAACATTTGATTATTAAAACACACTTTTTTGCACTTCTAAAATTTTTAAGTCAAAGGGCTAAAAACTATCCGCCTTAATTATAAACATTTCATAAACCAATTTTAGTTAAAGTGTTTTGCGCCTGTCACACCATCTATCATTTGTAAAAGTGTGAAAGTGACAATAGTTATTTGTTATACAAGAGTGCAAAATTGCTTTTTAACCGGGGCTCCAGTTGAGGACCGAGCCAGCGAAGGATTCTAAAATTGAATCACGAGTGCAGCGAGGGATTCAAAATAAGAATCCTGAGCGTCAGCGAGGGACTCAAAGGAGCACAAGGTTAAAAATTGTTTGCACTCGAGTGCAACACATTATTTTTCATCCCCCCTCAGCGAGGAAATTACTAAATGGAAACATAAATCAATCACAATATTAAATGAAAAGAAAATATCACGCGCAAAGCAATTTAAAAAATAAGTAAGTCTTGTACACCAAGAAGGTTCCGATCCGAGTTAGAATTTATTTGTGTATTCAAAGCGGTTTATTCCTATTTCGGCACCTTCCCATTTCGGCACTCTTGAGGTCATTGAAAAATATGTAGCATTGAGTAACAGTGTTACTTATCGGTATTTTTTTACCAATGTGTAACAATGAAATATGTGTACAAACAGCATTCGTTCTTTTTTGTCGGTGACCGTACCTTCGTTTATCGACGTCATAATTTCATGGGTGCCGAAATGGGAAGGTGCCGAAATGGAAATAAACCTTCAAAACATCATGTTTCAAACATCAGTGCACACGTTGTACTAAATTCAAATTTACTTTAACCTCTAGAGCGCAAAAACGACTTTTACTCCCAGTTATCGAAAATGCCTTGGGTCCTGCACGGCCTGTCACAGCCACCCCGATACTTTCCACTCTTGAGATTAAACTTTCGACTTTTACCCCCAGATATCGAGGATTAAAAACATACTTTCCGAGCTAGTGGGATGAAAAATATATTTTAACTAACATTTATTAGTTTATTATATTTTTATGAATAAAGGGGTACATCTTTGGATCAGCGATTCTCAGTGTGCACCGCGAACCCTAGGGTTCCGACCTCTGGCTCTGACCTTAGTCCGACCTCTGGCTCTGACCTTAGTCCGACCTCTGGCTCTGACCTTAGTCCGACCTCTGGCTCTGACCTGAGTCCGACCTCTGGCTCTGACCTTAGACTGACCTCTGGCTCTGACCTTAGACTGACCTCTGGCTCTGACCCGACTGACTGACGCGACTGACTGACGCGACTGACTGACCCGACTGACTGACCCGACTGACTGACCCGACTGACTGACCCGACTGACTGACCCGACTGACTGACCCGACTGACTGACCCGACTGACTGACCCGACTGACTGACCCGACTGACTGACCCGACTGACTGACCCGACTGACTGACCCGACTGACTGACCCGACTGACTGACCCGACTGACTGACCCGACTGACTGACCCGACTGACTGACCCGACTGACTGACCCGACTGACTGACCCGACTGACTGAGCCGACTGACTGACCCGACTGACTGACCCGACTGACTGACCCGACTGACTGACCCGACTGACTGACCCGACTGACTGACCCGACTGACTGACCCGACTGACTGACCCGACTGACTGACCCGACTGACTGACCCGACTGACTGACCCGACTGACTGACTGACCTGACTGACTGACCTGACTGACTGACCTGACTGACTGACCTGACTGACTGACCTGACTGACTGACCTGACTGACTGACCTGACTGACTGACCTGACTGACTGACCTGACTGACTGACCTGACTGACTGACCTGACTGACTGACCTGACTGACTGACCTGACTGACTGACCTGACTGACTGACCTGACTGACTGACCTGACTGACTGACCTGACTGACTGACCTGACTGACTGACCTGACTGACTGACCTGACTGACTGACCTGACTGACTGACCTGACTGACTGACCTGACTGACTGACCTGACTGACTGACCTGACTGACTGACCTGACTGACTGACCTGACTGACTGACCTGACTGACTGACCTGACTGACTGACCTGACTGACTGACCTGACTGACTGACCTGACTGACTGACCTGACTGACTGACCTGACTGACTGACCTGACTGACTGACCTGACTGACTGACCTGACTGACTGACCTGACTGACTGACCTGACTGACTGACCTGACTGACTGACCTGACTGACTGACCTGACTGACTGACCTGACTGACTGACCTGACTGACTGACCTGACTGACTGACCTGACTGACTGACCTGACTGACTGACCTGACTGACTGACCTGACTGACTGACCTGACTGACTGACCTGACTGACTGACCTGACTGACTGACCTGACTGACTGACCTGACTGACTGACCTGACTGACTGACCTGACTGACTGACCTGACTGACTGACCTGACTGACTGACCTGACTGACTGACCTGACTGACTGACCTGACTGACTGACCTGACTGACTGACCTGACTGACTGACCTGACTGACTGACCTGACTGACTGACCTGACTGACTGACCTGACTGACTGACCTGACTGACTGACCTGACTGACTGACCTGACTGACTGACCTGACTGACTGACCTGACTGACTGACCTGACTGACTGACCTGACTGACTGACCTGACTGACTGACCTGACTGACTGACCTGACTGACTGACCTGACTGACTGACCTGACTGACTGACCTGACTGACTGACCTGACTGACTGACCTGACTGACTGACCTGACTGACTGACCTGACTGACTGACCTGACTGACTGACCTGACTGACTGACCTGACTGACTGACCTGACTGACTGACCTGACTGACTGACCTGACTGACTGACCTGACTGACTGACCTGACTGACTGACCTGACTGACTGACCTGACTGACTGACCTGACTGACTGACCTGACTGACTGACCTGACTGACTGACCTGACTGACTGACCTGACTGACTGACCTGACTGACTGACCTGACTGACTGACCTGACTGACTGACCTGACTGACTGACCTGACTGACTGACCTGACTGACTGACCTGACTGACTGACCTGACTGACTGACCTGACTGACTGACCTGACTGACTGACCTGACTGACTGACCTGACTGACTGACCTGACTGACTGACCTGACTGACTGACCTGACTGACTGACCTGACTGACTGACCTGACTGACTGACCTGACTGACTGACCTGACTGACTGACCTGACTGACTGACCTGACTGACTGACCTGACTGACTGACCTGACTGACTGACCTGACTGACTGACCTGACTGACTGACCTGACTGACTGACCTGACTGACTGACCTGACTGACTGACCTGACTGACTGACCTGACTGACTGACTGACCTGACTGACTGACCTGACTGACTGACCTGACTGACTGACCTGACTGACTGACCTGACTGACTGACCTGACTGACTGACCTGACTGAATGACCTGACTGACTGACCTGACTGACTGACCTGACTGACTGACCTGACTGACTGACCTGACTGACTGACCTGACTGACTGACCTGACTGACTGACCTGACTGACTGACCTGACTGACTGACCTGACTGACTGACCTGACTGACTGACCTGACTGACTGACCTGACTGACTGACCTGACTGACTGACCTGACTGACTGACCTGACTGACTGACTGACCTGACTGACTGACCTGACTGACTGACCTGACTGACTGACCTGACTGACTGACCTGACTGACTGACCTGACTGACTGACCTGACTGACTGACCTGACTGACTGACCTGACTGACCTGACTGACTGACCTGACTGACTGACCTGACTGACTGACCTGACTGACTGACCTGACTGACTGACCTGACTGACTGACCTGACTGACTGACCTGACTGACTGACCTGACTGACTGACCTGACTGACTGACCTGACTGACTGACTGACAAGAGGGTTTTTTTTTTTTTTTTTTTTTTTTTTTTTTTTTTTTTCACTTGCTCTCATTTATTGTCATATTGTCGTCCCAAATCTGTAATAATATTCATGTTAATATAACGATATATACCTGTAAGAAAGCACTGATAAAGTTGGCTAATCTGAGCGCCATCTTAGCCTGGCTCTCAAGTTGTTCTTTGGCTCCGTAAGCGATGTCACCATTCAAGTACAAGTCGGATGGGTTGTATCTGTCAATAGGAAAGCAAAAATTAAGATGGCACCTCAATGGTGCGCGGACGGAAGTCGCTGAGTTTTTTAGTGGACTGGCCTTGCTCTTCAGGCGTGGAGAGTTCTACATAATACCCGGGAATCCTCCCCTCCATTCCCGAGGCGTATGCGATTAACTCAGCGTGGAAATAAAATATAGATACAGTAACTTGCAGTTAAAAGGTACCACTCTTGGTTTGCGATTAGGCAGACGACCTGCGTAAAGTGGCGGGAAAGAACTGGGTGGTGAGAACTGAAGACCGAGCTCGGTGGCGTTCATTGGGAGAGGCCTATGTCCAGTAGTGGACGACTACGGGTTGATGATGATGATGATGACTCTTGGTTGGCAATACCAAACAAGAGGGGTATCTTTTATCTGCAGCTGACTGTATTATAACAATGTAGGTAAGTACATACTTGGAACAGTTATGCGGCTGCACGCCCTTGATGAAGTTGAGCGCCTCGTAGACGTTGAGGCGCGGCTGGTGCAGCGCGTCGCGGCCCGTCGTCGTGTTCACGTACTCCGAATGACGCTCGCGGAACAACGTGCGCATGTACTCGGACGCCTTCTCCCAGCGGACCGGGAGACGTTGGATCCCTGGTCATAGGAACGGATAAGGTTCTGCTTAAGTTTTAGAAGTAAACAGAGAAAATGTGTCATAATCGCGTCGAATAATCTACATAAGGTTAGAAAATTTGCACAAGAAATATGGTAGGCGCGGGAGTCGCGCGTTCCAATTCATAAATTTAAATAGAACTAGACTTGTACGTAGCGTCGGCGTACAGTTTACGTGCCGCTCCTGCGCATCCCCGTGCCGAAGCAGCGGGGTATGTGGGACTCACCCTCCACCAACATGGAGCGGTGGAGGTCCTCCCCCCTAAACCCCCCCACTACCCCCCGGGGCCGACCCCGCCGGGCGCTGAGCGCGGCGCGCGGCGAGCGGGCCGCACGCAGCGCCCGGCGGGACTGCGATACCTACATGGTAGGTATAATGTGACTCACATCCGATCTTGTCGCAGTCGAAGTTGTTGTAGTAGATGTCGGAGGTGGCGCGCTCGATGACCTCCCCGAGGTAGGGGCGCCGCACGGCGGACGGCAGGCGGCGCCCCGCCGCGCAGCGGCACTGGTAGCCCCCGCGACGGAAGCCCCAGCCGTGCAGCGGCTCGCACTACACATATACGACATTCATAGAAAACATCACACATATACACCATCAATAGTCTTAGAAATCATTGATAAAAGCGGGTGGTTACGGTGTATGCCCCTTTCTCCTCACATTTCATAAATGACAAAAGTTTTTAGTGTACTCTAGTGTATTTTGTAAAAATTTGTACTTACTTCTGTAGTTTCCTTACATCGAGCCGTAGCAGCGAATCTATTAGGTTTATCATTACCCTGACTCATTGGACACTGATTTATATCTATCCTGTCGTAATCCATTTCCATCACAACTGCTGCAGTGTAACTGAAATGAAGAAAATCAAGTTTAAAAAAATTCACAATGGATGCATTTCATTCAATTGTTTTGTAGCTACTCTAATGCAAGGTAGGTATAGTGAGACCTTGTATATAGTACAAGATTATTACTTTTTTCCTTACTAAAAATAAAGCTGTGAAGGATAGGGATGGTTGGAAGTGTTTGGGGGAGACCTTTGCCCAGCTGTGGGACAATATAAGTTAACAAAAAACAAAAACAAAATAAAGCTTAAAATAAATCTTAGTCATATTAATTTGAGACACAATACATGTTATATGATGTAATGCAGTCTTTAATGATGTATTGTTTACCATATACAGGGGCAGACAGACTGTTTGTTTAAATTTATGGACTCATGTCATCTATTAGATATACTGTTAGAGCTTATCAAGACCTTTATGACATGTGTTTAACATACAATTGATAAAGAAATATATTAATAAATAATAACAGCAATATCAAAATGTTTACAATTTCTTAAGAAATCCTACTAATATTATAAATGTAAAGTCTGTGAGTATTGACAGATATTTTTTATATAGTTTTTATAGTTATCATGGTTATTAGCACTCAAACTCAGCGTCGAAATATCGGAAACTCGAAATAAATAATATACATGGTAAATATCCCGTTAATCGTAACAATTTGAGATATTTGTTTATTATATTTTGATGTAAAAACTATGGTACATGATTTAATCTCTATAGAAAATAACAGGTAAACATAGGACTTTTTATTCTAGAAACCCTTGGAGATTACAAAAAATGAGAATTATGTAGTACACAACTACTATTACATTAAATATTAGCTATATTCTGCTGTTTTACTAGCATTCAATTTATCAATAATTTTCATATAAGAAAGTAAACATATCTGTATATTGACAAATATTTGTAAAAGTAGAAAAAATAAATTGCCTATTAATACTTACGTAGGATATTCAATGTGTCTGAATTGTGTGTGTCGCGGGTAGATGTCGGCGACGGGAGACACTGCGCCCACCAGCCACTTGTTCAGGCGGCCGCAGTCGAAGTATGGATGGGTCCAGTTTACTGGTCCTGGGGACTGGGGGAGAAAAATTATTCTGGATATTTTTTTAAGTTCATTTGTGGTAGAAGTTTTGTTTTATAGTTGAATGAGATTACTTTGTACATCTAAAATTCTTATTTTAATTTTAAATATGTTAAGATGGTAAACAGCATAGTAATTACAAAAACATCATGTCTCATCAAGTTAATATTACAGCCTCCTTCAATAAATGGACTAAGTATCAAAGAACATTTTTTGAAATTGGATTTTGTAGTCCCTAAGATGACAATTTCAATCAAACCAAAACTCTGTCTCTTTATAATATTAGTAAAAACTATACAAACCTCATCATTCCCTCGAGGTCCGTGGAAAGTAAATGTCTCATTGGTATTATTAGCATATCTGATCTCCACTTGGTAGGTTGTCTTAGTATCATGTCGTTTCTCAACTTGATCAGGCAAAAACAACTTATACCACTCATTGGTACGGTAAAACTCTGAAGTATAATCCTTAGACAAGCTTTCTGGGTCAAAAGCACCGAGATCGTCAACATAAAACGTGTTCAAAGTTGATATCTTTTGTAGATGGACAGGGTCATTGAAATCATCAGCTCGGTACGCTCTTGGGGCGAATCTAGGCATTGTTTTGTTGAAGAATCCTCTGTATGAAGATGTATATGACATGTTGGGAGAGAAGTAAATAGAGCTAGCGTTGATGTACGGGTTGGCAGCAACATCCGCGACCGCCGACAAGAAATAATACATCATACCGGGGTCATAGGTATCATTGATGGCCGGCCTTATAAACCTCGACTGCAGTATATAACTCCAGAAAAACGCCCGGTTCATAGCCATATTATGTAAATGTAACATAGCCGTACGATTCGGGAATATAGGATTTATGTTTATTTCTTTCACATCCGGGTGATGCGACACAGAATCTTCCGGTAAGAACAGATCATCCTGATGACTTATAAAGCAATTATCTGGATTTATCTTGTCCATTTTTCCTCGAATTTCATCAAAAGCATCTCGTATTTGCCACTCATATTGACCGGCCACACCCCACAACAATGCACAAAGCGAAACCGCTAATAAACTTAAGTTTATAGTTTCCATTTTAGTAGCAATTTACTGGACCACTTTAATTCATCGTGTTTTGATTAATAATTGTAATTATTATTTTAGTTTTAATATAAAACAAAGGCAAATTGACTTTATATTTGCGCTTGGCCGCTTGTTGAATTTTGATTTTTGAAGTTGTTTCTTGGTTGGTTGAATTTTCAAATCACAGATCACTTCACTTGACAGACAGGCAACAAGACAGTAAGACAGAACATTTGACTCACTCATCATTGGTTGACAAATGGTTGACAACGACATTTAAAAAATTTTGATTATTGAGATTTTGCCGACCCAAAATAAAATAACCTCTAAAATTGAGGGATTGTTTGTAATTTTTAAGATAAAATCGTAATTTATTAGATGTAAATTAATTAAACTCTACCAGAATTGTGCGATAGAAAACAATATCATGGCTGCGACTTTATTTCGTAAGTTATTCAATAATGATATTTCAATATGCTGTAGTTGTATGTGAAGAAATTAATTTATGTTAAAAATATTTACCTTTACAGGTTCTGTGCTAAATACTACATTATCTTTTTATTCGAGTAACAATACAAGTTTGGTGAGTAATTTTATACTTTATCAAATAATAATATATATTTATTTATCAGTAAAATTAAAAGTGTATCATTGGGGTTATTGGTTGCCTATTAAAAATAAACCTATGATTATTTCAGAGGTCTATCCACACTGCGGCTGTATATTACGCGGCCCGTAAAGGCACTAGGGCGAAGGCCCGCGCTAAGAAAGTAAAGGTTGAAGTTACTAAAGTTGGTTTTATTCCCCACAATCAAAGAGGTAGAGGCAGGTAAATTAATTTTTAAAATATAATTAAACTACACTTCCCATTATATTTATAAAATATGTACATATAACTTTCAATCGCAGTTGTAAATTAATTATACTTTTTTATTAAATTCAGGATTGGTTTGGTTTCTCTAAAAATTGTGTCCTACCATTTTATTATGAAACAAAATGCAATGCCCAGTAAAATTTTCTTTCCATATCTTATTGGGGCTTATTTTTAATTAAACCATATTTTGGTGGAATGTCGGTCTTTATAAATGCTATCAGATTTCCACCACCCCCCTCATAGATACTATTGCAGATGTAAATCTATACAATTTAAATAATGAACACCTTTTCTGATAGGCTAGATACAGGTACTAATCTAGATAGGGGTCAGTTGCTACATGAAGCTGATACAGTGACTACCTTTTTATAAAATATTATTGATTAATATAACTTACCAGCTTTATCTAAAATAACCACCATTCCAGACTCACAGCAACATTAACAAACAAACATGCAGATGACTCGTACAAACCAGTGGCCAAGGATGATGTGTTCCCATTAAAGTTCTTCCAATGGGTGGTGTACTCCGCTGAGGATGCAGTGAAGGCCCATCAGGAGACTCACGACAAGACTATGTACAACCAGCCTGATGCCTATGTCTTTGCACAGGTTCAGTTTAACATGGCTGCTGTTAAAGCGGTAAGAGATTATAAAAGATGCTCTAATTTTAGTAGTCAGAATTTTTTGGCTAACTCTACTTATAAAGGTTTCCTTATGGCCAGTGCACTGAGGTAAGCTGATGATGATTATTAAATGAATTCAGCTACTTCATCTGATATAAAAAAGGAAGTTTTGTTTGTTTTTATTTTTATTTTACCTCTGATCCTATTTGTATGAAACTTTTGGTGTTAGTATACCATTATAATTCAATATCATACAAGTTATTTACAATAAGACATGCTCAATAATCAGGTATTGGTACAGACCTAAAAAAATTTTCTACTATATTACAGAACCGCTATGTGGAAAGTTTCACCCGTCTCTCCCTCCTGCCACACCCATTCCCGAGAGAGGAAGAGAGGACTATTCTCGCATTCTGTAAGGGGCCGGAGATGAACAAAGAGGTGTTGGAGGCCGGAGCCACTGTCGTTGGAGGGCCTGAGCTTGTTAAGAAGATCCAGGTATGGTTTTAGACAATTGATATTTTTATATAATTTTTATCATTACTCCTACTTAAGAATAAAATGATATCAGGATTCTTTTAGTCATTTGCTCACTTAGGATTCAATAAAAGTTATTCAAAGTATGTAATTCCGAATCGGTGGTAGATTCATTGACATTCACAAGTGCCTCATTGAGGCCTTAACTGAATAAATTATTTTTGACTTTGATTCAATACTGTTTCTGCTATTCTCAAAACAGTCTTTATTCAATTACAGGAAGGCCAAGTAAAACTGTTTGAATTTGACTATGTAATCGCCCATCCAAATATGATCACGGATTTGGTGCCAATCAGAGGGCTGATGAAGAAGAAGTTTCCTACTGTGAAGGCAGGCACCCTGGACACAGACCTGAAGACATTAGTCAAGAAACTGGCTGGAGGTATACAGTACAGAGTGGTTAGGGACGAGAAGCAAAGTAACTTTGGGTCGGTCGAAGTTGCCGTGGGCAGGGTGAGTTTGAATGATTTATATTCTAACTAAATGTATGAGTACATATTTATTAAATCAACATACCTGAGAAAAGACAAGATTTATGTAAAATAAAAAACATAAATTATTTTTTAGGGACACATACATTTTGCACTTTTTAATTTTTGCGCCATTTTCTGAAAATTTTCGACAACTTATATTATTTTTAAAAACTTATATATTTAAATTATTTAATATACATACTGATAATGATTTTTAGAAATATTTGATACTGAGATATTAATTTCAGCTAAACATGGAAGCAAAGCAAGTGGCTGAAAATATTGAAGCATTACTGAAAGATCTACAGTCTGTGCGCCCCAAGCGTGACGGTCTTTTCATTACCAGGTATTTATTTTTATTTTACTTATCAAAAGTTATAAGCAAAGTAAAAATTTAAAGTATTACAAAATCTGGATATCTATTATTCAATCACGCCTTTGGTAACTGAATAATATGAATTAGTTGACACATACATTAGTGGAGCTTAATATATAGCATAGTTAAGTTATCAAATTACGATTTAAACAGACATAGCTGGTGAAGCACACCTAGTATAAAAGTCTGAGTTAAGTATATTTTAAATACTCTTTTATTTCAATGAAAACGTTTATTTTTCAGATGCATCATAGTGAGCCCACCATCACATGAGAAACTTAAAATAGATCCATTTGTGTTTGTGGATCGTACATTATCTAAAGATGTTCAAGATGATAGCGATGATGAGAGTGAACCCATCGCCGCTATTGGCTAGTCCCACAATATATTGTAATATAATCTAGATTCGTTAGTTTAAATATATGAAATAGTTAGAATATTGTGTTTTCTTTTTCAATCATTTATTTTATAGATAGAAAGGATGAAAGAGCTTTTTATCATGAACGTTGGAAACGGTTGGCAAAACAAGCAACTACATGGCAGCACAAAATAACTAGAAATGTTAAAAAGATGAAAGAAAGTCTACTTGTTGCTTCACGTTTCAGTTACAAAACCGATTATGATAAAACTTTATCCTGGCATTAACATTTACAGGTTCACTGTCCAAGTTTATGAGCGGAACGGCAATTACACAAGTAAAACCATTGATAAGTAATAAAAATATTTAAATAATTTACATCTGGCAGCACTGCATTGACAAGATGATTAATCATTAATGTCAACGTCAAAATTTAAACGTCATCTGACCTTTGACTTTCAAATCAAAGAGGTGCGTTCAGAAACTAGAAAAATACTAATTTTAAACTCAGTTATAAAATTCAATGACCATTTTAAAAGGAATGGCAATTCGTAGCGTTGTTTTCAATAAAAAAATAATATAAATAAAGCTTTATTTAGCATGTTCGAAGAAAAAATAATTTAGTTGTATAAAAAATAAAATTACGTTTTCAATTATATATAGACAAAAACTAATTTTCGAACGCCTCTTACAGGGGCGTAAAACAATCCGCCATTTTGTCTCTATGACAATTTAGGTATTTTATTATTACAGAACCCGTAAAAATCTAAATAATCCTTGTACAAAAGTGAAGAAACAAAAACTGTGCAGTGTTTTCAGAGTCTGTGATATTTGTGATTCAAGTTATTTTGTTTTCGTTGACTTGACGTAGTAGGTATCATAGTTGTCCCGTTTTGACGTCGGATCTATTGAACTCTCTCTTGATAAATCAAAATGGGCACAAGAGAGGACGAATACGATTACTTGTTCAAAGGTAAATATTCTGGACCTGTCTATCTAGCCGGGGTTTGTGTTAAACACGTAGAAGTTCAGCTGCTGTGTCATACATAACATAGTCGAACTGTTTCATCTCCTAATGACGTACAAAAAATAAACTGATGTTAATTTCTCTTTGTTTTCTCTGCCAACTTCCACTAAACATCGCCCTGCACTTAATTTTCATCTCGAATCATGTTCGAAAGTTCATAAACATTGTTATAATCCTATTTGCATTATCATCAGCTGATTGGGTCATATTGATCGATCTTTTGTTAAAATTTTGATGTTCGTGACTCATCTTTATGTATCGCTATGATCTAATGGAAATTATAGGAATATAATTCTATAATATTTGCTATTAGTGCTGTAAACTAGTGTTAAACATTGGTTCTTTGTTCCAGTGGTACTCATAGGTGATTCTGGTGTTGGGAAAAGTAGTCTCCTTTCACGTTTCACTAGAAATGAATTCAATTTAGAGTCTAAATCTACAATAGGTGTGGAATTTGCAACAAGAAGTATAGAGGTAAGATCTCTTAAAATACTATTCCCATTGTTTTGTTACTAATTAAACATTTTCACATAATAAAAGTGCTATAACTACTAAAAATAATTAGCTTCAATTGATGATGACACATTCTTTGGTTGACAATGAATCAGCCTTTGTTATTGTGGTAAAAAAATATTGTTTTTGTTAAGTTTTAGACCTTATTGATAAACTTATCTGCAAACATTTCATATGTTTTTACAAAACCTCATTTGTTTCTAAAACAAGGTAAACATTATTATTTATGTAGATGTAGTTAACAATAATTATTGTTTTTCAATAATATATTTTCCTTTAGTTTTTATTCTCAATATTAAATTAAGTAATCCCTGTTTGCTAGTATCTCTAAAACTCAAAAGTGGTTTTACAAATTTAAACTGAGTTTATTAATTTTTTTGCTCTTCCAAAAAATTAAATCCTATTGAAAGTAATGATTGTTGAAAAGCAATTATTTCATAAGAAAATGTAATTAATACTTTGTGTTTTTAATGAATATTTTTTTTTTTTTATTATACAGTTTATCAGTTTAATTATGTATGATTATTTTTATCAATATCAATGCATAATAAAGAAAGTTTAGATAGGTAGCTAAATAATATAATTGAAACTTATGTAATAAAGTGTTTGTTAGTTAAATTAAATCAAGTTCAGTGACCTTTGTTGTCCGTTTCTTAATGAGATGATAGAGTGATTGATTATATTATGTTTTACTGTGAGTCCCTATGTATTATCTACTTATATGACTATCTATACATAATATAGTTTATACATACATAGGCATTGTGTTGTAGAGGTCATGACCTTGAAATATGTCGGGCTTGCTCATTGTTAAATGAAATTATTAAAATATTTTACTTGTTATATCTGAAAACTTAGTGGCAGTGCGTGCAGTCACCATTTCGGATTGCCAAACAAAGGGTTTATTTAATTCCCAATTATTTGTGAAATCCATGGATCTTTGTATAAGTCTGTGTGTGTGTGTTTGTGTGTGTATGGTTTTGTGTGTTGTTGTTAATACCCTAGCCCTAGCTAAATACAGTAATTAAACCTAGTAAGGGGTCTGTTTCTAATAAAATTGAAGTGATTGTGTTATGATATTACCCTATAAAGTTTCTATAAAAATACTTCATAATTAAATTAATAATGATTCCTTCTTCTTCTTAGTGTGTCGACTCATATTTTAAATGATTAATTACAATGATGATTTCTATCTTCATAGTATTAGTTCCATTAAATGTACATACATATTAAGCAGCAAAATATATTTCAAAGTAGTAGCAACACTTATTTTAAAAGTGTTACGAAATTAAGTTGAATTTCGATTAGTGCTAGATTTCTGCACTAACAGGATATAAATTTATGGAAAAAACACTGCCTAATACACATATCATTATGAAGTTTTGTGTGGGCGTACAATATACCTATTCATCTCAACTGAGATACCAATGACTAAATCATAAATATCTGAATCATCATCATATTACTATTATGTTTAGTAAAATGATAAAGGATAATTATTTCTTTACTTTATTAAATGAAATAATGTACTTTTTTAAAATTATTGAATTAGTTCATTCAAAGTTGTTAATAGTTTAGTGAACAGTTGGCCTATATGTAACATAGTAAGACAAAAACTTTTTTCTCATTGATGATAGGTATTAGTTCAATGAAAAACGTAAGCATAAATTTTATTAGTATTAAATTAAAATGAAATAGCCTTTCCGAATATTTTTACACATCCATGTTTTACAATTATTGTAGGTATTACTATGAATTGATATCTATCACTGGGCAATTTCAAATGAATATACACCAGACTAACATAATATTAACAGAACCGAAAGCTCAACTCAATAGGCCACTTCTAAACAAATTAATCATTGTTAACCTCCTCTCCTCATAGACCTCAGTGCAGTAAACCAGTTTGTTATAAATTAGCTGTATCCTGTAGTTTACCCGCATCGTAATTAGAATTAAACAACTGCTAATAATATACCAGAGTATGCATAGTTAAATGCTTTCTGTAAGTAGTAGTAAATCCTGTTTTTTTTATTCTGAAAGTATTCTGAAGGGTAGTTAGAATAACGCTGCTTTATCCCAAAAGTCGCAGCGAGCAGTCGCGGTACAATATTTCATAAATTTATGAACAATAGAAATGTATGTGAACAAGTAATTTAACTTTTCTAAAAAAAAAAAGTAACTTTTCACCTTGACGATATAGAAGCAGGTGCTTACCTATACACCTGTCAAGGCTGAGATCGGGGGATAAGCGATGCGATTTTAGCATATGAACACGCATTGGACAAGCGCGATAATTACACTATAACTCACATACTTATATCGTCAAAGAAAGAGAAGTCTTGGCCCTGTAATGTTATCTTGTGAAAAGTATAAATATTGAGTCATCTCTAAGCAGAAATGTTGAACAATTCAATTCATTGACCTGTCCCATGGTACAGGTGGACGGCAAAACAATAAAGGCCCAGATATGGGACACGGCGGGCCAGGAGCGGTACCGCGCGATCACGTCGGCGTACTACCGCGGGGCGGTGGGCGCTCTGCTCGTGTACGACATCGCGAAACATCTCTCGTACGAGAACGTGGAGCGGTGGCTGCGCGAGCTGAGGGACCACGCCGACCAGAACATACTCATCATGCTCGTCGGCAACAAGAGCGATCTCAGGCATCTTAGGTAATTAATGTGTTATACACGTACACGCACGCACGCAAAATACACGCACACAAACACACACACACAAACACACACACACACACACACACACACACACACACACACACACACACACACACACACACACACACACAAACACACGCACACACGCGCGCGCGCACTCGCATTAAACACACAACACATACACTATGCAAACAAACACACATTGATTTTAACACACACATACGCATTGTAAAGAATATTATTATAGTACAAATCGCTGAAGGTTCCTTTAAAGATAAATTAATTCTAATCCGATACATAGGCAATTAATACAGTTTCGTACACTGTATTTTATTAAACGTTAGTAATAAAAGAATTTATGAGGCGACTAAGCTATAAAGTTTTTAAGGAAAAAACAACATTATTTATAGTGGTTTGTTTGAAAATCAATTTCGTGTTTGTTTATCCTTAAAAGCTGTGATTTTTATCAAGCCAAGTCGAGAGGTATCTTTAAATGTAAATTCAGTTCATCAAATTAGTTTCTTTGTAGATGTAGAATGTAATATTAGTATTTAAAATTTCCAGATCCATACCTACAGAAGAAGCGAAAGCATTTGCGGAAAAGAATGGCCTTAGTTTTATTGAAACATCAGCCCTCGACTCCACCAATGTAGAGCCCGCATTCCAGAATATTCTTACTGGTGAGTTTACAACAAGTTTTATTCCTCTTTTTCAGTGTTTTTCCTATTTTTGTCATCTCGTTACGTCACAAAAACAATATTTTTTAACCTTTATATTTATGCTATACTTCTGAACCAATTTCTTTTTGTATTCCACATTTTCAAGAAACTTTAAAAAAAATTTAAATTACTTTCAAATATATTATGCAGGATAAATAAATCTGTTTTCATATAATAATACATTAAATTATATGTGTTTCTTTCCAATAACATGAAATAAATGTGGCATAAACAACAATGTCAGTAGTTAGTAATTGTGGATGGCTTTTAAACAGAATATTTGAACCTACGTAACAGACAAAAGTTTAAACAAGTGTTTATTCGTAATCCATTGTACATAACACAACCAGATACTGTTATAAAACTGATAATGAATAGTAATACAAAACGCCATGTTTATTTTAAATAAATATTCAATATTTTTACTTATCTTACGGTTCATACATTTAAGAAATTAGGTTTGTTATCTACTCCACATAATAATATAATTCATTCACCCTACGATAAGCAATAAATATTATTGTAATCTAATATTTGATTTCTCTATGGAGATAATAATGTGATCCATAATTTTGAATGAATCTTCACCTCTAGAGTCAGTCAAAAAGTCATCCAAAGTGTAATTATAGTATAACTAGCAGCGCCCCGCAGTTTTACCCCCGTAGTTCCCGTTCCCGGGAATACGGGGATAAAATATAGGCTATAACCTTCCTCGATAAATGAATAAAAATCGTACCAGTAGTTCCTGAGTTCCAGCGTTCAACCAAACAAACAATCAAACAAAATCTTCAGCTTTATATATTATTCATCATCAGCTCATAATGGCACGAGCCTACCCTTAATTAGGGTGATTAGGCCTTATATATTATAAGTATAGATTAAACTTTGATCGGCAGTATATTACGCTGACCACTTCGCCACCTAAACAGCTTAATAATTTTGAAGACAGTATTCAAATTGATATTAAAATCAGTCACGTATTGTCAAGGAAGCTACCAGATATCAATACACTAATATAATGATATTCAATGGTACCGTTATTGACCTCCGAACATTAAAATAGATTCGTGACGACAACGCACCGAATATGGGAGGTCACTGACACTCGTAATTGAATTATAAACTAATAACTTCGTCCTGCGATCTTACCTGATTTAATATGTACCACTGTAGGAATATTGGCGTGATACTATATTAGGGAATATGTAAGGTCATATTAGTTAGATTATTATCTGATTCAGGCAAAGTCAAACCAGACATAGGAGAATTCAAATAAGACGTAAGCGCGTTTATTTATAACAGTTTCTTCTGCGGTATAATATATTTTAGCGTGCCCGGTGGCCGGTGGTTTTACACCTGTGTGGGATTGGGAAAAACAATTAGAAATCGTGATATTATCATCAAATCTTCAGCCTCTTCAATGTCAGTAGAATTTAATAAGCATTGTGTAAAGCTTAAAAGACGTCTTATATTTTGCGCGCAATTACTACTGGCAGCATGGCGACAATTTGTCAGCAGCATAAATAAATGGAAATTGAATTAAATAAAACATTTCAAACGTCTTATTTTGAAGTCTTTTTACAGAAGTTTTCATACAAGATTTTGATTTATTTTGACTTAATTACCAGACTGCGCCAGAACGAGGGTTATTCATGAATGTTTCGTGCGTGTTCGTTGCAGAGATCTACCGGATCGTGTCGCAGAAGCAGATGCGCGAGCCGCCCGAGGGCGACGTGATCCGGCCCGACGCCGAGCCGGCCGACGCCCGGCCCTCGCAGGCCGACTCCGTGCGCCGCCAGTGCTGCCAGTAGCCACAGGTACACACGGACACACACACATACATACTACACGGCCCTCGCAGGCCGACTGCTGCCAGTAGCCACAGGTACACACGGACACACACACATACATACTACACGGCCCTCGCAGGCCGACTCCGTGCGCCGCCAGTGCTGCCAGTAGCCACAGGTACACACGGACACACACACATACATACTACACGGCCCTCGCAGGCCGACTGCTGCCAGTAGCCACAGGTACACACGGACACACACACATACATACTACACGGCCCTCGCAGGCCGACTCCGTGCGCCGCCAGTGCTGCCAGTAGCCACAGGTACACACGGACACACACACATACATACTACACGGCCCTCGCAGGCCGACTGCTGCCAGTAGCCACAGGTACACACGGACACACACACATACATACTACACGGCCCTCGCAGGCCGACTCCGTGCGCCGCCAGTGCTGCCAGTAGCCACAGGTACACACGGACACACACACATACATACTACACGGCCCTCGCAGGCCGACTGCTGCCAGTAGCCACAGGTACACACGGACACACACACATACATACTACACGGCCCTCGCAGGCCGACTGCTGCCAGTAGCCACAGGTACACACGGACACACACACATACATACTACACGGCCCTCGCAGGCCGACTGCTGCCAGTAGCCACAGGTACACACGGACACACACACATACATACTACACGGCCCTCGCAGGCCGACTGCTGCCAGTAGCCACAGGTACACACGGACACACACACATACATACTACACGGCCCTCGCAGGCCGACTCCGTGCGCCGCCAGTGCTGCCAGTAGCCACAGGTACACACGGACACACACACATACATACTACACGGCCCTCGCAGGCCGACTGCTGCCAGTAGCCACAGGTACACACGGACACACACACATACATACTACACGGCCCTCGCAGGCCGACTGCTGCCAGTAGCCACAGGTACACACGGACACACACACATACATACTACACGGCCCTCGCAGGCCGACTCCGTGCGCCGCCAGTGCTGCCAGTAGCCACAGGTACACACGGACACACACACATACATACTACACGGCCCTCGCAGGCCGACTGCTGCCAGTAGCCACAGGTACACACGGACACACACACATACATACTACACGGCCCTCGCAGGCCGACTGCTGCCAGTAGCCACAGGTACACACGGACACACACACATACATACTACACGGCCCTCGCAGGCCGACTCCGTGCGCCGCCAGTGCTGCCAGTAGCCACAGGTACACACGGACACACACACATACATACTACACGGCCCTCGCAGGCCGACTGCTGCCAGTAGCCACAGGTACACACGGACACACACACATACATACTACACGGCCCTCGCAGGCCGACTCCGTGCGCCGCCAGTGCTGCCAGTAGCCACAGGTACACACGGACACACACACATACATACTACACGGCCCTCGCAGGCCGACTCCGTGCGCCGCCAGTGCTGCCAGTAGCCACAGGTACACACGGACACACACACATACATACTACACGGCCCTCGCAGGCCGACTGCTGCCAGTAGCCACAGGTACACACGGACACACACACATACATACTACACGGCCCTCGCAGGCCGACTCCGTGCGCCGCCAGTGCTGCCAGTAGCCACAGGTACACACGGACACACACACATACATACTACACGGCCCTCGCAGGCCGACTCCGTGCGCCGCCAGTGCTGCCAGTAGCCACAGGTACACACGGACACACACACATACATACTACACGGCCCTCGCAGGCCGACTCCGTGCGCCGCCAGTGCTGCCAGTAGCCACAGGTACACACGGACACACACACATACATACTACACGGCCCTCGCAGGCCGACTCCGTGCGCCGCCAGTGCTGCCAGTAGCCACAGGTACACACGGACACACACACATACATACTACACGGCCCTCGCAGGCCGACTGCTGCCAGTAGCCACAGGTACACACGGACACACACACATACATACTACACGGCCCTCGCAGGCCGACTCCGTGCGCCGCCAGTGCTGCCAGTAGCCACAGGTACACACGGACACACACACATACATACTACACGGCCCTCGCAGGCCGACTGCTGCCAGTAGCCACAGGTACACACGGACACACACACATACATACTACACGGCCCTCGCAGGCCGACTGCTGCCAGTAGCCACAGGTACACACGGACACACACACATACATACTACACGGCCCTCGCAGGCCGACTCCGTGCGCCGCCAGTGCTGCCAGTAGCCACAGGTACACACGGACACACACACATACATACTACACGGCCCTCGCAGGCCGACTGCTGCCAGTAGCCACAGGTACACACGGACACACACACATACATACTACACGGCCCTCGCAGGCCGACTGCTGCCAGTAGCCACAGGTACACACGGACACACACACATACATACTACACGGCCCTCGCAGGCCGACTCCGTGCGCCGCCAGTGCTGCCAGTAGCCACAGGTACACACGGACACACACACATACATACTACACGGCCCTCGCAGGCCGACTGCTGCCAGTAGCCACAGGTACACACGGACACACACACATACATACTACACGGCCCTCGCAGGCCGACTGCTGCCAGTAGCCACAGGTACACACGGACACACACACATACATACTACACGGCCCTCGCAGGCCGACTCCGTGCGCCGCCAGTGCTGCCAGTAGCCACAGGTACACACGGACACACACACATACATACTACACGGCCCTCGCAGGCCGACTGCTGCCAGTAGCCACAGGTACACACGGACACACACACATACATACTACACGGCCCTCGCAGGCCGACTCCGTGCGCCGCCAGTGCTGCCAGTAGCCACAGGTACACACGGACACACACACATACATACTACACGGCCCTCGCAGGCCGACTGCTGCCAGTAGCCACAGGTACACACGGACACACACACATACATACTACACGGCCCTCGCAGGCCGACTCCGTGCGCCGCCAGTGCTGCCAGTAGCCACAGGTACACACGGACACACACACATACATACTACACGGCCCTCGCAGGCCGACTCCGTGCGCCGCCAGTGCTGCCAGTAGCCACAGGTACACACGGACACACACACATACATACTACACGGCCCTCGCAGGCCGACTCCGTGCGCCGCCAGTGCTGCCAGTAGCCACAGGTACACACGGACACACACACATACATACTACACGGCCCTCGCAGGCCGACTCCGTGCGCCGCCAGTGCTGCCAGTAGCCACAGGTACACACGGACACACACACATACATACTACACGGCCCTCGCAGGCCGACTGCTGCCAGTAGCCACAGGTACACACGGACACACACACATACATACTACACGGCCCTCGCAGGCCGACTCCGTGCGCCGCCAGTGCTGCCAGTAGCCACAGGTACACACGGACACACACACATACATACTACACGGCCCTCGCAGGCCGACTGCTGCCAGTAGCCACAGGTACACACGGACACACACACATACATACTACACGGCCCTCGCAGGCCGACTGCTGCCAGTAGCCACAGGTACACACGGACACACACACATACATACTACACGGCCCTCGCAGGCCGACTCCGTGCGCCGCCAGTGCTGCCAGTAGCCACAGGTACACACGGACACACACACATACATACTACACGGCCCTCGCAGGCCGACTCCGTGCGCCGCCAGTGCTGCCAGTAGCCACAGGTACACACGGACACACACACATACATACTACACGGCCCTCGCAGGCCGACTGCTGCCAGTAGCCACAGGTACACACGGACACACACACATACATACTACACGGCCCTCGCAGGCCGACTCCGTGCGCCGCCAGTGCTGCCAGTAGCCACAGGTACACACGGACACACACACATACATACTACACGGCCCTCGCAGGCCGACTGCTGCCAGTAGCCACAGGTACACACGGACACACACACATACATACTACACGGCCCTCGCAGGCCGACTGCTGCCAGTAGCCACAGGTACACACGGACACACACACATACATACTACACGGCCCTCGCAGGCCGACTCCGTGCGCCGCCAGTGCTGCCAGTAGCCACAGGTACACACGGACACACACACATACATACTACACGGCCCTCGCAGGCCGACTCCGTGCGCCGCCAGTGCTGCCAGTAGCCACAGGTACACACGGACACACACACATACATACTACACGGCCCTCGCAGGCCGACTCCGTGCGCCGCCAGTGCTGCCAGTAGCCACAGGTACACACGGACACACACACATACATACTACACGGCCCTCGCAGGCCGACTGCTGCCAGTAGCCACAGGTACACACGGACACACACACATACATACTACACGGCCCTCGCAGGCCGACTCCGTGCGCCGCCAGTGCTGCCAGTAGCCACAGGTACACACGGACACACACACATACATACTACACGGCCCTCGCAGGCCGACTGCTGCCAGTAGCCACAGGTACACACGGACACACACACATACATACTACACGGCCCTCGCAGGCCGACTGCTGCCAGTAGCCACAGGTACACACGGACACACACACATACATACTACACGGCCCTCGCAGGCCGACTGCTGCCAGTAGCCACAGGTACACACGGACACACACACATACATACTACACGGCCCTCGCAGGCCGACTGCTGCCAGTAGCCACAGGTACACACGGACACACACACATACATACTACACGGCCCTCGCAGGCCGACTCCGTGCGCCGCCAGTGCTGCCAGTAGCCACAGGTACACACGGACACACACACATACATACTACACGGCCCTCGCAGGCCGACTGCTGCCAGTAGCCACAGGTACACACGGACACACACACATACATACTACACGGCCCTCGCAGGCCGACTCCGTGCGCCGCCAGTGCTGCCAGTAGCCACAGGTACACACGGACACATTTTTTACCCGGAATAGGC
This sequence comes from Timandra comae, assembly GCA_958496195.1. Lineage (NCBI taxonomy): Eukaryota > Metazoa > Arthropoda > Insecta > Lepidoptera > Geometridae > Timandra > Timandra comae. Next base: position 1,018,416 of record OY292361.1, on the reverse strand, counting down.
TTGCACTTGACTGTAGCTCGCCTGATGGAAAGCGATGATACAGCTAAGATGGAGCGTGCTCGCCTAGAAGGTACCTATTCACTCGCGACTTAAAAAGACCGATAAAACATAGACAGACACACACATTCATACGTACTACACGGCGCACGCTAGCGACGCTGTACGCTGCCAGAGTTGCCAGTAACCACAGGTACATACCACACACACATATCACACACTCATGAATACTACGCACTAGCGACGCTCTGCGCTGCCCGTGGTATACATACACTACTGACATTCACGTATGTATCAACACTATCAACAAAATTTTTCAGTGTGTGGATATGTAATGTTAACATGACTAAATTATATTGTTGTTATTGCAGAATGTCCAGTGTATTGTCGGAGCCGAAGTGAGAGTGACACATGGCTGGAGATGAGAACTGCAATCAAAATGAATCATTCCCAAATAATGGTGTTGATCAACATCATCGTGTTGCCAGACCGAAAACGTTTACCTATTAACTGTGCTGTGATACAAACAAACACTCTGCGGCTTTTATTGTCGACAGTTTTAGCGTTCATATCTAATTAATATTATGTATAACATAGGTCAAAGTCGACAATCGGTGTTAAATATTTTTTATTCCCTAACAATGTGGCCAGTATATAGATTTTTTTAACACAACTGGCAATAAATTTTTAATATTTTCGTCTGGCAACACAAAATAAAAGCGGTTAAGAGTGGCTCATGTAGATAGCTTTGTGTAATTATTGATATTTAGTGTCCGAACGAAAATCCTAATAATAAAGTTAATGTAACACGACGAGACAACTAAATATAAACACAAGTTAGCGAACATGCTTTTGTTATAGTGTAAGCACCCTTGTTTTGGAGCTCCTAGTTATTACACATCGCCCGTGTAAATTATATACCTGAATACATTTTTATTTAGGTGTTAACATTATTATTTCGACCTAGTAGATAATTCATATTATATCTATTTATTTAGTGAAAATGAAAAAAATATATTACAAGTTGAACCGGTGGTCCATTTAGTTTGAATGAAATGTGAACACATACATACAAACAGCCGATCGATACTCGTTTATAGCACACATGAATAGCTTCAATGTAATTGTTTTGTATTTACATTAGCAGTTAGTGTTAATTAAGTAACGAAATAGCTTTTTTAAAATGGAAATGTTTTTGTTTATTTTACTGATATTACGTGCCTTCTGTGGACATCGCTTCACATTTTACATGTACATTTTAAAGCTTTGTTTTCGCGATTGTCCAAGTTAAAGATTGGTAGACGATAGACGTTATCTCGCGACGAGCGGACGATGGGACAGTGTAACGTTGTATTTAAAAATATATGTTATTGTATTATGGTCTTAAATATGCATGGTTATTTTTAGTGCCTATCTGTAATTACTTTATTAAAGACAAAGATAATAAAATAAAATATGTAAATTTATTGGGGGTTTTATTTTAATATTTCTACAGTCTATATATTTAATTACTTACCCATGATTAGGTTAATACAAACTACATGTAAGTATTTAATCAGTACAACTACACCTACTTCCTAAATCTACCTAGATTGACAATGAGTGCACCTACCCTACTATTCACAATGAGGCACTATATTATAAGCTGAATTAGATTTAGGAAGTTCAATAGTGAATCTTTCTGCTAAAGATTGCAGCCGATGTTTAATAAAAAACTGAAAACTGAGTAAGAAGATTTTGATGAGCTGAAACAAGAAACTTTCATTTTCGTGAAAACTTCTTAAATAACATAAGATTGGCAGGAAAGTTCCATTATCAAATCCTTTTCTGAATATAAAAAGTTATAAGTAAAAAAATATCAAACAATTCAATATCGTTGTCTATTGTGTACTCGCCTGAGCTCTCCTCATAGCAATGACGACTAATGTCCTGATTTAGACAAATACAGTAGAGCCTTAGAAAATTAAAACCCTGTGCTAAAAACCCACGAACCTGTATCTGATTGAGAAGAATGTGGTGTGGTAACGCAATACATCAATGTTCGAATTTCTTGAAAATTCGAATAGTGATGTATTATATGATCTCTCCTTGGAAATTCTCTGAGATATACACAGAAAAATACAAAAAAAATACAGATAAAAGTACCTACTTAAATAAAAACAACATTTAAAAACTGATTACTTATAATCAATTGCCTACACGTATGAAAAAGGGAAATTAAATTAACTCCGCCTTTGTGAGAGGGTTAAAATGATTCAAATCCAAAGTTTAAACACGTAGGATGTGTATAAGAATGAAAAGATACTGCTTATCATGGTGACTATAGTGACCGTGAATTATAATATATTTGAGAATAGCTATGCATGACGCAATACGCCCATTATTCGGTCGTATAAAGCAAGCATCAGTAGTTCGAACACTTCGTTTTATAACGTGAACACTTACGAACACCCGTGAAGATCTTATAACGTATAATTCGTTTTATCAAACTTATACTTGTTAATAACTAAAGGTGTTTCAATTACAACTGTGATCTGTTCGAAATTTTATTTTACGTGAGTATTTTTTTAACTTCAAATTTACTTATTCAATTCTGTGTTATCTTATCATATAATAGCATCACACAGGGTGATCCATTCTGATAATATAAAACTGAAGCGTTGTTTGTTTTATTGCACCTCCCATACGTTAAATAATTTAGTTTCTCTAGTTATTTATAAAGAAAAGAGAGTTCTTTCTTCCGTGCTTCCTACCTTGATTTTTTTAAAGTCGGTTAAAAAAATTTCAAGTTCACTGACAATTATTTTGATTTTTGACATCAAAAGTAACGAGATCATCCCGTCTACAAGATGCAAGATGCTACAAAAAACATATCAAAAGCAACACTTTTGTTAATTATTTACAGATCTTCAGCCAAAAAAAATTTGATTACTAAAGAGAAAATATCAAGAAGTTTTTGAATTTGTTTAGAAAAGGTGAACTCGTAAACAGTGAATAATAAAATCAGGATGCCTATTGTGATGTACCAAATGTCGGGCTCGGCGCCGTGCCGGCTCGTGGCGTTGGTGGCCGCGGCTTTAGACCTGGACCTCCAGCTGGTGGAACTCAATCTTATGGAGAAGGAGCATCTTAAACCTGAGTTTGCAAAGGTAATACATGAGTGTGAATGAGTGTGTGCGTAGTTTTTGATACCCTACATACAAGTTTCGAACTTAGTTAGGGGTACTATAATAATGAGATGATGTAGTGAATGATTATGTTATGTTAAAACCTATGCATGTGCTCGTAAGACGGCAGTATTTTATTAATTATTAACTAGAACTTACTAAGTAATTAATTTGGAAAGGTACTTTGTACAAGCTGGCATTTTTTATTGTTTAAACTTTAGAGGGCTTTACCTATCTGCGGGTATCAATGATGTTAGAGTACGAAAATCAGGACCGATGCAGCGCGATGACTGCTCTACGACACATAGAAACGCTCATGATATATAGAATTCAGATAAGAAATATCTGTGCAGCCCGAGTTTATGCAAAATGAACCCAGATTAGAGAGACTCAATTGCCAGTACGCCTCAGAAAGGTATAAGTAATTTCGGAAAACTGCCCCGGACATTTAGTTTAGGCAGGCCTTTCTAGATAAATACTTAGTAAGCGAAAATATAATTTAAACCGTCGTCTTTCTTTACCAGTTAAATCCGCAACACACAATCCCTACGATAGTAGACGATGGGTTCGTCCTGTGGGAGTCCCGCGCCATCGCCCGCTACCTCGTCAACAAGTACGGGAACGGCTCCTCCCTGTACCCCACTGAACCACAGGCGAGGGCCCTCGTCGACCACCGGCTCGACTTCGACTTGGGAACTCTGTACTCCAGATTTGGAAAATATTTCGTAAGTATGATATTATGGAAAGTCATGCAACGCTAACTTCTATTATGCAATATATTTTACTATTTAGTCGATTTATCAATGTTTGCGTATCAAGCAAAAGGCAGAAAATATTGTAAGATAAGTTCTTGGATATAAGGTTCTAGATAAGGTACTTGAGTGCAATTATTGCGTAATCTTCAATACAAACTCATATCATCATACATTTACAAAAGACTACGTACTAACTTATCCATTAAAAGCGGGTGATCGCCCGGTGGCGAGCAAACCGTTTGGGAAGTCATGGCGGTTTCTAAGAATTTCTTTTAAGTCAACTTTATTAATTTTAAAGTGCTCTATTGGCGAATTAGGCCCTTGGTTCGCGAGCTCGTAGGCGTTCCGGCAGTTTTGATCGCTAATAGATGAAATAGATCATTGCCTTTTACTCGTAGATCGGCTTCATAGCTACATAGCTATTCATATAATTTTATTTATAAAACTTCATATAATTCTTTCCAGTACCCTCAATTTTTAAGCGGTGCCAAACCAGATGAGGAATCGCTGAAGGTCTTACAAGAAGGTCTCGGTTTCCTGAACACGTTTTTGGAGAGCTCCGAGTACGCGGCCGGCTCTGAGCTCACCATCGCAGACCTCAGTCTCGTCGCCACTGTATCTACTATTGATGCTGTGGGGATCGATCTTGAACCTTATCCCAACATTAAAAGGTAAGAAATGGTTTAAAAGCATGGAAAAGAACTAGGCATTTCTTTTTGAGACGTGTAGAACAATGTAAGATGAATTTAAGTCTTTTAAAAATGAAAATGACAAGTCCATTCGTTTCCTAAATACTACGGTCTACTTTGGTCCTTCATCAGCCGATTTATAATCATCAAAAGTGGCATTTATCTATATTAAACCTCGCAAATTAATACCCCTAGTACTCTTTATTATAGCGTGTTAATACTTATTACGTAGACACATAATCAAATATCTTTATTAATTTATTACTTATCCATTTCTTTCACCAGGTGGTACGCACTCGTCAAGGCTACAGCTCCAGGCTACGAGACTGCTAACCAAAAAGGAATTGACAGCTTCAAACAACTCGTTCAAATAGTTAGAGCCAAACAAAAACAGTGAAATAATAAATATACTTAATAATAATTAAGTAATACTACACCTAGGTATTAAGTATTTTTCGAAAATAAATAAATAATAAAATATTTTATATTCTGAATGTTGTTTTTTATTTGATTTCGCAGACAGTCATCAAATACTTGTTTGTTCATATCCTAAACGAGTCTTTAATATAAGAGTAAGCTTAATTTGTTTATTTGTATCTTATTTGTACGGAGAGAAAGATTCAGTTAATCGATATACTCGTAATTCTCATCTCAGAAATTTTCCAATCGACTCTGATAAAACTGGTCTGATGCAAAGCTATGATGTCCTTTTGAGGTCAGAAAACTCGGTGAGTAATCCTAACTCATTATTACCGAAAGTGTGTAAGTATAGTGAATACTACTTACAATCTTTAAGCTTTAAAAAATATGATGAGATCCTGTTATGTTCATAGTTAAATAAATAAATGGACATTTTAATTTACTCAATCATATTTAAAACATAGTACGTAATATATAATTACATAGATACATAAGTTTTTATCATTTATCTCATACCGGCATTGCTGTTTGGTATGACTTATCATTTATTATGAGGCGATGTTTAAATTTGTTCGTATAATACCACTAGCAAGGCTGGTTAGTTTGCACTTCGTTTCAACGGGGATAACTTGTTTCTACTTCAGTAAAACTTCTATGTAAAGGTAAGTTCACTTTCAAAACTTTTACAACTGTTTTAAGTATGATAAGTACGTTTGTTTTTTATTAAGCTAAGCTGTTTATTTCCTCCTGTTCTTTTTACTAAGCTATGTTTTGTTTATTTCATAATAATAAATATGTACTTATTGTTTTTATGTTCATTTGGATAAAATTCAAGGTTCAAGGCTAATAAACTAATTATTACTTCACTTAGTCATCTTGTTTTCGACTGTGACTGTTTAATGATAATGACTTGCAATATTATTATCTACGAGTATTATATCAATATTATTATCTATATATAACGATTATATAGGTTATTTATTTTATAGATATGAGGTTAGTATTGGTACATTAGTACTTATAAAAAACCGAGGTAGATAATTTTGGATATGTTATAAAGTAAGTACCTAATTCAAAATGTATGTTAGTAAGAGTAAGCCACCCATGGTTCATGTAGTGAACCTATAGAGGTCATTTCGTGAGTAGTTTCTAGAAAGACATAGGATTGGGAAAGGAAATACAGTACAGGCTCTGAGCACCAGAGAGCATTCAGTAGAGGCTTGAGTATGAGACGAGACAATGAGAAGTTATAAGCCTAGGAAATAATTTTTTTTTAACTATAAAAACAAATTCTCTTTATTCAATAGGTAACCTGATAAAATCTAGTGAATCAATCAGTACCAAGTACAATGTCTATCATCTTATATCAAACCCTGGGGTCAGCCCCATGTCGGCTTGTGTTGCTGGTGGCAGCGGCCCTGAATCTCAACCTTGAACTGGTCGATCTCAATCTCATACAAAAGGAACATCTTACGCCTGAATTCTTAAAGGTAATTACCTACTCCATCATCTTCTTCATATACTTACCTTCTGACCTCTTACTAGACTAGAGGAATAGAGGATAGACATAACTTTTGATTGTTAGCTAACCCCATTTATAAGTTTGGGGAAATTTGAGACAATTCACATTTGGGAACAGCTACTAGAAGACAGATGGATGGGTATTTAAACCAGCTTATTATCTTATCTGTATCATGTATCTAGCATACTAGACACTATATTGTTATTTATAGTTTGAATCTTCTATCATTTCCAGATTAACCCACAACATACTGTTCCTACACTGGTAGACGATGGGTTCGTCCTGTGGGAGTCCCGCGCCATCGCCCGCTACCTCGTCAACAAGTACGGCGAAGGCTCCTCCCTGTACCCCACTGAACCACAGGCGAGGGCCCTCGTCGACCACCGGCTGGACTTCGATTTGGGAACCCTCTATCCTAGATTTGGAAAATATTTCGTAAGTATTTTTAGAAATGCATACGACACATCAGATCACGGAAGACAGAACTAGTTCTTATCTATTTTTTCTAATTCGTGCATCAGATAGGCTAATATTCTTAAAAGACGGGACCGACAATGGCGAAACTCAGACTAAGCCAGAGTTTCAAGAGATATTTGGCACCTATGTGCTTGGATGTGGTAAGCAATGCCTAGTTTTATTTTAATGTCATGTTGAAAAACTGGAACTGACTGTCATAATAGCTGGTGTAGGATCAGGAACACGAAGCAATTGCTTCGTGCGTAGAAAGGCCTCGGACGGGTCTTTGAAAAATCTACTTTAATCTATTTCGCATTATCAAAATAACAACTTCAATGATTTAAATTATTTACTTTTAGAAGCCAATGCTTTCACGAATTCTATTTCTCTCTCTAGTACCCTCAAATATTCGGCGGAGCCAAACCTGATGAAGAACTTCTCAAGAGTTTGCAAGAAGGTCTCGGTTTCCTGAACACGTTTTTGGAGAGCTCCCAGTACGCGGCTGGCTCTGAGCTCACCATCGCAGACCTCAGTCTCGTCGCCACTGTATCTACTATTGATGCTGTGGGGATCGATCTTGAACCTTATCCCAACATTAAAAGGTAAGAAATAGCTTAATAAATTATTGAAATACTTAAAGCAGGTAATAATTGTCCGTTTCCATTTCATCAGGTGGTTCAAACTGGTCAAATCTACTGCTCCAGGCTACGAAACTGCCAACCAAAAAGGAATTGATGGCTTCAAACAAAAGGTTCAGAAAATGAAAGCGAAGAGTGAACTGTAATTACAATTTACAATCCAAGAACTTTTTTATAGGAACTTTTTAATAAATAAACAATTTATATATTAAATTTTTATTTGTGCCTTAGAACTATCTTAAGATAAAGTTATACAAACAGTGTGGAAAAACGTTGTATATGAGTGTGTGAGTGAGTGGTGTGGTGGGATGTCGAGGGTTACTTCTTCATCATGTTGTTGACTAGCGCCTTGAACGCGTCCAAACCATCCTCGTTCGCCTCCTTGTACCCGGGGGCGGTCTTCTTTACTACGTCGTACCATCTGGAAGAAGAATTAGACTTAAAATAACGGAAAGGAATAAAACTTTCGAAACTATATTAATCAGATAAAATCAGAGTCATTGATATTGTACTGATTGCTAAGTAGCATTTTCTGCCAATCAGAAATATTAAGAAATATTTCGAAATAGTTATGTAAACAATAGCCCATTTACAGGACCACTGAACTCACCTCTTAATGTTACCATATTTCTTAAAGTCGATATCAGAAGCCTCGAAGCTGGAGACGCTGGCGATGAGACTCAGGTCGGCCAAGGTGAGGCCACGGCCGGCGACGTACGTCTGACCTTCCAGGAACTTGTCCAACAGCTGGAGAGCATCCTCGATCTTGGCTAGCTTGTCTTTGTCGGCTGGTGCTCCGGCGAACACTTGTGGGTACTGTGTATATACAACAATATTATTAGATAACTTATTTAATGTGATGTAATCATCGAAAAGGATTTTTGAAGTGACTGATTTTTCTAGTCTAGATGTTTCCAGGGCAATGTTACTTCGAGTTTGTATCTGTCCATAGTCCATCCATAGTGTCCATAATTTTATTGTTAGAAGTTACAAAACCTGATGTAGTAAGAGGCATAATAATTATCCTCGAATAGGTACGAGTAGATTTTTACGTTATACCCTAGATAACAGACACTTCCCACGCTAATTACACAGGTATTGTCTAAGTACTAGTCAAGTCACCAATAGCAACTGGTTAGCAAAAACACACTTACGAAATAGTCACTGAACCGCTGGTAAAGTGTGCCGATGTCGAAGTACAGTCTTTGGTCCACCATGGCTCTGGCCTTGGGCTCCTCAGGGTAGAGGGCTGAGCCTTTACCGTACTTGTTGGCGAGGTATGTGATGATGGCGCGCGACTCCCAGATTGAGAAGCCATCGTCTACCAACGTGGGCACTGTGTGTTGAGGATTTAGCTGGAAAAACAAAATGGCCGAATAAGTTTTGAGGAAAAGAAGAAGTGTAAGTAAATTGCGAGTGATTATTAGGTATCAATTTAGGAAGGCAAAGGACAAATACATACAGTGTAATTAAGTTAAATGTTGTTTTACATGTTTGTTCCGTCTATTCCAATGTTTGTTGAAAAGAACTTTAGGAACTTTTCCACTTTGAGGTCATTTGGTACCAAAAGTCGTTTCGAACAGTTGATCAATAAGTACAAAATGATATAGAATCGGTTCACGTTCGTTGTATTTCTTTAAAAAAACATCCAAAAATTGCGTTCAATCCAATTTCCCGCGTTTTTTAGAACGGACCACGCGATAATTATCTTCAAAACCTGTTACTGGGGTAATCAAAGTTACCAAACCAGATATTTTGTTGGGCACAAATAAAACCAAGTTATGTTTTTTGATTGCAAGTTTTGACCATTCGTTTGGGCTGCAAATATCTAATATTATAGACAGTTTTGTACATATTTATACCACAAAATGATGTCGGCATTCTAATGACTGCCGGCTATTACGAGGGAACTGGTTCTCAAGGACTTTCGGCACGCCATGCCCCGATTGGACCACGCATACCATAAAAGTTATTTTGTAATAATTATGTTCAAAAAAGTTCGTTTATCTTGTTCCTTTTTTGAGAATTTATACTTTTAGTGCTGGGTGGGTTTTATTAATGTAATTTTGTTAATCGAATCGATGGTTTTGAATAAAGTTCTAGATAAGGTAGTATGGTGGATAATCCAGACTATCCAAAATCGTGAAGAATTTGGTGTCCCGTAAAATTTTGATAAGAAAAAGTTTCAATAACTCCCTAAGTAGATAAGTTTAGCCGAAGAACCAACGCCCACATTAGGAATGCATTTTCCTCTAACTTCCATTACAAATGTACTACATGCTATGGCACCTAACTGGGATAATACCACAGCAAATATGTGTACCATTCAGTGCTGTCGGTGGTGTTTATCAAAAGTCTGTATTAATATATATATATAGTCTGTATTAAACACAGTCCACAAACAAGAGTTGAACGCCCTCTTGTTGTTACTGCAAGATTACATCATCATAGTAGATAGTCTCCCGGCAAAATGACCTTCGAAGTGTTTACATTGGAAACAACACTTTATTAGCTTTCAGATAAGGCTTATATTACACAGAAATAATATTAGATTTATGTGGTTTTAGTTGCAAGTTAATGGACGGAACTACTGGCCGAATGCCATGGAGTTCTTTGCCTTTAAAGCAGGTCTTTTATGCAATAAATATTTTCGAGTATTTAGAGAAACTGACTTAGAATTCTAATCAAGATTCGACTAGCTAGGGTCAATATACCTGCCTAGTAACGGACTTTGGCTATTCTAGTCAGAATGTTTATAAAATAACAAGTATTTCGGTGCTCTATCTATTACAATAATACTCAAGTCTAGTACCTGATTACACATGTGCTCGTCACAAGCGTGAGTAAGTATTTTTCCAACAGAATACTAAACGAAGTACTCGTTGTAATACTTATTTCGCAATAACGTACGTGCACATTATCTACTGGTAAACACAATAAAACATGGCCTATTCACACACAATTATCTATACCTTAAGTAGATAGATATGTCTTCAAGAAACTATAAGTTCCTATAAGTACTTTACCTTCAAGTACCTACGTAAATACCTCTTCATATTATCCCATATCTATATACCACAATTATTAATAGCAAACCCCTAGGATTGGCTATTCTAATATGATATACTAGCTGTGACCTCGGTTTGGCCCGCGTAAATCACAATCACATGGGAACTTTGGGATAAACATTCATCCAAACTTTCGCCTTCATAATATCTAAAGGAAATAGGCTATCTAGATAGACTACATACCTTCAAGTATTCGGGTTTCAAGTGTTCTCCGTGGTGGAGGTCCACCAGTTTGAGGTCCAAGTCGATGTTGAGCGCCTTCGCGGTGAGCAGGACTGCCCTGCACGGCGATGAGCCGGGCACGTAGTACAGTGTAGGGGCCATAATACTGAGGAAAATGGAAATATTAATAGGAAGAATTAATGAACAGCAGCAACTACGAGATAAAAACAAAGTGACTAAAAATATCTGGGAAATCCAAACGCCTGAACGCATCATAAGCAGAAAGAGACTTGAAAATATTTGGGAAACCCAGACATAAATGCGTTGAGCCTGAACACACATCGTAATGTTTATTTCGGTTTGAGTGTTTATGAATATGAGCGTTGTTTTTCATACATTGGATACAGGTTTAAATAATAGTTAAGGATCTGTGGCTAAATGATGATGATAGATTCAATTATGATGTTATTGTGTTTACAAGAAGTAATGTTACCTTGAAGTTAAGAGGTGTTTTTGCGGATGATACTACGAGTATTTGTATAGTGCTCTTCTGTAAAGCTTTAAGTACATACTTCTGAATTTAACATTTGTGTCTTATCTAAACAATAAAACTTGCTAACAACAAAATGACTACAAAATACAATAACATAGAAAAGGTTACACGTTTATTCATTTATCTACTATTATTATCATTCAAAGAAATCCGTTCAATCGGAAATGAAAAACTGAAAGTTAATAAACAACTGACATTGGTAAGGTAATGGAATGAATACGGAAGTAATTTGATGTTGACTATTGGTTTATTTGTAAGAAGTAAACAGTCAAGGGTGCAATAAGGTGGAAATGTGATTGGAATTTGGGAAAGTAAATGTTAAAGGTTATATTGATATGTATAGTTTTGGTTGTATGTTAAATTACGGTTACTATAATAAAAAACACTGTAATTTAGAGTAGAAACCAGTAAATCCTAACTAATATTATAAATGCGAAAGTAACTCTGTCTGTCTGTTACCTTTTCACGGCCAAACTACTGAACCGATTGACTTGAAATTTGGTACAGGGGTAGCTTATGGTCTGGGAAAGAATATAGGCTATGTTTTATCCCGAAATTCCCACGGGATCGAAAACTACGCGGGTGAAACCGCGGGGCACAGCTAGTAATAAGTATATAATTATTAGGTAATTAAAATAACATAGACAAATTGTTAGAGTTAATTGGAACCAAAGCATCTAGCCCAGGCCATTAATTGTCTTTCTTTACCTACCTATTATGTAGAATTAAAATGAATATATCGACCACTAAATTGTACCCTAAATGAAATGCCATTATAGCGCATTTATGAAAGATTGATTAAATAACGATTCTAATAGATAACGTTGTTCTACATAACAATACAAAATTACCATAGTAATTGCACGTCCTACATATTTCCATTTTGTTTTGTACTAGCTGTATCCTGCGGTATTACCCGGTATTAAAAGCTGCGTAAATTCCAATCCCGTGGGAGTTTTGGGGTAAAACTTATCTTATCTGTTATTCGTGAATATAAGGAACATCTGTACTTAATTTCATTTGAATCAGTTCAGTAGGTTGTACCTAAAAGAGTAACGATAACAAATATCCATCAAACTTTCCCTTTTAAGATAGAAGTTACGATGTTTTTGGTCCCCAATTATACCTATCCCTTGAGAAAAACACGATTAAAACTATGTCATACTTCGGCCCTTGAACTGTACCATGCAAACATATTGATCCGTTGTTCCATTTTTTGCGTTAAAGCTAAACATAATAAAGCACTAAATATCGAAGATTGGAAGGAATCATTTCTGCTCTAAGTAACTATTTGGATATTTACAAAATATGTACTAACGAGTATATCCTCGTATAAAAGTAGGTACCTATACAATGTAGGTACGTTTATCCTTTTTTGTCTAGAATCCATAATAGTAAAAAGTACAATCTTTGCTTAGTTTGGGACTTGTGTTATGTGTCCGGGTATCTATTTTGTTGAACTATAAAGTCATCGATGATTTTATAACTAAAAACAATAATGTTTTTACTGATTAAGAGTCCTTGTAACACAGACGTAGGAAGTTCTCAATCAGCATGACCAAGCGAAATAATTACCGGTTGAAATGAGGAGAATAGAAACTTCTTCAGAGCGACCTTGGTGAGGGAATCACAAGTATGGGCCAGGCAGTAGGTAAAGTCATGATTACATTACAATAATTATATGAATACAGTTACGAATAACATTTTACAAGATAATTTTACTGGTAAATGTTTATTAAAATCTTGAGATAATTATGATATTATGATACATACGCTCTCAGAGATGCCTCCTACTTATCAGTACAAATAAATGAGAAATTAACAAAACTTATAATAATGTAGGTATCATATGTACATATTTCATATCAATTTATTATTATACAACCTAACCTAGATAATTTAGTTATCTTTATAGATCTGGCAAACCTACTTTTAATACATCAATTAAGTACTACCTAATTTTAATTATCCTTTTGCAAACTCTTATCTCTGAGATCTCCTTTAATTAAAGCCCTATTAAACAAATTATTTTGATTTCGAATCCTCCCAAAACGAACTATCTTACATTTCAATTTCGAAGTGAAAGTCTTCCCTCAATAAACTCGAAACAAAGACACGTTATCTGTCAATTATCGTGGACATGGCGGTTGAGAAAAGACCCGCTTTCATTCGTGTAAGTACATTTCGTGGGAGTAAATACTTACTCCAAAAGTGTATCAGCTGTCCAATCAGACTAAGTTAACTGGAGCACTTACTTTCACAATTCGATATTACTTGATTGGAATTGTTGTTAATCGATTCTTTTAACAAATTGATCTATTATTTTTAAAATGCTGTATTGTTATATGTTACATCTTGAGCTTTTTGTATCCATTGTAGGTAGCAGCGTATTTTATTTTATTTTATTTAAACACAATACAAGTTACAATCAAAACTTAGCTAAGTACAAGCAAATGGAGAGGATTAAAACTGGATTGGAACTCAAATTTTGTGTCGACTAACTAAACGAGGTAAATTTTACAGTTGGTCAAGCAAGATATACGAGACAGGGGAACAAAAAAAAAATTTACAAATATTTAATTAAGGTACATGCCAAAATATCAAACTAAGTAAAAGTTTATACAATATAATATCATCAATCTTCTTCTAAAATACAGCTGTATTAATATAAATACAGAAGAAGAAAAATTAAGAGTACATTAATTATGAATTGAAATTTTAGACAATAATCAAATAAAGTAATAAAGAATTATATATTCAACTAAATAAAAAATAAGATTATTTTTGGCCGTTTAGGAGCATGTGCAATTGTGCATCTACCTTCCAAGGTTGAAGTTGTACGGTTCTGTTTCCTCAAGCGATGCAGTAATCTATAAGTATTTTCCATCATGACTGGATATTATGTTAAGCAACACATTTGATAGTCCTAGTGACTATGCATAATCCTTATCACTCTACTTTGACCTGCCTTTTGGGGTCAACTTCGAAAACGGAGGGGGGGGGGGGGGGGGGTTATAAGAAGGGAAGAATTTGACGCTTTCATGTGATTTGGGTAACATAATAGTTACAAATCCTAAATTCCTAACTATTCCTAATTCCTATTCCTAACTAATATTATAAATGCGAAAGTAACTCTGTCTGTTACCTTTTCACGGCTAAACTACTGAACCGATTGACTTCAAATTTGGTACAGGGGTAGCTCATGGTCCGGGGAAGGAACATAGGCTATGTTTTATCGCGAAATTACCACGGGATCGGGAACTACGCGGGTGAAACCGGGGGGCACAGCTACTAAGTAATAAATATTACTTAGGTACAGTAATTATCAATAAAACTATTTGAAGGAAGGAAAATCATATACTTATTGCCTACACTACAAGTTGCAGTAGTACCTAATTAGATTTATAATTAAAAGCTACCTTCGTTGTAGTCTACAACAAAGGCGATTATAAATCTCATTTAAAAACCATTTAATATGTTTTGTTATTTATCTAGATTAACTACCTACAAATTACACATTTGTATATTGTACAGATGTTAAAAATAAGTATTATTAATTTAAATGTGTCTGATGCAATATTTTTATCTGAAATAATATTAACTTTCATATTAAATACTGATACAATTAGACTGTTTGCTAAATGTTGCGGTGTACGCAGCTCTACAAACATTTTCAGGTAGGTTATTGTACCTAATTATGTATGCACATAACTTAAGTAGAAATTATATTTTGACTGTTTAAATATTTAGAAATACTAATTATTTTAGTACTAAATGTTGTAACGATAACTGACCTACATAAAGTAACTGCGAAACTTCACACATGCACTGCATATGGGTAGTTTAATTTTTGTTAGGTTACTATAGAATTGGCAAAATCTAGATTTAGCTCTAACACTCTATTTATTTTATTATTTAACCGGATTTTCACACAAAATCTACTAGTAATTAAAATTACTTATGTAGTTTTTTGGGATCGCTTGGACCCTAAACTTTTATCATAATGTAAGCCTAAAATATGCCCAAATCTGATAGACTGCTCACACCTCAATTTAGATATTAGAGGTAGATAAAAAAATATTAAATAATCTAGAATAACAACAAATAGTTCTTATAGAAAAATATCTTAAAGTACTCAAAAAATATGTCGGTATCAGCACTATTAAAAACAAAAGATAGAGATAACGACGTAAAAATAAAACAAGATAGAGTAAGATGACTTACGATTTTTGACAGCCGATTTTTTAAAAAGTTATGTAGCACAGAGCACGGAGCCGTGAATCCAGCGCGGATTGAATCGACGGAGTGACGCCGGTGGGAGGGAAATGTATGGTTTTATACCAACACTGGGAGGGCAGCGCATGACGAGGACAGAGACGCACTAACTATACAGTAATCTGTGCAATACCAATGTTTCTATAGGAATCTGAGTCACTGTCGCAACATAAATAACATTTTATCAATTATTATTATAATTTTAATGATGATGTACAATGATGCAGCGTATTTTAATTGTCAAATAATGTAGATACTTATCTTCTTTTATAAACTTTGGTAGTTATAAGTAGGTATATAAGTAATATCTAGTTAATTTATTGTTATTTAGTTTGAGTGCAAGCTGCGTAAGAAATATGTTGCGAGTTTGAGCAGTTTGAGTAGGCTTCGGTATTTTGTTAGTTTTTTTTAACAACAACTCCTAGATAAACATACACAGTAAGATTAATACTACAAAATAATCATTCAAATACCAAAGAAAGACTAGATTAAGTATAGACCTGTGTTACTCAAATGAGAGGTTAAGTTTGTAAGTGGTTCTGGGACGCTTTTAAAAGTTATCCGTGAACAACGTAAGCTTGATTTAGTATTCAACATCCCTACAAGACTGCCAGATAAGTATTTGTAAATGTGGGTAGAGATCAGTTATTGAACTGAAAATTAAAGTTGCGAAAACTGCTTGTCCTCGTAATGTGAAAATTGAGGTAGATAGCAGTGCATATGTAATAAAAGCGTGGGTAGGAATCACGAAAATTCTACGATATTCCTATATGATCTTGGCATCAAGGTACATACCTATTAAAATCAGTAAGTAATTTTTGTATCTGGTCTAGGTTTTGTCAAATAGTGTAATAAATAAATATTAGAAAATACGTAGGTACTTAATTACTTTTATTTATATTTCATTTTCTCGAATGTATTTCGAAATATTTGTTTGTTTAGATAAATTAATGCTTAAATAGGAATTTACGGAAGTACTTACATACATTATATACCTATTTTCCTCCAGGAAACGATAATACGTGGGATAAACCACTGTACGAAGCAAGTGCCTACATAAACAGGATTTAAAACAACACCGATTAAAATTAAGTAAGTAAGTAAGTAAGTATTTATTTAATAAAACTTATAAGTATTAATTTTACAAAACGATTTTTAAAATGCTAATAAGTAAGTACTTAGGTATATATTTAACGTAAAAATAACGGATTTGGAGTACCTAATCCGTTATTTTAATGTTTAAAAAATCAAAACTAAAATGGATTTATGTAAGTATTATTTTATGTAACTACCTGTATACGTCATAGTAAAATGGTAGTTCCAAATTAACGTTAATCACGCGATGTGTGAGTCAATTAAAATTGGTCATCTGAAAATTGGTTCAAATAAGGAAAGTGTTTTATAAAATCTGTATTAAATAACAATAATTCTATCTAACATGTTCCTAATTTTATTAGGATTTGCTCAAATATTTTTTTACTTTAAGTAGGTAAGTATACGATAATTACTTATGTTTAAATCAATAAATGTTTAAATTATTAATAAACAATTTGGCCATCGCATGTAGGTACATAGGTAACTTAGGTATATGCTACAAGAATTGCATAAATAACTCGTTTGTCGTCATCCCCTAAATAACATAATAGGTTATTATTAATTTCGACAAAAGTACCCAAGTAAGTACTTATATTACTTCTAAGTAGGTCGTAACACATTTGTCAAAATAGGTCATGATCCAGACTATTCCAGATTTTCTAGGCGACCTTCCAATGGCCGTTGCCTTCAGGATCAGGTGGGGCCGGTATCAAGTGACCTCTCTAACAAGGATGACAGCTCCCGTTCAAGTCAGCTGCTCGTGCGCATACCCCGAAACGACAACAAAGAACGTTTTTTTTAATACTTTCGTAGATTTGTCTGTGAGAAGCCATTGTGATAGGAACGGACAATGAAAATTAATAGGATAGTTTTCTATTGACATGTGGTTGGTTTATGTTGGAACTTTTGTTTGTAGTAGGTGTTGTTTTACCCGCTAAATAAATAAAGATGGCGGATATTTTTAGCTTTTGTTTTAGTTCGTTAACTTTCTCTCTTTGTGTTGTTAAAGATAGGGACGAGGTACCTACCAGTCGTTGTTTTTTTTTAATTCTTGTAGTTAAAGTAAGTACGTAGGTTCCAAACGCAACAATATTTTAATACAAGGATCAATTAAAGTTATAGTACCTAACCTTATTTTTTTAGACATAACATTATTGAAGTGTTACTAGCAAAGGTTTATTAAAGGAGTATGATAACGTAAAGGCGACATTTTACGATAAACATAACATAACATAATCATCCACTACATCATATCATTATAGTAACTGACCCCTAACTAAGCTCGAAGCTTGTATCTAGGGTATCAGAAACTACGCACACACTCATTTACACACACACCCAGACCGAGACAAACATCCTACTAATATTATAAAGGCGAAAGTTTGTATGTATGGATGTTTGTTACTCTTTCACGCAAAAACTACTGAATGGATTTTAATGAAACTTTACAATAATCTTGCTTATACATCAGAATAACACATAGGATACTTTTTATCCCAAAATTCCCACGGGAACGGGAACTTCGCGGGTGAAGCCGCGGGGCGCTGCTAGTGAATATAATAATGATGTTAAAAAAATAGTGCCTTAGAAAAATATTTAAGCAATCTTTTTTGCTTTCAATTTTATCAGGCGCCAAAATCAAATATTCTAACAGGTCTGTCTATTTTTAATTTCTGTCAATATTAATGCCATCAGCTGTTACACCGTTGTCAGAGACCATGACAGTTGGGACGGCAGACGTTGACACACCAATCGGAAAGTCAGTCAATCAGTTGTTTGTTGAATTGACAGATGTTTTGATGATTTGATTTGATTCATGGATTTGATCGAATGGAGTGAAGAAGCGAACATAACGATTGAATTTCCATTTAACACTAATAAATACTTTCTATAAAATAAAAGTAACTTATTCGTGTGATGATGTGAATTTTTGATAACAAATTTATAACCAATCGTCGCCTCTAAGTCCTGTAAAAATGGGAGACAGCAGTGATTCCGAAGAGTTCTACGACGCTGAAGAGTTCACACCCCTCAAGGGTTCTAAGTAAGGAAATCTTCTCCTCTTGTTTTCTCAATAAAAAGCTTTCAATATCTGTAAAGATTGCCTAATTTGTAACCAAAAGATAATCTCATTGAGGAGCCGTAACAAGTCATATTGCGGAGTATTGTTTGATGTAATGTAGTGGTCAAACAGATGTTTGAATTTCAATAATTGTTGTCCTTGGCGGGTGCCTATTGTAGTGTATGGCCGTGCGTTGAACGGCGGCGGCCGCTCAATTAGAACAATGAGTTATTAGACCAAAACAAGCAGTACATAATGTCAACTGTATACTTGATTCTGGTTTGTTCTGCAATAAGTTTGCAACCTATGTATGGCCCGAGCTGGTGCCGTCACGCGCCGACAATCTATTTACATACATTAATTGAATCATTATGCATACATAATTAGTTTCTTCTTAGTTAAAGTCGTTTTTAACAGTAAGCTGTTGTGCCCACTAATGATACTACATTCAAGTATTGTTCAGTATTCGTGGGTATTGTCTTGAACTGATTGTAATAAGAATAGCACCGTGATAATATTGTGATAATTTTAATAACAGGTAGATGCAGTGTTGTTATGTTTTTATTTACATTTATTTTCTTATTAAGATACTGTATTAATAAAGCACCTAATACATTAATTTAAGGTTTATAATTCAAGACCAACATGTATTCTCTTTTTTCAGAAGATCATCACTATGTAAGAGTACAAGTGTGACGGACAGTGTGGATGGCGTTGTCAAAGATAAGAGTCCCGGAGTTAAGTCTGTTGAGAGCCCGAGTATTGCAGAGGCTGCAACGAGTAGCGCACCTGAACCAACTGTTGATGATAAGAATACTATAAAGAGTGTAAGTTACTAGTGTATGGTTTGTTGTGTATTAGTTTTGTTTGACAGTATGATTTGTAATGAGGGTAGATGAATAATAAAACAGTTTGTTTTCTGAACTCAACTTGGTTGTATCTTTTATTGGCGACTGCGGTAAATTAATCGAAAAACTATCGAAAATGGCTGTACATATGTCAAATGTGTTGTTTCCGGGACAGTTTAACCCAAAAACTGATAAGTGGTGTGATTATAAGGAACAATTAATGTGCGCGCTCGACGCCGTGGGCGTCGGTGACGCTAACCTTAACAAAGGACGATCTTTGTTTTTATCACAATGTGGCAAAGAAACTTTTGCATTAATTGCTTCGCTGTTAGTGCCAAAACGACCAACTGAAGTGCCGTTATTAGAAATTTTCAGTGTTTTGGACAAATTCTTTGAGCCGGAAATTAACGAAATTTTACAGTCAGGAAAGTTTCATAGTCGAAGACAATTAGATAAAGAAAGCGTGCAGGATTTTGTGGCGGCAATAAGTTTACTCGGTGCTAAATGTAATTTTATAGACTTGAAACGCCAGTTGAGAGACCGACTAGTGCTGGGGGTGCGCGACGATCGCTTGCGGCGCGACTTGTTGAAGAAGCGAGACTTAACATACGAAGTCGCGTTACAAATGTGTTTGAACTATCAAGTGACGTTCCCAGATCTGTACCCTGAGAGTGCGGCTAGCGCGTCAAAACAAACTCCATATATTGTCACAGATTGTGTACCGATGGACGTTGGCAATATCTCATCAAAATGTTGTCGACGTTGTGCGCGTGTACACAAGCAGGGAGAAAGGTGTCCCTTTATAAAAGCGAAGTGCTTTTACTGTAAGAAATTCGGTCACATTGCGGCGAGCTGTGACAAGAAACAAACGAAGGTACACCAGGTGGAGGACGGTGATGAGGACAACGCTACTACCACCTCGGCTACATCAGAACACATGATGGGAATATACGTCTGTTCGGATCGCTATTTATCACCGATAACAACTGATTTATGTATCGATGATGTTAAAGTAAGAATGGAAGTAGACTCGGGAGCTTCACGCACAATCATCTCGGAGGAGACGTATAGAAAATTGTGGTCAACTCCCCCACCTCTACGACCGACTAATTTGAAACTGGTGACCTGGACACAGGATGCCCTTAAAGTATTGGGAGTAACGAATGTTCGTGTGAAGTTAGGTGAAAAAGAGGCACAATGCGAACTAGTGGTGGTATCGGGTAGAGGACCGAACCTACTCGGTAGAAATTGGTTCACCACTCTTGGACTTGAAGTATCGGGCTTATGTTGGTCCGATGACGTCATTGGCAAATATAAAGAAGATTTTCCAGATTTGTTCAAGGAAGGATTGGGCGAGTATACTGGCCCCGTTGTATCACTTCGTCCCCGCGCGAACGCTACACCGCGCTTTATAAAAGCACGCACAGTACCTTTTCCGTTAAAACAGAAAGTGGCGGATGAATTGAATAGATTAGTGATGGCTGGGGTGCTAACACCAGTGAGGTACTCAGAGTGGGCTACGCCAATAACCCCGGTGATTAAGGAGAATGGTGATGTGCGCATTTGTGGCGACTACCGGAGTACTGTGAACGCGGCTATTGACACTGATATATACCCGTTACCGACTTCAGTAGAGGCGTTTGTGAAGTTGAGTGGGGGTAGAATATTTACAAAATTAGATTTAAAACACGCATATACACAATTAAAAGTTGATGACGCTACTGCTAACATGTTAACGCTGAATACGCCCATTGGGTTACTGAAAGTTAATCGCCTACCCTTCGGTGTAAGTGCGGCGCCTGCGATATTTCAGCGTTTGATGTCAACGGCCCTGTCAGGAATGGATGGAGTAGCATGTTTAATTGATGATGTAGCTATAACTGGAAGGACTATTGGGGAGCATAATGAAAGACTGAGAAATGTATTGGGCAAACTGCAAGAGATGGGTCTTCGATTGAACGTTGAGAAATGCGTATTTGCAACAAATAGTATAACGTTCCTAGGTCATATGATTGATGGAGAAGGTCTCCATCCTTCACCAGCTAAAGTCAAAGAAATTCAAGAGAAACCGGCTCCAACCAACAAAGAGACATTGCGCGCATTTTTGGGTTTATACAATTTCTATGAAAAATTTTTGCCAGATAAGAGCACTATATTGGAGCCATTATACAGATTGCTAGAAGCGAACAAACCATGGGAGTGGGGCGAAAAAGAACAGTCTGCATTTGTGGAAGCTAAGCGATTATTGTCATCTGAACGTACTCTGGTCGGATATGATTTGAAGAAAGACTTACTTCTTATTTGTGATTCGTCTGAATACGGCGTAGGTGCGATTATTGCACATAAAATGGAAGATGGATCTGAACGACCTATTATGATGGCATCGCGCACATTACAACGTCATGAAAGAAGATATGGGCAGATAGATAAAGAGGCCTTGGCAATAATGTTTGGTTTGTCAAAATTCCATGAATTTTTAGCTGGTCGGAAATTTTGTATTGTGACAGATCATAAACCGTTGGTTGGTCTTTTTAATCCAGCTAAATCAATACCAGCGCAAATTTCACCTAGAATGCTTCGATGGTGTCTGAAACTAGCATGTTATGATTATGAGATACAATACCGGCCTGGGAATAGGATTGGTAACGCAGATGCTTTAAGCCGTTGGACAGCTGCAGAGACATCTACCGTTAAAGAGGAAAAACTACCAGAGGTGTTATTGATGGAAGAACAACCCAGTGGATTGAAGTTAGATGCGGCCAAAGTTGCTGAGGAAACAAAAAAAGACCCTATGCTACAAAAAGTTATGTTTCATGTTTTGCATGGTTGGCCACGCAGAAACACAGACCCAACCCTACAACCGTTTTGGATCCGAAAGGACGCTCTTTCACACAATAAAGATTGTTTATTGTGGTGTAACAGAGTCGTGATACCCTCATCTCTTAAAGAGAGGGTGATAAAATTGCTTCATGCCCCACATGCGGGCATAGTCCAAACAAAGGCTTATGCTAGAGGATACGTTTGGTGGGTCGATATGGATCGCCAGATTGAACAAGTAGTTTCTGAATGTGAACAATGCCAATTAGTGAGGAACTGCCCACAAAGAGATCCACAGACTTGGATAACACCTGAAAAGCCATGGAGTCGGGTACATGTAGATTTTGCTGGACCGTTTAAAGGTAAAACGTTCCTAGTTGTTATTGACAGTTATAGCAAATGGTTTGATGCAGAAATAGTTCCTTCAATGAGCAGCAGCACAGTCATAACATCACTGCGTAAGATATTTTCAACTCAAGGACTGCCAGATGTACTGGTATCTGACAATGGATTGGCTTTCACCTCGGATGAGTTTAATACATTTTTAAATAAAAATGGAATCAAACATTTATATTCACCGCCATATCACCCTGAGACTAATGGACAAATAGAACGGTCAATACAAACATTTAAGAACAAGATAAAGAAACTGATATGTCTCAATTTACCCTGGTCAGAGCTATTGTGTAAGGTACTTTATTACTTGAGAACAGTACCAAATAGTAGCACTAATAAGACGCCAGCTGAAATGTTAAACGGACGCAAATTTAGAACAGCTGTATCGGTACTACATCCTGATGCAATCCCGAGTCAGGCGGACCAGCAACGGGAGGCAGCAGCACAATCGCAGCCAGCAAGGAGGTTTACGCTGCACCAGTCGGTGCTGATACACATGTATGGCCAGGGAGAGAAATGGCGTAGAGGCACAATTGAGACTATCGAGGGACCAGCCACGTACAGGGTGAGGACGGAAGATGGTGAGTTGCATCGTCGACATGCTGACCAGATATTAGTGAGAGCAGTGAGACGAGACAGGTCACAATCAGATGAGGAAACTGGTGACAGAGATTCCAATGAGTCACAAACAGATCCACCGATTGTGATTCCACCACCGCATTTATGGCCAGACATTATTGGCATTCCAAATGATTGATCAATTAATTAGTATTAAGTACTTACCTAAGTTGATTTAAAATTGTTAATAAGTTATTGCATACTCATTGCAGGTTGATTGTTAATTTAGGAAAATTATGACTGTATTTGTGTAGGAATTGCGATTGTTATTTTATTGTTCAATTAGGAAGATTATTTAGTGTAATTGTCTTTGTTTAAATGCATTCAGTTGATTTACTTTAGGGATAACCTATATGAGAGAAAGGTATGTTGTGTATTAGTTTTGTTTGACAGTATGATTTGTAATGAGGGTAGATGAATAATAAAACAGTTTGTTTTCTGAACTCAACTTGGTTGTATCTTTTATGGTTAATTAAATGTTTAAGTATCTTATGATTATTAATTAAAATAATTCATAGTACTGTTAAAATAGTTTTCCACGGGAACGGGAACTACGCGGGTGAAACCGCGGGGCGCTGCTAGTATTCGTATAAGGAAGTGAAAAAGGCTGATTTGGACAGAAGCAGGTGAAGGGAGATGCACCTGTTACATTCCTAAATTATATTAAATTAAGAATTAGGATTTTATTTAAATACTAGCTGCGCCCCGCGGTTTCACACGCGTAGTTCCCGTTCCCGTAGGAATTTCGGGATGAAAAATAGATGTTGGCCGATTCTCAGACCTACTGAATATGCTCACAAAATTTCATGAGAATCGGTCATGCCGTTTCGGAGGAGTATGGCAACGAAAACTGTGACACGAGAATTTTATATATTAGATAAAATCATATATTAGGAAAAGGTGTTCAATCAACATGTTGATGTAATTTTTATTATGTATTGTAGGTAGTACAAGGGCGGAGACAGTTCCAAGAGTTGAGGCGATGCATGCAGACGGAGGAGGAGGACGAGGGCGTGATGCCTGACGCGGCCGGCTCCATCGAACCGCAGGCATTCACATTCGAACATCCTTTCAAGTGAGTTCATACTGTTATATCACATGGAGGTAACATTTGTTAACGGACAGTTTTCCACAACAGTATTGACAACTAAAAAAATAAATTTTGAAAAATATTAGACACATATTTTTTTCATTTTTGAAGCAAACAAATAATTAAAACAACTCGCTGTATGGTGCTCTATACTAATATTATAAAGTTGAAGAGTTGGTTTGTTTGGGTGAATGTGATAATCTTTGGAACTACTGGTCAGATATGAAGAATTCGTTCAGTGTTAGATAGCCCATTTGTTTTCTTTACGTGTCGACTTATATTTTAGAGGACCAGAACTCAGCCACCGATATGTCACTATCAGTGGCCTTGTAAATGTCCTCGCGTGTGCAGGTGTAGGGACACGCACGGCAGGTTATTTGCCTTTGAGTCGTGGTGGGTGGATCGGCTAGTCTGCGTTACCGAATTGCCGTCCGCAGACCATTGCCCCCTCCCGGGGTGCGCCGGGCGCATGTTTGTTATATACGCTACTCGGGGAGGCTCCTACCGTGCCCATTTGTTGAGAAAGGCTATAATATGATAATCATCACATCACGCTAAGACCAACAGAAGAGGATCTAATGCGGGTAAAATCGCGGGGCGCCGCTAGTACATTAATACACATACTGAAGTTAATACATTTAGAACATTCTTTTAATATACACTTATTTGTAATAAATATTTATAACGATAATAAACAAACAATCTTACGTAAGTTGTTTACGTTAAGAAAAAAAACATTACTTGTTTACATTACAGTAATTTGTACACAATCTTTTACTAGTATAGTATCAAACTTTCATTATATCATTTGTATTAACTTACAAATAAAATACAAAGTGTTCAGTTGTAATTTATATTGCATTTATAGTTCCGCCGTTTTGACTTTGCATAATTTATTTATTTTAGACTTAATTTGAAATATAAATGCAAATAAAAACAATAATATTAGTTAAAGTTACGAATAAAATACTAGTTGTAGTCTTGCAAGTCGGTTAAAATAGTAAAGTTTGCAGTAATGTTTGCTAAATCAGTATGTTTGTCACAGAATAATATCGCACGACACGATGAGCCTGCAGAGTATGACGTCACTGGGGCGAATAGGGAGGATACTCAGCGGGGCCTCCGAATCACAGTGTGAGTACATTTCTAGCGTAAATTCTATTTTGAGATTTATAAAACGTTTATTTTCCAAGTGGGTTCTATACTTCTTAATAGTAACCCTCACGGTTACTATTAGGAAGTAGAAAATGCCGTAAGTAGTCCCAACTTCCCAAGGCCAATTTTGATATATACTTAAACTGTATCTAAATCTGATTCCAGGCCTTGACTCGAGAATTCTTTTCGAATTTTTTGCTCCTTTCAGCATTTTTCACTATTCCTTATAGTCGTTCGTTCGTCATTTGAATTTGATCTACCATGTCCAATTGTATTACCTTATTTGCCAAACATTAAAAGAGATTGCCCATGGACGGTACTCCTCCAAAATGAGTTGTGCCTCAAAAAATTAAACATCATACAATATCTAATTTAAAAATATATTTTTTAAATAAGACATAATCATTTTTTACAATGGGGATTTATTTTTGAAAAATAATTAGTAATGTCGTGTTTCCGGCGATATAGTACGCCATTTGTTCTATGCCTGTCAATACTAGGGATGTCTATTTTCTTACGCCTACGTAAAATATAATAATATTGATTGTATGATTTATTCGATATATTAATAAAATACGTTTCAAGTTAAATAAAAGTTTGTTTAATAAAATAGGTGGACCTATGTAATATTTTTAAAACATAGTTTCTTTAATTCCGCAGAACTTGATATTATTTAAGAGGTATACATTTATTATTTTCATTGATATTTGATAGGTATGGTTATTTTACTTTATTATATTTATTTTTGGCTGTCATATTTTTCAAATTAACGGCGTTTTATTTACCTGTGGCCATAGAACCCGCACACAGTTACAGTAATAATCATTGTTTCATTTATTTTAATTTGTAATCGTTTCTCATCCTCCCTACTTGCTTGCATTACATGACCATATTTCATACATCTATATCACGATGTGTATTGTGTACCACAATTTATACTTTGTACGGTATTCGGTAAGATTAGATATACATACATTTAGCACTTGACTATCAAACAATTGCTCACATGCTTTGCATTTTGAAACGGAGATTTTGAAGTACCGTACCAAGATGTACAAAATCTAAAGAATTGTTTATTGATGCGGTTTCAATTCAATGACTGATTTGCGGAAATCGATTATTATAAATCGAATGTATTGGATAATTTTTTTATTTCACGGGTTCAACCCTATTTCACATTTATTGCCCGCCTGTCATAACACAATATCAAATGATGGCCAGTATTTTTTTTCCAAAGAGGTTGTAGGTTTTGAGTATGTATGCATTAACATGCATAGAGTTTAGATTCTGAAGTACCGTAAGAAGATGCTCAAAATCTCAGTAATTTCTTGGTTTTATAGACCACCAGACAGATTAAATGCTACATTAATGTACGTCAAATGCAGTGAGCCCGTCCAGTCCCTTTCTAGCTTATTTGTATTGATTTTGTGTTCAAACATAACCTCGAAATAGTAATTACATTTTTGTAAATATCTCGGAAACCCCATTGTAGATTGTTATGATTTTTAAAAATTAGTATTTAGACATATTTCCCATTATTTTAAAGTTGATTCCATGACGGCACAACAATGTTGAATTCAGTACATTTGTCCATAGCCCCGTGGGCATTGTCTTTTAAATTGTTTACAGCAAACATTCGCGACACAGTTCTGATGCCATCCGCAGCCTCGAGAGAGCCATCCACGATATCCGACGATCCATTGCCTTCTGATAAACGGAATCCCAACGGTAAGCCACACGTACTAAACCTCTTTTTAGTGTTCCGTACCCAAAGGGTAAAAACGGGACCCTATTACTGAGACTTTGCTATCCGTCCGTCTAAAAGCCAAGTCACACAACATTAACTATAATAATAAAGAACTCGCAGTAAGGAACCATTAGACTTGGCACGGGTTTGTCTAGTTTTGTACTAGCTTTATTCGCAATAATAAATGAATTGAATTGAGTTTTATTACTTTTTAGAGATAAACAAACAGCTCCATCGAGACTTGGCTAGTTTTTTACAGAATGTTTTTGGTGGTTAATTCTACTTCTATAAACTCTTTGACATTCGAGTGCTTTTACTCAAACATTCAAGGTCTTGTTCGTGCTTTTCCCCAAAACATTTTACTCAAGTTTGACTTGGAGTCAAGTCGAACAAATGTGAGTAAAGTATTGTATGTGTCCCAGTGCTGGGCAGCATGGAGCCGGACGTGATCGCGAGTACCAAGGCCAACAGCCTCAAGCTGCTGCAAGACGCGCCCCACGCGCCCCACGCGCCCCACACGCCCGTCGCGCCGCCACGGAAGAAGAAACTGAGTATGTATACCTGTACTCATATTGAATTTGATATTTTGAAAGCAATATAGACATAGAGTATAGCTGTTTGGAGGGTTTTGCGATGATTCTTCTACTATGGA
The DNA here is from genome assembly GCA_958496195.1 of Timandra comae. Lineage (NCBI taxonomy): Eukaryota > Metazoa > Arthropoda > Insecta > Lepidoptera > Geometridae > Timandra > Timandra comae. The sequence continues at coordinate 990,234 of OY292361.1, read as the reverse complement.
AGATATGAGAAGCGCCGTGACTAGGTGGGGGGGAGGTGCTATGGGGTGGGGAAGGATGTCTGGAGACTCCAGCTCCTATATAAGGTGGGCGCTACCAATCCAGCAAATTATTGCCGGGACGTCAATGGTTCTAACGCCGGTACTGGCTGTATAGGTTTTGAATGGTGAATGAATGAATGAACCTACAAGTTAAGTCCTTATTTGACACTTACAATACAAATTTCATCAACATTCGATTTACAGACAAACTCCACGGCTCCCAATCTTTATCGACGACTGATGGCGACAACCTGAGTGTCTGCACGACAGACACCGACATCGACGAGTGTCGGATGCCGACACGCCGACACAACACCGACACTGATTTAGACGATCGGTTACCGACACGCCGACACACTACAGATACCAACCTTGATGAGTGTCGATTGCCGACTCGCCGGCAAACGGCTGATTCAGATATGGATGATTGTCGGCTTTCAACACGACGATTGACGGCAGAAAAACCACATTTACATTCGCTTATTGTTGAGGTAAGTCAAACTTTGAATTTTGGAATTGTAAATAGATAAAGAGATAATTATTAATCGCTTTCCATAAGGCGAGTTACGGTTATATTCAAGCCTATTCAATGTAAAAAATATGGTAATAGTAAGGCGTCAGCCTGACCATTAAGTTGTGAGTTCGATCCTGGTGATATGCTACCCTTCTATCTAGGGCGACTTCGACCACTTGGGACCTAGCCTAATTACCATTTTTCACCGAGTGACAAAAATGTAGTCATACGTGTAAACTTCCTAAGAGCAAAAAAAATGAAGGAAAGTACAAAATCCCCTTTCCCCAGCCGCCGCCCGCCACCCCCCCGCAGTTCGCGGGCCTGCCGAGCCCGGCCAGCACCATCGAGTCGCTCACGAGGGAGTTCCAGGACTCGCTCGAACTCTCGCAGTCTAAATACGGTAATTAAGACCCCTTTTCTAACTCATTTTTTATTTCAGTTTACATACAAAAATCGGGGAAGGAGACCCATAAAATCCTGAAAAAAAATTATATTTACTAAAATATTTTTTGTTTGGTTTAAAGCGCTATTCTCATGAACTACTGGATCGAATGAAAAAAATATTTTAATGTCGTCGCCAAGTGTAGACTAGAACTGCAGGATATAGATCTACAAACAACAAAAACCTGTAAAATCGAATAACACTAATCTAATATGGTATTTCAGCGAGCGACATGTCCATAAGTATACAGGACAGAAGTGAGACGCGCCATCGGTCCGTCACCGACTCGCACGACAACAAACAAGCGTTGAACGGTGAGCGCATATACTTTACGACATGTAATTTTGGCAATAGGAATGTTGCTTGGATAGAAAAATTAAATTCTGTTTCAAATTCAGTCAAATAATAAAAAAATTGGTTCATTGCGGCTAACTGCTAAATATCTTCAACAGCTAGTCGGGGCAAAGAAATATTACGTGACACGACTGTTCAAAGTGGTAATGTCGCGGGCAATTAATAAAAAATATTAGACATGTATTTTTGTTTATCAAATTAACAGAAAAGTTAGTTCGAACGCACTTTAACTACATCACAACTTGTTACAAAATTTACCAAGCCGTGACCTCATTCTCCATTCGAACTTGTTAACTTTTTATTCAGTTAAAAAAGAAAAAAATACGTGTCCATAATTTTTATTAATCTACCTCATCCATCAGCCAGAAAAAAATATGACACATCCATATGATTACCAAATCAATTGTTATTCTCACAAATCATAACAATCCAATTATCTGTATTCAATACCATTTGATCTAAATGTGTACTACAGGCGAGTTGTGGGCCACGCGGCCTAGCGTGTCGGGCGGGGGGATGGACGACGGCCGCCGCCCGCATCTCTCGGGGCATTCGAGCTTGGGGTCGGGTACTCGGTAAGTTATATACTCAAAATAAGACTAGAAAGTAATCCCTAAAAGTAATCACTGATCTCTTCAATCTTAAGAAATTAACATAATTTTTATTTTAGCGAGGACCTTTACAAGGCCACTGATAGCGCTATATCGGTGGCCGAGTTTTGGTCCTCAAAAATTTGAGTCGATACGCAAAGAAGAAGAAGAACTTAAATTATTACATTAAAAAATTAAATCATTAGATTTAAATCATTCACAACATCATCTCATTATAGTAACTGACTCTAACTAAGTTAGAAACTTGTATCTACGGTATCAGAAACTACGCACACGCTCATTCACACACACACCCAGACCGAAAGAAACATTTGTGGTTCACCCTGCTCGGGAATCGAACCCGCAAATAACAATAGTAATGTATTCTAACTGATTTATTTATAAATTACGTCATACTGTGTAAATGATTATGTCATTGGTATGATTTTGATTGTTAAGATTTTAGTCTGAATTTCAACAATTTCAAAAAATTCTATGAAAATACGCGCGGTTGCTTGACAATAATGTTTAATGTTGCGTCAAACTCCATCAAGCAATGTTCAAGGTCTACGAACCACACGCATAAAAATCCATGAGGGTTAAGTCCAGACTTCTGGCTGACCAGGATATGGGACCACTTCTTCCAATCGATTTGCCTGAATGTGTGGATGGGCATTATTTCCAATCATTCAATTGGGCCTTACTTTCTCCCCGACAATTTAAATGGGAAAAACTATGAAAATTTCCTGCGAGAAGACTTAAATGACCTATTTGATGATTTGCCACTCAATCTTATTCAAGACATGTGGTTTCAGCATGATGGCTGCCCTGCCCATTTCAGGAGAAGTTTTATCCAAACAAATGGATTGGACGAAGTGGGCCTACCCTGGCCAGCCAGAAGTCCGGACTTTACCCCCATGGATTTTTATGCGTGAGGGTAAATAAAGAGTCTCATACATTGAAGTACTGAGAGACAGAATCATTAATGCGGCCAATGAAATAAGAACAAAATTAACTACTGGTGTAGTGAAAACTGGTCTTCGCAAAATAATGCGAAGATGTGTGCAATGCAGGGGCCGACATGTCGAACATGAAATTTAGACTAAAAAATGGTGTGTGTAGTACTTAAAGTTTAGTAACTTGTTCTGTATGCTGACCTATTGTTTTATTTAACCTCCCCGGTAGCCTATAAAACTACATGTTTTGTACAAAATTTCGATAAAACCCTAGGTTGTTATAGCTCGTTGGATAGCCGATGAAACGTAGATATTTTTAGGCATATCTGCCAAACAGGTGCCATATCTTTTTTTCTAGATATCCTTGAAAGAAAAATAAACTTTCCGATTGTTATTATTTTTTAAAAAGTTTTAATCGTCTACAACTACTTATTTATTTATTTTAGGTACAATATTGGTTATTGGGGTCACAAAGCACCTTATTATAAACGTAAAAATCAAGTAATAGTAATAATAAGGCATGCGCATTTGAAAATATCCAAGCTTATAGCCGAAGATCCGGTGATTTTTATAAAAACAAATAAATTGAAATATCTCTTAAACGGTTAGGTTTAGGGTAGGGTGTTTCAAGGTGAAATCAGTCGGAAACGATGTAAACTACACGCCCTTGACGGGAATAGGTCGACTTAACCAATAACCCTGTATATATTTTTTAATTCGTACAATAATTAAGTAAGCTATAAAGATTTTAGAAATGATGTACCACGGTACCATCTAGCTAAAGGAGATATACTTAGAATTTCTTATCCGAAAATATATTTTTAGAATATTTTATATTTAGAAATTTACGCATAAAGGTTATGCTCTCCTGGTACTTCTAATCACTCTCCAAAGAAAGTCCAATTAATACGTAATTTGTGAATCAATTTAACTCAAGTTTGAAAACTCCACTTTTACATTTCTGTTCTCCTGGTACTTAAAAACAATTATTGTGTTTTTTTTTAATAATTAATTTTTGTTGGTTGAATAAAAAAACCTCTACATTATACATATTTTGTTGCCGACTGTCCTAAATAATGTGGTAATACTAATAGGGTATCTGACCAGAATAATAGTTATTTATGGTACAAGCGAGGTAAGTTGGTGATCACTTCCGAGGCGCTATTGAGGCCCGAGCCGTCAGGCGAGGGTCTGAAGATAGCCGAGGTTAGTAATCATCAATACACGCGTGTACCATACAACGTTTTTCAACACACTTGCGAAGAAATTAATAATAAAATATCATTTTCGCTAATAAATAAACAGTTTTTCTATTCGTGCGCATCCAACACAACAATGGTGATCGGACATAGATTAAAAGAATATACTTATTAAAAAAAAATCGAATGAATGAATGAATGGAATCGACCATAGACCTACCAAAAGTAAGGCAACATAGTTGAAGTTTGTTTTTAAAATGTATGGACACGATTTTTTTGGTATCGAAACTTTTCTTAAACTAAACAATTAAAAAAAAAAATCTATAACTCACGAGTGAATCAAGCGTGTCATTATTCAACTGTTTTTGCACAAATAAGAGCCCCTTTATGAGCAAGTGTGTTGAAAAATATTTAAATTTATTTCTGGAGGGGATCAGACCGGAATAGAAAAAAAAATATAATTAAACGGTATCCGTTACGGGGTATCAGATACGGGGATCAGACTGGAATAACTCAGCCGCTCGATCTGCCCGCTGCTTGCCTGCTGGTTTCAAGAATGGGTCTGCGCTGCCCGCTCCGCTCCCGTTCCCGCTCCGCTGCCGCCCCGCTGCCCGCTAAATTCAAGACACCGGCCTAAGGGCCTATTTCACGATCTTCAAGTAACGTTCCGAGTAGCGACTCGGAACGTTACTTGAAGATCGTTTTTGTCTTTGTCACTTGATTTGAAGTAAGAAAGAGACAAAACGAATATTACTTGGTGATTAACGTTACTCGAAGGTCGTGAAATAGGCCCTAAATATAATGAGATGATGTAGTGAATGATGATGTTGCGTTGTCTGTCAGTCGCAGCACAGGCGGTGGCACGCGGCGGCGCTCGCTGGGCGACGCGGGCGGCGCGGCGCTGCGCACGCGCACGGTGTCGGGCCACACGCTGTCCGACACCGAGATACTCGACCAGGTCACCGTGCTCAACCTCGACACCGGTCGGTACACTACTCTAGCTACACAAATATTATAAAGAGGAAACATTTGTTTGGTTGTAACGAATAGGCTCCGAAACTACTGTACCGATTTCAAAAAATCTTTCACCATTACAAAGCTACATTCACCCTGAGTAACATAGGTTATATTTTATCCCCGTATTTCCATAGGAACGGGTACCACGCGGGTGTAACCGCAAGACGCCACTAATCCTTAGTAATATTATAAATCTGTTACCTTTTCACTGCTAAACTACTGATCTGATTGACTTGAAATTTGGTACTGGGGTAGCTTATAGTTCGGGGAAGGACATAGGCTGTTTTATCCTTAAATTCCCATGAGATCGCGAACTATGCAGGTAAAACCGCGGGGCACATAGTACATTATACAAGGCATTTTCAATCAATGTCATGCGTACGTACCTTCGGCTAATTTCACGCTGTCGCTCTCGCATCTCCCTCCTGATGAAGGCAACCGTATATTCCTGAAACTAGTCAAGGGATTTCACCAAAATAAAAACGTTTGGTGTACCGGTCTGTCACTTTGGTTTTCCGGATCCGCCACTATGGTTTCACTGTCTGCCACTTTGGTTTCACGACCTGCCACTTTGGTTTCACTTTGGCTTCACTATCTGCCACTTTGATTTCACGACCTGCCACTTTGGTTTCACTTTGGCTTCACTATCTGCCACTATGGTATCACGTCTACCACATCAGATTCACGGTATGCCACGATCTGCTACATTATTTTTACTGTCTGACACTTTGATTTTACGATCTGCCACATTGGTTTTACTCTGGCTTCACCATCTGCCACTTTGGTGTCACGGTTTGTCACATTGTTTTCTTGACCTGCCACATTGGTTTCACGGTCAGCCACTTTCGTTTCATAGTCTGCCACTTTGATGTCCTGAGTCTACTACGGTTGCCGGGTCTGGCACGGTGCTGTCCCGAGTCACAAGACTCCTCCTTTGTGTGGCTATAACATTTATATTGTGTTATTGTTACAGGCGAAAGAGTGCCCTTAAGTGTGGCCGAGCACAAGTTACCGCAGTGCATCAACCCGCTAAGCTTACACATCATGAGACTCACCTCGGAATACATAGCGACACACGACGATGATAATGCAAGGTAATGTTGAGATATTAGTTGGTAAAATTGCATGAGATTATTTGATGTGGATAGAAATTGATTTTGTTTAAATAACTGCGTGTAGGTAGGTAGTGGACGACTTTTAGTTGAAGTTTTATTGGTTAATTATTTTTTATTAATTTAAAATGTGTTCTTATATCTATGCTTTGAATATAACATGTAACTAATGAAAAGCACTAACAATTATAGAGGTAATTTTAGGATTATTTTTTACAGTCTTTCACACACTTAGGTACTCTTAATGATATAAGAATAAGTGTATCTCTACATCTCTAGCGTAATTAATCTAATATGCATAATGTGGCAGTTATTTAAAGCATATTGGGAGAGACTAAATTAACCAGTAGGCTGAAATAGGCTGATGATAATACAATTGCATCGCAGCACGCCGTCACCGCCTCCTCCAAAGTCGCTGTGGCGCAAACACCTCAGTCTGACACTCACTGCGGCCGCGTTCTCCAGGAGACACAATAACATCTCGCCTCAACGGTTCTTACAATATCTTACTAACAATATGTACATGGTTCTGACGTTTCGCTTCTTAGGACGCATTCAGACTAAACTAACTTGTCATCCGCCGACTTTGAGTAAGCTCACTGCAAGTTATTTTAGTCAGCGACTACGCATGCAATCAACTGCGTAGCGGTCGTTCAAATTCGGTGGCTGACAGTATGAGTGGTGTAAAATGCGTCGCGGAATTCACGGTACATTCGGTTTCATACTAAAATTGAAACATCAGAACTGTGACTGATAAAACTGTAATAAACAGAAAATAGAACACAGTTCTTTAATATCTTGAATAGTACAATGTATAGGCTTGAACTTTTACTTCATGACTTTTTATTTAACTAAAATTATTTATTTTCTGTTTATTATAGTTTTATTTATTAACAGAGTTTGTTTTACACCAATTGTTTGTCTCGCTAGTGATGTCCAGAGGAAGTTTGTCTCAACCCGGCTGTTTTATCTATTGCTTGATCATTTGAAAAAGGTTTTGGTTTTAGGTACTACACTATTGCTAGTATAATATTAAATGTTTTAAATATTAATTGTGTATTTTTTATTTCGTAAATAATTTAGACCCACATTAACCAAGTGTATCAATGATGTCATCACAAATCACAACTCCTTTCACCTTCTATATCACAATTTCGGTCAATTATTGTCACATACGATCTGGCCGCTAACATCAGTTATACACGTCATAAATTCACATACTTTTCATTATAAAAATGTTTTTCCTTGTCTACGTTTGGTATGCATCAAGGTGTATGCTCATAAAAAAGAAACATTGGTTTCGTACTTGCTTAATCCCATGCTACAATTGTGATAAATGTATGTTAGGATAATATGGATTATGTTATTAAATTTATTAGTGTATTCTACAGGGAAACAGATGAGGAGAGTGAAAGTGTTTGCGGCGCGGGAGTCGGCGAGGATGAAGCGAAAGAAATCAAAGGAGAATCTTCGGATAGACAAGCGTCTGGGATCAAACGCAAGACTGAAAAGTGAGTCCATTATTTTCTATTGTAAATGTTGAAATTGAAGTACTATCTTTAGCCTGAAATTAAGTACTTACTTCTAAGGGTTGTTTGTTGAAAACAAAATTTCAAAATAGAATTTTATGTTTTTTTTTATATGTAGTGTTCGAGTAAATCTAGGAACTAAAGTTTTTTACGCAAACTGTACTTATGAGCTTCTAAAAATTCAAAGATAATGACATATTTTAAGTAATTGTGATTAGGCAGCATATAAACTAAATAATAAATAGCATCTATATAGTTCGCCAAATCTGATTAAACTCAAGCTGGCGATCTTCCTGGAGGAACTAGGATGGTTCTTACACCACAAGCAGCACGCACAAGGGACCCAACTTGAGAGGTCTAGGTGCGGAAAATGCCCGCTTACAAGTACAAGTACACAACCCTAATTATAAATGGGATAGAATGGGATGAGGAAGAATAAACTGTTTATTTCTAAGTATATTTTAACATAAACATTATTTCCAATAGGTTAATCCAAGCTGATTTAGTAAAGAGCCATTCACAGGGCAACATAAACGTCAGGTGACAGTTGACAGATAACAAATGCTTTGTTTGAAGTTTTATTTTTGACATAACGTTTGCTGTGACGCTTTTTCTTTTTAAATAAAGTGTGAATCACATCAACTACGATCGTTCATAGTATGCTTCTTTCTTTAAAATACATATTTTTACGCAGAGTTTTTTGATTTTATTACTGACATTGCTACATTGATTGATTTTTGGGGAAAATGTTTGGAGTTTTATTAATTTTGTAGGGTATTTTTTAAGTTTTTATTTTTAGTGTTTGGTTTTTAGGAGTTACATTTATCTGTTATAGTGTTCAGAAAAAACTATAGCGGATATGATTTTTCAGTTGTTTTTGTATTCGGTACCTAATGTAGTTACATTTTCGCCTAATACAATAAAAAAGGGTATAATTAGTTGATTTTTTTGTAATTACCAAATGTGAAATATACACCACTATTTTGAAATAACTGGACAAATTGAAATGAGAATATCTGTAGCTGTAACTGAACCCATTTATGCAGTAAAAAAAATCAAAAAGATTTTCCGGCAAATCTGTCGGTTTTAACGTTTTGCTAAATGTGTTTGGTTGGGGCGAGCGTGCCCCTGACCGTGTGTGTGTGTGTGCGCAGGCTGAAGCGGCTGTTCGGCAGCACGGTGAAGCGCACGGTGGAGGCGGCGCGCTCGCTGGCGGCCGAGGTGTCGTCGGCGCGCCACAAGGAGGACGTGGCCGACATCCCCGACCACGTGCGCGGCGGCAACCACATCAAGCTGCGCGCCTCGCACTCGCACAAGGGGCCCTACGACTTCGACACCGGCGTGCGCCACGTGCAGGTACACACACGACACGCAGGTACACGACACGACACGTGCGCGGCGGCAACCACATCAAGCTGCGCGCCTCGCACTCGCACAAGGGGCCCTACGACTTCGACACCGGCGTGCGCCACGTGCAGGTACACACACGACACGCAGGTACACGACACGACACGTGCGCGGCGGCAACCACATCAAGCTGCGCGCCTCGCACTCGCACAAGGGGCCCTACGACTTCGACACCGGCGTGCGCCACGTGCAGGTACACACACGACACGCAGGTACACGACACGACACGTGCGCGGCGGCAACCACATCAAGCTGCGCGCCTCGCACTCGCACAAGGGGCCCTACGACTTCGACACCGGCGTGCGCCACGTGCAGGTACACACACGACACGCAGGTACACGACACGACACGTGCGCGGCGGCAACCACATCAAGCTGCGCGCCTCGCACTCGCACAAGGGGCCCTACGACTTCGACACCGGCGTGCGCCACGTGCAGGTACACACACGACACGCAGGTACACGACACGACACGTGCGCGGCGGCAACCACATCAAGCTGCGCGCCTCGCACTCGCACAAGGGGCCCTACGACTTCGACACCGGCGTGCGCCACGTGCAGGTACACACACGACACGCAGGTACACGACACGACACGTGCGCGGCGGCAACCACATCAAGCTGCGCGCCTCGCACTCGCACAAGGGGCCCTACGACTTCGACACCGGCGTGCGCCACGTGCAGGTACACACACGACACGCAGGTACACGACACGACACGTGCGCGGCGGCAACCACATCAAGCTGCGCGCCTCGCACTCGCACAAGGGGCCCTACGACTTCGACACCGGCGTGCGCCACGTGCAGGTACACCATAAGTAGAATAACAAATTCGAAAGAACATACGACAGTTTACTCCTCTCAACTTCTACCCTAATCTGCAGAACGCTCCAAAAAAGTCAACCAACATTATCGTTGTTTCTAACTAAAACCTGAACACGTCTCGTCCCGTTGCAGGAGATGGGCTCGGGTCACTGCGGCGCGGTGTGGTGCTGCAAGTTCAGCGTGTGCGGGCGGCTGCTGGCCACGGCCGGGCAGGACAAGCTGCTGCGCGTGTGGGTGACGCGCGACGCGCACCGCATGTTCCACGACATGCGCACCAAGTACAACGCCGAGAAGAAGGCCTCGCCCTCGCCGTCGCAGGAGTCGCTGGCGGGCGGGCCGGGCGGGCCGGGCGGGCCGGGCGGGCCGCGCGGGCCGGAGGGGCCGGAGGCCGAGCCCGGGCCGGCCGCGCCCTTCTGCCCGCGGCCCTTCGCCGTGTACGCGGGCCACACGTCCGACCTGCTCGACGTCTCCTGGTCCAAGAACTACTTCCTGCTGTCGTCGTCCATGGACAAGACGGTGCGGCTGTGGCACGTGTCGCGCGGCGAGTGCCTGTGCTGCTTCCAGCACATCGACTTCGTGACGGCCATCGCGTTCCACCCGCGCGACGACCGCTACTTCCTGTCGGGCAGCCTGGACGGCAAGCTGCGCCTGTGGGACATTCCCGACAAGAAGGTGGCCGTGTGGAACGAGGTGGACGGCAAGACGAAGCTGATCACGGCGGCCAACTTCTGCCAGAACGGCAAGTTCGCGGTGGTGGGCACGTACGACGGCCGCTGCATCTTCTACACGACGGACCAGCTCAAGTACCACACTCAGATCGACGTGCGCTCCACGCGCGGCAAGAACTCCACCGGCCGCAAGATCAGCGGCATCGAGCCCATGCCCTGCGACGATAAGATCCTCGTCACCTCCAACGACAGCCGCATCCGCCTCTACGACCTGCGGGATCTCAACCTCTCCTGCAAGTACAAGGGGTGAGTGTACACACACGGCACGGCTTGAGCGCATAGTGTAGGCATCGCCTCTCATTTACGGTCCCTTGTATCGGCAGGTACGTGAACGTGTCGTCGCAGATCAAGGCGTCGTTCTCGCACGACGGCAAGTACATAGTGAGCGGGTCGGAGAACCAGTGCATCTACATCTGGAAGACGCACCACGACTACTCCAAGTTCACGTCGGTGCGGCGCGACCGCAACGACTTCTGGGAGGGCATCAAGGCGCACAGCGCGCTCGTCACGTGCGCCGTGTTCGCGCCCGACCCCGACGCAGTCATACGGGCCATCGCCGAGAGGGAGCGCGCGGAGAAGGGGGAGGACGCGGCTGAGGAGACGGTGAGTCGCACTCACAAACGCTACCATTTACAAGCGCGCGCACATCATCAACTCACACATCATCAACATCCGGACTTGTCGCTTCCGACACAGTACACACAGACAGCTAACTAAAGTAATTTTAGTGCGATTTTAAATCACTGGTGCCATAGTAGACAACCAACATCGTCCGCCGGCACCCATCTTAACCACCGACATAGTCCATATTCGTCAATAGGTCGACTTACGCATTTCACTGTTCTTCCAGTTGAGACAGCCAATGACCTATTATTTACTTTGACCACTGGCTCAATTTCGCTTGCTATGACTTGAGTTTTCGGGTTCCGTAGCCAAAGGGTACAGTTGAAATGTTCACAGATGATGTACTAATATTGCCCATATGACAACTAATATTTGCGTATTTGTTCCAGAAGGCAGAAGGCATGGTATCATCCTCTCAGTCGGGTCACGTGTTAGTGAGCGCCGACTTCAACGGCTGCATAAAGGTGTTCGTACACAAAGCCAAGCCCAAACACAGCTCGCTGCCCGCCTCCGCGCTCGCGTAAACCGCATGTTACACTTTAATGTTAAATATTACACAAATGCTACACTTGAATGTAATGTATAACACACATGTTACACTTAAGTGTGAACTATTACACAAAAGTTACACTGGAGTGTAAAATATTACATAAATGTAACGATTTACAGCTTCGGCTCTATTATTTAACTTTCGTTTTACTGTTTAATCCGACATTGTAGGTGCAACGTCAACAACTAAATTTTGAAATGAGATTACATATTCTTGAACTTCGTTTTAGTAGTTCCATTTTTTATTTAACCGTCCATCCGGCTAATTAGATACAAAGTAAAAAATAAAATTCAAAGTGAGTTTAGATTTGTTCAGTAGATGAAATTTGGTTTTGGTAAACAAACATATTGTTAATGATTCATCAATATCACAAGTGAAAACATTAGTATTGTGAAATAATACAGTAAAACTGTAAATTGAAAACTTAAGGGCAAAGATATCTGCGCCAAAAAACGTTTAAAAATAATGAAGATATCACGTGACATACATTTGGATAGGAAAACATAATTTTTTTATCTCGGGTGGGACCTTATAGGACCTTATATAATCGTTACATTAAAATGTAGATAGAAGTTAAAATGAAAGTATGAAGCTATACATAGCTTATTATTTTTCTAACATTAACTATCTCTATCAGTAAAGCTGATAGTACAAAATATTCGGACAATGAGAGTTTTAGAAAAAATATCAAAAATTGTGATTAGAGTATTATTTTTGTTAAGATAGATTTGACCATAATTGTGATGTTTTTAACTGAATTTAGTATTTTTATCATTATTTTGTTAAGAACTTTGTTGGAAAATATAAACACTTTGTGATCTTCTATCGATTCCGAATGGGCAAAAAACTGTTCTGATATTTTTTAAATTAGTTGTTAGTATTTTATTAGTTGTCACTAGGTATTGTAAAACTCATATATTAAAAATAAATAAAAATATGTCGTTTACATATTATAGTTTGTCTAATCTAATTTTAAAAGTTTCATACATGTTAAGGTACACTAAATATGTTATTAAAAACATCACAACTGTGGTCATTCAGAAAGTAACTTTCTGATACATTTAATGGGATTGATGAATATCAATAGACAATAGGAACTGTATTGTTATATTAGATAAATAGTTATATGAAACAAATCTAAATATAGTTTCAGTAGAAAAACGTCCCGTTTCTACTAAGAAGGCTTCTAATTAAATTTCTATAATAGATGTTAAAGTTCAATAAAGCTTGTTTGAAAATCTAATAAAAAAAATACTAAAAAAGTAATAGAAGGAAACACCGTCTCACATTAATTCAATTGAAAATGTATTTAGATTTATAAAAAGTTATAAAAATCGCAACAAAATTTTATGTGTATGTTTATTTTTCCTTGTGTAAGTATGTACTTATATAAAAATGGATTATCTAATATGTGTAAAAATGTTATGTATTTTCCAAAAACAGGAACCTATTACAAAACTACACACACACATATAAACAACCGAAATTATCATAATAGAACATCCATTTTTATGTAAATATTGAAACATTGGTTTTAATATGTAATTAACATATTTATTTGTAATATTTTTATAATTTATTAATCGTATAATAATATATAACGAATAATCTATATATCTTAGCTATTGGGTCGTCAAATAAATATGGAATTTCTTTGTAATTTTGATTTTTGTATAAAACATTTTAATTTTTGTAATTAATTTTACTGTAGTTTTAACATTTTTCTTGTTATTGTTAATAAAACGTGCAATGTTATTTTATTATATCTTATGTTAATAATTTATGATCACAAGTCACTTTATGGCTGATTTTTTCATCGCCAGATAACTTTTATTCGACGAATAAATTTGACGTTTGACAGTTTTTGTATGAAATAACTGTCAAAACTTCAAAATTATTCCTCGAATGAAGTTATCAGGCGATGGAAAAATCGGCCCTTAGTTTCATTTATTATTTTGAAATGGTTTGTAATGATAGAAATCTTAGTTTGAAAATTGTGAGGGAGACATTTTGTTGTCTCTGTATATTTATTTCTTTTATAAATTAACAGTTTATTTACTTGTATGTTTTTGTAACTAATTTATTAATTTAGTATGTCTTCCTTTTATATGATTGAGGTAAACTCAAAATAGCTATATTTATTGAACTTTTCTGTGTTCATTTGTCCCCTTATAAATTCCATGTCAATATGCTTCTTTTTATTGGATTATTCCTTCAAAAGTAGTCGAAATTTTCATCAGCAGTACAAAAAGCAATAATAAAATACCTTTGGTGATTCACAAAGCAATATTATTATCTACCTATTTCTTTATCTAAAGTATATTATTTTGTACTGAAAAATATTTTGCCTAAATAGCAATAAATTTCCAAAATTGGCATCATGCTAGTTTTATGAATGAGTGAGACTTAGAAATCAATTTTATGGAAGATATTAATGTATTTGTATAATATTTCTGTGTTTTATTGTATTATAAATGTTTTAATTTCCAAATGGTATGTATTTAAATACTATAGGTTGTATTTATTTTTATATTTTTTTATTATATTACATGTAGTTGACGAAATTATTAATTTCTTGCCTTATTAATTAAATGTGATTTAATATACTGTAAGTGTACATTTTAATGTAGTGTTGTATAAATCGTGATGCCATTGTAATCATTATATTATTATTAAAGTTTATTTAAATATTTCGTTTGTTTATGTATTTCTAAAATAAATAACCTGAGAAAGAATGATTTTCTTGCCTAGTAGTAAGTACCTAAGTCTCAGTAGGTTTTTAATTTTTTTTTTATTCGAAATGCGACAGAAAATTTCGTCGCATATTATATTTTTTTAAATTTGGAACAAATGTGTAGTGGCCAGTACGAAACATTTGTTTCGAACTAATCTAGAAGGTTCTTAAAAAACAACGTTTATAATTTCATTCAATTTTATTAACATGTAAATACAAATCACAATGGAATGAATTCTATGTCTATATTCTACTTACACATCCTATATACAAACATGAATTTCTTCAGTCTTATTCCGAGAATAATTTTTAAATAATCTGTTAATCTAAATAGGCTCAAAATCTAATTTGTCATGAGAATTTAAAAAATATCAAATAGTTTTTCTTACAAGAATATTTCTTATTACGTATTTCTTACACTTATGAATAATAATTATAATGTAACGACTGACAACACACATTGACTGAATTTTATTTTTACAAAATATAAAAACTATTTCAGGACTTTTAACTTATTGGGTACACTAACACTTAATTATAAATACAATACAAAAATAAATGCAAAGACCCAATCTCTTGTGTATTATGGATGCTTAGAGATGTATTAAAAAATTTCATTTTTATCAAAATTAGTTATGATCAAGTTCTAAAGTCATATCTGAGTAAATAAGTTCATATCCCTATTTGACTATTTTAAATACGTTAAATAAAACATAAGTCGTCACTATGTATGTTTTAATATTAAAAATATATTTTTCATTCGTTTTCACCATTTTCATATATGATATTGATATGACTATAAATAACTGACTTCATACGACTATTTATTCTATAACCTTTAAACCTTAAAGATAAATGTATTTGTGTACATAAATTATATCATTCGTTCGTCACTATGCTTTCCACGGCGGTTTCCCGAAGTTGATATTCCTCTTCCCTTTTGTTCGCTCCCGGTCGGGCGTGGGGTCATCCCGCGGGGGGGGAGAGGGAGGGCCTTCCGCCGATACTGGTTTTGTGAGTAACTGGGGATAATTATATAGTTATTATAACTGAGCAGTATACACCTATAGACATCTTAGGGACGTAGATCGAGAAGAGAGACTGAGAAATGAGTGAAATATTGTCTTTTATCTACACAAATATTTATAAACAAACAATAAAATAAAACTACTGAACTAATTCAGGTAAAATTTGGAGACAGATGTTCGAAGAATAAAGTATTGGCATTTACATAGTAAATTAAATTGATCTAAGGTAGTCTTCCTAATAAATAGCCTGTAAACTAATTATAATCCTTACCAGTTTAACATACTGCTGCAGCTCGTGATCACTGAGCTGTTCGAAGTTGAAGTTCTTGTCAGCGAGTGCCGTCAGCGGCCGCGCCGGCGGACTCGGGGACGGGGGAACTCGGGGCAACTCGGGTAACACTGCTGGGGACGCTGGACAAATATAATGAATATAGTATATTTTCATCATCATCACCCTATAGCTGTCTGCTGCTGAACACATGCTTCCAACAGGGGCGGTTTTATGGGGCCTACAGACAACTTTTTTGAGTTGGTAGGTAGTGGCAGGCATACCTGCTGCCCCATCAGCAGACAGATGCTGGACTTTACATTTTGATCAAAGTCCAGCATCTGTCTGCTGTTGCTTCCTTCTTTCTATATTGTAAGTACAATATAGAAAGAAGGAGGCAACATGCTTTTTTTAAGGGTCAAAGTTTCTATAGTTGAAGAATTGATGACTGATTCATCTATGCAAGTCAGCTCTATCTAAGCAGTCAGACCAAGTAATAACTAAGTATATTAGTTACCGTGTCCATGTTGCCTGTGCTCGTGGTGCGTGAGTATGCGCAGCGCCTGCGCCCACTGCGCCTCCATCACGTCGTGCAGCTGCGACGCCAGCTCGCCCCGCCGGCGACGGAACGACTCCAACTTACTCTGTACACATATAGAGAATATTGTACGATGATCCCAAAAGCTCGAACGAAAAGACCTCTATAAAATTAAAAATTTAAAATACCCCCAACACAATTACATTCAAACCCCCATAACTTTTTAACGGGTCAACCGATTTTCATCAAGAGACTAAATTAAAATCGGTTCATCCGTTCGGGAGCTATGATGCCACAGACAGACAGATACACACACAGACACGTCAAACTTATATCACCCCTCTTTTTGCGTCGGGGGTTAAAAATAGCGGCAGTGGCAACAGCGCTCAACAAGTTATTTAAAAGAACATGGCTTCACCGCACACCACCAACGCGAGCCAGCGGTTTTAAGTGCATCGTCACTATTGGACCACCGCCGGTAACTGAATGATTCACCATAGATCTTTACTCAAAACAAATAAACAAAAAAGTGTTTATTGCCAGACACATACTACACAAATAATTCATAATATCTGTTCTTTAGCACATTGTCATACCTCAAGCAGCCCAATCTTCTCGCTGGCCTGTGCGAGTTGCAATCTGTACAGTTTGATCTCCTCGCGCTGCTTCTCTTCAAGGACGCTCACTTCTAGCTTGTGTCTGGAATATATTATTTATTTTTTAAAACCAAATAACATTTCCATTGAGGTCATGCCCACAGTTATTTTATGCCACTAGCAGCAGCCGCCGGTTTCCCCCTTTTCGTTCTCGTGAGTTAATGTTACTCGCTGATATTTATTATTTTATGCTGATTATTGTATTACTGATTTTACGAATCACTTCAATAACTAAAGAATTACTCTATTTACGTATAATACGGCACAGATATAAAACCTCGAAACAAATAAAATAGAATCTAGTAAATAAATATCAAAACCCATACTGTTGCTGTATATTAGTAAGCTGTCCACCAAAAGCCTGCTGTAGCTGTTCCTCCCTCTGTCGCGCCTCGCGCGTCAGTTCGGCTGTAGCGCGATCGAGCTGCAGCTGGAACTCGGCCAGCTTGCCCAGCACGGCGTCTTCGAGCTGCTTCTGATAGTGACTTTTTAGCTCGACCTTTTGAACTTCAATGGCTTTGCGTAGAGATTTTGTTTCGCAGTCTAATGTGTCCTGGAATAATGTAATTAATATTTGAGGTGAAATTTGATGTTAATAAAATGGAAAGACAGACATGAATTAGTATATGATTGAAATCCTCAAAAAAAGTGGTAACCTAACCATGTTAGTCTCCCAAACAAAGAGTAATGGGATGCGTGTTTTGCCGTACGAAATATACGTTTGTGTAATCCACAACTGTTTACTTTGTTTTTCTTTGTTTGGATGTGTGTATAATTGAATATGTCCCAGTATAGGTAATAACAACAATATGAGTAAGTGATATTAAGTTAATTTAAAAAAATCCACATACACATTTCCTAAGCAGCTCACTAGTCTGATTCTGTTTCTCACAGAGCTGGCTCTCCAGTATGTTGCATCTCGCTCGCTCCTCATTCACCTTCCCTTTCAACAAGTCCCGTTCTTGAGACAAAAGTGTTGTTTCATCGCTCATAGATTCAATTTTATTTGTTAAGTCTATAAGTTTCTGTTTTGTTTGTTCATGTTCTGACTTTTCCTGTGAAAAAAAAAATACCTAGTCAAAAAATAAAAAGACACTAACTAAATAAGAAATTTCGATGTCTACTACATGATTTCTTCTTCCAAATATTTTCTTCCCACCCATGCCCAATGGGCATAAAGTAGACAGACTTTAGGCGCGTGATCATCGTTTGGAAGCGATGGGGGTAATGATGATAAGAAGAAACTATACTACTCAATAAATAATTTTGAGTAAAGAACATGAAGACATTCGAAATTCAAATTGACTCTGAATTTAACTCCAATGGTTTAACAAATACCTTTTCAAAAGCCTCTTCTAAACTTTTAACACAGTCCGTTGACTGCTTGTTGAGTCTCATAACAGTTTCGTAGTTTTCCTTCAGTACTTCAATTTCCTTGTCTCTGTTCTCTATTATTTCCTGTTTAGACAATAATATCTTTTCATGTTGTTCTTGAAGTTCTTTCTTCTCCGTAACAAGCTGTTTGCACTTCTCTTGGTAATCATGTGCGAGATCTAGTGCTTTGTATAGCTCCGCTTCAAAGTGGGATGTTTTCTGGAAATTTTAAGGTATTTTTTTATGTATAATAGAAAATTTAATATTTTCCAAATCTTTTAAATCCATTATTACATATTTCTACAAATCACAATTGTATAATAATTCTTTCTTCATAACACAAAGATATTCGATAGTATTGGAAACTTTGTTTATATGTATTTTTCTTACAAAAGCAAATCTGTTCACAATTGGAACATTATAAAACTTACTACCTAAATACAAATAAAAAATCATTGACAATAATGGTTAATACTACCTTCTGAGCATCATCAGCACAACTCTTAAAGTTCTCGACCTCTCGGACCATCTTATCGAGCGCCGCCCGATGCCTCTCCTCTGCCTTATCCAGGCTACCCGTGATCCGGAGCCAGGCATCTTTTAGCTTGGCTATGGCCGAGTCTTTAGCCTTATCTACCTTTATGGCTACGGCTAACTTCTCTTGTTGCTCAAGGACTTTTCTTTGTAATTGTTGGATTATTGCTTCACAGTGCTATGGGTAAAAGAATACATTGTTTGTAAATATTAATGTTGGTCTTGTATTTACTAAGTTTCATATTATCATTTATTTTAGTTTATTTAATTAATTAAAAATACCTAGGTTTATTAAGACTTTGTACTTTTATTTCCAATGTTACAAAAGAAATTAATCAATCATTATTGTGTATGGCATGATGATTGATTAATTAGTTACTAAATGATGTATTTTGTTATAATCCTTAAGTTACAATAATTAAAAATTAAAAAAAGCTATACTCACTTCTCGTTTCAATTTCTCTTCCTCCAACTTGACACTTTCCACTCTATCAGCCCTCTCTCTCTCTCCTCTCTCGCCCCACAACTCACTCAGACTCAACAGATCTGTATCTATTGTTTCCAACATCTTGTTCTGTAACTTATCCTTATTCTCAAGACCATAAGGTCTCATTTGTGGAAACTTGAACTCTTCCTTTTGTAAAGATGATAAGTACGAGTCTGTAGAACTTTGAGTATTGCGAGAGCTCTGAGCTTTGTATTGTTCCAGAACTTTTGTTGCTCTATCATAAATTTTGTTTGTTGTCGGTCTAAATGTGTCTACGTAGGAGTGTGTGGGTCTTTTAGGGGTGGAAGTTGGTTGTACATCTTTCTCTGTGAAGTTTAATCTTCGTATTGTTGGAGATTTAGTTTCTAAAGGAATTTGAGTGTCATTTTTGGTAGTGTCATTCAATCGAGTCAAGTTTGATTCACTTTTAAAGCTACTTGTTGATGTTTGAGGTTTGTCTCCTTGAGCAGACGAAGGGTTGCTTTTAACCAAATAAATATACTTGTCCAGGACATTGCTAGTAACTATTCTTCCACTCGGCAGTTGGATTTGTTCTGAATCATCATGTTTAGAATCCAACTTCCTAGATATATAATTACTTGTAGCTTTTATTATATTTTCGGGACTTAAACTGATATCTTTGTCTTTATATTTCGACTCTGGACTCTCGTATGTCTCGACTTTAGTTAAAAACTCGTCAATTTCATTCAAGAGTAGTTTGTCATTCTTCTTGCTTGGTGTTGATACAATACTGCTGATATCTCCATCCATGCTTCTTGTATCATTTATACTTTCTAGTTCTTTAGGATAATATTCCTTCAATTTAAGCGGTGGAATAGATTTTCTGTCAGTACTCAAAGAATCTAAACTAGTTAAAGACAGGTCTCTTCTAACTTCTGCTCTATTTGTTTTTCTGCGTCTTCTACGTGGGAAAGTGAAGCATTTACGGTCACTCTGATTATCGAAGCTGTCGGTGGAATCTAAGGTTTTATGTCTAGACTTTACTCCGAGACTCGATATATCACTGCTTATTTCCAAACTCTCTAACCTAGATTCCAATGTTTGTACTTGATTCACTAACTTACCGATAACCTGAGCTGTACATGAAAGGGGCTTATGTACAACGGTTCGTGAGGATTCCAGCAAGGATTCGTCTGATCCTGAGCTTTGCACGAGGAAGAAGTTTGGCGGAATCAACAGTAGGACATCAGTGTCGTCGGTATCACTCATTACAGCTACGATATTGTTGTACAGTGTCACAAGTTTTAGCCATTCTATCTAAATGTTTATGGATAAAAAATATTAAGTTTATCATTTACTGAGAATAAACATAAAAATTCAAAAACTCTAAACAACACAACAAACAAGCGGAAAGCGGGGCCAGCCAGCGAGTTCCAAGTTTCCAACTGTCTGTCACAAGTCAGTCACAACCATTGACATATAACATGGACGGGGCATACCTACGAAAAAAACGTGTATACCTATACTTCACTGAGAGCGAAAAATGGCGGCTAATAGTGCAGTCCCTATCGATATGTCTGAAAAATAACATCGATAATAGATTGTAAGTATGTTTTCTTACTTTGATTAATTTTAAGTTTTATAAATAGGTCTTACTGTAAAAGAACATTATAGATAGTTTGTAAAATATAGCTTGATCATTGTGACATACAGAGTGGCCCAAATAGAACGCTCAGTAAGGGGAAGTATAAAACTATAAGATATACAAAGATTTGTTTTTAGGATCCATGTCCTCGATTTTAGTAAAAAAAAAGTGCATTCATAGATTTAGAAAAAAAAACTATTACTCTCTTTGAGAATCGAACCCGGAAATTTTTAAAAATTTAATGTTCATTATTTTAAACTAGAAATGGATTGTGTACATCTTTAGCAGTAAGTAAATGTTACTAAGAAACATCATATCTAAATTCATTAAAATGCATTGTTTTTAAATGAAATAGTTTGGTACAAAACTCGCCAAGACATCATTAAAGTTCCTTCCCAGTTAATATCCCATTTCAACACAAATTCACCATTTCAAGATACAAAATGCAATAGTTTGTATATACGGCCGTTCGTTCTAGTTACAAATAATTAAAAATATTTTTTTCAAAACTTCCGGGTTCGATTCCTTTAGTGAGTTATAGTATTTTTCTAAATCTTTGAATGCAATTTTCATTTTAACTAAAATGGATGACATGGTTCCTAAGAACAAATCTTTGTATCTCTTATAGTTTTATACTTCCCCCCACTGACTGTTTTATTTGGGCCACCCTATATATCAAACTTTTATTCATTATACTCTAGTTGCCGGGATATAAAAATGACGATAGAAATTATCGACGTTTCGTACTATAATCGATACTGATGTAACATTTAATTGGGTTTTATTTAATTACAAACGTTAGGCATTCAATTAAACGAATATTTCAATATGAATACAGATATTCTCAAGAGCAAACCTCAAATCCATGGTTTGTTATGGTATACTACATGAGAATCTGAAAATTGGACTTTATATACTTACTCACTATTATTTAAGATCATATATGCACAAAATGTAAATAAAGTTTATGAAATAAAAATAAACACCAAAATTAAAACGTACTTGAATAAGTGTTTAAATAACGTTTTATTTAAAATATCGATAGTTTATAGTCTGTGGTCACGATGTTTCATTGCCCATCACTAAGTAAGTTGTAAATCCTTTTGTTATAGCTAGAAAATAATATGGCGAATATGGCCACGAGTAGGTATTTCAATGAGACTAAGAATGACAGATGGCTATTATCTGGGGGCACGGCAGTGCCCCCCGCCAAGTCGAGCGCGAAGCAAACACTGCCGTACCATCCTTTACAGGAACCCTTTCGCCGCATTTTCAGGCCCCTATTTGAGAACCTCGGGATAAGCCCAGAACGCTGAAATTTTCGTCATCCAGTAAGCTATACAATCACATACTTAAAATAAAATTTCAAGTCTGTAGGTCATTTAGTTCCCAAGTTAAGCGAAAGCGAAGTTTCGTATTTATGACAGACACTCACTCACTCACTCACTCACTCACTCACTCACTCACTCACTCATGATCATCAAAATAGAACTAGTACTTCCCATAAACCTAGAGAGCTGAAATTTGGTACAGAGTTAGGGTTTAATGGCCACATAAAGGGAAAACTATAAAAACTAGGATAATCGAACGGGAACGGGAATTATACGGGAATGGGAACGGGAATTGTAACTCAAGAACGGCTGAACTGATTTGGCTGAAAATTTGTGGGGAGGTAGCTTAGAACCAGGAAAAGGACATAAGATACTTTTAATCCCGAAATTCCCACGGGATTGGGAACGGGAATTTAAAAATCAAGAACGGCTGAATTGATTTGGCTGAAAATTGGTGGGAAGGTAGCTTAGAACCAGGACAAGAACATAGAATACTTTAATCCCGAAAATCCCACGGGAATGGGAACGGGAAAGTATTACTCAAGAACGGCTGAGCTGATTTGGCTGAAAATTGGTGGGGAGGTAGCTTAGAACCAGGACAAGAACATAGAATACTTTTAATCCCGAAATTCCCACGGGATTGGGAATGGGAATTTATTACTCAAGAACGGCTGAATTGATTTGGCTGAAAATTGGTGGGGAGGCAGCTTAGAACCAGGAGAAGCACATAGAATACTTTTAATCCCGAAATTCCCACGGGAATGGGAACGGGAATTATAATTCTAGAACAGCTGAACTGATTTGGCTGACAATTTGTGGGGAGGTAGCTTAAAACTATTTATCTATAGATACTTTTTATCCCGAAATTCCCACGGAAACGCGAACGGGAACTACGCGGGTGAAACCGCGTGGCACTTAATAATATAATATTACTCCTAAAAAATAAGTGTGTCAAATAAGAAAATCTAATAAAATAATTCAATATAAACAAGTTTTAACAAAAAGAAATGAAATCCCACCAAAAACATTCTGTAAAAAACTAGCCAAGTCTCGATGGAGCTGCTTGTTTAACTCTAAAAAGTAATGAAATCTAGACAGACTCGTGCCAAGTCTAAGGTTCCTTACTGCGATTTCTTTATTATTATAGTTAATGTTGTGTGACTTGGCCGTTGAAGGGTACACATGTATGTACACAAGGGTACAAAACTAGGTGCTCCATGACGCTATTGCACCAATCTTAAAAAATCCAGAACCTATCCATTGACGATAGAAAATTAGCTTAATTATAGCCACTTGAAAAATGTTGATTCAATATCCAGTGAATTATAGGCTTGATAAAGCTGCGTATTTTAATAATGTGTAAACATTACGTGTAAACAAAATTGACGTGTACCCACTACTAACCTTTTAAACAATGTTCAACAATAAATGACGATAGAAATTATCGACGTTTCGTACTATAATCGATACTGATGTAACATTTAATTGGGTTTTATTTAATTACAAACGTTAGGCATTCAATTAAACGAATATTTCAATATGAATACAGATATTCTCAAGAGCAAACCTCAAATCCATGGTTTGTTATGGTATACTACATGAGAATCTGAAAATTGGACTTTATATACTTACTCACTATTATTTAAGATCATATATGCACAAAATGTAAATAAAGTTTATGAAATAAAAATAAACACCAAAATTAAAACGTACTTGAATAAGTGTTTAAATAACGTTTTATTTAAAATATCGATAGTTTATAGTCTGTGGTCACGATGTTTCATTGCCCATCACTAAGTAAGTTGTAAATCCTTTTGTTATAGCTAGAAAATAATATGGCGAATATGGCCACGAGTAGGTATTTCAATGAGACTAAGAATGACAGATGGCTATTATAGTAACTGTCAGAAATACTGTTGTCCTTTTTCCCTTACGCAAAATTATGAACGTTAAAAAGAGACGGCTATATTTTTATAACTTTGGCGTCGATAAGCCTCATACTTCTATAACTATTTTTTCTATAGTCAAACATGCGATGTCCATGTTATATGTCAATGGTCACAACAGTCAAACCACAACCACAAACTACTTTGACAAACAAAATAACAACCGCCACTCTACGCACCACAGATTAAATAGGATCACTTTTTATTTATTGATTTCTGTCAATATCTTGCTATTTAAAAGCCTGCATAGCCATAGAATAAAATTAAATCACACCCCGATACTCATTAAAATTTTTATTGATCCATTCGTTTAAGAAATGCCTGCATGCGTTTACTATATTAGTTTAGTTACATGTTTAGTATCAGTCTAAAATTATTCCTTAGAGCCCCAAGCAATAGCAATAGGTCAGCTTAGGACTAGGGTAAATGAAACATTCAAGATTGCTTTCTAAGTTTAGTATTAAATTTACAGGAAATTCAGATTAAATAACAATAATTCATATTCATACATTGCACATGCATTTCTTACATTCAAAAGATAACATAATTATGTATAAGTAATTAAATAAAAAATTTTATGATGCTCTCACTGCAAAATTAGGAGTTTGTTTGATGAACGCATCTAATTTATTCTTAAATAATTCACTAGTTATAGGTTCTCCCATGCCACATAGAGGATTTCTGACTGCATATTTGACAAATATTTCTGAATATATTTTCTTTAATAAGTCCCGGACACCTTGTGCCTGATTGTCCGTGTTCATGACAAATTTGAGCCCTGAAGGAGTTTCCAAGCAATGCAGGGTGTATTTGGATGTTTTGTAATGTAGGAATCCATCTTTAGGATCCAGTGGTGAAATTTTTCCAACAAATGATTTGATTGAGAACAGCATACCATACATTAATTTTCCTTCCTGAAAAGACAGTTATCAAGTAAAATTAATACAAATATTTATGTAAAAACTAGCAGCGCCCCGTGGATTCACCCGCATAGTTCCTGTTCCCGTGGGAATTTCGGGATAAAAAGTATTCTATGTTCTTTCCCGGACCATAAGCTACCCCTGTACGAAATTTCAAATCAATCGGTTCAGTAGTTTAGCCGTGAAAAGGAAACAGACAGACAGACAGAGTTACTTTCACATTTATTATATTAGTTAGGATTAGGATTGGAAATCTGGAACCTTCTTCTTATTGAAGTTGCTTATAAATAGTTGAAACTGAGACAATATTATTATGTTTATAGTTGTTAGTAATGAAAATAAAGTTTATGATTATGGTTTTGATGTGTGTCAAAATGGTGATAACTAACACCCACACTAATACTATTTTTTTTTTAAATAATATAGTATAGGTCTTATTAAATTCTTATATCTAGTCTAGATTCTCAGTGACCTCTATTACATTAAAAAAAGTATAGTGGCAAAGTATAAATTGTAATAAGTACGTTTTCTTTAGGAAAATGTATCAATTCCAAAGAAAATTACAACTATGATAAAATTATTCTACCTTAAGCTAAGTCTTGACAATATATTGTACAATAAAATTATATTTGTTGAATAATATTTTTATAAACTTGGATAAAAGTTATTAACAATAGAATAATAGTAAAAATAAAGTTCGTACTTCTTCTCTAGACATTCCAGCTTGTTTCGATCTATTCCATTCTCCGTAATAAAGCAAGGTACCGTAACGATCAAAAATGTACAGATTGTGGATCGTCATCTCATAAACTTTGCATTAGCAATCGTATTCAATTAATACAGTCCAAACTAGATATTTATTTATTTTCCTTTGGTTGGACTCTGTTCGGTTTGTGTATTTTCGTTTTGTAATAAAATTGTGAATGGATGGAATGAATGAAATGAGTATTCTGAATTCTCCACTCCACAGACATGCTGTTCTATTTTTAAATGCTACGTTTACATGCGCGGATATTGTCATTAAATAAAAAAACCAGTAAAGGAATATGTTATGAAAGGAATATGTTCACTTCAATTTGCCAAACCGGGCTATTTAGTGTAAGTTTTCGACCACGGTTCAAAGGACGTTTGCGTTGCGGCTTAGTTTAGCTTGTAGCAAGCGTGTAAACTTAGCATAAATTGATCTGACTGAGCTTTTTCGCCTGTGGCACCTGTGGCCTGTGAGTGAATGAGTTAGTCAATAAGATTGATTGAATGATTGATCGATTCTTCGTCCTTCTTCTCAAGTTGATCTTTAACCATGGTGCAACTTTTTTAATTTTTACGACAAAATATACAACACAAATAGTTGAGAATTGTTTGTGCATGGTGATTATTTGAATTTTCAAAGTGAGTGAATTAGTGTGTTATGTTAAATAAGTGAAGATTTTTTCATGTTAGAATTATTTGAGGTTATTGAATTATCTAACACTTGTGTTTCAGGGTATCATAATCAATAAAATATGGATGAATACACAAGAGAACCTTGTCCTTGGCGGATCCTCGATGACTCTGGTGGTGCTTTCATAATGGGCGCTATCGGGGGAGGAATATTCCATTCTATCAAAGGTTTCAGAAATGCACCAGTTGGATTCAGTAGGAAAATGGTAAGTAGTGGTCTTTTATTTTGGAATTAAGAACGTTTTGAAGCTTTTAAAAACTCTTCGTGTCTAAGATCATCTTAACATGAGTATGTTAAGATGGGTCAGTTACTATAAAGAGATGATGTAGTGAATGATTATGATTATGTTATGTATTTACAGCTGGGCAGTTTAGCAGCAGTCAAAGAGAGATCTCCTATAATTGGTGGCAACTTTGCCGTGTGGGGTGGTATGTTCTCTACAATCGACTGCTCACTAGTGTATATGAGACAGAAGGAGGATCCATGGAACTCCATCATGAGTGGGGCACTCACTGGAGGCATCCTGGCAGCCAGAAATGGTAAGAACATACAACTTTAGCCATAGCATAAAGTTAGAACAGTGCTATTCAAGACTAATAATAATCAAAAAATAACTATTTATTATGTGCATGCATTCTTTATTTTAAATACTTTTTTCCTCATTTCATAGCAATGATTATTGCAGTATAGTGAACTAGGAGTAACTAGGAGACACAAAATGTTTTCTCTCTCTTTGTTTCAATAGTAAAGAATATACATAAAGAAATAATAGATAATAAGTTATTAATTATATTAATTTTTGCAGGAGTACCAGCGATGGCAGGCAGTGCATTAGTCGGAGGTATCCTTCTTGCTTTGATAGAGGGTATCGGTATAATGTTCACTCGGCTCACAGCTGAACAGTTCAAACCACAGCCTATATTCGAGGACCCCTCGGTTCTAGGGCAGACACAAGGCCAGGCGCAGTCTTTCCAGTAGACATAAGATTATACTAGGATTGTACAGTTGATGTATTTAAAATTTTAATGGTTTAGAATTTAGATTGACTATAAAACTATTTATTTTATTGTGTACCAAAAACTAACTTTGTTGTCTTGTCTTATTGTTTGTTGTAATTCATTATTATAATAGAAGTATCCTGACATGTGCAAATTCTTTTGAAATTAGAACATTCCCAGTATAGAATTACTACTCAAAAGCCTAATAAAATTTGGTTGGCCAAATAACTGTACAATCCATTCTGATCTTGCCACAAAGGCATTGTATGTTACATTCATACTGAATTAGACTTAATTCATCCTATTGTGAGCGCCGTTTGCATCTGTGATATTCTCAGTCCAGTGAATCTGTGCTGATTGCTAAGGCCGCTCATGTTTGATTACTCAATGACTATATAAAACGCGGGGATTAAACTATGCACGATAGATCTATTGACTTCAAGATAATACAATTCAATTTTATTTTATATAATGTACAAACTATGATTCTTTTAATATATCACCATAACTTTCTTCTGTTGGCCTGCTACTGGTGTTATTAGTAATATGTATTTATGTAATTGTATTACAGTGCCCCCCATTTCCCAATTCCTACAATAATGTTGAAGTAAAACAATCCTTTGTAGTATAATCTCTGATTGTTGTGAATACTGCACATAATGTATTGTTTATAGCTCAACAGTTAATTATTTTTAGTTTTGATTCTGTAAATTATCATTCACAAACATTTCTAACAACTTTATTATTTGTTTCCCGTAAGTTGTTAGTTGTCTGAGATCTGCTGTAAATAATTCTGAAGTGTAACTCCATTCTTTAGGTTTGTTTCTCAGCTGTATCTCAGCACAATTATCACATTTGTAAATGATAGTTTCCAGAATATTGTTTATCCAGATTATTAATAAAATAAAGATTTTTTTTTAAAGTAATGGTTTTATTTTGTGACTTTACATAAAATTATAATTATTCCTAGTTAAAATTAAATTGTTTGTTAAATTTGTGACAAGGTCTTGCTTTTTATTAATCTTGATTTCAAAATACTTTTATTGGGACCTAAGTCCAGTGGTAAACAAATAAAGAATAGTGAACAGAATTTAGTCTACATTAAAATTATCTTTAGTTACATGGCTGCTAGTTAGGGCTGTAACGCAGTGACAATAGAACACTACATTTCACTTTGAGATTCAACGGCAGCAAAGGTGTCTTACACTATGGAGTGATAGTATTTGCCACACATTGATTACAGTTACCAAGATCCTGATTTCAAGTAAAAAATCATTACTGCAATCAACCAATAAATCACAGGGAAAAGTGTTATGTATTTCTCAATGCAAATACTTTTATTCTTACGACAAAGAGACATTGTGCTATGAATGTATGTTAGAAGGTTTTGTTTGTACTACATCCTCTCCCATCTTCCTGATTTCCTTGATGACGTGAGCGAGGACTTCCGGGTCGACGCCCAGTTCACACAACCTGATGCATATTGACAGAGATTCGGCGTCCAGGCCGGTGCATAGTAACTGGGAGATTTGGTATATTGTCTGGAACGCTTCCCGCGCTTGACTAATTTGCGCGTTCTTCTCGGACGTCATTGTGCTCTGTAATTTGTTTGTTCAGTTTAAATTACTTAAAACTTTGGCCAAAAATTACAAATAGAATTATGTTTTTAATTTCCAATAGAACAAATGCTTTACAAAAGGATATGTTGTCTCTAGACTTACCCGGATTATTTTGATGTATGTATTGAAAAAAAGAATCAACACAGAACTTTTATTTTGCTATAACCAATTTTTATGTACATTTATTAATTGATATTTTTATTGAATTTTTTGTTACAAACAAAATAACTTGTTTTGTTTTTTAAAATTTTATTGAAATTATTTGACATTGACGTAAACGGTCGTTTGGACTTGACAGTTTATTCGATATTTTTTTCTCTATTCATACGTCCATGATAATCGTATCAATGATAGAAAAATGTTTTATTAATTTTCCTACGATCATGTAGGTAATAAATCATATTTTTTATAAAAATAATATTTCAATAAAGATTTGTAGGCCATCCAGATGGTTTGCAAACCAAACCAAGTGAAATTGTGACCTTGGTTTGGTTGGACCTCTAGTGGGTACTTTGCAATAGGGATACCTTGACGAAATCTTCTTCTTCTTCTTTGCGTATCGACTCAAATTTGGGGACCAAAACTCGGACGAAATGAGGGAGTGTCATATAGTGGCAATAAGGGCTATTATTTTTGATTCAAGCATAGAATAAGGATCACGACCAAGATTCTCTCTCATTATCAAAGGATTCAAGTTTTTCGAGGTCCTCTTACAAATGGTGACAGTGTGTGTTATTAGTAAGTAATATATTTTCATATCGTCCACGTATAGCAAAAATTTCGAAAAAATGAAGCAAGACTTTATATCAGAGTATCACGAAAAGGAGAAGTCCTAGCAGGAATCCTTGTGGCACAATTGAGGGGATTTCAGACCAAGTTAATGTAAACCCATTTACTAGAACAGCCTGTGAGCGATTTTTAATGTAGGATGAAAACCATCTGCCAATACCAGCTTTCATATGTAACATCTAATGGTCTACGCTTTGCTATAATCAGTAAAAATGGTATCTACTTGACCCCTTGGATCCATGTTTGAAGCATTTATGTGTAGCTAAACTAAGTACTAGATTAGTTCGGCTATTCACCGCTAGATGGAACACGATGAGTGAGCGGAGCGTAAGGTCGCCCTCACCCCGTAAAGTCCCACGCATCGTTTAATATATCTACTCATGTGGTATAATTGAAAAAATCATAAAACAACGTCTTATGTATGTGTTTTATGGTCTCTCTTCACTTATCCACCAAGCAAGGAAGCAATATGACCCTCCATGAAGTTGGGCATATGTATTCGCCTATCCTATAAGCACACATTTTGTTTCTACCAAATTCGTTAGCAGAATTTCTTTCGATACACCTGCAGACAGCCCGACTTAAAGTAAAGACCTAAGGTATACCCTTAGTTCTTAGATAAAGGTCTACCTTAGATCTTTTGGGTCCTTATGTTTACTGTGGTCTATCACTGGCAAAAGAGTCACAGATTATAGTCGGGTACATAATTGAATTTAACGCGGGAAAGTTTGGTAAATAACATGAGACGTTCGTAGCTGTATTTTCTATTTTCGTAACAACGCGTTTGCACTCCCGAAATAGATAGGTGTACTGACGGTAAAGCATGATTTTGTAGTTTCTTGTGTGCTAACCTTATATTTGTGCGAGTTCTTTCTTTTTTAAAGATAAATATGGTAAGTACTATGTATAAAGTGGATTGAACATGCTCCATACTATCTAAGAACCTATATCAAACGTTTACAGATATTTATTCTATTCCACAATTTGTTAAAAACTCAGAAAAGTTAGGTTTTAGTGTATAAACCTTATTTAAGATAGTGGAACTTTTTACGATTTTATCTATTGTTTTGTCAAAACAAGTTCACACGTCATCGCTTATTATTAGACGTGATATATGTAAATAATTTTGTTGTATGCGGTAAATTATTAATCAACAATGAAATCAATTTGGACAAGAGTTTTAGATACAGATGTCGGAATACATGAGCTTGGGGTGCCTTATCTTAATCGGGTAGGTTTACCAACATTAAGAATAATAATTTCATTGTAAGTAAGTACTTATTTACCTACTTAAAAGTTTTAGGGACGAAGTGCTACCTCTTATAATGTTTTAAGAAGGTAAGTAAGATTTCAGTATGTAGACACATTTTGCTTTTTATTTGGTAGGTTACTGATGTTCTTGTTTCTAATAATAAGTACATTAAACATACAATCAAAATAACCGATAAGTAACTAAGTAAGTACTTACTTCTTTTTTTTACATAAAAGTCGACTCCCAACGCAAATGAAATTTCACCCTTCGTACTTTCACCGGTCAAGGTCTTTTATAACAAAAATATGAAACTTTCTAATTATTCAATAAAATATTATACATCTAAAAACGTTGAATTAATAATGAAACCGTTCGTGACTCGCGACCTATAGAACAGTTGGTAGATAAACAAACGAGAAGTGTTGGCCCCCGCTGTATTGTAGGTATTCCAATATTCTGAATATCTGTTCGAAACTCCGCTGATCAAACTTTTAAATAATTCATGTTTATTTCAAACAGTCATTAAAATGGAATTGTTAAATAGAATGGGGCGAATGAAGAATTCAATGGGCGTTTATTAAATTAGTCAAAGTCGGTGCGGTTCCCGAGATTCGTAAGGAATTAATGTTTTAAAACTCGCTCAATTTCTATATTTAGAGTTTGTTCAAGTTATTTGATGTATGTCTCTGTTAAATTTGTAGGAAAGTTTAAGCTGTACTTGTTGAGTAAGTTGAAGATATTTGTCGTAGTAGGTGCGGAATACCGAGAAAAGGAATTTGAGGGCACTGTGTGAGTGACATTTAAATGATTTGGGTCAAGATGAATATAAGTGAATAGATAGCTATTACTTTTATTATTCATATATACATTTATTATCTTATTTTTTAAGTTTTTACAATATACGTTTATAAAAAATAAAAACAAAATATACAATAAAAACTTAAAAAATAGAATGCCGCCAGTAGCGGGGCAGGGCCCAAACTACCGGCGGTTAGGGCTGCAGAGACAGGAACCTCCTCACGATACGTGCCGTGTCCAAAATCACTGCCTTCTGTATCTGCCCCTTGATCCAACCGTCGAGCGAAAGCCTCTTAAGATGTTGGTCGAGGCTTTTTGCTATCAGACCATTCGCACTCACAACTATCGGTACAATAATTGTTGAATCAACGTCCCACATGGCGGTAATCTCGTGAGATAAGTCTAAGTATTTACTTAGCTTATCCTTTTCAGCTTTCACGAGATTCTCGTCATGTGGAACAGTGATGTCAACAAGTATTGCTCGTCTTGCTACCCGGTCTACCAGCACAATGTCAGGCTTATTGGCAACAATAGTCCTATCTGTGATGATAGACCGGTCCCAATAGAGAATGGAATGACCGTTTTCAAGAACCGACGCCGGTACATACTTATAGTACGGAACCTCAGAATCTACAAGACCATGTCGAAGAGCAAGTTGCTGATGGATGATTCTGGCTACTAGGTTATGTCTATGCAAATACTCTCCGTTAGCAAGATGAGAACAACCAGAAATAACATGCCTAAGTGACTCGCCAGGACGGCGGCATGCCCGACAGATGTCGACCGTACCGTCCTTTAGGATGTACTTCCGGTAGTTGTTCGTCTTGATAACTTCGTCCGCAATTGCACAGGCAAAACCCTCGGTTTCCCCAAAAAGGTCACCAAAACGTAACCAGTTCACCGACGCCAGCAGGTCTACATCAGGCCCCGTGAGGGCTTTGTAGAACCGGCCGTGTAGCTCCTTGCTCTTCCACACGTTCGTGCGATCCTCAGTGCTAAGCACCAGAGGTTTACGCCAGTTCTCGGTTGCCAATGAAAGAGGTGTTAGATTTTTATCAACTGCCACTACATCACAGTGAATGCGACACCTAGCACGTAAGAAGTAGTCTCTAAGGTTGCTTATCTCACGATTATGCATAGTCTTAGCATTTAAAAAGCCACGACCACCACATTTTCGTGGGATATACAACCTCATGACCGAAGAACGTGGGTGCAACATGCGATGCGATGTTAATAGTTGACGAACCTTTCTATCCAGGGCGTCTAATTCGGTTTGAGTCCATCTTAGTATGCCGAAGGTATAAGTCAGTAGAGGCATAACCCAACCATTGAAGGCACGAACTTTGTTGCCACCTGACAAAAGACTGTTCAGAACTTTTGTCAACCGACCAAAAAATCTTACCTTCACCGATTGTTTTATACCTCCACTGTCAATACCTAATGCCTCCGCCATACCAAGATATTTGTAGGTTTCGTCTTCCGAGAGACATCTGAGATTCATCGTCTCTGAGAGTTGTAAATTCAATTATGATTATTATTACTTTTATCATTATTATGCTTTAGTATTTCAAACATCTAACTAGAATACCTCTTATATCTCTACATGTCGTCTGCTACAAACACTTGATACGTACCTAGTTAAGTATTAAACTTTCGCTACAACTTTTACGTACCTACCTAAATCCTGCGATGCGTATTTCGAGACATTATGATCCAAATCCACTCTACCGTTTCTTCGTAAAGGTGTAATAAATATACACACACATACATACAAACTTTGATAATAATCATAAATATATTTGAATTGGGGTTGAATAATTTTGAAAGTTATCAACTCAAAGAATAGAAAGATACGTCTCGAAGAAATTTCTGCCGACTAGTGTTAGAAGTTCGGTAAGAATATTTCTCATAAATTAAGATCTATCCTTTGTACTAGATTCGTACGTATATTACAACTTTAATATATTATTTAGTAGTATAAGATCAGTTTTCACCTTTGTCTCACTTGAGAGGTTGTCAGTATCATACCATCATCCAATTATTGTGAACATTTCAAATACCTAACTTGTAAGACAATGCGTCTATCTTTACAAAGGGTTTCCCAATAAACAATGGCAGGTTTACGGTCGTATTGATTAGAAACTTAACTAGGCACTTTAGAATAGTCTAGCAGTAATTATGCTCAGATCTACGTATTTATCGGTACTAATAAAGTTTTAGTATAGCAAACAAACACGTTAGCCATTTAACTAGCTGTAACCCGCGTTTCTTTCGTTTTAGTTCTTAGCAGATACCTTATATCATTTTCTGCGTGCTTTTCAGTGCAATCCGTTCATTGGTTATAAGCAGTGCGTTGGTTAAACAGTCAGTCAGTAATGGTCCTATTATTTACAGGCTGATCAAACAGAAACTCAGAAGTCAGGAGGTGGAGAGGGTCCAGTCCAACAGTCAACTCCCGTCATAGAAAAGCCGGTGAGAACTGTTGTATTCACTATTATTTAAGGAAAATCAACTAGGTTTATTATTTGTATCTGGGAAACCAAATCCAAATTCTGCCCTACTCATTATAATATGTCTACATAAACCTTCCAGGTAGAAAAAGCAGATGAACAGACAGTGAATCCAGAAGCTGCAGCAGAAGTAAGCACAGCACCAGCACCTGTTGAAAACAAACCAGAGGAAACAAAATCAGAAGCGAATGGAGCACAAAATGGACAGGTTGTTAATACTTTAAAGTCTAGCATTTATGAATGTTACTTGTGCTGGAGATTATCATCATCATTAACTTACTTGTGTTTACTACTGGACATAAGTCTGCCCTCTCTTCTTTGCCAATCACTGCCTACCGCTTTGCAAATATCGTCGCTATACCTGGTTGCATAAGGTTACGTAAGGCTCCCGTTACGTTACGTTTCATATCCGTGGTATCACTCCAGGATTAATCTGACCGGTTTTACCACTAAATAAATTAATGAATGTTTTTCTAGGTTGACTGGCAACAAAGAGAGCAAGAACTTCTTAAAAAGATAGCAGAACTAGAGAAGGTTAAAACTGAAAGGTCGGAAGATGCCTTGAAACTTGAATTGAAGGTAATATTTTGAGATCTCTTAATGAAAATACTATTGGTATTCTACAAAATATGATGTGTTTCTTCCACTATTTTGTTTTTTTAAATAGGTTCGTGAAGAAGAAATAGATCTACTGAAGGCACGTGTAAAGAATTTGGAAACCGAGTTGCAAGCGGCCCTGTCAAAACCTTCTGGAAAGAATCAAGAGATGATTGACAATATCAAACAACAGCACGAAGAGGTAATTACTACAATATTGTTTGATTTTCTTTTCCTGTATGTTTTTTTATTTTGAGTTGTATGGGCATTAGGTACTGTAGTTAAAGTTTCCCAAAAGTAGCATTACAAACATCTTCTTGTAGTCTTCTTGGAGACTCTTAAATATTTGGAAACTTTCCCTGCCCAGAGCCAGCCTGAACCTCTATAGTTTTTATCATAGTCTGTTCTCGAATGTTGAATAGCTGAGACATTTTCTTTTCCACCTTATCATTTTTATTATACATATGAATGACTGCTTTCATATTTCAACCAAATAAAGCAAACATTAGTGTTATAACTTTTCTCTTATTTCCAGTTGCTAAGCAAAGCCCGCGGTATGATCTTCGATAAGACGAAGATGGTAAAGAACCAGGAGCTACAAATAGAAGCGCTCATGACACAAGTTCAGTCACTCAAGGACATCAATCAGATCACGAAGGACTTGCTTGAGATCAGGAATGGGGAAGTTAAAGCTATGGAGGTAAGTTGTAAAATAAATATTATGAAGATAAAAGATTAGATTTTTTGTTTGTATTGAAAAGGCCGATACTACTGGATCGAATTACTTATGTGAAATTTGGTATAGATGATTTTTAAAACTAGGAATAAAACTTTTTATCCAAAAATTTTCACATGATTGTAATATACTGGATAAAAACCATATGCAATATATGTAATATCCACTACTGCTTTTACACTATTTTGAATTTGTATATCTACAAATATCTATTGTTTTAATCAGGATCGTTTCGAAGCAATGGAAGCAAAGTTCAAAGCAGAGAAGGAGAGATACTCCCTGGTGCTCCAACGCGCTCAGACCAGCACCAATATCAACAGCGATCTGCGCACGGAGTACGAGACGCAACTCGCCATATTCAAGGTTAGTTGGTACCTGTAAAAAATAATATACTTATTTAAAATTGTATATAGCAATAAGTCTCAGGTTTGGGATCACCGACACGCTTAAGTCAAAAGTGGTGATTACGCCGAATCCTGTAGCTAGGAAGCTGTATAATAGTACTAGTGAGGGAAAAGCCTTTAAAGCTTACAGGCTGATGATATTTTAGTATTGTATTAATGAAGTATTGGCATAATGATATTTTTACTGTAAGTAGGAATAGGCCAATGTCTTTTCGTGATCTCCATTCCAAGCCATGTTGTGATAAATCAATAAAATACATGCACCGACTCAGGAACTGATACCGGACACATGTCATAGACCGCCAAGAGATAATAAAGAGTCAATAAAGAAAACGGATGGGTTTGACTACAATTTCCAAAGGGCGAAAGTAATTTAGAATACGTTTATATTAATTTGAAAGGCATTCGTTACAAAGGTTGAGTCAGCACACTTGTAACTTTCGTTTGGAGTAATTTACTCAGTTATTTCTGTATAATATGAAATGGTTGGCAATTTGAGCTCTTTATATTCATTCAGAATATGAATTTCTTATTCCTATAAGTACCTTTTAGGGATAGATCGAAGATTATCGATTGGATAGGGTCTTGATTCCAACGAGATAACGCATTGAAATCCCAATATTCATGTATAATTTATCCCGATAATAATTAGGCGGTTAGGACCAACTAAGTTATATAAATTAAGATACCTACTACTCAACAATATCTTGTCAGTCAAGAGAGCTATTAAACTTTGAAATAAATATTAAAACACTGATTAAGAGTGTTAATACATTTTAAAATAAATATTTACCTTTTAATTGAAACAGGAACTAAGAGAGAAGTACGACCTCCGAGTGCAAGCGCTAGTGGCCGAGAACACACGACTCAAGGAGTCGTTACAAGCGCAAGGGCCCGCGACAACATCGGGATAAACAGAGGATGGAACAAGAAGACTGCAATCGCAACTTACCAAATGTTTTTAGAACCATTTTTATATTTATCGTTTTGTAATTAATAAACAATACTTTTTGGAGTTTTATGACTTGTTTCATTTTTTTCATTTCACAAGTCACTATGAAGTAGCTCCTGGGTACACCAAAACAGATGACAAAGATGTTAAAAATATTATATGAACAAACTAAAACTTTCAATTCAATCACAAATTCATTAAATTATAACCTTAGTCACGTTCACAACACAACCATTTCATAGTGTCGGCCATTTTGCAAACAACGTCATCCGATGCGTTTCCCGCCATTATTTATTGCATGACAGCGCGTTCAGTTTGATGCGTATCGTATTGTCCAGCCTTATATCGTCCGTGGTGATTAATAGCGTGAAATGAATCGGCATCATTTCATACACTCTGCATATGAATGGTTTGTGATGTAATACAAGAAGCTTTGAGTAAGCTGTTATTCATTTTCGTAATATTTTACCTATTTAATACTAGGCCACGTTGGTTTAACAGCATAAATAGTGCGAGGTTTGGAATCCTATGTGTTACTGCCAGTTATAAGGGACTGTACCGAATTCTGTAAAAAACAGTTCATTCGTTTTTGCTTGAAAGTGTAATAAATACTCACCTACCCATCCAAACTTTCGCGTTTATTATTTAGTAGGAACCTAGTTAACTCTGAGATGAATTGAGCTATAAAAAACAGTAGATAAGTAAGTACTAAAATCTTAACTAAAACGTAATTAATTAAGCCATAACGAAACGTAGATAACATCTTAAATTAGTTACACACATTGAAGACAAAATGTATCTTCATAGGTCTGCAGATGGGATGTCCCGATAGCGGTGAATGCGGCATCCCTTGCGAGGGTGTGGACTAATGGAAGGTCGGTGAGGGTCAAGGGTACGCGATATAATGTGGTTTACTCGCCTACTGCTTACGGATTTGCAAGCCGCGGAGGAATGGAGAACAATTTATTTGCTTAATGGATGTTTTATAAGGATTGTTTTATTGCGGCTTTTGTAGGTTTCCTGATTGGAATGAAGGGATTTAATTGCTATTTTATTATCTTTCTTTAAAAAATGAATTGGTCTTTGTCTAAAAATAAATGATATGCAGGTAAGTATCTAGCTAGATGCCTATATATGCCTATACCCAAAAACATCTACGCAATGAATAAATAAAAAAAATAGAAGTATGGTTGCAAAGTAAATATATCTCAGAAGACTTCTTCAGTAGCATCGGGAAACATGAATCGTTGTTTTTTAAAAATAAGTATTTTCTGTTATTATAATAAATCAGTTTACCGTGTTTTAGAACATCTAAGTAACATTAAATATTCCTTTACAAAAACCTAAGTTCATTGAACGAGAAAATATTCTATGTAAAAATATAAGCTCATTATATTCAGTAGATCTATCAAATTGCCTCATAAAGGAACAGCATTATTCATTCAGAAATTGTTAACGAAACTGGTTTTTAAAGGAATAAAAATATTAAGTTTTCTCAATGAAATTGATCATAAAAATATAGAAATGGTTGTTTTAGAAAAAATGTTATACTATACTATAGTAAAACGATTTAAGTGGGTGTCAGTAACTAATTCAATTCGTTGAGGACGTTGTTGTATACTTAAGAAGTTTTGGTTCGAAACTCGAACTCGAAAGTATAGCGATGAATATTGACGATTATAAAGTTAAAATAATTTTACTTTATAACATACTTTCTAATTTTACTTTTTTCTACCACTTTGGAACTTTTAATTCAATGATTCAGAGTGGAAATGAATAGGATTGAGTTATGACAAGATTGAGAATATTTAGATTACGATATGATTGACTTAGATTAAGATAATTGGGGGTTCAATTTCCACTAGAGGTATTTTCAGTGAGATCGACGATGTAGGCTGTTAAGAAAAGAAAGAAAAATATTGATAAGTTGTTAAATAATAAAACATGGATTTTTTTCTGAGGTATAATTTATATAAATTACTGTTATAATGAGAGTTGTAAATCATTTCTAAGATATTCATGCTTTTAAAATACATTTTGCCACTGCCTTCAAACTAATATGCATTTTATGTAAATGCACTTAATACTCTATTTAAATTAAAAGTTAAATTTTGTTGAGTTGCTTCAACTTTTAAGGTAGTTAGTAAATAATTTAGATGGAAATTTATAGGTAGAAACTACAGGGTAAAATCTATACTATTATAAAACTGAAGAACTTGGTTGAACACATTAATTTCGTAAACTACTTGTTTGAATTGAAAATACATTTTAGTGTTGTTGAAGCCTAATTATCGAGGAAGACTATAGAATAAAAAACATCATGCTACAATATTGGTAGGTCGAACTAAGCCGCGGGGCACAGCTAGTTTAAAAAATAAAGTAAGAAATTACCTACTTCATGTTTTTTTTGCTGCGCAACAGTATATTGAGATAAAAATAATGTTTACTTAAATATGTTTGTCTTTCTTGAAGTAATATCTAAGTAACAGCCTTTTAAATAAATAGAAGCGTTATAATGTAACCAAAGTGTAACCGTCCAAGTTTGAAAGCCCTCACCTACTAAGTGATATCTCTTTAAAAGCGTCGGATTATGTAATTAGAACGCCTCTGTTTACATTCAACGCGAATGGTGTCGATAAAAGATTTTCCCCTTTACTTAAATAAACATATTTATGGAAAAAAGGATTGTTAAATAATTTTCTGCTGCTTTCTATTTCACTTTGAAAAACGAAAAAAACATTGATACATATCTTTTAATTTGAGCTTTGAATAAATGGGATTATGTAGTTTGCATTATAGGTAAGTCATTAAATAAACCAGCAGTGTACCTGCAATTTCACGCGCTTTAAATTCGATTGTACGTATAAACCTTCGTCTTGAATCGATCTAAGTATCTATTGCTGAAAAATGCATTAAAAATAAATCCGTGGTGTAAGTAGTACAATAGATTTAAGCATTAGGTACAAATAGCAGGAGTATATGACTAGGAGTATATACATAGGTTTTAAAGTATATAAAGCAAATCGTTATTGAAATGTATTTAAAACCTTTAACAAGAAAACTTTCCCTCTAATATTTTTAACTTTGCAACTTAACAAAGGATCATATTGTTAACGTTTAATCGATAATAACTCACAAATTGGAGATCAAAGTATTATAAGACCGAGTGCGAAAATAACCATCAAAAGTTAATAAGTTAAATATAACTTTTAATAATTATAGCTTTAAATTAAAAGTTATTAGACGATTTTTAAATAAGTTTTTTGTTGTAATAGTAGTAAGTAGTTATTAAAAATTGATTTGATTTCGATGTTTCAACTTTTTTTTTATGTGACAATAGAAATAACTTACCATCAGATAACCCTGCTCATGATCTGACATCTGAAAATAAGAAAGTAACTTTATTATATAGGTACTTACTAACTTTACCTATTTACTTGTCGACCGGCAAAATTCGCAATTTTGCTTTTTAGTAAGTGTATTATAGAAGGCAATCATTCCATTACTTATTGACTGACCTATAACCACACAACTTCAACCAGCAAACGGATTTTGACTCGTAGACAATAATGACGTAGGCATCCGCTACGAAGCTACGAAAGAAAAAAGAAAAAACGCGTGTAAAACCACAGGACAGCTATTAATAATAATAAACTTATGAATATTTATAGAATTATCCCACACATTTCATTCACTCAACTTGGTTCAACGACAGACATCAAACAATGAGTCGGAAATATTTTCGCAAGTTTTAATGGAACTGTCGTTCATATAAGTGACATTTAATTTGGAGTTGGGAGTTTAGGGTCAAACAATTACAAGACGAATCACGTTCAACTAATTTATTGCTCACTAGCTTTTCGACCGTGGATTCAATCGCATGGGTTAAATCGCATTTTTGATGGAACTTTTTCACAGTTTTAGATAAATTATATTCTGTACGAACATAGTATGGCAACATCTTAAGAATGTGTCAAAATCATTTTTAATTATGACCATCCATCGTAGAAGTTGATGGTTTTGATTTTACATTAAACCTATGCCTTTATTTCAATACCTACCACCTTTATAAGCATGACCATAAATTCAATATATCCAGTAATACTACGTTTAATTCTCGATACAAAACAAAACAGATATGTTCAAGTGAAATGATATTGAGGTGTAACGGAGCGTGGCGAGTGAACATGGTCGATCGCTCACTCGGATTGAGATCGAAAATGGATCACGCGTCTCCCGAGTCCCACCGACCAACGATTGAGAATCACGATTGATCGTACTATTTGGTATTTACCCATTTCTCATTCAAACTAATACGCTACTCAACAAAGTCTGGAACAAGCGAACTATTTCTATTTGTTTTATTCGAAAAAAGTACTGGCCACTAACATTTATTAATGGAGGATTGATGGGGAGATCCAATTTGTTCGAAATTCAAAAAATATAATAACAAGAAAGGTCACACTTATTAAAAAAAAGCAATTTATTGAGTTGTTAATATTCGTATTGAAGTGGCGAAATGTTGTTTTTATATACTTACTTAATTGAATTACATACATATGTATTTTCATAAGCTTATCAATTTGCAGGTACGTTATATTTTTAAAATAATAATTTTATTATAAAAGCTGTACCTTCTTATAAGTGCCTATAATATCAATAAAAAGAAAAATATGAAGGTAAAACCACCTACATCCTACACGTACAGTGTTACAATCTATTATGTTGTAAAGGGCATCACCATACACAATACAATTTGGGAGCCATTGTTCAAAGGTCATCCTTTATTGAATCACTTTGCCCGTTTTACTTATGAAATTTTTCATATATTTTTTTGCGTGTCAAGCGTAAATTAATTAAAAAGATGTAGGTAGTTTAAAATTGTTAAAAACACGCTTATCACAGAGCGATATTAGAGTCTTAATTCGAGAGACTTATTAATTGTCCTGTCATTGAAAAGTTCCACAAAGAACCCGGTCCATAGTCCATCATCAGCCCAAATTTCTCCAGGTACCAGATTGTAGTTTAGATATACAATCTTCATAAACATAGCAAAACGATTCCGACGCATTAAGAACCTCATCCTTTTTTTGAAGTCGCTTAAAAAGTTCTAATTAACATAATAACATAATCATTCACTACATCATCTCATTATAGTGACTGACTCCTAACTAAGCTCGAAGCTTGTATCTAGGGTATCAGAAACTACGCACACACTCATTTACACATACACCCAGACCGAGACGAATATTTGTGGTTCACACAAATATTCACCCCGCACGGGATCGAACCCGCAACCTTACGGAATTAAATCATCTAAGTACATCTTTCTATGAATTAGATCACTTTATGTAAGTACTCCACAGACAAATTGGTAATTTTTTCTTACAGTTAAGTGAGCAAATTGTGGCCACCCTACCATAGAATGTGTCCCATAGCAACACTTCCCCAAAACTATTGGTCCCGTAATCCGCCGGTCAAGGTCCCAGTAAGGACGTCGCTCCCGGGGACTTGGGACTATGGGACACTGACGATCAGATTACATGTATTATGGTGATTTATGTTATTATGTTATGGGTTTACGTATTATATTCATCGACTATGGGAAGGGGAAAATAAATTTAGTGTGATTTTCGGAAATATTTGGGATTATCTACTAATGATGGGATTGCTAGTAGATGTTATACGTTGAAGGAAGGGTAGATAAAATCAATATAACGCACATTCTTATTCTTACGATAATAGGATGAGGCAGTGAAAATCTTAAAATACCTTAAATGAAATAAGTAGTCTTAAAGTAATTTTTTTGACGACCTCGATGGTCACCGGTATGGTTGCGGGTTCGATTCCCGTGCGAGGTGAATATTTATGTGATCCACAAATGTTTGTCTCGTTCTGGGTGTGTGTGTGAATGAGTGTGTGTGTAGTTTCTGATGCCCTAGGTACAAGCTTCGAGCTTAGTTAGGGGTCAGTTACTATAATGAGATGATGTAGTGAATGATTGATTAATTTAAATATAGGGCGCTTACGTTGTCTAGTTCACAATGGTCTTCTACGAATATAACTTAACAAAACTACTTAGAAATAGATAGGTAAGTACTTTTTGTTTTCAAGGTTAAAATTACTTATAAGTACTTCCAAAATTCTATACTTTGATATACATATGTAGTAAGTATAATATGACAACTTACGACACATCCATGTAGTTGACTTGAAGAGTATTCCACTAAGCCTTGTCTCTAATTACCTATTGATCTTGAATTATCAAAGGGATATCATATTTCATCCTATTGTTAACTTGTCAAACTCATCGCTAAGTTAAATTTCAACAATATTAGGTATTAGTTTCGAATATACTTGAATTCATGTCTGTATTTGTAATATTAATCTAAAATATGGCGTGTGTATTAAGATAAGTGACTTTGAGTGAAACCAAAACGTATTTGATATTATTTGGGCATAAATTAATTATAATTTATATGTTCACAGGCTTATAAGGGCGAATACAAACCTGAGAATCTGCGAAGTTTATTGATCGTGCTGATTTCTATGATCCTAATCAAAAAGTACCTAATAAAAAAAATCCTTTAAAATTAACTACATACATTAATGTTATTAGTACAACCTGTTTCTAGGGCATAAAATTTCTTATTCACACACATATCCAGACCCAGGAGATCAACATTTGTGATTCGCAGTCACACAAATATTTACCGAAAAGATAATAATAGAGAAACGAACTTACAACTCATCACTTAGTTTAAATACATTATTAAGACAAAAATAGATATTATGTGTACAACAGATTGTAGGTATATTCGGATTATTAATAAATAGTAATTTCATTTTTCTATCCAATCAAAACATCATTATTGAGAGTAAAGCTTCCAATCATCTCACAATAAATACTCGTACAATAGATAGATACAAATGTATTCCCTCGATAATACACACATCAAAAGTGTCTAGGGATCAAGCATTTTTATGCGGATTTCTTGAGATTGAGATGTGGCTTTGTAATAAATTTATGATTTTATAAATTTATATGGATCCTTTTTGGTGCATTTCATAATTTGAATCAGGAACTGTGAATCAAATTCGAGTAAAAGATGAAAATCAGCTGTCAATATTTTCCCTATAAAAACATACAACGCATTGAAGACATTATTAGTGCTACTGTTTCCCTACTACTGATTAAAACCAACGTTATTATGGAGCGGCGACGTCATTTAAGCAGGGAAGAAATGCTCAGAGCCGTGGGAATGATAGAAGCAGGTTCCCGGCAACGTACTGTGGCTTTAGCTCTGAATACAAGTCAGAGTGTTATCAGTCGACTTTGGACACGTTACCGAAGCACTGGTACCGTGGCTGAGCGCCATGGAGGACGGTATCGCTGCACCACACGGAGACAAGACCGATACATTCA
Organism: Timandra comae; assembly: GCA_958496195.1. Lineage (NCBI taxonomy): Eukaryota > Metazoa > Arthropoda > Insecta > Lepidoptera > Geometridae > Timandra > Timandra comae. Next base: position 945,408 of record OY292361.1, on the reverse strand, counting down.
AATCTTAACTCGAAGAGCTCCAACAATAACCGCCATGATGTTAGCCGTGCGGCTTCATCACTCTTCAGGGAACTTAATTAGCGACCAAACAGTCAGAAACCGCTTGCATGAAGTGAACCTTCATTCCCGAAGCCCGCTACGGGTACCACCTATAGCAATGCACAATCGTAGGATTCGATATCAATGGGCTCTTGAACACAGAAATTGGGCAGAAGAACAATGGCGTTTCGTGTGCTTTTCTGATGAGTCTCGTTTTGGTATGAGACCGGATACAAGACGTATACGACACTGGAGAACCCCTGGACGCCAACAGCGATTAAAATCCTGCCAGGAAGTCCATCCTTATAGTGGTGGAACCATCATGGTATGGGCGGGTATTTGGATCGGCGGAAGAACTGAGTTGATTTGGATCAGAGGCAACCTCAACGCTCAAATTTATGCTGAGACGATTGTATCAGACGTCATCGTTCCTCTACAAGTGCAAATCGGTCCCTTATTTCAGTTAATGCATGATAATGCACGACCGCACACCGCAAGAGTTGTAAGACAGACTCTCGCCGCAGCTAACATCAATGTCCTGCCCTGGCCTGCTCAGTCGCCAGACTTGAACCCGATTGAGCATGCATGGGATATGCTACAGAGAAGAGCTCTGCCGAATATGGAGGGTATCCAGTCGCAAGAAGACCTTTTTTTGTTGTTGCAACGAACATGGGCGGCCATTCCACAGCGTGATTTGGATGAACTCATTTTGAGTATGCCAAACCGATGTTCTTGTGTTGTTAGTGTTCGCGGTAGAAACACGGATTATTAATTGTTTAAGTTACCCAATAAAATTTTAAAGAAAACTGTTATTTCAGTCTTTTTTTCGAACTTTAATGTTAGTGGTTCAAATGTCAAAAATCCCTTTATTAGGAAAATGGCAAATTTCTTTATTAATGCAAAGGTGACTTGGTTTATCGTTACTGTGACAAACGAAAACACTTTATTTGATGAATCCTTAAAGAAAATTTTAATTAATATCAATCAGGAGAAAAGTTATTGCAAAAATATATGTTGATCCCTAGACACTTTTGATGTGTGTATTTCCATTGAACATACTATTTGAACTTTTCTAATTATTTATTACTAGCTGTGGTTTGCGATCTTACTTGTATTAATATTATTTATTCTGCTGAAATATAGGAATGAACTTTTATAGTTGTAGTTCCAGATTTTGTTCCTAAAACGTTCTTTGAAATCTGTCAGCACAGGAAGAACTTATGAAAACAAACAAAAAGGTTATATCCCTGATTGGGGTTTATAAAATAAGAAGCCATCTTTGAGAGTCCGCCATATTGGATTTAGATATGACACGTGAACATTCGTGATTTGACAAGACAAGTATGCTTTGTCATCCAAACTAAAACGTGTGTGTGAGTAGGCAACATTTTAGCTCAAATTGAGAGACAACTTGGTTTATAATTTAGTTAAAATGTTAATACAAAGTATACGAGATAGTTACCTAAATAAAAGCTTCGTAAATAGGTGTCGTTCTAACAGTTTTTATTTAACTACCATCAATTTCAAAACAGACAACCACACTTATTTATTTCTACATTGTTCCACAAAAGTATTGACCTTTAGCAACGAAGTTAAATTATTTCCATTGTTTAATATAAAGTTGGTATTTTAGTTTTGAACTTATCTCCTGTCCACGTGTTTCGTACGATCCCGGACGTTTGTTCCCACGGGATCTATCACTGAGATGTCTTCTTACCAAGACAGGGCTGACTTTGTTTAGAATGGAAGGCTTATTCGCTTTCGGGGAATATTAAAAGGGAGTTATAAATGGTTTTATAAGATTGTGTTGGTTGGTGTATGATTATTTTATTGTTAAAATGTTTTGTGTGGGGTTAGGTGTTATGAAAAGGTGTAATAATTAATTGATAAGTACAGCTGTGTTCTTTAATTATCGCGTCAATCTTTTCTGATTTTTATAATCTCTAGACCAAGACAAGCCTACATGTTCAATGTTCATGCACACAGAAGTTAACTTGAGCGAAAATCGAATCCCTAACCTTCGCATGAAGCAAAAAGCAGGGTCACTACCAACTATGTACACCAATTGGTCGTTTGTTTATGCTGAATATACATTTTAGGATCATCATCATCAGCTCATATAATGTCCCCACCGAGGTGCATGAGCCTACCCTGAATTGGGGTTATTTTAGGATCATTTCTTTAATATTAAAACTCTCACTGTCATGTAATATGTAGTACATAACTACATCTAAATAGTATATAAAAAGCTAAAATATAAACTTATTCTTTCCATATACTCCGCCGCCCATGAGTGAAGCCCTCTATTATCTTCCGCCCTTCACATGCGGCTCATTTACAACGAACACTCACGACTAAGGTGACGTTTTTCAAAATAATATTCTTGTTTTCCTTCTGAATTGTTTCGTTCTTTATATCCTTTTTTTTGTATATTTTTGTGTGAACTTGAAACTTATATTATTAAACATTTTTTGTTACTAAACGAAACGTACGTCATTGTTTATAAGTGGATGTGGCTGAAACTAGTCGAGGGATTCGACTTATAGGTACGTGTAAATATCCCGTAAAAAGATATTAATTATGAACTTGAAACGTTTATTAAGTCAGATTTAATGTTGAAACATTAGAGGTTAGGTTAGTACTCTATCATGTTATAGGTATGTATCGTCGTACGCACAAACAACGCCAAAATTGAAATAGAAGAAGTGAATTTAGAAGGTTTTCCCACGTAAGTATAAGTAAAGTATCAGACCTACGCTCACACCACACAATATTCACCAGAATTGTATTAAATAACAAATTGAGGTTAAAAGACAGTCCTATACTATACTACTACTACTATTAATACTTATATCTGATGTACGTATTGTCCTTTCAACCATAAAAAACATCCTTTTAAGTAGATGTACATGTATACATACGTGTATATGTTAAAATAATAATAATTGTAAAAACAAGCTCTACTTTAGCGGCGACCCGCATGTAGTAATTAAAACCTGAGCGACATGTCAAACGTACGTGTAATTATTAGTTTGGTTTTAATTAAAAATAAAACATTTAGGTCCATTTTGGTGTTTTGCTGGCTACGGTCATGTTTATACAAAATATATTGGTACAGTTTTTAGTAATCTCAAAACTTGTTTTTAAATTACAAAAAACATAACTGCAGCTTTTATAAAATGAAGAAAAAAAAACATTTTACAGATTCTCGTCTATTCTGGGGTTCAAATTCGAGCTAAAGGATAATTTAGAATGTATTAAACATTACACTTACTTTTCATAGCACCGTGTAAGTATAAGTAAAACATTTAAACCAATCTAATTACTTAAATAATATATTTGGGGGAATTTCCAAAAATCTTCTCTTAGTGGTAGCCTACTCCCCCCAACAAACACACGCGCCGAATTTCAGCTCTCTGCGACCAGTAGTTTCGGCTGTGCGTTGTTTTTCAGTCAGTACATCACTCAGTAACGGAAGAGATTTATATAAATAGAAGATAAACTCAATAAGAGAAACCTTAACAAATAACAATTAAATCTATATTTCTTCAACCACTAAACTTTCCGATTGTTCTTCATTTAATACTCCTACGTTACCTAAGAGGCCCGCAGCTAGAACTCGCGTCCAATTAGATCTGACTTGTATGTAATGTAATACATTATGTGGGTACATGTGACATGTAAAGATTGATGAGATACAGGGAACAGAGAAAAGATACATTGTGAAGAATAATATCTATACTGATATTATAAAGCCCATTTATCCGATAGGCTATGCTAATTCTTACTAATATTATAACAATAGATCAGAATTCATTGTTTGCATTATTAACAGGTCTTAATCGCGTATAACATAATTATTAAAATTACCTCGACGTTTCGACCGGGTTACACCGATCGTGGTCACGAGAAGACACAGAATAGAACCTCTGTCTGTTTGTTACGCTATCACGCCTTAATCACTAAACCCGACTTTGCTGGATTTTGATACAGAGAAAGAGTATTGCTTGAAAAAGGACATAAGCTACTTTTCATACCCAAATTCCCATGGTATAAGAATTGACGCGGTTAAAACCACTGAACGCCACTTGGCTATAAAACATCGTGCTATGACTAATCGGAGCAGACCAAACGCGGGTTAAACCGCGGGGCACAGCTGGTTTACAATAATATATGAGTTTTGTGTTTTCTTTGCAAAAATCTGACCTCGTGGAAGTTTCGGGATAAAGGTATCTTATGTGTTGATCCGTGCAACAAAGTGTAATAAATTTCGTGCTAGCTCTTGGACTTGATTGAGTATTGTATCTTTTTATATTTATAAAAAAAGAAATGGCTAGTATTTCTTATACTAGCCAGAGTTTTATGCTATTTTTTTTTCGGCTGATGTAATTTCCGAATAGTTGGTAGATTAAAAAAGTGTTTGCGGAAAGAAGGCAAGTTCTTGCTTTAAAATTTTGTTAGTAAGAAACTGTTCATACATTATGAATAAGATCTTACTTTATAAAGTCTTCTTGTAAGTTGTAAGGAATATTTTACTCAACAAAAATCTGTTTACTGGCTGCTACTGTTATTAATTTACTTACTCGACGAGTCTAGAAGCCTGCAATTGTGTATACGAACTCCATATGATTACATTTAAATAACTACATAGTAAAGTAATAAAATGAATGTAATTCTAAAATTTCAAAGGTGAGTTTTCTTTTGAAGTCTGTTTTTAGCATTTTTATTTATAGCATTTTGATTCACCATTGTTTCTTAGAATGTATTCAATGTTGAAATAAAATAAATTTATCTTTTGTGTAAAATAGAATAAACTTTGATTTAACTTCAAAGTAAATACGCCTACAAAGAGTTTGAATAGGTAAATATATTGGTTACGAGATTACTACGAAATTGACTACGAAGCTACGCGGTTACGAGACCACAATGCAATGTTGGCTACGACATTGTAATATTGATTGTATGAATATGAAACCGCGGGGCACAGCTAAAGTTTGCTGAATGTATATTAAACAATTTCCTTGAATCAATGTATCTATAGCGACAAAACCGCATTAAAATACTTAGTAGCTACATATGTACATACAGACGGACAGATAACAAGACGCGAATTTATTTTATAGTACCATTATGCAATGATAATAATTACTTACATCAAATATGATGTTACACGTTATTCATTAAATTCAATTTATTTTTACCTGACCACAACAAATCAAGGCGAGTTGCAATCAATTTACTTTATTTCTACCATGTATGTAGTATATGCTTACTTTTAAATATTATTTTATTGCTCTAAAGTCCATGCATATGAGTAAAGACGTCCGTCGACTCTGCTCCTACCGCAATCCATTAAATAGTGAGATCTGCGGCTCACACACCACTCCATTTGTTCCCACGCCACCGCTGAGGGGAGGAACGTATTTAGGATGGAAACGGGAGAATGAATTGAGGTATATTTTGCTTATTTGACTATTTTAGTTTTTATTGTCATTATCAACGGAAATATTACCCATGTATATCATGAAAGTTCATCCGTGATCATACGAGAGAAAGAATTGGATGAGTATTTTTGCGTATTAAACTATTATATGCTTACTTTTTAATGTCATAATTTCTAATGTGTACCATAAAAGTTCATATCACACTTGCAACAGCGTCGAAGTACAAATGTCGGTAACTCGAAATACCCTGTAATTTTTTTAATATTGTTTTCATCAACCTGTATGGTCCCACTGCTGGGCGACCATTGCCCAGCATCCTCCTAATCCCTCCATCTGTCCTTGTCCCTAGCCAGCTCCTTCCAATCTCCTGTAAATTATATGTAGAATGTATGAAAAAATCAATGTTTTTATAAATTCAACATAGCCGAATTACGCAGGTTAGCAAACCGCGATAAACCGTCAAACGTGTTTATGAGCCATCAATGTTATGAGCGTGTGAATAGTTACTCTGGACACAGGTTATGCTACTAATTAGACTTTTACACGGTATTGTGACGGTAAATTACGAGAGTGATTGATTTGTTTAAAAAATATATTTTTGAAATGCTCTTTAGGAGGTCCAAAGGCACACCTTTTCTGTTTCGTCTATCCCGCATCGTCTTTTTTAATGTCCTGTTCTTCAATGCACTGAGTTGCAGATGTCTATGGGCGGTTGTTACTATGTGACACGTTATAACTAAAAAACTTTAATTAATTAATTTATTTGTAATGTTATAGGAAACATAAAATTAATGGTACAGGAAACAAAAGTTTAAGTTTAATTTAAGTCATTCATTTTGTAGTCGTTTCTCTGAATCCGTCCCCACAACCCGATACAAGATGAGCTTATAGTTTAAAAGTAATTTTCTTTCGCAATAAGACAAGTCGAGAAAACGTTTAAAACGACCTTACAAGTTGGGATTACTTCGGCCGGCTGCGGACTTACTACAGGATTGCTATATTTAGCTTTTCAAGCGGAATAGCTTAGAAAGTTTAAAGGAAATATTTTTATGTTGAGTTATTACGTTGGATGTATGTATACTGGACTCTATGCTAAAAAGATACATTGAAATTGGTCCATAGTAAAAGTATCTGACTTACTGATCTATATGCGAATTGCTCTGAAACTTGGTACACAAATAGTTGTTATGACGTAGTCAACAGCTAAAAAAGCGAGTAATCCCCTAATCCCCGCGAGGCACAGTTAGTTGGTTTAAAAAAAACAAGTTGTCTGAACATAGTTACATAAAATTAAATATGTACGACCTCCTCTTTTTGGTGTCGGTCAAACATATAAAGCCAAGTGTCAAATGAGAACAGAGGAAATTGCTCTCCAGAGATTGTTGTTAGGAAATGAATGTATCACTTTACTGAGCAAAAAAATTAACCCACGAGCGTTAGTACAGACAGCAACGAAAGTCAATTAACACTCTAAGCGCAACATTGTTTTAGTGATGGTATTAGTATGGCTAAGTTTATCTTGATTTCATACTTCGAAGGCACATGAAGTAGTCGGTCCCGGTATTCTTGGTTGTCGTATTAACATCATCCACAATCGATACGGGTAATTAGACCTAGGATTATACCCTCAAAAGTTTAATTTGGTTTATCCAAAACTGTCGTATCACTTTCTAGGTTGTTCCTTAATATTCATTCGACATCTGATTTTATTTAACTAACCATTTTATTAGATTGAATAGTAAAATAAGTACTAACATCTTTACAAAAATCAAAAATAAAAATGATATTAGTCTCGACTTTCATTGCAGACCGTACTACATTTCATTAACTGCCGTCGAGTAATTCGGTGCGCGTGTCACACAGATACTGACACACAGTAAATAATCATCACCTTATATACAAAAGATGATGTGGGTCTCGTTAAAAAAAGGTCCATTCTACTATAGGTCGATTGTGTAATTAACGTGCTGTCCAGTCTTGTGAAGTAATCTTCAAAGAGATGTTCTGTTTGAAGTCAACTGTATTCATATTATAAAAGAAATATCTTAATTACTTTTTCCAGAATTAGATGTAAAATGTGTTAACAGTTCAACCAAAATAAAGATTTAAATATATTTAGTTTCATGTGATATAAATGTACTTAATTGTGTTTTATTTTTTGTGACATCGACATATGTTTTCCATGAAAATTATCTTTAATAAAAAATAATAAGCAACAAAAAACAAATTGTCACACGTATCCAACTTTTATTATTGTAATTTTCTTGCTATTCACACACCAATTCTGTCCTTCATTCCTTGTTCCCATAGGAAGATATACCTCCAATTGTCTCGTCTCACTGAGTGACGTAAAACAAACAATAAAAGCACAATAACTCTGAACGGTTTACAGCCTAATTTAGACAACATATGGTGTTGTGTTTTATATATCGTTTCAGAGAAAATTTAAGATGTTTCTCGAACGCGCGCCCCCATAAACGTCCATTCGTTTTAGGGGTTAGAGTGCCACATGCTCCAACGTAGAGGCTTTTCTTAGTAAAACATTTTCTTTTCTTATATGGGTGTTTTTAATAACACAAACTTACACAAATAAAATAATATTGGTCTATTATAAGCAATTGACCACCTCGATGGCAGAGGGGTTACCATGCTGGGATGCCAACTGGTTGCGGGTTCGAATTCCGTGAGGGGTGAATATTTGTGTTTACCACAAATGTTTATCTCGGTTAGATACAGTTTCGAAATTAGTTAGGGGTCAGTTACTATAATGAGATGATGTAGTGAATGATTAATGAAACGAATGCGTACGCCTACCTGTGAAATGTGAATCTAAAAATAAATCATAGTTGACCTTTCAACACATTTAAAATATTCATACTACAAACACTTACATTAATGGAGGTATTGATACCAAATATAAATCATTCCCACGCAATTTATTCCGTACAAAACAAAACCTTAATTTACAACACTATGTACGAGTACAATGCGCATAGTCCGAACAATATCAACAAATTTAGGGAAAAAATGTAAAACAGCATCCCATATTTGGCGGATAATAAAAACAAGCCGTAGATTACTTGGGCAAATGTCCGACGGGCCCCTTGGGGTGTTTTTTGGTTAAATTTACTGGACTACACCGCGCTAACTACACTCTATTTAGTATTGGGTAGTACGTACTCGTTTATTTATAGGGGTAACGCTCCACGGCGAAAATGGACTCGACGAAACTATACAGATTACGCTTTTAAAACTTAATTGGGCTTTGGTAATTATTTGTAATTAAAGAGTGGTAAAATAATAAGTAATTAATTTGTTTGAAATGACTGCAGAATATATAAGCTGTAAGGTTTTCAGTCGTGGTAACATATTAGATACTTGCTTAGTTGAATAATTTATGTTTTATATCATTAATGGAAGAGACACCTTTGCCCTGAAGTTAGGTGGGATTTATTTCATGTATTACTACGTCAACATAATAAACAATGAATTCAATTTGAGTAAGGGCCGTTTTTTCCATCGCGAGATAACTTTATTCGACGAATAATTTTGAAATTTTGACAGTTATTCCATACAAAATCTGTCAAACGTCAATGTTATTCGTCGAATAAAAGTTATCTGGCGATGGAACAATCAGCCCTAAGTTTAAAAAGTGTTATCTACAATGTAAAAAAGACATCCAATGTAAAACCATTCTAAATTTCTATTAGAAGAGTGTGGAAAAATGTGTTTCAAAGTCAAGTTCTTGCGCCGAGTTGAGATCTGAAGAACACTCGGATCTGGCGAACTTCACTTACAATATCTCGACGACGGTTATTTACATAGTGTACGAGTATACAGGCACTATACAGGTCCCTAGCTACGTCACTGCGTCTTCTGTATTTGCTCAAGTAAAGGCCTATTTCACCATCTTCAAGTAACGTTCCTAGTAACTCACATGTTTTGTCTTTGTCACTTGATATTTATTTTATTTTATTTATTTATAGGCACAGCAACAGTACACAAACCAAAAAACATTTAAACAAATCACAAAAAATCCTTACTTAAAATTTAAATTTGTATACCTATTATAGCTACGCACAGCATTCACTTAAAAATACATATATTAATATAAAGTAATAAAGAGACAAATAACTTTACTTGGTGAGTAACGTTACTTGAATGTCGTGAATTATAACCCTAAGTGTCTTATATAAACGATATCGTTAAATAACCTTATAGAGAGATCTAAATATAAATTTCAAAGAACAAAAAGAAAATGAGTTCTATTTCTTAAAAATACATATTAAGTACATATACATGCGTTCTTTGGGCTCTGTGTAGGATAGTCTGTTAACTAGCAATAAGCTGATTTATTAACCAATTAAAAAAAGGACCTATAAATTCACTGTGTTTGCTACTACGTAACTTACATTATTTAACTTATAATAGTACTTACCAAGTGCTTATCCATACTTATACCATAAAAATAACCTTGAAACCAAAACCTTGACTGGACATTCATTATTAAGGCACGTAAGTATTTAGGTTTCGTGATTATGGTGTAACCAACGCCAGCTAACCACATAAAGTCTTGAAGCACATTTTATAAAGCAAAACATTATTACGACTTCACCAAGTTATATAAAATGTTTACTCATCAAGGTGTTTATTAAAGCCAGCAATCTTAGCGCTAGCAGAAAAATGAAGGTTTAATTAAACCTAGAAAATATAGGATTATGTTTTATTTTCTTAGCTAGTTATCTTGTAGTTATGTTTTATATTTGATTTGTAAATAGCTGTTTTGTAACAAATAATAATTGCTTCTTATTTTTTTTAGCTAAAAATTAACTCGCTTGCATGTTTGCAATTTTCCTCGAGATATGATGAAAAATCTTTTATATATATAAACCTTGGCCTTGCAAAAGGATTACCCAAAAAGGTACAGCTGTACTGAAGCGATAAGTGAACATGCACTCGACAATTCATTTTCCTTTACAAAGATTTGTGTACAAGTATTAAATACTGTCTCTAATCATGTTTTCCAATTTGAAAAGTCTGGATGAACTTAAGCAGTTAACGACATTTTAAAAAACTAAACGGTTTAATACTCACTCATCCACATGAGTAATTATAACATAACGAATTAGTAGTTTAAAACATCACCCGTGCCATCCACAAACTACCCGACGACACTATGAAAACGCGGAACTTTCACAACTATTAAATGACGTGATACTAACCCCGCGGTAATGTAACCAAATCCGAAGCAACACGGTGTTAGTTTCATTTTAAATTTGGAGTGTTTAGTTGGTTAATTAGTAGAAATTTACCTGTTCAGTGATTTGGTCGTAATGCGCAGGTCTCGCACACAGGCGCGGGTTCCCACACTTCCAGTACCCTCCAGTGTACTGCCTGAAGCACACATTTCGCTCCAAACGCCCCGCGAAACACGCTCGAAACTCCATTCCGAATATCTCACTCGTAATCTCCAATTAACATTAACTTAAGTACTATAATTTGAACTTGAATTTTGAGTTTCGAACGACTCAATTCGGTAATAAAATTCGTCACTCAATTTGAATTTAGAGCGCGAAGTTGTTCGTAATTTGCAAAAATATAATTGTGTTTGGGCACGCGTCGTTTGTAAAATAATAACTAATTTGTGTTTTGAACAATAACTTTGTAGCTGTTGTAAAGTTGTAATAACTTGTAAGCATGTGGTGGATACTGCGACGGGCAAAGCTGACCGGCGCGTCGCTCTTCAGCCAGGCCTCCGGCACCAACAACAACAATACTAACACTAAACAAGGTTAGTGGAATAATTAATAATTATAATATTGTACATAAATATCTATAATAACTTAGTATGTAACATACAGAACTTATTATACAGTATTCAGTCGACGCGTGTTCACCGTGATCGAGTAAACTTTATTGAAACAATGTAAGAGTTCTCTAGGTTCAATAGGCGAATCAGCTGACTTGCCTATTATACAATAATGACTTTCTTTTCTTAACATCTCTGTTATTTTAATGTTTCTTATAAAATATTGTTGTATTTCTAAGCTGCTGCTAAAGCTTTTCGTAGCTAAACTGTTTTAAAAAATGTCGATGATTTTTAAAGAAGTTAAACATTGTCGTCGCTTAATTTGTGATCTATATCCTCAGCAGGTATTTTTACGCAGAAGAAGTAAGCAGTTACTTGTAATTTGTTTTGTGCATATAAAATTCAACAAATATACCAGTATGTATTTAACGTTGATTTCTTCGCTTTTTATTGATAACTTTGTTACGTGTCGTCTACGCTGCTACAAATCTACTACGAAAAGACTACGCGTAGAAATAAAACTATTTCTAACGAGAAAAAATTAAAAAGTGTTACTTCAATATTTTCATGTCTACCCAGCGGGCGTTTGGCTAACATTTATTTTCATAAGAAATGATTAAAACCTCACTTTAACAGGTACTTCGTTGTAATTTTACTTTACATTTTGAGTAATTTGAAAGTTAAAACAGAGTGGAGTAAAACTTTTTGTTTTCATTAAAAACACAGAATTTGTATTCATAAAACCTGTTGATTTATTTTAAGTTTAACCAAAAATCGTATTAAAAATACACAGAGTAACTACTTATACGTAGTTACTCTGTTATCAAATTGTTTTACGACTTTCCAAACTAAATTTGAATCAATTACATTTGGTTGCGCCGCGGAAACAGACGATTTGTAAGTTTATTGTACTAACTTAACTAAAACAATAGTTTGATTTCGTACCCCAACAGTTTGTAACAACATTAGCGGAATATGCTTTCAACTTCGTATGACAAGCTTCTAAGTATAGTATTTTGAGTTTGTTTAATTACAATCCGGTAATGAATGTAAGTAGGTATAGTATTATTAGTTACCTTTGAAATATTGTTGATAAACTAACACTTTTTAGGACAAACATGTACTTATATAAAAAAAAATGCAAATCTACCCACTTTTATTTTTAATTTGATATTTTTGTAAAGTCATGTTTGTCGTCAATCATTGTAATTATATTTTGAAGAGCGGTTACTCCTGACACAAGTTGTATACAAAACTTAAAAGGAGTTATCCCATAATATTGTATTAGTTTGATTGAGAAAATGAAATAAACTTTTTCATTTTATTATTTATATACTTTTTCTTATAAACTGGCTCGTAGTTTGACATTTTCAGAACTAAGCCACAGAAATAATTGCAGAAGAATATTGTAATAGTTACGTAAGACAATTAGGTATTACGTAAAGTCTGTATAAATACTTAGGTCATAAATCTCGGTCTAGGCTTTCGTATCTTTGAATAAGAATTTCAGTCTTTGTTAAAACGTTGAAGCGCTGCCATTATTTGTTACTCGGGTTTCTCTCATTATGAATATTAATACAGACGCTATTCTTTACTCGAGTGATAATACAAAAGGTTTGTAACTTATGTTTTACAGAAATTTGTAAATCCGTAGTTAAAAAATACCGTTTTGTTACTTTTTTAATCAACAGTATCTACGACTCGTTTCGTATATAACATAACATAATCATTACCTACTTCATCTCATTATAGTAACTGACTCCTAACTTAGTTCGAAACTTGTATCTAGGGTATCAGAAACTACGTACACACTCATTCACACACACATATGCTACACACATTTATGAAACAAAGCTCTTCAAAAAATATTTAAACATTAATCTATAGGTACTAATATTATAAAGAAGTAAAGTTTGTGTGTTTGTTAAATTGTAAGGTATCCCTTCTCGGGATCTACTGAACCGATTTCCAAAATTCTTTCACTCATGGAAAGGTAATTTATCAGTGCGTGACATAGGTTATTTTATCCCTGCACGGAAACGGGAACTACGCGGGTGAAACCGCGGGGCGCTGCTAGTATTCCATAAAATAAAGAATATAGTAAGCATAATAAATTTGAATACAGAATAGCAACCATACTTATAATACACTAGCAGCGCCCCGCGGTTTCACCCGCGTGGTTCCCGTTCCCGTGGGAATACGGGGATAAAATATAGCCTATGTTATTCAGGGTGAATGTAGCTTTCTAATGGTGAAAGAATTATTGAAATCGGTTCAGTAGTTTCGGAGCCTATTCGTTACATACAAACAAACAAACAAAAAAACAAATCTTTCCTCTTTATAATATTAGTATAGATTTAATATTTTCTAAGTATAATATAGTAGAGATTTTAATATTTTATGATTGAGCAATTGTTTAGTCCTATCTACTACTTTAATGTTCAACATTTAACTTTTATTTACATTCGTCTCAGCACTCAAAGAATATTCAAGATGTTAAAAAAATAAATGAGAACTTGACAAAATCGAAAGGTCACTCGTTAAATGTAACAGTCTCAATTAACTGTGTAATTATACTTCTGAAGTTTTCACGAAAATGTCATTTTTTGTAATTTAAACAAAAAATTATTAAAACAACCTCTAATTATGATTACTTTATCGCAGTTCTCTCAAACTGAGTTTCTTTGACAGATATCTGAACCTTTTCAGTCTTATTTAGGCTGAAGAAGAGTTTTTTTAATTATGAAGGTTCTACCTGAGGTTCTATTTTGAAAATGAAGTTCCTAAAGGTCGAGTTAAGCTTGAAGTAAAAGTTCATCGATTTCAATTATAATAAATACTTTCTAAGGTTTTTTTATTTAATTATATCAAATGAAGTTTTTTTCTGAATATGAAGGCTTATCTGTATATATATATATATATATATATATATATAAAAATGAAACTCGTTTTCCTTGGTCACGGCATCACGCGTGAATGGCTGGACCGATTTCACTCATTCTTTTTTTGTTGTATTTGTTATTATTAGGAGAACGTTCTTATGTAAAAAAAAACTGGAAAATAAACGTGAAAATTGGACCCGTGCGAAGCCGGGGCGGGCCGCTAGTTATACATAATTATGTATGTATGATATCTTGAGTTAAGCTCAAACTAAAATGTTATCGATTTCAATTAATAAATTATACTAATGCAGATATAAATATATGGACTTTTATAATGAAACATCACAGTTGAATAATCATTTCATGTTTAATTAATGTATGATAAGCAGTTGTAGGTTTAATAACTTTCATAAAATAACATGAACAATTTATTATTCGATACTCAATTTGTATTTCATTAAAACTTTGATCTAGCCTCATTAACTAAAGCTACTACGAGTATATTAGACTTTACTAATAACTACACTATAATAAATAAACACATATCTAAAGGTTTAAAGTCTGGTTAATACATAAGTGTAATATAATGAGATGTAGTGAATGATTATTTATTTATATACATGTTGCCTGATTGAGAAATGTGTTAATGTTAAGTCTGTGCCTCTTAAAACTAGTAACATTTCAAATTCAATAATTATAATTATTTTATAAGATAAAGATCACAAACAAAATAATTACAACTGAATTCAGACCCGTCTCCATCTTCATAAGTTGATTAAAAATAAGATTAAACATAAATGATAATATAAATTTTACCACATAATATTTCACTTCAATTATTCACTTCACCGAAACTACTCAAACAACAAGTCTGGAAATAACTCTTTAAATACAGGATAACTTGTTGATCCCTTAGTACTGGGGGTGCAATTTGCTTTCAGCAAACAGAGTCAAAAGCGCTGGGACTGTATTCGTAGCATCCGGTGTAGACGGTACGTTATTGGCAATGTATTCGAATTAACAAATGAATAATGGGTGGAAGATTTTGAAGATCGAAATTAGAATTGAGGTCATTGACTACCAAGATTGTTAATGAAAAAAGTAGACTACATTGCGCAAGAAATTAATTTTCAAACTCTACAAACATGACGGTAAAGATGTAGCTTCATGTAAGAAAGTGAGTAATTTAATTACATTAAATCATCATTGGCGTATTCTCGTATCGGAGGCCAAGACACACTTTGGGTCGCTGAGCCATAGGAGTAAGTAAGTAAGTAAGTAAATCATTATCATTATACTCATACATCATTCTTATAAGTCGCTCTAAGCTTTAACAAAACTTTTCCTGACCGAATCTCTGTAAATAATGCCAAAACATTTCAGTAATATTTACAAGTATTTACTAAAAGCTATACAACTTAGTAAACAATATCATAAAAATCCAATTTCAATACCCTAATTCGCTCACAATTGATAAAACATACGTGTTATAATGTATGTGTAAATAATAAATATAAATAAATATATCAAATATATGTAATACCATTCGTAGAAGCTCTCGGAGACCTGAGCCGTACGTGCTATTAGAAACGTGACCACTTCTGTGCCTACAGCCCATAACTCTATTGCCGAGGCCAATGTTTGTCTAAATGTATCATTTGATTTCCATCTCGTGTTTTATTAGATAGCGTTATTAGTTTTTCACTTGTTGAATTTGTTTTGCTGTTATGAGCAATTTTCGTATACTTATAATGTTATATTTGACTAGAAAAACAGATTATGTGTTTCCGCCAAAACGGATAATAAGATTCATTTTCACTTACATGGTTTCTGGGATGAATTTTGCGATATTCTCTGTTTAAAAAGCTCTTAAATATGTAACAATAACTTTTAAAGTTACTTATAAATTCGCCAGTAAACGTACTCCAAATATAGTGTTCACTGTGATCTAGGCGCAATCAACAAATTATCAAAGCAAGGCTTGTCAAAGGTCTCTTTCTCACCCAATTTCATTATGTTGTACTAATATAATTGAATTAATTGATGAGAAGGAATAAGGCTAGGCATAATAAGTTATTAAAGTTAGTATCATTTAACGACTACATTTTTTAAACTAAGCATGAAATCATTTAATATTGAGGTTCAAAAAGTCGTTCTCACTTTTTACTTATTATATTTTCAAGTAATGAACTTTTAACTTGTGAAGTAGCTCTTTTAAGTGTCCGAGTTAAACACTGAAAGGGTCCCGGTAACAATTAAAATTTGTTATCTCTCAGACTTTTTAACCGACTTCCAAAAAAACAGGAGGAGGTTCTCTATTCGACGTGTATTTTTTTTTTTTTTTTTTGTGTGTTTGTTACGCGATTTCTTTGTAATCATGAATGGAGCATTTTAAAATTCTTGTTTCATTAGAAAGCGGATATTCGCGAAGTGGTCCCATGTCAAGGAAATCAGGATCTGATGATGGGATCCAGGAAAAATCGAGGAAAAACCCGCAACAATGTAGGCTGGGGTGTCGATTGACATTATTAAAAGTAAAACTACCTCTGACCCGTGGTTTTGCTCGCGATATTCTTGATACCATAAGAATTACTGAATGAAAATTTTTTGGCTGTATTCTTTCGTATTTAAATCAAATGCTGTTCACAATTTATGGGTTTTAGATATAAAAATGTCCTGTTTTTTAATTCGTTAACACACACTGAAATAAACCCGAACCTACAACATTTATTAAAAATGATTTTTTATACTATTATAGGTACCTTTACACATATATCTTCAGAGCGTTTTCATAAAACTTTTCGTAAAAAAATATATATTTAGATATTACAAACAAACACTGCACCAGATTAGATTGTATATATTATTTTAATTAATAAATAGACAGTATAAACGTCATCCTCTATTATCGTTTTTATTTTGACTTTGGTTAATTTTCTAAAAAGTTCTTATACCTTTGTGGTTATAAAGAAGTTTTGTAATACAATGATGGTTTAATTGGGATGATGAAGTTAAAAAGAAGTAATAAAATGCAGGGTTGTGTTAGATTATGAATCATGAGTAACATCAGCTCATGGGACAGGATTCAAGCGGTACCCGTTGAAGTTGAACTGCTCGACACTTATAGAGCAGCGAAAAAATCCCTGCAAGAGGCTATTGCCCTCGCAGCTCTCCAGCCTTGCCAAATGTAGTCTCTGCTATGGTGAGCGAGGAGAGGTCTTGGATTGGAGTGTCCACCATTTGTGAGTTTGTACTCTCGCAAAAAAAAGCTGCGGAGAGAGAGCGCGAAGCCCTCTCCACTAATACTATCCGCAGCAGAAGGTTGGGCAGACGGAAGCGGGACTACCACTTTGTCCTGCAACTACTATACGCCCGACATGCGGCAGTGATCCCCGGGGGGAGATCCACTGCCGCCATATAGGCCTCGAGGTGGCGCGCGGTACTTTCGGAAGGGGGTAACTCAACATCTGTTGCCTAGAGCTACATTCTAGCTCAGAGGAGAAACCCTTAACAGAGTAGAGGCGCTGTCCGGGATCGTAGTAGCGTGCAGCCGCGTTTCTTCCGGTTTTGGCCATAAGCGCAGAGGTGGCACACCAAGGGGTTTTAGTCGGTAAGCGCGTCGCCGCTCTATCTTTGCGGCGCGGAGTCCGACATAATCCGTCATTCTCCTGGACAGAGGAAAGACGTAAAGTCTTCCTCCCACAAAAAAAGGATTCAAGTGATCCACGAGTCAAAAGCTCTTCTGGAGGAAAATTTAAGCGTATTTTGTAGAAGGAGACTTGCTTCCCACTAAAAAATTTAAAATAAAGTTAATTTAAAAAAATAAGAAACCGACTTCAGCACTAAAAAGTAAGAAAATAATTTTAAATAAACGATGTTATTAATACATATTTACAATTTATAATTAATTACTTTTGAAGTCGGTGACAGCCAAAGCCTTCATTAATATTATAGGCGCGTCTCGTGCTATCTTATAAGGAAAAAAAACTATCCTGGGCTGGCACTGACTCCAAAAGTAATTAATTATAAATTGTAAATATGTATTAATAACATCGTTTATTTAAAATTATTTTCTTACTTTTTAGTGCTGAAGTCGGTTTCTTATTTTTTTAAATTAACTTTATAGTACATCTTTTTAGGCCAAAGATTGTTAAATTATTACCTAAATTATTTTATCTTGATGGATATTTACTTTAGAGTTCATAAAACAATTTTTTAGAAGCATAGTTAGTAGAGACTGTGTGTAGAGATTTGTTATTCTTTAATAGTTACGATTGAAAACAAACATACTTATTTTTAGTTTTATTTATACAATAGGAAATATAAGTCGTTATGATGAAGTTAGATACATTAATTACAAACTACCGTTTATATACTAGTTGTACTCCTCGGTTTCACTCACGTTATCAATTATACTTTGTAACCCGTAGCTTTCTGTATAAATGGGCTATACAACACTAAGATTTTTTCAATTCAAACCAGTAGTTCCTGAAATACAAGCAAGAGAGAGTGACCGCGATACAAATAAACTTTTCTGTTTTATAATATTACACTAGCTAGATTACATACTAATTCGATACACAAGGGTTATATAGTATAGTTTACGTGTAAAGGCAGCCCTCCGACCACCTTTAATAAACGAAGGATCGTTCGGTGTTTTCCCAAACTCATTAGTACTTCTAATCTTGGTATAAATCCTCTATGCGGTGTCTAGTTAACGAAATTAAGAGATTTGGTTTTACTTTCACGTTATATTGTTTTCTATTCTCTATTTAGATAGAAAATATAACTTGATTTCATATTCTTCCTTATATTTTTGAATGGGAAATATAAATACACGAATTTGTGGATCGAAAACTTAGAAATATTTGTAATCTTAAACTCCAAATAAATATGTTTTTTATAGCAGAATCATTTTCTATAATCAATCTTTTTTTTCAGTCTAATATTTTTTTAAAGAAAACCCAAAATTGAGACTTATATTTTCTCTTGATATTTTTTAAAATTTAATGATGCTTAATTACATTGATTTGATAAAAAATGAATCTTTAAAACATTGTATTTTAGGGGAAGTTACCATACACGTATTATAACTGATGGCACCCAAATGTGTATGTAAAAAGTCAATGACCTCTGAGATATTAGGGAGATTTGGGACATTCATTCGTACTTAACTTGAATTGTTTTAGGGACTAAATAGGTCTCTGAAGTACTTTATATTGTAGATATTAACGTTTTATTGTATCACAATAAAACGTTAATATTAACTATTGTATACAGGGTGTCCCGTTAGTAGTGGACCAACGGGATGTGGAGGATAGGGGAGACCGTTACCTACCAGAATCACCAAAATTTATTGTCCTAGGCCTCATAGTTTTGAAGTTATAACGTTTTTTAGTAAGTAGGTGAAATTATCGTACTATGTGCACATTTTTCTTAATTCTACAAAATCTATTACTTATTTTGATGTTATTTTTATTCAAGAGCGTTAAGAATACATAGGTTTTTCTAATTTAAATCATTTTTAGTGTAGTTATCATTAACATTAAAATTAATCAACAAAACAAGTGCAATTGTTAAATTTCAAAATACTCTAACTGGTATTTGAGCTGAGCTGGTGTAAAAAAAATTTATTGCAGCCTTGTGGCACTTTATTTTAAAAATATCTACATATCATAAGGATTACAAAAACGTATAACACTGTGGTTTCAAATGAGTAGTTTTTTATTTTAACTAATATCAACGTAAAAGGGAACTTTTGAGAGAAAACAAAAATTCATTGCTAATTATGGAAATTCGTTTATTACTCAATTTATTTTTACATTAAGGGTTCAAAATGCTTTTCTTTAGCTCTTGTGCATTAAAACATCTTCGTATAAAGTCTTTTTGTAAACTTGTTTGGGCTCTTTGATGTTTTTTTATCAATTCAGCAACATGATTGAAATTTTGTGATAACTCTCTTTTTATCAGAAATATTTGTCTCATTAACTGCTTCTTTGAGAACCCCATAGAAAATAATCCAAAGGATTTAAGTCGGGAGATCGTGGCCTATTTCATGGCCGATCGCTGGCCATGAAATAGTACCTTCGCGTCTAAACCATCGATTTGGGAACGTCTCATTCAAAAATTCAGTCACTTACCGTGAATAGTGGGCAGGTTCACCTTCGTACTGCAACATTCGTACGTGCTTCTTAACTTAACGAAGATGTTGGTTATGCACAAGGCCTGAAACTGCGCGGAACCACATACTCTCGCGTACTTGTTAACTTTATTCGAAGATGTTGTTTATGCATAAGGCCTGAAACTGCGCGGGAGAGAATGTGGTTGCAGTATTTCATGGCCAGCGATCGGCCATGAAATAGGCCACGATCTCCCGACTTGAATCCTTTGGATTATTTTCTATGGGGTTTCCTCAAAGAAGCAGTTAATGAGACAAATATTTCTGATAAAAAGAGAGTTATCACAAAATTTCAATCATGTTGCTGAATTGATAAAAAAACATCAAAGAGCCCAAACAAGTTTACAAAAAGACTTTATACGAAGATGTTTTAATGCACAAGAGCTAAAGAAAAGCATTTTGAACCCTTAATGTAAAAATAAATTGAGTAATAAACGAATTTCCATAATTAGCAATGAATTTTTGTTTTCTCTCAAAAGTTCCCTTTTACGTTGATATTAGTTAAAATAAAAAACTACTCATTTGAAACCACAGTGTTATACGTTTTTGTAATCCTTATGATATGTAGATATTTTTAAAATAAAGTGCCACAAGGCTACAATAAATTTTTTTTACACCAGCTCAGCTCAAATACCAGTTAGAGTATTATGAAATTTAACAATTGCACTTGTTTTGTTGATTAATTTTAATGTTAATGATAACTACACTAAAAAATGATTTAAATTAGAAAAACCTATGTATTCTTAACGCTCTTGAATAAAAATAACATCAAAATAAGTAATAGATTTTGTAGAATTAAGAAAAATGTGCACATAGTACGATAATTTCACCTACTTACTAAAAAACGTTATAACTTCAAAACTATGAGGCCTAGGACAATAAATTTTGGTGATTCTGGTAGGTAACGGTCTCCCCTATCCTCCACATCCCGTTGGTCCACTACTTACGGGACACCCGGTATATAATGTAACTATTGTATTCAAGATCAATGTACCTAGCGTTTTCTTAAGATTTGTACCTATTTATTGTTTACTAGCGGCGCCCCACGGTTTCACCCCCGTAGTTCCCGTTCCCGTAGGAATATGGGAATAAAATAATACTAAAAACCTACCCACTGAATCGCTCTATCTATTAAAACAAACCGCATCAAAATCCGTTGCGTTGTTTTAAAGATCTAAGCATACATAGGGAGGGACAGAGAAAGCGACTTTGTTTTATACTATGTATGTAGTGAAGTTCTTTCCCTAAGAAACAATGTAAAATTAAGTTGCCTGTTTTGAAAGAACATCATCATCATCAACTTATATTTATGTCCCCACCGAGGGGCTCGAGCCTACCCTGTATAAGGGTGATAAGGCCTTAGTCAACCACGCTGTCCAAGTGCAGGTTGGTCGTCTTCACACACAACCATCAAAAAGAACATATGAAACAAAAAAGGCGAAAAAACAATTACTTAAATTAAAAATTAAAAAAACCCCCAACACAATTACTTTCAAACCCCTATAACTTTTAAACGATTTCCGATTTTTATCAAACATGTCTAAGAACACTCGCACGTAAGTCCCCTTTAATACAAAAAAACTAAATTGAAATCGGTTCATCCGTTCAGGAGCTATGATTCCACAGACACACACACACACAGACAAATCAAACTTATAACACCCCTCTTTTTGCGTCGGGGGTTAATAACTAATTTATATTACAATAAACAAATCAAAATATAATTACTAAAATAATTATATGAAACAAATTCACGCAAGAACTAACATCTTAATTAATATATTTAAGTTTAATAAGATATTTTAACATTGAATTACATATTATCCCTAGAGAGTACATTAACCCCGTAATCATTAAACAGAATATATAATACACTCGAAACGCGAAGTAAGTACATTTAATAATCCATCGATGAATCCTGTATGTACATATGTCGTATGTATACATAGTACTCCCACGCTGACAGTCACTTTGATGAATTACAACATCGCACTCGCTACTGTAAGTGTCTGTGACTGGTAGATAAATAACTAATGAATGCTCTTTACGGACATTAATATTGTAAATTTAAGAGTTAAATATGCAAGAAATATTATTTCGCAAGAACGGTCAGTTTTTCAAATACAGTAAGGACTTTCAATTGCTATGTGAAACTTTTGTGGGGGTATTGCGTGTGGGACATGAGGCGATGCCTTTATTGTTTTGCGTTTAAAGAGTGGTTATATATAGTATCAATAATAATTAGTATGGAATCAACCATGGTTTCTTAAACAGAAGTAATTAAGTGATGAGTTAATACTAAATAAGTATACTTAGAAAAATGGTGTGAAATGTTACATTTTCGTTAACTAAGTACTTAGTTAACGAAAATGTAACATTTCACACCATTTTTCAACAAAATCCCATAATTTTTACCGTATATTTGATGTCAACTTCTAAAGTCAACTTCCAAATATAACAGATTAGGTGAATAAATAAACATGTACACGTCGGGGTGATATCTCGTGAGTAGATACCGCTCGAGATTCGATCAAATTTGTATCACGTTTCGCGCCCACTCGGTGTAACGAATTATCGCAAATTACCTCTCACCTACAGGTGTGTTTGGGCTAGATTTAGATTATTGGGTTACGTAACATCATCATTATATGAATCTTGTTAAGGTTATAATAATAATATACATATGTGTCAATAATGCTATGTTGTAAATGTGCCGATTTTCAGTGTGTTTCCAAAATGGTGGAAATGAAAATGGCCAAGGGTGAGATGAATGCTGGATTTTTTTAAATTCGTAGTATCGAATCGAATCGTTTTAATTCATTTGTAACTTACAATACATCATTACACATAAAGTAAATAAGGTTATCAAATATAAAAATATAAAAGATGTTTCAAAACTCCACTCATAATCACCCATTTCCATCAGTAAAACAAAAGAAAGAAAACCTCTCAACTAAGTACGTATTGTAGTAAACACAGACGTTACATTACACTATATTACATCATTCGGCTCCACTCGAGTAGACCGAGCCGAAGTGAGCTGAGTCATTGCAACGGTGCCACGGAGCGAGGTAATGACCCGCGTGATTCCTCCTAAGTGGATACATACATATCTAAATGCATCGGGTTATAGCCGAGGTTTTATACATTAGGATTATTGCTGCGTCATTTGTCTTGTTATGGTCGAGTGTTGGGATGAAATAGTGGTTGATAAAATGTAGTTTGTGTTTCTAACCAAGTTCTTAAAAGAAGGTTCTACTATGTTCGGCTGTAGGTTTTTTTATGCGTGTTCATCGATATCTCCGGCCGATATTGAAAATTATTTCTTATTTGAAATTTGAATGGGTATACTTTCCAGATGGTTCTATTGTCACTAAGTAAGGATCTGGTGAGGAAATCTCAGTAATATCGAAGAAAATACTATTCTTTTCTCTTTTTTAAGTACAAAGTCAACTAAGGTTGATTTATTTATGTTAGAAGCCGGTATTTTTAAACTCAATAAAAATATATGTACCGAACAAACTGATTAAAAGAGAAAGTCCGAATTCTTTTTCATTTCGAAAACTTTGCCAAACAAACCGTTCCAACACTTACTTAATCAAACGAAACCAAATTACTCTTTAATCTTTATTACAAAAGAAAATAAAATCAGATTACGGACGACGTTAGAGAGGATTCAATTTTAAAATGAGAAAGAAAATTACTATTCAAATCTTGAGATAAAAGAAGGCTTATCATTGAGATTGAATATCAAACTGAGTTAGACTTAGATTTATACCATTTAGCTGAGAATATAGGACTTTAGAACTTCAAATAGTTCAGGTATTTGATCGGTTAAGACGTATTTAATAATCCGGTATTCTGGTCTCTGTCCAAAGTTCCTCGTCTCGGTCAAAAGCTTTGCTTGCTCTACTGAGTACACACAACTATTTGAGGAAGGATAATAGTTTTATTCATAGTTCAATTCTATTATATTTTATACCAGTTTGTTTTCTGTCTAAACCTTTGTCCTTTGTCTAATTTGGGTTGGGTTTCAATTATAATATGAATATCTGTATTTTACGACCTCCAATATTTTCTATAAAAAATGTTAAGTATAGGAATTGCAAGGTATCATCTATTTTTATCATCTTTACCATAAACTAAACTAATAAAGAAAAAAGTCGTTAAATTTTAAATGAAATAAAGATCGGATGCTCTGTGGTAAGAATGGCAACGCCTCTAACAGGCGTGGGATGGTAAAATATTAAATTAGAGTATTGCTTTTTATACGAGTTTCCCTTACGATAATGCGAAACAGGTGGATGTTTTCGACATAGCTCTACGTGCGTCTATAGGTACACATCCCCCTAAATTCTTCGAAGACTATGAATTTAATATCACCGTTTTTCCTTGTCAGCATTTGCGCGAGTTGATCTTACAGTTGATGGAGCAATTTTTCACCTTTTGAGCTTCGTATACCTTTTTCATTTAATTTGGCACTCTACCTGAACATTTTCAATCTTTTCACCGTGACTTGTCTATGAGGGTATCTACAATGTCGGGTGACGTGGGACTTTACACAATATCCTCTATTACGAGGAGGGTAAGGCTCATATTGTGATGTCACGTACGGACCTCGGGTCAATAAATTGTATATTATTTATATTTAATAAGACCCGTGTCATGATAAATTGAATTTGTGTTTGTCCAGGTAAAAGTATTGCCGATGTTTTTGTTTTCGACGTTAGCTGATAAAGCAATTAAGTGGATCTGACTCGCTGTTGTTCAATTTTATATTAAAAATTTATCATTTGCCTGAAAATTCAATAATTTGACGATGTATCAAATATTTCAGTACCTTACTTGAGTGCTGAAGTATGCACTTTGTGTGAATTAAATATTTATTTTTAACAAAAATGTTTAATATCAACATTAAGGGCGAGTATATTTCAAGGTTCCAAGTTCTAAGTTTCAAGTTCCTAGTCCCAACTAACAAATCACAAGTCTGAAGTTCAAAATTTGAGTTCGTATTCTAGTTCGATGTTGAGTGGTCTGTCTTAACACAGGAATAACTGCAAGTAAAACCATGAGATACATATAATATTACAATATTATAAACATGAATCTATATTTTCCCGTAAAACGGAGATGATAAAACAGTAATTACCTTCATCATGCAAAAGGTCCCGTAATAGCGTGTGTTCTAACATGATACATGTTTTACGATCTAGATCACTTTTAAGTGGTTTTACGCTTAACGATACTGAACTAAAGTTGAGTCTAAAGGAAGCAACAATTAGGATTGGTACTATATATGTATAGTGCGTAAATAATAAGAGACTTTTGTACTATTAGTAAGTCCCGTTGTAAGAATAAAAAGTTCTTTTAATTATTGATGTTCAGGCTCCAGCCTGTCTCTTCAAAAAATCATCTGAAGATGCCAGGGTTACAAATTATAACACACTGGTGTCAGATAATTGTGTTTATTAATATAAACTTGTTACAATGCTGGTGGCAAAAGCAAAATGTGTTACACACACTCCTAGCCTTATATACTAGATTCGGTATAAAACGATAGCGTGTGCTAAAATTTCTAGTGCTGCCATCTCTTATTTTATACATGTACTATTTTCTATTTGAATTTACCACGAGAACATATACAAACTTTAACAATTGATGAACAACATCTCTACCAAACATCTACAAGTATACCATAAAATACCTTAATAATCATTTACTACATCATCTCATTATAGTAACTGACCCCTAACTAAGTTCGAAACTTGTATCTAGGGTATCAGAAACTACGCACACGCACACCCAGATAAACATTTGTAGTTTACGCACATATTCACCCCGCACGGGAATGTCGGGAATCGAACCCGCGACTATACGGATGGTAGTCTGACATGGTGACCACGCTGCCATACAATCGGGTCTGTAGTTTTTACGTGACAGAGTAACACTCATGCATACATCTGTCCTCTTGGGATATGAGTAATAAGTTTAATGTATTCATCCAAAGATTGTATTCGTGATCCATTTGAGACCACAATCGTGATCCCGAGTGTCGTACACGCGCTCAACGTGTTGAATATTAATGGGCACACGTCACAGATTCATAACAAACAAACTGTTACATCCAGATCGGGGTTATTGTAATCCGGATAATAAATGTTCGACAATGTTGATTATTGATTTGAAATTTATGGGGAAAATGTACCGATTGCAAAGAAAATCGTTATTAAGCGGTTGCCTTACGATATTTTTCATCATTGAAAGATTAAGAAATATACTCGTATGTATATCAATGAAAAACTAACTGTTCAAAAAGTTCAAAATAATTTGATACTTTTGTGGAAAATTTACCGATTAAAAATATGTTTGTGATGCGATTTCCTTACGATATTTTCCTACGTCAAAGGATTAAGAAAAATATATCGGCACCTATCAAAGAAAATGTCGAGGTTTTCTCGTGATATTTCCTCGGTTGAGGGATCAAGTGATACGTACGTATGTTGGAATTTGTGCATTCTAGAAAAATAGTGCAGCACAAATCCAGTGGATTAATGTATTAAGTGTTTCGCACACTTAGGTTCTCTTAAAATACTTATAAGCATTGAATTTTCTTCCTAGATGGAAAGTAGGATGGACATTTTCAATGTAAAAAACCTTTAAAACGTATACTTTTTTTGTTCTCATTTTAAATAAATAAAATAAATAGTTTATTTTTCAGAAAACATTTTTACAATAATTAATTAGCATCTGCGTCTGACAAACAGCTTTTCTATTCTACATGAGTATAAGTTTTTTTATTTGTATAGAATGCAATGTCGGTCTTTAACTGTAAAACTAAGTTCATAGTAATAAGTCATTCTTTCTTTTTTCCGCGGCCATCAATATAAATAACAGCAGTATTATCACTAAAAACTTTGTGTAAATTCAACTCATAAATAAGCCAAGCCGACAGACATAGGTTTGTGTTGTTAGCACAATTCTTTTGGCAAAATGTCACGAAAGAAAAACTGTCACGATTTATGATTTTTCAAGTAGTCCCAGAGCGGTCGTTTTCAGGGTTTTTTCTCCTTTTGGCAGGACATTTTAGCGGTACTAGCTCTGCAATGTGGTATTGTTGGTGTTTACTTGACAAATTGTACTTTTATATTCGTTTAGGGCCACGGGTTCTATAAAATATGTTAAGTTACAAAAAGGATTTGGTTATTTCTTTCAATCCGAGCATTATGTATATTTATTTTTTATATATCGTTGGGACGATTTTACCAGACGCAAAATAAAAGTAAGTATTTGTAACGACAACTGGAACCAACTTATTTAACGTGCCCGTCAAAGCACTTATAATTACTTACGTATTTTTTGTAAGATATTGAGTATTGAGCACGGAAACGCTAAGATAACCGAAAATTTAGTAGTAAGGGCATTGTATAACTCAAGATAATATATAAGCCTATGAGATAATGTCCTTAATGTATTAACCCTTGATTTGACGTTGTAATATTGTTATGGCACTAAGTAATGACGTATTGATCGTTAACAAAGCTGTACGAAGCCTCGACTCATTTCCTTCGCGGCTAATGGCCCCAACATGTACGATGTGTCACGAGTTTATTTTAAAAAGAAAGTGCACGATATTTTCTGGGTTACAAAATGTTTTTGTTGAAGGTGTTTTGGAGTTATATAAAATGAAATATATGTTTCAAATATATCTCGTCGTTTCACGTTGTCGCCTGTTTTAATAAAAGGCAATCGTTACTATAAGATCAGTCAGGCGACTGCCTTCATTACCTAACTCAAACCAATGAACGGATATCATTGAAAGGCACGTGAATAGTTATTATGACCTAGGCATCCACTAAAAACGTAAAAAACATGGGTAAAACCGCGGAGCTCAGATATAAACTTTAACTTTATTAAGTACTTAATTCCACTTTCAATTAAATCTTTCTTTTACAAAGATTAGTGTCTAAACAAAAAATTGTGTTTGCTATCTAACAATGTAATCTCTATTACATAACACTATATATAGCTAACCTATACATACCTAAACACATCAACTATCGAGTATAAAAGGCCAATTTCCTGTCCCATTTAGTTGGTCCGTCTGTAAGAATATCCTCACATAGAGACAGGATCGAATATCGCGGATTCCGTCCGTCTGACGATGTTCGGCCGGGTCCGTTAATGGACCTCACTGCTCGAGTTACTACTGACAGTGACGTAACGTGTGTTACGTCTATTTTATGACATGTGTAAAGTTAGCTGTGATTTATGTTGTACAGGCTGTATTTTGGTAGATTGTTTTTTGACGATTATGTTACGATTTGTAATGGTTATAGGTAATTAAGTTGATAAATCATCGAGTTGTTCATCTTAAAATTTGTTTTATTTAATTTAGGGCTGATTTTCCATCGCCAGATAACTTTATTTGAAGAAATTTTTTGAAATTTTGACAGTTATTTTATACAAAAACTGTCAATCGTCAATTTTATTCCTCGAATAAAAGTTATCTGGCGATGGAAAAATCAGCTCTTAAATAATTAATTTTCAAAATAATCGTTTTAATACACAAAGATTTTATTATGGAATTTCTATAGAATCGAGATTATAAAAAGTATAACATTTACCGATAACCCAATTAATTTACTTATAAGTACATAAAATGGTTATCCCACAATTTCCTTTACATGTAAGTAGGTACATAAAGCAAATAATTTTGTTTTTGAATATAATTTATGTGGTTCTAAGAATTACTGGCACATAATTTTTCTTTCCAACTCGAAAGGTTAAATAATAATATTTTGTTTTTGGAAAATAAAAGCAACAAAATTCGTTGAATTAAACAATACTTAATTGTTATTGTTTTTGAATTTATTTGCCCTTGAAACCATCGTCCTGATTGAATTCAACCTTCTTACTTGAGACGAATCCGTCGAAATGAAAATTGATTTACCGAGAATGTGGTTTACCAAATAACGGGTGATTTTTTAAGAGCTTGAGAACTTTTTTAAACAATAAAACGCATAAAATTTGCAAAATCTCATCGGTTCTTTATTTTAAACGTTAGATTGGTACATGACATTTACTTTTTGAAGATAATTTCATTTAAATGTTGACCGCGGCTGCGTCTTAGGTGGTCCATTCGGAAAGTCCAATTTTGGGCAACTTTTTCGAGCATTTCGGCCGGAATAGCCCGAATTTCTTCGGAAATGTTGTCTTCCAAAGCTGGAATAGTTACTGGCTTATTTCTGTAGACTTTAGACTTGACGTAGCCCCACAAAAAATAGTCTAAAGGCGTCAAATCGCATGATCTTGGTGGCCAACTTACCGGTCCATTTCTTGAGATGAATTGTTCTCCGAAGTTTTCCCTCAAAATGGCCATAGAATCGCGAGCTGTGTGGCATGTAGCGCCATCTTGTTGAAACCACATGTCAACCAAGTTCAGTTCTTCCATTTTTGGCAACAAAAAGTTTGTTAGCATCGAACGATAGCGATCGCCATTCACTGTAACGTTGCGTCCAACAGCATCTTTGAAAAAATACGGTCCAATGATTCCACCAGCGTACAAACCACACCAAACAGTGCATTTTTCGGGATGCATGGGCAGTTCTTGAACGGCTTCTGGTTGCTCTTCACTCCAAATGCGGCAATTTTGCTTATTTACGTAGCCATTCAACCAGAAATGAGCCTCATCGCTGAACAAAATTTGTCGATAAAAAAGCGGATTTTCTGCCAACTTTTCTAGGGCCCATTCACTGAAAATTCGACGTTGTGGCAGATCGTTCGGCTTCAGTTCTTGCAGGAGCTGTATTTTATACGGTTTTACACCAAGATCTTTGCGTAAAATCTTCCATGTGGTCGAATAACACAAACCCAATTGCTGCGAACGGCGACGAATAGACATTTCACGGTCTTCAGCAACACTCTCAGAAACAGACGCAATATTCTCTTCTGTACGCACTGTACGCATTCGTGTGGTTGGTTTAATGTCCAATAAAGTAAACTGAGTGCGAAACTTGGTCACAATCGCATTAATTGTTTGCTCACTTGGTCGATTATGTAGACCATAAATCGGGCGTAAAGCGCGAAACACATTTCGAACCGAACACTGATTTTGGTAATAAAATTCAATGATTTGCAAGCGTTGCTCGTTAGTAAGTCTATTCATGATGAAATGTCAAAGCATACTGAGCAAATAATAATGCATGAAAATCATAACCTCAAAAAATCTGAGCAAATACTAATGCATGAAAATCCTAACCTCAAAAAAATCACCCATTATTACCAATACATTTTGATTGCTTGAAGCGAATTTAAGGCTTCTACTTTTGAATCTGAACTTTATTATATTGTTTTTGTTTTAATAGATAAAACAAAGTCTAGTTATTAACGCCATTAACAACTCAAGAACGGTTGAAACGATTTTAGTGAAATTTAGTAAAGCTGTTATTTTACAACTTTCTATTGGCTTACGCGGGGAACATCGCGAGGTACAATTAGTTTTAAATAACTTTTTCAACACATTTGCTCATAAAGGGGCTCTTATTTGTGCAAAAACAGTTGAATAATGACACGTTTTATTCACTAGTGAGTTATAGATTGTTTTTTTTAAATTACTTTCATTTTAAAAAAGTTTCGATACTAAAAAAATTGTGTCCGTACATTTTAAAAACAAACTCAACTATGTTTCCTTACTTTTGGTAGGTCTATGGTCGATTACGTTCATTCATTCACCGGTTTAGTCGGTTTATTTATTAGCGAAAAATGATAATTTCTTCGCAAATGTGTTGAAAAACGTTGTATGGTACACGCGTGTATTGATGATTACTATCCTCGGCTATCTTCAGACCCTCGCCTGACGGCTCGGGCCTCAATAGCGCCTCGGAAGTAATCACCAACTTACCTCGCTTGAACCATAAATAACTATTATTAACTTCTTTTTCTTCTTCTTTGCGTGTCGACTCATACTTATTAACTTTTTGTTGTAAGTGTTTTTTTATGAATTATTCTCTTTAGTACTAGTAGCAGAAATTTAGTAAGTATATTGGGGTAAAAATTATATAATTTAATGCATTATATGTCACCTTTTCAAAAGTTTAAAGAACTACTAAAATCTTTTATTTATTACTAGCTGATGCCAGCGACTTCGTCCGCGTGGAAATTGGTTTATTTATTTCACGTACCTAGTTGACTTTTTCAAAGTAAATACTCTATGTCATCAAACAAATTCTATGATCCGGATGTTGAAATTATTTTAATCATATGTAATCATTACTAAAAAACTATCAATAATAAAAAATATCATAAATATAGAATTCTCGTGTCACAATGTTCGTTCCCGCACTCCTCCGAAACGGCTTGACCATTGGATTCTGGATTCATTGGATTCTCATGAAATTTTGTGAGCATATTCAGTAGATCTGAGAATAGGACATAGAATAGTTTTCTTCCCGAAATTCCCATGGGAACGGGAATGGGAACTTAACTAATGTTTAACTAAATGCAATAAATAATAAAATACTGTCGCGTATTCAAGGAGGAAGTCGAGAGTATATCTCTATCAACAGAATGATGGATCAAGAAGAATCCACATATTATCCGATAGAATTTCTGAATTCATTAAATGTTCCTGGACACCCCTCACATACAATAAATTTAAAAATCGGTGTTCCTATAATTCTTATTCGTAATTTAAGTCCTAAACTGTGCAATGGTACTTGATTAAAGGTGATAAATCTACAACCTAACATAATTGAGGCAGAAATTTTAACCGGTTGTGGTGTCGAAGAAACCGTCTTGATACCAAGAATATCACTATCCCTAACAATTTTCCATTCCAATTCAAGCGCACCCAATTCCCAGTCGTGGCGTGCTTTGCTATGACGATAAATAAATCCCAGGGTTAGACACTAAAGGCCGCTGGTGTCGACTTAAGGTCTAATTGTTTTTAGCATGGCCAACTATATGTGGCCTGCTCACGGGGCTGTAATTTATTATTATTATTTTTTTAATTACGTTAGCCTCAAAACTATTAATGTATGTAGTTTATAGAGAAATGCTTTGAAAATGAACTATCATATAACAAAGTTTTGTACATGATGCAAGCACACAAAGACAGTCAACAATAATTTAAAAGCATTTATTTTTTGTCCTAAAGTATTTATAGATGGATATCACATTTTTTGCTTGATTTAACAAAAAGAAGGTTGAATGCACCTATATATTTAAAACTCAATACTGTCAACCTTTTTTAAAGAATATCATAAATTTTAGGACCTTTGCACACTGCCTATTTTTCACTCTCACGTAGATACCGTGAAGGATTATACCTACTCGATAAAAAAAAAACATGACCAATCTCTCTCGTGTTGTTTTACGTTTACCTACTTTGACATTAGCAGAATTGCGTAGTTATGGCAGCGGTAGCCAAAAACTATTTTGTTTATTGAATTGATACCTTGACGGCGCTGTAGATATTTTTTTGATGTCTGATGCACCATTTTGAGAACTTCAGTAAGTATATTACGATGGCATGGTTCCGGGTTCAAGTCCTGGCTTAGGCGAAAAAGAGATTGCCCATGGACGGTACTCCTCCAAAATGAGTTGTGCCTCAAAAAATTAAACATCATAAAATATCTAATTTAAAAATATATTTTTTAAATAAGACATAACCATTTTTTACAATGGGGATTAATTTTTGAAAAATAATTAGTAATTTCGTGTTTCCGGCGATATAGTACGCCATTTGTTCTATGCCTGTCAATACTAGGGATGTCTATTTTCTTACGCCTACGTAAAATATAATAATATTGATTGTATGATTTATTCGATATATTAATAAAATACGTTTCAAGTTAAATAAAAGTTTGTTTTATAAAATAGGTGGACCTATGTAATATTTTTAAAACATAGTTTCTTTAATTCCGCAGAACTTGATATTATTTAAGAGGTATACATTTATTATTTTATCATTGATATTTGATAGGTATGGTTATTTTACTTTATTATATTTATTTTTGGCTGTCATATTTTTCAAATTAACGGCGTTTTATTTACCTGTGGCCATAGAACCCGCACACAGTTACAGTAATAATCATTGTTTCATTTATTTTAATTTGTAATCGTTTCTCATCCTCCCTACTTGCCTGCATTACATGACCATATTTCATACATCTACACCCCTATTTTGAAATTACGGGACTTATTAAAATCAGAATATCTGTAGCAGTAACTGAATCCATATATCCAATAAAAATATCAAAAATGATAGTCGATTACTTATCTTTAAAAAATACTAAATAAATGTCGTATTACCGGACGGCACACTAGCTATCATGTATTCTGTGACGGCTCAGGTCGATGACCGCGCTCAGCTGTGTATCGCAGCGTTCGGTGTAGAATAACAATAAAATTCGGCGGGATTTTGAAAATCTTTGACTTATCATAACTTTTTAAATAAAAGCAAAAGAAAAAAACTAACTTCACTATTATATTGTCACCCGTGGTTTACATGTGAGATAAGGTATCGCAATTTCAAAATAAGGGTGTATATCACGATGTGTACCACAATTTATACTGTGTACGGTATTCGGTAAGATTAGATATACATACATTTAGCACTTGACTATCAAACAATTGCTCACATGCTTTGCATTTTGAAACGGAGATTTTGAAGTACCGTACCAAGATGTTCAAAATCTAAAGAATTGTTTATTGATGCGGTTTCAATTCAATGACTGATTTGCGGAAATCGATTATTATAAATCGAATGTATTGGATAATTTTTTTATTTCACGGGTTCAACCCTATTTCACATTTATTGCCCGCCTGTCATAACACAATATCAAATGATGGCCAGTATTTTTTTTCCAAAGAGGTTGTAGGTTTTGAGTATGTATGCATTAACATGCATAGAGTTTAGATTCTGAAGTACCGTAAGAAGATGCTCAAAATCTCAGTAATTTCTTGGTTTTATAGACCACCAGACAGATTAAATGCTACGTCAAATGCAGTGAGCCCGTCCAGTCCCTTTCTAGCTTATTTGTATTGATTTTGTGTTCAAACATAACCTCGAAATAGTAATTACATTTTTGTAAATATCTCGGAAACCCCATTGTAGATTGTTATGATTTTTAAAAATTAGTATTTAGACATATTTCCCATTATTTTAAAGTTGATTCCATGACGGCACAACAATGTTGAATTCAGTACATTTGTCCATAGCCCCGTGGGCATTGTCTTTTTGAATGCATTTTACTAAAAGGCTAATAAGTTATTTTAATTTAACTTAAACTATTTAATAAAATATTTATGTTAATAATGTATCCATCAGCAGTTTTCTTATTGTTTTTTATTAAGGGAAAGACACTCTGTTGATGTTTCTTTAACATAGTACCTTAACATACACTTCAATATTACGTCTATACTATTTTTTTGCTTGTCATAAAAGTTTCGATTGCGTGAAAATCCGCTATGTGCATATGCCCTTTAAGCGTTTGATATTGAAGTATTCTATATTCTGTCAAATTTGATATCTATGAAATATTATTATACAAAATCCAAAATGTAGTACATATTTTTGTCAGCAATGTTTTCTCGTCAAAAGGAAGCGAAGTGTTGATAAATATATTTTTTGATTGAAATCAGAGGCCCGATAAACAACAAAGACTACGATTCCTCACAAATTTTAGAGAATATCTCAATAACTTAGAACTTACTAAGGTGGTAAGTTGCGCGATATAAACGGATATTACCCAAGCGATGTCGTGGGCGGAGTATTGTTTATTAAATTCAAAACAACAAAATAGTTTTTTATTGATAACTTTTCTTTTCGTTATCCAAATGAGATGAAACAAAGCCTATATATTGCCCCAAATTAAGCTTAATCCATATGTGGAAACGCCATGAAAATCCGTTCAGTACTTTCTGAGATTATCGTGAACAGACAGACAGACAGACAGACAGGAAAGAAAGTCGAAAATTGTTTTTTTGTGTTCCTTTGACCTTCTTTTATCCCCCCCTATCAGTTTTAGGTAAATTTATTTAATGTACAGACACGGTGGTTCTACTGTTTTATTATTAGTATAGATATATCTTATATACTAAACTAAATACAAAGGTGTAACAAATATTCTATTAATTTAACTTTTATTGTAACAAAAGTGTGGATTACTGCGGACAATGAGCACAATATTACAGTTATCAAATAAATGTTTTACTAAAAGAAATATTAAATAGAAAATAAGAGCTTTAGAAAATATCTTTAGTTTATTATTACGTATTTGTACGGATTTATTTTTATCATAAGCCTTTACAAGTTTCAATTTAAAAAGAGTAAAATAAAAATATGACTTTCTGTTTCTTATTAAAATAAATTGAAGTCACGATATTATGATGAAAGATGATAAAATATGATAGAGTAATTCAGTGTTCGTTCAGCGTCCGCAAAGAACAGTTGCGTTGCAGTTGCTTTAGTGCGCGTTCGGGTAAAGCGCTGACGCGGCAAACACTCGCGAGTGACCTCGGTACGGTACGCGTGCGCCCGGCCGGTCATCAACGCGATGACCTAGATTGTGTGAATCATGCATGACTATGTAGTGAATTAATAAAAAACATTGTTAAGGCTCCGTTACACCTTTATTATAAATTTAATATTTAGTTAGAAAAAATGGCAACAGGAACAATCACAATTAAAACTGAGACTGAGCATTTGCTATACAAGTACCTCAACGAAGAAAAAGAGCAACGTAAGAAATATGAGAACCTTGTTAAAGAACTACAAGATAAAATTGTAGAATTACAACAACAGTTAGTGCAAATTCAGGAGGATAAAAATACACCTCCAGCTAAACAACCATCAGCAGGTTACTCTAACCAAGTTCAGTATGAGACTGATGAAGAGGAACTTGCCAAAGAGACCGAGTGGGTACGGCAACAAAGCCGTAAGAAAAGGAAGCTGAACCAGTCACTCAGCCCGCAACAGGAATCAATCTCCAGAGAGGACGTTACAAAAGTGCCGAAAGCTAGAAAAGCCCCACAGCCACCACCAATAATTGTTGAAAATGTGACAGATTATCAGAGCTTTTTTGATCTTCTGTCATCATCCGTTGCAAAAGATTCTTTTCTAATTAAGATGAAGAGCGGCAACGTCGTTAAAATCAATTGTAGAGATGGCGACTCATATAGGACTGTGACTCAGTTTCTACTACAAAATAATTGTGTCTGGTTTTCTTACGAAAACAAGCAGGATCGGCCCATACGAGTTATGGCAAAAAATCTGCATTCTACATGTGTGCCTGCTCGGATTATAGAGGATTTAGTATCTAAAGGATACAATGTTGAAGATGCAGTGAACAAACTAAGTTGGAGGACAAAGGAACCTTTAAACATGTTCATGATATCTTTCAACAAAAATGAAGATGTCAACAAAATCTACAAAATCCAGTCTATTTTGGGTTGTAAAGTAGACATTCAACCCCTAAAAACGTCAAAATTAATCCCACAATGTAAAAGGTGCCAGGCATATGGTCACACCCACAAATACTGCTCCAAAGAACCCAGGTGTGTTAAATGCACTGGAAAACACTTAACGAAAGACTGCAAGAAACCCGCAGAAGCCAAACCAAAATGTGTTCACTGTGGTGAACAGCATCCAGCTAGCTACAGAGGTTGCACTGTAGCTAAAGAACTCCAAAAGTTGAAAAATAAAATAAGCCACAAAAATCAAATTTCGACCACCCAGGCACAAAAGCCCGATATTACAAAAAAAGCTATACCCAGTCAGCAAGTGACGAAGAATGTGTCTTTTGCACAAATTACAAAGGGTTTCAAACCGCAAACCCAACCAAAAAAACAGCCTACATTAAACATGGAGGACAAACTTAACACCATTTTAAATTTCATTTCATCTTATGATGAAAGATTCAAAAATATTGAGAAACGTTTGGGTATCAAAAATGATGTCTAAGTCAGTAAAGATATTTGCATGGAATGCCAATGGACTTCTCCGGCACCAAAATGAACTACAAGCTGTCCTAAACATAGAAAATATTGACTTATGTCTCATATCAGAAACACATTTCACCAGAGAAACATACCTAGATATTAAAGGATATAAAATCTATCACGCACTGCATCCAACTAATAAAGCTAGAGGAGGCAGTGCCGTCATAATAAAAGAAAATATCCAACATTGCGAGGTCTTTAAATGTGAAGAACCTGAAATACAAGCAGTTGGGATATCCATTAAAACCAAACGTTACCCGGTTACTATTTCAGCAATATACTGTCCACCGAGGTATACGTTAAAGACCGATCAATATGTAAATTTCCTTAAACAACTTGGCAATAGGTTTATCCTTGGCGGCGACTTCAATTCCAAAAATACCTACTGGGGATCTAGACTCACAACAACTAAAGGTAAAGAGTTGTTAAATGCAATTAAAGAAACTAAATGTGATGTGTTATCTACAGGTAAACCAACATACTGGCCCACAGATCCTCACAAAATACCTGATTTGATAGACTTTTTTATATATAAAAATCTCTCTCCTAACTTTCTTCACATTGAGGAAGGTTTTGATATGAGTTCAGACCACTCCCCAATAATTTTGATTCTCAGTGATGAAATCTTAAATAAAAAAGAAATCCCTTCGCTTGTTAATAAAAAAACGGACTGGGATAGCTTTAAACATGACTTAGACTCTAAAATAAATCTAAAAGTACCACTGAAGACTCCAGCAGATCTAAATTTGGAACTTGAAACGTTTATAGCGGATATCCAACAATGTGCTTGGAATAATACTCCGGATATAAAAAGAAAAAATATAACAACCATGTACCCAATAGAAATTCCACAGCTTATAGCAAAAAAAAGAAAACAAAGAAAAATATGGCAGGAAACTAGATTCCCACTCGACAAAACTTTATTAAATAACCTTTCAAAGAGACTTAGTAGAGAGATTAAAAAATTCAAAGAGGACACAATGTCTTCATCGCTAAGTCAACTTACTAGTGACCGTACAACCGACTATTCTCTATGGAAAGCCACTAAAAGTATTAAACACCCAACCAGACAAATACCTCCTATTAAAGAAATTGATGGTACATGGGCCATCAACAATGAGCAAAAAGCTGTACGATTTGCGCACCACCTAGAAAAAATATTTCAGCCAAACGAAAATAACACTGAACTTATAGAACATGTATCGCCACAGGATGAGTCAGAAATAAAACTTGTAACTCCAAGAGAGGTTTATTATGAAATTAAATTTATAAATAAAAATAAAGCTCCGGGCTATGACCTCATTACCGGAGAAGTCCTTAAACATTTACCTAAAAAAGCAGTGGTCAAACTTACCAACCTTATCAATGCTACATTCAGACTAAAACATGTACCGGATGTGTGGAAAGTGGCTGAAGTTATTATGATACCGAAACCAGGTAAACCACCTCATGAAGTAACATCTTACAGGCCAATCTCTCTTCTTCCAGTTATGTCAAAATTGTTTGAAAAACTATTTTTGAAACGGTTAAAAACTATTATAGAAGAAAATAGACTTATCCCTGAGCATCAGTTTGGTTTTAGAGAAAAGCACTCTACAATAGAACAGGTCCATCGAATAACCAATATTATTGAATCAACTCTAGAAGAAAAAAAAGTTTGCTCTACAATTTTCCTGGATGTAGCACAGGCATTTGATAAAGTGTGGCATCAAGGCCTTATGTACAAACTGAAAAAAATGCTACCAAAGCAATTTACTGACATATTGGAGTCATACATAACAAACAGGATGTTCAGAATAAAACAAGAAGACACCTACTCTGAACTAAAAGAAATAAAAGCAGGAGTGCCGCAAGGAAGTGTATTAGGCCCGGTCCTGTACCTATTATACACTAGTGACATTCCACAGATAGAAAACTGCACCATTGCAACTTTTGCAGACGACACAGCCATACTGGCTACTGGTGTCACTCATGAAGTCGCTGTGGAAAACGTACAAAGAGCCGTAACCAAAATATATGATTGGACTGAACAGTGGCGCATTAAACTTAATGAATCAAAATCGGTTCACATTGATTTTACAAATAAAATGACGAATTATCATCCGGTATACATTAACACCCATGCAATACCCTATGAAAACACGGCCAAATACTTAGGCATGACACTAGACACCAAGCTGCGCTGGAAAGCACATGTCAAAAAGAAACGCGATGAGCTAGAAATTCGCTATAAGAAGATGTACTGGCTGCTTGGTAAGCACTCACCGTTATCAGTACACAATAAATTACTATTATACAAACAAGTCCTAATGCCTGTATGGACTTATGGTATACAGCTGTGGGGCTGTACCAAATCAAGTAACGTACAGATGATCCAACGTTTCCAGAATAAAGTACTTAGAGGTATCGTAAATGCTCCCTGGTACGTTAGAAATGACGACCTCCACCGGGACCTCAGTGTGGAACCTGTTGCCATTATTGTTAAAAAACATGCCGAAGCTCATGAGAAAAGACTTCATCATCACGTGAACGTTGAGGCTATCCAGCTCCTCGACAACACGGACATTATAAGACGTTTAAAAAGGACAAAACCTTTTGAATTATTGTAGTGATAGTAAATAGTGTTAAAGTGCAGTGTATGTACTATGGTAAAGAACACATGAACAAAGTGTCTTCGCCTTAACAAAAACAATAAGAAAAGTGCCGATGGGCACATTCTTAACAGAAACATTTTATTAGTTTAAGTTAAAGTTAAATTGCTTATTAGCCTTAATATGGCTAGATTGCAATATTTTGAAGTACACAAAGTGGTGCATCAAGGACAAAAAAAAAAAAAAACTTATCATAAAATCATTTTTTGAATAAAATTAACACCAACCTAAGTATAAACAAAGAAAAATTTATGAGACGAGTACTTGTTGTTTACTAAGTACGTCGCGCGGTTTTGCTCGCAAAAATACCAATCCCGTGGGAGTTCTGTGATAAAAAGTAGGAACCTAATGTGTTATTCCTTTTTATAAAAAACTAGCAGCGCCCTGCGGTTTCACCCGCGTAGTACCCGTCCCCGTAGGAATTTCGGGATAAAAAGTATTCTATGTTCTTTCCCGGATCATAAGCTACCCCTGTACCAAATTTCAAGTCAATCGGTTCAGTAGTTTAGCCGTGAAAAGGTAACAAACAGACAGACAGAGTTACTTTCGCATTTATAATATTAGTTAGGATAGTTAGGATATCGGTAAATACCATTTAAACCAGTATTTTATTTATAATATTAGTAAAATAGTACTTAGGGCTTTTTATGTGAAAGACTAACAAACATCCATACAAACATTTGCGTTTAATATTATATGTATAATGCTATATTCCATGCACTACTTATACAAACATCAGTGAGATCTCAAAAGGCTCTGCGTTTCCATACCTTTTGCAACTCAATCCCAGTGGGATATCTTATAAAGTTCCCGTTTCCTCTCACTCTATTGTTTTCGTTACAAAAACTCGGAAAATGTAATAAAACAGTGGCGGCGCTGCAGTGCCGGTATTGTACCTCGGTTTGTCTAGCGTCATATTGTTACTCTATTATAATGTAACACCTACACTTTCAAAACAGTTTTTATCTAATATATAAAATTCTCGTGTCACAGTTTTCGTTGCCATACTCCTCCGAAACGGCTTGACCGATGCTCATGAAATTTTGTGAGCATATTCAGTAGGTCTGAGAATCGGTCAACATCTATTTTTCATCCCGAAATTCCCACGGGAACGGGAACTACGCGTGTGAAACCGCGGGGCGCAGCTAGTTATTTATAAAATTCCCGTGCAAATATCACGCTTAGAACTTAGTGTGCCATGAAGAATTTTATGTACATATATCCGAATACTAGCATTGCTTGGTTTTAAATTACTAGTCATGCCCCGCGGTTTCAACTATATTTTATCGTTGTGTGATGTTATTACGATATATTTTTTCTAAGTGTTCGACTTAACTAACAAAGAAAAGACTCTTCAGCATTAAAATCTATGTATATAAAACTCTTCCGTTACTAAATGATGTACTGACTGACAGACAACACACAGCCGAAACTACTGGTCGTAGAGAGCTGTTTGGCACGTGTGTTTGTTGGGGGGAGTAGGCTACCACTTACAGAGGATTTTTGGATATTCCCCCCCTAGAAAAGGGGGGTAAAATGAAAACTACACAGGTGAAACTGCGGGGCACTGCTAGTGTTAGTCTATATTAAGATCTGTATTTTAATAAACCATGCTTCGTATTCAGATGATTACACTACAATGTCAAGGGTCTATTCAATGAAGTAACATCTGCTTCTGTAACGACCATTACACAGTCATGGCCTCTGAACAGCTGTACCACTTACAGTACCCTTGGCAAGGGATACCAATTGGGTTTCATGTTCATCAAACTGATGAGATAATGCTAGTGACTGCAGGAGAGATGGGTTTATGAATAAATGAGACTAGTTTTAGAACGAAGATGTATTTGGTTGCAACTTTATACATAGCAAAGATTACCGAAACATATCAGACATTTATTTATTTACCACGCATTACCACATAATCAAATAAAAAATAATTTATTCAGTCATGGCCGCAATAAGGCACTAATCTACATAACATCTAATCTAATCTAGATTAATATCTAGATTAGATTAGATTAGATTATAACTCTTTATTGTACACACCTCAAAAATAAATATTACAAAATTAAAACTTATAGGTACTAAGTGCCACAATGGGCGGCCTTATCATTAAGAGTGATCTCTTCCAGGCAACCTTTGGATGGAGAGAATAATATCAAATGAGCGGGGCGTGTATAATATTATGTACTTATTTAATATGAAAATAATAAAATATTAATTTAATCAATATACATACCTACTTAAATATCTAACAATATAATCTAACATCGATTCAGAAATTAGATCATCTTTTCTAGTGTTAAACTAAGCCAAGTACTTTGGATACTAAACAACGGATAAACATCCTTTTATACCTTAGAATAGACATAAAACAGACTAAAACAAAACAGAGATGTTCGCGCACACAATTATTTACGAGTATTCGCGCTCGTACGAATGAAATATTTTAATGATATGAACCTGATATTAACACATAATGTATCACGGATTACAGCTCCGCCTAACAATTCGAATCTGGGGGCACGGCAGTGCCCCCCGCCAAGTCGAGCGCGAAGCACACACTGCCGTACCATCCTTTACAGGAACCCTTTCGCCGCATTTTCAGGCCCCTATTTGAGAACCTTTGGATAAGCCCAGAACGCTGAAATTTTCGTCATCCAGTAAGCTATACAATCACATACTTAAAATAAAATTTCAAGTCTGTAGGTCATTTAGTTCCGAAGTTAAGCGAAAGCAAAGTTTCGTATTTTAGACAGACACTCACTCACTCACTCACTCACTCACTCACTCACTCACTCACTCATGATCATCAAAATAGAACTAGTACTTCCCATAAACCTAGAGAGCTGAAATTTGGTACAGAGTTAGGGTTCAATGGCCACATAAAGGGAAAACTATAAAAACTAGGATAATCGAACGGGAACGGGAATTATACGGGATCGGGAACGGGAATTGTAACTCAATAACGGCTGAACTGATTTGGTTGAAAATTGGTGGAGAGGTAACTTAGAATCAGGAGAAAGACATGGAATACGTTTAATCCCGAAATTCCCACGGGATTGGGAACGGGAATTTATAACTCAAGAACGGCTGGATTGATTTGGCTGAAAATTGGTGGGAAGGTAGCTTAAAACCAGGAGAATGACATAGGATACTTTTAATCCCGAAATTCCCACGGGATTGGGAACGGGATTTTATAATTCAAGAACGGCTGAATTGATTTGGCTGAAAATTTGTGGGAAGGTAGCTTAAAACCAGGAGAATGACATAGGATACTTTTAATCCCGAAATTCCCACGGGATTGGAAACGGGATTTTATAACTCAAGAACGGCTGAATTGATTTGGCTGAAAATTTGTGGGGAGGTAGCTTAAAACCAGGAAAAGGACTTAGGATACTTTTGAT
Source organism: Timandra comae (assembly GCA_958496195.1). NCBI lineage: Eukaryota > Metazoa > Arthropoda > Insecta > Lepidoptera > Geometridae > Timandra > Timandra comae. The sequence goes on along the minus strand of OY292361.1, from coordinate 901,994 downwards.
CTCGAAATTCCCACGGGAATGGGAACGGGAATTTATAACTCAAGAACGGCGAAATTGATTTGGCTAAAAATTGGTGGGGAGGTAGCTTAGAACCAGGAAAACATAGAATACTTTTAATCCCGAAATTCCCACGGAACTCTAGAATGGCTGAAACGATTTGGCTGACAATTTGTGGGGAGGTAGCTTAAAACCAGGAGACGCACATAGGATACCTTTTAACCCGAAATCCCCACGGAAACGCGAACGGGAACTACGCGTGTGAAACCGCAGGGCGCTTAATAATAAAATACTACTCCTATAGAAAAAAATGTGTCAAATCAGAAAATCTAATAAAATAAATCAATATAAACACGTTTCAACAAAAAGAAATGAAATCCCATCAAAAACATTCTGTAAAAAACTAGCCAAGTCTCGATGGAGCTGCTTGTTTATCTCTAAAAAGTAATGAAATCTAGACAAAGTCGTGCCAAGTGTAAGGTTCTTTACTGCGATTTCTTTATTATTATAGTTAATGTTGTGTGACTTGGCCGTTGAACATTCTTTTTAACGTTAGTGGGTACTAGTCAATTTTGATAACATATTGTTATATCTGTTGTAATTACTTATGTCTGTGTAAGCGAGATAATAGCCCATACTGGGTAATGGGCCGCTAGTGTCTCATTTTAGGCAGGTGTTGATTGTGCAACACTTGCATTCAGCATTGAATCAACGTTTTCCAAGTGGCAATTTTCCATAGTCAATAGTGTCATGGTGTCATGGAGCACCTGGTTTTGCACCCTTGTGTACCCTTCAACGGCCAAGTCACACAACATTAACTATAATAATAAAGAAATCGCAGTAAAGAACCTTACACTTGGCACGACTTTGTCTAGATTTCATTACTTTTTAGAGATAAACAAGCAGCTCCATCGAGACTTGGCTAGTTTTTTACAGAATGTTTTTGATGGGATAATTATTACAAAACACCCTTCCTTGAAACTTTGTTATACATCCATACAGATAATTTGAATTGTTTGTTTGTTTGTAATGTTTCATGACAGATTTTTAATAGATTAATATCAATTAACATGATATAATATGTTCGCTCGTGTATAATCTTTTTCAGACTAATTCCAGACACTGATCCAAATTCGATGGATTGTTACTGGCAAATAACTAGAGTTTGAATTCATTTTTAACCAGAAACTCCTTTGGAAGGCTGAACCGGAATTATGTGATACTATAAAGATGCTAAAATTATCTGATTCTTTCTCCGTTTTATATTCAAAAAGGATCGGAGGAGAATGGATTAAAATTTCCCCCAATTTTTTCCACCTAGTTTCTCAGTTATTATACTGACGCAGTAAACTCCTCGAGGCAAGACAGTTCAGTATCTATGTATTACACATACATACTGAACGTGTTCATTAATTTAATTAAGTACATCTTTTAACATATTTATTAGGTACAAATAATTGTAATATACTCTGGTAGGCATTTGTTAATTAGTAGTATGTCGTGTCGTGTACAGGCAAATCTGTTCGTGTATTAATTTAACAAGGTATTGACTAATTATGATAGAGTATGATTTATAGAGAACTAGCTGTGGCCCGCGATTTCACCCGCGTAGTTCCCGTTCCCGTGGAAATTTCGGGATAAAAAGTATCCTATGTCCTTTCCTGGACCATAAGCTATCCCTGTACCAAATTTCAAGTCAATCGGTTCAGTAGTTTAGCCGTGAAAAGGTGACAGACAGACAGAGTTACTTTCGCATTTATAATATTAGTTAGGATACAGAGTTAATTTCGCATTTATAATATTAGTTAGGATTAGGATTTAATAATCAATATGTACTCATATGATAAGTTTCTGGAGGAGGATTAGCCTCACAAACTAATAATATAAGTGATAATGATTCAAAAATATTTTTATCCTATAGATAGTCACATTATTTGTCTTATATTTAATTACCATATTCTCTCGGGCACACGCCGCATCAAGGATTGTCGAACAGATTTCTTCTTATCTTAGAGTAGAAATTTCTAGAAATATTTCTGCAATTCATTCACAATAAAAACCTACACCGAGCTAACCCAGGTGATAAATCCCACAATAAAATTACCTCCACCAAACGTTAGTCTAACTCTACAACTAATCTAACACAGGCTTGTTCCGTTATTGGACACGATCACTCCGAAACATGTTCCGAAGCAACGTTCAATAACAAAGTTTGTACGGGCTTCCAATTACTGATGATGACTCTTACAAACAAATCGGAATATACTCCAGTATTGAGCAACGAATATTGAGTATTGAGTAACGAAAACTGAGTAATGAGCACGCGGTAATGAGTATAATCACAACTCAGTTCTAACTCAGAAACGAACGTTTTGAAGAGTCTCGTTTCAAAGGGACATTACTCATTTGGTATCTTGTTACGTTGGAATGTAATAACGTAAATGTTTCCTTTTAAATTATATTTATGAGGTATTTTTCTTTTTGTTTTGAATGGTTTATTATATTATATTCGATATCGATGATTTTCCTGGTCAATAATTTTCATATTGTTGAGTTTACCACGTCAGCAAAAGCATATGCAAAAAATCCGGTTTCTATGAAAAATAAACAAGGTAAGAGTGTGGCCGAGGTCGCGTTGGATTTTGTAAATTCATGCAAAGAAAAAGGATGTATGTTCTCGGGTTATGAATATTAATAGTGACACGTGATATAGGAAACAGGAGTTTTAAAAAACCAGCGTAATACCTACATATACATCGATTTCAGTATACCAACAGCTTAGATCATGTACAATTTAACAATTAGGTATAAATGTTACAATAACTGCTTTTTAGTTATGCTTTATATATTATCATATGCTGAGAATGTGATCGTTTATTTAACTAATCTTTCTCGGCATTTTATATAAATGCTTACTTATATGTTCTCATAAATATCGCATAATGAGAGCGAGTACGAGAGCTTGTATACGAAGCGAAACGTCTAATGTTATTATAAGTCAAGAGGCGAAGAACTTGAAAGGAAAGCAAAACCTCGTCTACGAAATCTATGAATGTTCAGTTTATACCGCCTTGGAAGGAATTGAATATGCAAATGCTCGTTAAAATCAAGACGTCAGCAAAACGATGTATAATGGAATACAATGTTGAATCAAAATCATATAATTTATTTATCAATCGGTGTGTTCCAATGTGAAAATATTTTTTTATAAAAGGTTTTTTGTCCCAGCTGACTGACTGACGGATTAACACGCATCCTAAACTGAGGGTAGAGACCTGAAAGGAGATTGCATTCTTTATATGATTTAGGCATCCGATAAGAAACGATTTAAAAATTGACAAACGATTTTAAAAAACATCTAAAGGAATGAAAATGGTACATGTGTTTTTAAGTTCTCTCGGATCGGGATCTATACGGGTAAATACGCAGGACGCTGCTAGTTAAATTATAAGTAATTTAGAAATAATTTTCAGTTAAAAAGACTGTTTATACAAGGTATTTACTTAACAAACGTAATATATTAGATTAAGTTTAATGTGAAAAGCGTCGCTGGTTAATGGGCGTCCTATTTAGTGACTGCCATTAAAATACACCTTCAATAATAATTTTATTTCTACGTTATTTTCTCGTTCCAATTTCTTTGAAATTTCCTTGGAACCTCACTTAGTTGATGTTTTACAGGAAAAATGTTTTTCTCAGCCTCTTAAAGGGAAGTTGTTTCGCACAAAAAATGCATTCAGTAATTAAAATAGGCCGTTTTTTTTCTAAAAACAGCCTCAAACTCGCTGTAATTATAGCAGTAATTTTTGAACTGGTGTTTTTTGTGTTATAAACATTTATTTTAATTGGTGTCGCGTTGTTTGCTTACCCGTTCCCTATTACAAGCGGGTTCTTTGTGAACCCGAATATCATTAATTCTTTGTTGACCTTTTCCGAATAACATCGTCCGGTAATCCTTTAGATAATTTGCGGTCGTTACAATCGAGTGTCCAAATTAAGTTCTTATTTCCTTAATCTTATTGCGGTAGGAAAAGGAATTGGGTTTGGTGTAGGTTAGTTTTTAATTGGATGTCTTTATTTATAAGCGTGTACAATAATTAAAGTTATTTGTGTAGAAACTGTTTGTTTGGTCATTTGGAACTGATCAAGATGAGACAGACTTCTTTGTACGAAGTTCTAAAATTTTAAAATGACCTCACATCCCAACATTTTTCAAAATATTCTACTATACCGTTATGAAAACATCATTCCAACTTTGTTTCTTTAATCTAAAAGAAAAGAACTTATCAAAAATGTCAAAAGAAATTACAACAATCATTTATAAACCTTATTTGGAAATCGCGAGATAAACGAAACCCCATAGGACAGGTAAACAAATTGAACGTTTAAGTCTAAATAATCTTGTCTATATTTCTTTTTGATTTATTCCCGGACCCCGCTAAGAGGATTATTATATTTTTTAATACAAATAGCCGAGGGCCGAGCGCTCCGTCGACGCCCGATGGGATCCAATTTGATCGACAATTCGGTATATTCACAATACGATAATTGGTTGTCTGCTTGTAAATCAATTACGGCAATATTTTTAGATTATTGATTTTATATATGAATGTGCTTATGTGAAGGCTAATGCTAATACATATTTTCGTTGATTATGGGTAAAAAGTAAGTTGTTGCTACAGTTAGATATTATGGATTACATATATCCTCTAGCTGTGCCAGGCGGTTTCACCCGCATAGTTCCCGATCTCGTGGGAATTTGGGGATATAACATAACCTATGTAAGAAAAACCAGGGAAGGCCCCGGACCATAAGCTACCCGTGTACCAAATTTCAAGTCAATCGGTTCAGTAGCCTTGAAAAGGTAACAGACATACAGAGTTACTTTCGCATTTATAATATTAGTAAGGATTTTTCCTCTACTCGATTGAAATAATATACAAATCTTCGATAAATCTACAGTGTTTAGAAGTTTATACACTGTGTTTCTAAAATATATGTTCTGAACAATGTATCGTGAACTTTCTTTATACTTCAGAGGTTGTATTTAAAATTAATTAACAACTTTAAAGTATACTTAAACAACGTTATTACAAGTAAGTATACCTAGTACGTACCATAATTAATTTCGTAAGAAACTGCTTCTCATTAGAAGACAACAAATCGTTGAACTTTCTCAACGTTATCTCGTTTCAAATTAGAAGAAGTTGAAAGTTACTAGTGAAGGGAAACAGGAGCGTCCCGCTAGTTGTTTTAAAGTTTATTTATATGAAAGTTAAGATACAACACTAACTTCCTACAAAGAATATAAAATTTTAAAGTTATTGCAAAAAATATCGTGATTTTCTTTAACGGATAAAGAATTTTAATAATCATTTTTGAAATTTAATATCTATTAAGAGGATGAAAGGAAAAACAAGGGATTAAAAGTTGAACGTAGCCGATGGTAAATCTTTTAATTTTTCAGAGTATTTTTATCAGAAAATATTGAACATAATATTTCCACGAACTGAATATCCAGGCGTACAAATAACACTTCGTATTATAGTTTAAAATGAAATATTAAACTTACTTTGGACATAACAAATACATCAAAGGTTTTTCTTATAAATACTTATCCGCTTATCTTAACACACTCTTCCATAAATGTCTAATCTGTAAAACCAACTGTTTTTTCTTTACCAGGTCATATAGTTCCTCAAATGACCTTGAGTGGGATTCGAACCTACAAATCATTAACATCATAAGCTATATCTTAAAATCCGTATCTTTTCTACATAGTATAAAACAAAGTCGCTTTCTCTGTCCCTATGTATGCTTAGATCTTTGGAACTACGCAACGGATTTTGATGCGGTTTTTTTATAGATACAGATCACTCTTGAATCATCAAGAGGTAGGTGTTTTTCGCCGCTTTCTCACGGGAACGGGAACAACGCGGGTGAAATCGCAGACCTTACTAGTTATCAATATTTTATTTTAACTTTTTAACCTTTGTCCCTTCTCTCTAAGATCGTAGCATCGCTCCATACCTAGGCGATGGCCGTTATACTCGTATTTCTACGTCTCCATGGGTCCCTGGGGAGCCCTCACTTCTCACCTCGTATGACCTTTATAAATATTGTATTTAATTATACATTGGTATGGCTGAATGGCGGTTTATAAATGTAGGAGATAAAATAATTAATGAAGTGCTTTGTTTAGTTAAAAAGTTTCGGCTACTGGTCGTAGCGTAATGTTACATAGTATAAAGCCTTCCTAATTTATAGTCAAACTCTTCTGCTTAATAATGTCTTTCAGTACAGATACTTTATACAAGTCATTATTACAAAATTAAGAGGTTCATAGTATTACTAAAGCTTTTTTAAAAACTGTTGTTACAAAATTGCATTATCTGCGATGTTACAGGAGTTTGTCCTATTTTCAAAGGAGACAAAATTCAAATGATATAATTATCACTACATAGTATAAAACAACGTCGCTTTCTTTGTCCCTATGTCCCCATGTCCCTATGTATGCTTAGGTCTTTAAAACTACGCAACGGATTTTGATGCGGCTTGTTTTAATAGATAAAGTGATTCAGTGGGAAGGTTTTTAGCATAATTTTATATTCCTACAGGAACGGGAACTACGCGGGTGAAACCGCGGGACGCCGCTAGATTTTTAAATAAAAGGAAAATCTACTAATTTTCAATCAACGACCCGTAAAGAACGAGGACTTCATTTGAATTTCTATTTTCATCTGATAGAATATAACGTTATTTTCCATTCTCTTATTCTATTTTTAAATTTGTTCGAAACTACGCATAATTTTAATGTTAATTTAATAAAGAGAGTGTGGAGTTGAACCACAATTTTGAATTCGAAGTATGTTAATTAAAATAATTACAATTAAATATTTCAAACTAATATAATTGGTAGTATTCTAAATTAACTGGTAGAATTTGCGACTGAAAATTTGCAAATATGAAATTGTATTTTTATGTCTAAGCATTGAATTTAGTAAAGTGAAAATAATATTACTAATATAAAATTAAAGTTACGGTTCTCTGATAATAATGGATCGATCATGTTTCTCTAACCAGTATACTTCTCGTTTCTCAGATTAACGCGTTTAACCAAACGAACAACCTCATCCAGCTTTTCATTAATAGGAGTTTAGTCTTTTAATAAACTATGAATCCAGTTAGCGAAAGTATAAAAAGTATAATAAAGTTTTATAGATTCCAATATTAAATACCGTTTAAAGTTTTCCAATGAAAATATAGTTTGGAAGAGATCGAGCCGCGAATCTTCGCGCAAATAACGGAAAGTTTGGTATTGCCAGCTCACTGCGAGTGGTTTTGAATAATTTATTGGACGCGATAAAGGAGTTTACTTTTGAAGAAATGCTGCCAATGAACAAGTCCATCCTTAAATTTAAACCCATGTTACTTTGAATTACATGTGTCTTGGGTCAATGTACTAGATACTTTCTGACATGCAAATTTTCTTCCCAAAACCAAATGAAATAAAAATTTTCTTTTCTATTCTTCAAAATAGCTTTGAAAGCGAAATATTTTTATTGAAATTCCGGGCATACAATATGCACACGAAACACTTTAAATTTACATGTTTCTGGAGTCGTAGATTTTTTTTTTGATAATAGTGCTTTCCTTATAGGCTAAGATCTTCAAATCTTGGACATAAAATATGTGGTTAATAACTTAGTTTGTTCATGTCAGTTGTTTTTTAATTCACTATGAAATAATGTAACAAAATCCACGCTTCAGGATACTAAAACGGTAAATAACAATGTTTCTTTGCTTTCAGTTGTATTTGAATGAAAAAATATTCAACTTCTACCTAAATGGTTTGTAATAACAGTTGTAATGTTTTCGTATTTATGTGGCGAGACAGTTTCGCGTGGGAGGAGGAATAAACGGTGTCGGTAACAATCTAATCTCTTCACTTACATTTGTTTGAAAGGTTTCCTCCTTTACACATTAGTACAAGGCAACATTGGGGGTGTTCGGCCGACTAAAGTGCTGAGAATCTATGATAGATGGTCTGACTGAAAGTTGTCGCAATTTTATCTTCGTGATCTGTCAATTTTGATACAGAAACAACAGGTTATGACAGGAAAAGCTATCGTGTCTGATCTACCTTGGGTAACTTGGAAGTTCTTAAATATACTGTAGACACTACGGTACTACAGTAGTGCTGCACCTCCGAGAGCGCATTACTATGTGGCATTTCTATTCATGGTACATCTTTTGACTTGCCGTGCATGTCCCTACACCTGCACAGGCACAGGATATTTACAAGGCAGTGTCAGGGTAACAGTGGATAACGCTACAGCTGTGGCTGAGTTTTGGTCCTCAGAAATATGATTTGACACGCATAAATTTAGAAGTAGAAGTCCGACCATGTTACTGAGGTTTCCAGCACTGTCGTCGGCTGAACACACCCATTGTTACAATACGATAAGAAACTCAGAAAGAATTTCCCCGAATGTTGGGTGTTTTTATTTATTGATGTCAATACAGATTTATTTTTGTTCGAGGTGTCTGATAAAAATTGTTATTTCTACTTGTTTTTGTATTTTAATATTGAGTAAATAGTAAACACCTTTTGTTTTTTACAGATTTATTCTTTTTGTATTCTTAAAAGAAAAAACATACAGTACCTGGTAATGTTATAAAATTATGCGAAAGTGTGTTTGTTTGTTTGTTTCGTTCTTTTTACCCAACTGTGGGTCGCAAAAGAGTGGTGTTATATTTAACGGTTGTATCTGTTTCATCGTAGTTTCCAGGCGAATGGATTAATTTTGGTAGAGTATTATTTGTTAAGCCCCCAGAGAATTGGTAGAAACAAGGATAACTCGGATAAAAATTTAATAGTTCTTGGCTCCTCTTTCTAATGTCATATTATTCCCTACGCATTTGTATCTTTTCGGAGATACAGATGTCTATTGGACGACGGATAGCAGAAGAACGAAAATGATTGAAGTATTTGGATATTTAAAGCAAATTCTACACAAAATAATCGTTTTTAATATCCATATTTCTATTAATATTCTGATCTCTATTGAAGCCCTTAATTGGCGTCACTCAGATGATATCCAATACCATTTCAATACGAAATGCACGACACTTCGCTACAGAACATTTATTAACAAATTGGCATGTGATTTTGTCACACCTGCTGCTGGAATTGACAATATTTCAGTATTCCAAAGAACGATTTACAATTTTCAATTTTAATGAAAATTGTTCCTGTTTTCCTTTTGCTTAGAAACATGTAGGTATCGGATTTCACAGTCTTTGATCTCAAACTATAATCACTAAAACTATTAAAGTATAACAAGTATACCGAAATAATTTTAAAATTAATTAACTATCGTGACTATCTATTTCATGTCACTGTGCCTGTGTGAATGAATGTGTGCGTAGTTTCTGATACCCTAGATACAAGTTTCGAGCTTAGTTAGGGGTCAGTTACTATAATGAGATGATGTAGTGGATGATTATGATGTGATAATAAAATCAGTGAGAGAGAGGCTTTTAATTTTTATATTAGAATCAATAATTAAAAAAATAAATTAAGCGTACATTGGACATTACCCATATAATTTGGAATTCAATGTCTGCGGTCAAAGCTCGTGAACAACCAACACAAATACTGCCGTGGTCACCTTTATTCAATCCGACAGTTCGCAGACCAATCAATTATGGAACCGCAAATCAGTTATAAATAGATTCACGTTTTGAAATAAATTGCCTCCAAGTTTAATGGTTTAAATTAATATACGCAGTTATAATAGCCGTGTTCATTGGTTTTATTCGCCAGTTTTTTTATCCAGAAGATAATTCGATAGCTTTACGAAATATTTAATCGTTGCAGTTTTGATTTTCATACGAACATTTAAGAGAATAAGTGTGGTCCACGAAACTTAAAAATATGGTTTAGTTTGTGTATCATAAAGAAACACAATCGTTTTTAGCAGCAGAACACAAATTTAAAATTATAAATTTTTAATAAAATGTAGGCGAAACCATGAACCAATTAAAAAACATTTCAATTTCAATATTTACTAACCAAAATCAAAAATAATATAAATATTTACTTGAGCTAAAAATAGAAACACCCACAAAAGCAAAACTAGCAAAACCAACCCGGTACACCTATCCCCAATTCGTGTTAAAAACAAAACATATTACTTTCACGGCTCACCGAATCTATCGAATTAAAGTTAAAATATTATTTGAGAATAGAAATCCCTTCTTCGCACCAACGTGAACGTACAAAGTTTGCAAAAAGTTAGCCAAACTCCATCAGTGCTAGGAGCAGCGGGAGTGGCGAAGTTAGCTAATTGTGATAAATATTGCCCTGGGTACAAGTGGCTGACGAGCTGAGTAGATTACACGATCTATTGGCTGTGTCGAATGTTTCTAGTTACTATCTAATAGGACTTAATCAAGTATTGGGAATATGTGATATATGTACAGGCATTGAATATGTGAGATATGCAGGTATGTCTTTTCTGTTCTAGAGAGTATGATTGAAAAGTAAAGTTTAAAACAAGAGAATGTACAAACTTTGCTGAGAAAATATTGTGTATATTACTTCAAGACTCTTAGTAATATTTAATTATAATTCATAAACTATTTTCTAATCACTCAGTACAACGACAACATAATCAAACTCAGTGTAATATTAAGATTTGTTTTCATCAATGTTTTAATACAGGAGCTTCTGCCAATAGTTATGATCAAAAACCTGTTGGTTCATATTGCATGTGTTCACTAAACTATAATAAATTAACTAACATTAATAACACTGAATTTGAGTACAAATTGAAATCTAGTCCAATGTAATACGTTGGTGCATCACTATTTGATGAATATGCATATCCATTACGAGATTAGAAGTTTATGCAACGTTCATAAACAGAATTTGCTTGTGGTTTACGTAATAACTTCTGTTCTAGTATGCAATACTCTTAACAAGATTACATTAATATACACAAGATAATGTTTCAAGACGTTCTTAAAATAATTTAAAAATTAATTGGATATTCTTCGTCATCATGATCGGTTCATCTAGTTTTCCACTTACAATGACTGACGCTACGACGTCCGTAACTGATGCTACGTCTTACCTTAACTGAGGCTAAGATTTTCGTAACTGAAACTACGACGCCTGTGACTGATGCTACGACGTACTTTAACTGAAACTATGACGTACGTGACTGATGCTACGACGTACTTTAACTGAAACTACGACGTACGTGACTGATGCTACGACTTACCTGAAGCTACGTCTTCGATAAACCAATCGTTACGTAATATCTTACTTACGTTTACTCGTTTAAAATGAGTAAAATTTGCTGATAAAATATATCTAAAGGTACGTTCTATGTCGCATGATAGATATAACATAATACCTCCCTCGATAAACGTCCCATTTAACGCAAAAAGAATTTTCCGATCGGACAGGTAGGTTCCGGAGATAAACGCGTTAAAACTTACAAACTTTTGTAATAACAGAAAACGGGTTCTATTACTTTTGTTTTAAAGCTCAATTTTCCTTGAAGAGTACTTAAAACAGAGTATTGGAAAATAAACTTAACGTATAATTTTATATAATACTTCTGTATCGAGATGAAGTTTGAAAACCGCCTGAGAAATAAGTAAACACATTTTCTTATCGATAGAATAATAGATTGCCAAGCAGTCGAGAAAGACAACCCTCGCTGAGCGTCCCACCAAGTTTTGTTTGCATTTTCACGTCATGTGGAAGAATAAATTTCATTCTTTTACAATGTTCAATATTGTATAAAAGTTAATGTTTTTCTTATCAATAATATTCAACAGTTGTTTTTGTTGCTATTGTTATTAATACAACAAGAAAAAAAATGTATTCACTTTCTTACAATCGGTCTTGAAATCTTGAAAGCTTATATCAGAATATTACTAACACTAACCTACATTTTCAATTTAAGTAATAGTGACGTAGACTTAAGAAGCGACGATGTTCCTCATTACACTATGAAAACTGAGCAACTAAACGCCACTTTGCATTATCATGTTTAATTTAGAATTAGCGCGTAACAAGGCTCTCGAAACGCAATATCGTACAGCATTTTCATTACACAAAATTACGTAGAAAATATTCATAAGCGACCCGTTTTAACCTTTTAATCATAATGATATATCATTTTACCCATTTTGTAATTTATAAGTGTTATAAAATTATGTATTATCTTGGAAATATGCACATAAATTGTGTAAGCGTTCCAATCAGGTGAATATCGGCCGAATATGATAGCACTCGTAATATAAGCGGAATATGATCACGATCTTATCGCATATTCCCGCGATGGCTGAATTTCAAACGTCTCTCAAAGCGGATTCCTGCGACGAATTGTAATATCTACTCGTACCTACTCCAAGGAACAACTTTATGGATAGAATTTAAAGACTTTAATAACTTTTGGGTAGGTACAAGCGAGGCTTGTAGTACATGATCATAATTTAATATTCTTTTGTGAGTTGAATGACTGGGTAATTTTATTATTTGACTGTAAAAGGCTTTTAAATTGACCTTAACATTTTAAAATTTCAGTTATTTTTATCTAGTTACCTTATTGCTATTATATATCCGTAACAGCGTACCTATCTAAGAATAGACGAGTACCTATATTCTTTCATCCGAAACAATCAAACAAATCTATTGATACTATAAATACCTCCAGAGGCCCAGTAAACTTACATGATCCAGAATAATCACATTAGTACTCAAAAACAGAAATCCAATTATCGAACCCAAATTCCTGTCGCGGTACTAACGGGAATTTCAATTATTCTCCTCCTATCTATACTACTGACGTCACTTTGTCACATACTGTATGTTACTCTACATACATACAACTAGATCTAATAATTATAATTACTGAACCATTGTTCGTCACATATAGTGTACATTGATTTGACAATACATCTAATTCGTCCTTAATGTCAATTACTAGACAGTCTCCGTCACGTATCTTCGTAAGGTTACGAACGCACTCGGCGGTTAAGTCGCGGCTTCTTCTTTGCGTGTCGACTCATATTTTTGAAGACCAGAACTCGGCCACTGATGTAGTGCTATCAGTGGCCTTGTAATAATCCTCGTGTGTGTAATCGCCTCGCGCGGCAAGACAAAAGTTGTCCATTGAGTCAATCGGCGGGAAGGACCATGAGGTGGCGGTATAGATGTCCATCGAGTCGTGGTGAAAGAATTGGCTAGTCTGCGTTACCGACTTGACGTCGCATACCATTGTTGGTGTGACCCAGGGTGGATCGGACGCATGCTTGTTACAATGCGCTACTTGGGGAGGCTCCTTCGGTGCACACCCCGTTCACGGAGGCTATGAAACCAAAAAAACAACCCTAGTTACAAATTGTATAAAGGTTCAGAAGAAGACTAGCCGCCGCGACCTATCCGCCTAGTGCGTTCATACTAGTACCCTTACGTTGTTAATAACCCGAGTGTTATTGATTGTGTATTAAACATGTTGATTCAATAACTACACGTCGACAACAATGTGACGATCGATAAGCAATTTGTGAGGGAACGATCCCGGGGGACTCTGGGATCGGGTGACGTACTTAGTACGGAATTGGGACCCAAATGATGTCGAGCAATTAAAATGTTTGACGTTTACTTCAACAGGTACGTATTTGGATCACGTTATTCAAGTTATTTGATGTCATTTGAATTGATGAGTTTAATTTGGTACCAACAAGAATAGGAGTGTAGTGTCTATATATAGCCTTTTATTTTACAATAAATGGGCTATCCCAACACTACAAGTTCTTTCCAACTCGAACCAGTAGCGTTCCACCAAACAAACTCTCCAGCTATATAAAAATTAGTACCTATAGATAAGTGCGTCATATCATCAAATAACTTTTATTGTTTGTAAAGACTATGAAACTCATAAAAGATAGGGCTTCTATGAAACTAATTTAAGTTTATTAGATATCCACTTTATCTCTCATTAGGTTTTGTTTGAGGCTCATATCAAAGCAATTGGGCAGAACATTTTGAGTATGTACTTAAATAACATTAGATCTAACTATAAACTTTTGATTGTTAGCGGTTAAGTTATCTACTATATTTTCAATAGAATATATAGTTAGATATTAATTACTGTTCGTTAGTCTCGTTAAAACTTGTACTGATTGACCGATTTATTATTAATTAGAACCCGGGGATGAAAATCAGGGGACATGAGGATAGACCTAAGGAATTGGGAATTACTCCAGCAAAGTTGTGAATTTAGCTACTTATTTTCAATTATATGATTTAATTATACGATAACTCATAACAGTTTAACAAACCTTTATTAATATTAGTATGTAATGCAATTAAAAAATACCCAATTTTGAAGATGAATAATAATGGCTATTTTATGTTACTTCTACCCGGGCAAAGACGACTATGTTGCAATCTAAACTGCGATGAATGGAAAGGACGATAAAATTTATGCGACAATCACTATAAACTTAGAATACTATGTATGATAGCAGCCTGTTAATAGATATTTTATATTTAAACGATTCTGACTTTTCCAGTACATTTATCTTACGAAAAGTTTATAAGTCTTAAGTCTATAAAAACAGAGAAACTTCTCGAAAACTGCTAATTCCATTTCATTCATAAAGAATGTTTTAGTTTTATCGGTTTGTGTTACGTGACTAACTTAGGACCATTTTACTAGAAAACTCGGACAATGTAGGACGAAAATGTAAAGATATACTTGGAAAGAAATATATTACAAACTAATTTGATAAAACTTTGATGATAAAAGACGTTAGGGAAATAGAAGGTAGACGGAACTTTTATTGTATTAGTCATGTTTATCCCACCGTTGGGAAAAGGTTTTGCCCTCGGTCTGGGGGTGAATGGCCTTCCTCAAATTGATGGATGGATATCACTCTTGAGTTTTACTGGACATGTCGCCATACAATTTGTTTCAAAAAGCTTACTATAAAAAAATAGTAATGGTTATGGTTACTAGAAGTCATGTTAATTGGAAGGTTGTACCTACCGTATTCTGGCAAATAAATAATCTTATTATTATACCTGTGTCTAGAGTTCACGATAAAACTGCATTAAGTGAGGATCGAACATTAGACCTCTCGATCGCTAGGACGATCGAAACGACGTAGATGACGCCTTAGCGCAAGGCCCATCTTAATTTTATCCATAAGATATTAGACCGTTCAATCCAACATACTTAAATAGTCAATAAACCAGCTGTAATGGGCACCAAATATCGTGAACAAGGCCCACTTATGATGTCATAAGCTGTATTATAGGATCACATCGTCGGCCAACAAAAGATGATCAGCTTCCTTACTCAGGGATTTGTCTGCAATACAATAAAGATTTGCTCGGAAATACGCTGAATTGTAACAATGGTATATGAGGTTTCGTGATTAATAAGTTGTAGGATGGTGATTTATTTTGATGATGGTAGGGATTTTTATGATTGCAAAATTTCTTGTTTTGTTTTGTACAAATAAGTCAATGATGTGTTCTTAGTCTTTGTAATAAAGTATTCATAAAGTTACACACGTAAAATGAATAAAAAAATATGTTTTATTAAATGGGAGTGAGTGCTGTTATATTATTAAGAGACAATTTTTAGTAGATTTTGTGTTCACAGATTCTGTAAAGAGTTCTAAACGTCAGAAATGTAAGTAAACCAAAGTCAACATCGCGACAAATATTTTGAATTTTAGAAGTTCTGCACTATCAATAACATTTTAGTAAATTTAAATAAATGTCTATAATAAACTCTTTAATACCTAGAAACCACTTAAACGCTAAATAAAACTTTTATGACTGACTAGAACTCTAAAAGCGTGCTTAAAATAGCGCAATCGCAAAAACACAGAACTAATTAAGTAATATAACTATGATCATTGCCTTTTTATATTTATTCAAGATGATTTTGATGTCGTTAGGTTATTAAAGAAAAGCTCCTTTCTTCCCCTGGGTCCTTAATTTACCGTCAAATGTCAAATGTGGCATCAATCTACTAAAAAATTCAAAACAATTTAATTCCACGATTGTCGTAACGACTTTTCCCTCCAATGATCCCCTAAGCAGTACTAAACCGTTCATAAAGTAAATAAAGCCCTAGATTAGTGTTAGGTTACGTGAAATACCTAAAGTTCTTGTGACCTGAATCGATAGGAAAAACTTGCGTACCACTACGGGTTAGGCACCAGATAATAAAGGTATCTAGATTTGTCTAGGTCTAGACATTTTACACTAACATATAGATGTATAGACTTACATTAAAAGATAACTGCTTTAAAGTTTAAACGGTTTTGTATTGAGATTTTCATTTTTGTTTTCCATTTCAAAGAAACTGCATCTATTTCAATCAATTGTGAAATGTATGTACCTATGTATTTATTTATTTATATTAGGAACATCAACAACATGCAGTTATAGAGGATATGTTACAGAAAGTTCTGATATACACATCGATTATAGATGTCCACATCATTTATGTATGTATATCGTATATCCAATTATCACACTAAATCAAAAGGCCTGCTCATAATTAGCCAAGTAATGCGTGTTCCTCATAAAAATAGACAAAAGACAGTTTGTGTGGATGAAAAGTTCCACTTCATAGATAATCGGGCAGACTCACAAAACTCTTCAATATTAGTGTAATGTATTGATAATAAGGCGTCCTTTTGAAATCTTTGTAATTTTAATAATGCCAGTCCGTACGGTATCCAATTCTTTGCTCTCAAATATCTAACGGCACCTCCTAGTACCGACATCAAAAGGAATTATATTTCCTTACGAGTAAGGCGATATTCGTTTTTGGAAATATTGTTATGAGGTAAACTGGCTTCTATAGAGCCTGACTCATTTTGTTCAAATCCTTATTCAATAAAGGAGATTTTTTACGCGAGATATGATATTTCTGAGCTTTACGACTAGAGAATGTTAGTAGAGATTTACTTTGGTTTTTTGTTTCATATGTGGTAGATTCAGTGACGTTCATAAGTGCCTCATTGAGGCCTAAATTGAATAAAAAAATTTTGAATTTGAATTTGAATATTTTTGTGCGATTCCATAAGATTTTCTCATAATATGAACCTACACAGTGTACACTGTTTTGAGACTTCATAAACATTAATAAAAGTTCGAACTTCAAACTTTTATTTTGAAGCACTTAATACGAAAATAGAAATTGGTAAACAACAGTTCCTAATATGATTGAACACTATTTACTTTTTAAAGCAAATAATGTTACAAAGTAATTGTGTTTGTTAGGTAAAGGCACTCCGGGTGCCCTATTGCCTTTGTTTGCCGTCCTTATGGCACCATTTGACACTCCAACCTTTGGCCCATTCCTGTATATTCCCGTATTGTCCCGAATAATCCACGCATTAAGGTTAATTGTATGCCATTAAAATGAACTATTTTATGAGATCATTTATTAAAAAATGGAAAGGAAATAATGGGAATTAAGAATAATTGTGTCGAAATAAAATACTTGAAATATT
Source organism: Timandra comae (assembly GCA_958496195.1). NCBI lineage: Eukaryota > Metazoa > Arthropoda > Insecta > Lepidoptera > Geometridae > Timandra > Timandra comae. The sequence continues at coordinate 884,429 of OY292361.1, read as the reverse complement.
TGAAGGACTGTTTATAAGTTTTTAATATGTTTTTTTTTATGTAGAAATAGAGTTTTATATAGTCATATTTGTTTATTGGATTGCCATATTGGTTTTTCTCGTAATTACGAGTAAGTAACGTAATTGCAAAACCAATATGGCGGACACTCAAAGATGGCGGACTTACATTTTTTTTAAAGAAGTAAATATGTAGTTGTATGCGTAACGTTAATAAGAGAACGGGGAGAGCAAGCCCGACTGAGCTATTTCATCTCGCTGAAGACAAAAAATATTACGGCGAATTGACTGCCAACTCGCTAGTCTGAGAGGCACGTTGAGAAGTTACTAAAGTAATATCTAAAGTTATTTATGTAACAGTGTATATTTGTTCTTCTTTTAAATGTAATCAGAGTGATGAATTGAACTTGGGCCCTAAGGCAGTTCGACGATTAAGCTGATGAAAAGCGTAAGATTTTGTTATGAAAATGGCACAAAAAACAATAGTATTATATGTTGGAACGTAACTATGTATGTAGTGAGTAAAGAACCACTTAGATACACATTAGTATGTATACAATATTATGTTAATATTCTTATACTCTTGTGACATATTCCTCAGATACAAAGTACGATAACATCGCGACGACATGATATGTCAGCATAACGAGACACGTTAACTTGTTATAACCTGAGGCCTAAGTCTGCAATTTGACATTATTGATCAGACAATATGTTGATATTGAGGCACCATAACGAGAGTGTCAGAAATTTTGTATTCTGCTTAATTTTATTAATTTGGCTATGGTGTCTCAGTGGTCTTTGTTGCATATAATTTTTTTGTCAAATAAACGTCAGAATACTGTTTCCATGACAACCAACTAAGTTTTATGGAGCTATTGAGTCAGCTGAGTCGTTTTTACTAAGAGAATACCAAAATGACAAAAAATGGCCATAATGTTGATATTAAAATACATTTGAGTAGCATTATCACAGCTTAATAGTTTAGAGAATCGGGGCCCAGCATGTCTTTATCGTATCGTAACATATGAGTGTATAGGTATGTATATCTTTTTTTTCAATCAATTTTCATGGAAGTAAATTTGATGCTGCGAAGTGCTTACCTTAAGAGAGGACTCTATCGACCACGAAACGGATCTTCTAATATGTTCACAGTGGGAATACACATGCTAACTTCGAACATAAAATATTCGAATGGAATACATACTGTGCAAATCAAAACCTCATCCATTGTTAAGACCATTGAACATTTTACAGTGAAATATATCAGCTCTTCACTACATAGTAAAAAACAAAGTCGATTCACGTCTGTCAGCAGGGACAGCTTGCTTATATCTATAAATCTATGTTACAGATTTTGATGCGGTTTTCTTTAATAGATATAATGATTCAAGAGGAAAGTTTATAGTATAATTGTACCCCCGCAATCTCGCGGGAAGAGGTACTGCGCGGGTAAAGCTGAGGGTCACGACTAGTTAAACATAAGGTGCAATATTGTATAGCTATCTAAAAATAGAATAAAAAACTAAAATCCAAACTCTGGCTAAACATTGGTTACAACTAAACACTTAATTAAGTAACTTGCGTCTGTTGCAGCGCTTTGTTTACATCGGAGCTCCCCGCTGTCTAGTTAACCCTAGTTTGTATTCGTAGCCTAACATTACATTGTGTCGCAAACTTTAAGTTTATAATTTACTGCCTGTTAAACAGCGGTAAGCGTTTAGTTAGACGTAATTGTTTAAATGATGTTGTTTTAGAGGTTATTTATAATAGAGCACTATTTTTAATTTACTTACTTCCCCGAAAAAAAATATGGGAATTAAATAAGTACATATTAATAATCAATGTTTTTTTTATAAACCTATACTATCCCACTGCTGGGCAAAGGTCTCCCCCATTGTCTTCCAAGTATTGCGGTCCTCGGCTTCATCCCACCAGTTAGAGCAGAAAGCGTCGAGGTCGTCACGACAGCGTCTCCGCGGCTTCCTCGGCGTTGCGGCGTGCAAAATCAATGTTACAGAAAAAAAAATATTCAATATAATGCTAATATAGCAAACATCATCTTAGGAATATATCTACAAATAAGTACTTACATGGATTTGTTTTTAAGAACAGTCGCATACTTAGAAATATTTGCGACGTCTCACAAAAAAATCTACATTACCGTAATTATTCAATAAACATACAATACCAAACACTCAAACCTTTACAAAAATTTTACTGAAATGTCGAAGGTACACGTAAACCCGTCAAGTACTATGTTTGTTCGTCACTGCCGTTATTTATTCCGAGTGGCTTGTTGACAGTACCTTTAGTTCCAACAAAAGGCTCAGCTAATAGCGATCGGCTTTTGTTCCACATTTCCAATTAAATTGCACCACACCGGGCCAATAGCCGGGCAAAAGTTAGAACTGGTTTCATTCATACGAATATAACCCTGTAGTGTAGTCCCATACACAGGTAAGAGATACATAATTTATAGGATCTTTTGTGAGTTTATTTATTGGCACACTATTTGGTTTTTGCCACTATGAGGTGTTAACTTTATTTTTTTTTTTTTGTCCTTGATGCACCACTTTGTGTACTTCAAAATATTGCAATCTAGCCATATTAAGGCTAATAAGCAATTTAACTTTAACTTAAACTAATAAAATGTTTCTGTTAAGAATGTGCCCATCGGCACTTTTCTTATTGTTTTTGTTAAGGCGAAGACACTTTGTTCATGTGTTCTTTACCATAGTACATACACTGCACTTTAACACTATTTACTATCACTACAATAATTCAAAAGGTTTTGTCCTTTTTAAACGTCTTATAATGTCCGTGTTGTCGAGGAGCTGGATAGCCTCAACGTTCACGTGATGATGAAGTCTTTTCTCATGAGCTTCGGCATGTTTTTTAACAATAATGGCAACAGGTTCCACACTGAGGTCCCGGTGGAGGTCGTCATTTCTAACGTACCAGGGAGCATTTACGATACCTCTAAGTACTTTATTCTGGAAACGTTGGATCATCTGTACGTTACTTGATTTGGTACAGCCCCACAGCTGTATACCATAAGTCCATACAGGCATTAGGACTTGTTTGTATAATAGTAATTTATTGTGTACTGATAACGGTGAGTGCTTACCAAGCAGCCAGTACATCTTCTTATAGCGAATTTCTAGCTCATCGCGTTTCTTTTTGACATGTGCTTTCCAGCGCAGCTTGGTGTCTAGTGTCATGCCTAAGTATTTGGCCGTGTTTTCATAGGGTATTGCATGGGTGTTAATGTATACCGGATGATAATTCGTCATTTTATTTGTAAAATCAATGTGAACCGATTTTGATTCATTAAGTTTAATGCGCCACTGTTCAGTCCAATCATATATTTTGGTTACGGCTCTTTGTACGTTTTCCACAGCGACTTCATGAGTGACACCAGTAGCCAGTATGGCTGTGTCGTCTGCAAAAGATGCAATGGTGCAGTTTTCTATCTGTGGAATGTCACTAGTGTATAATAGGTACAGGACCGGGCCTAGTACACTTCCTTGCGGCACTCCTGCTTTTATTTCTTTTAGTTCAGAGTAGGTGTCTTCTTGTTTTATTCTGAACATCCTGTTTGTTATGTATGACTCCAATATGTCAGTAAATTGCTTTGGTAGCATTTTTTTCAGTTTGTACATAAGGCCTTGATGCCACACTTTATCAAATGCCTGTGCTACATCCAGGAAAATTGTAGAGCAAACTTTTTTTTCTTCTAGAGTTGATTCAATAATATTGGTTATTCGATGGACCTGTTCTATTGTAGAGTGCTTTTCTCTAAAACCAAACTGATGCTCAGGGATAAGTCTATTTTCTTCTATAATAGTTTTTAACCGTTTCAAAAATAGTTTTTCAAACAATTTTGACATAACTGGAAGAAGAGAGATTGGCCTGTAAGATGTTACTTCATGAGGTGGTTTACCTGGTTTCGGTATCATAATAACTTCAGCCACTTTCCACACATCCGGTACATGTTTTAGTCTGAATGTAGCATTGATAAGGTTGGTAAGTTTGACCACTGCTTTTTTAGGTAAATGTTTAAGGACTTCTCCGGTAATGAGGTCATAGCCCGGAGCTTTATTTTTATTTATAAATTTAATTTCATAATAAACCTCTCTTGGAGTTACAAGTTTTATTTCTGACTCATCCTGTGGCGATACATGTTCTATAAGTTCAGTGTTATTTTCGTTTGGTTGAAATATTTTTTCTAGGTGGTGCGCAAATCGTACAGCTTTTTGCTCATTGTTGATGGCCCATGTACCATCAATTTCTTTAATAGGAGGTATTTGTCTGGTTGGGTGTTTAATACTTTTAGTGGCTTTCCATAGAGAATAGTCGGTTGTACGGTCACTAGTAAGTTGACTTAGCGATGAAGACATTGTATCCTCTTTGAATTTTTTAATCTCTCTACTAAGTCTCTTTGAAAGGTTATTTAATAAAGTTTTGTCGAGTGGGAATCTAGTTTCCTGCCATATTTTTCTTTGTTTTCTTTTTTTTGCTATAAGCTGTGGAATTTCTATTGGGTACATGGTTGTTATATTTTTTCTTTTTATATCCGGAGTATTATTCCAAGCACATTGTTGGATATCCGCTATAAACGTTTCAAGTTCCAAATTTAGATCTGCTGGAGTCTTCAGTGGTACTTTTAGATTTATTTTAGAGTCTAAGTCATGTTTAAAGCTATCCCAGTCCGTTTTTTTATTAACAAGCGAAGGGATTTCTTTTTTATTTAAGATTTCATCACTGAGAATCAAAATTATTGGGGAGTGGTCTGAACTCATATCAAAACCTTCCTCAATGTGAAGAAAGTTAGGAGAGAGATTTTTATATATAAAAAAGTCTATCAAATCAGGTATTTTGTGAGGATCTGTGGGCCAGTATGTTGGTTTACCTGTAGATAACACATCACATTTAGTTTCTTTAATTGCATTTAACAACTCTTTACCTTTAGTTGTTGTGAGTCTAGATCCCCAGTAGGTATTTTTGGAATTGAAGTCGCCGCCAAGGATAAACCTATTGCCAAGTTGTTTAAGGAAATTTACATATTGATCGGTCTTTAACGTATACCTCGGTGGACAGTATATTGCTGAAATAGTAACCGGGTAACGTTTGGTTTTAATGGATATCCCAACTGCTTGTATTTCAGGTTCTTCACATTTAAAGACCTCGCAATGTTGGATATTTTCTTTTATTATGACGGCACTGCCTCCTCTAGCTTTATTAGTTGGATGCAGTGCGTGATAGATTTTATATCCTTTAATATCTAGGTATGTTTCTCTGGTGAAATGTGTTTCTGATATGAGACAGATCTGATACTGTAGTGTAGTCCCATACACAGGTAAGAGATACATAATTTATAGGATCTTTTGTGAGTTTATTTATTCGCACACTATTTGGTTTTTGCCACTATGAGGTGTTAACTTTATGAAAAAAATTAAGAGTATTGGCTTATAAGTCCCCTGTCCAGGGCTAGAGGTCATCTCTTACTGATGGATAACATTAGCAAAGTGAAAAGGAATTTGGTTGGTGATATCAAACCTGAGCCATAACGTGCATTGCTCTTGTTCAGGAACTCCGAATCCGACGGTTCAGGTTTAGCAGGCATTGTTTCAGATCATTATAGCTCGTAAGTTTAACACTTTCCCACCACAAACCATGATAATAATCACCCTAATCTGAATTCTCTTGTAAATGACTTTAGAAGAAGTTGCCTAATTGATTAATTAATTAAGTTACTAAATTTATCCGCTCGCCTGCCGTCATCCCTGTGCCTGTTATCACTTTGTGAATCCAACTCCGATACGGAAATTAGAAAAACAAGATTAAAAGTATGAAAGAAATTATAAAATAAAGTTCCTTCCTACATTAATAAATATGAAAAGTATTTAAATTTCATTTGTTTTTACCTAGAAACATTATTAATTTCGCAGTGCACTGGCTTCAATAACAATGGCAATAGTCCGTTGTCAAAGGAATCGTTATTAAACTTCAGTCGCAGAACTCTTCTATCGGCGCCCGCCGGCTACATAATAAGTATTACGGATAAAATATTTAGTTTGCAGAAACGTTGACAAAGTTATTTTTTTAATATATTTTTAGTAGCGACCTGTCCTTCTATAGTGTCTTCTATAGTTACTTGTGAGAAATCACTAAGTATATGCTTATAATGATTTCTAAGATATCTATTTTAAACTATCGATAAGTACAGCATTGCAGTTGGAAATAAAAGCAGTTCAGAGCGTGTCGAGACAGTGTAGAGTTTCGTAATAACTTAAAATATGTAATAATATAAAATAATAAAAATATGTACTTAATACAACTAAGAATTTTACATTTATATGCAGATAGGAAAACATACAGTCATTAGTTTTATCTCGATTTTTTTTCTTTTTATCCTGGTCAATAGTACTTACAAGCCTATTTGCGGGGTACTTACAAACCTATTTCTAATAAAGGCTTTGCGCTCCATAATATATCTACTATTTCGCTCGAAAACTGAACTCAAGATATAGTTGATAAATGCTAGTTTAGTTTTAGTTAGCACTAGTTCTAACCCATCTAGTACAAATTATCCCCAAATATCATAGATATGTAACACAAGTTCTCCCAAAGATCGAACACCACAATGATTATATGGAATATGGATAGAACTTTAAGGTAAGTTCTGCCACAGATAGAGAAGTTATAGAGCCTTAGAGGGGAGGTATTTTAATGAGAATCTCGACCCCAATTACGCGGGACGCAGCGCCATGTTAATGAGTGTGGTTACCTGGCGATATCTGAGATATTGCGAGATGAATCTACCTTTGTGATATTAGTTTGTGTCTGCCGTTTTATTTTATTATAGTATATTTCTGTTTTTGTTTTGTTGTGTTGGATATTTTAAGGGTGTGATGGACAAACTGCAGGACTAGTTTCAACCATTTTATTTTAACTTCATAAATCTTTTTCCAAGTCCCTCTTTTCCATTCCAGAGACGACGGTATCTTTAAAAAAAAAAAGAAGTTTTTTTATTAACAATATTAGCATTTTTCTCAGTTTTAGAGATAGGTACTTACTGGTAAATCACCAAAATATTGTTACAAACCTTGTCTTGTCAAATTATGACCCAATGAAAAACAATTTCCCAAATACGTAATTTACTTTGCCATTGCGTTTACATATATTCCGCAACCGAACTTTATAAAGATACATAAGTTAATAAAGTTCGTCTACTACTCTGATAAACTTGTAACCAAGTATCGGATAACTGAGAGGAAATTCAACTGACTGAACGGGAGGAAATGAACAACTACAGTCTCAGCGATACAGGAAATACTGCTTTTTTAAATAACTTCTCAACTCATTACGTAGGTGCTTTTTTTTTAGGGTTCCGTACTCAAAGGTTAAAAACCGGACTCTATTACATACTAAGACCTCGCTGTCCATCCGTCCGTCCGTCTGTCTGTCACCAGGCTGTATCTCAAGAACCGCGATAGCTAGACAGTTGATCAAAAATTATGTATTTCTGTTGCCTCTATAACAATTATTAAAAACTAAAAATAAAATAAATAAATACTCAAGGAGAACTCCCATTCAAAAAACGTCGGTCGTTTTTGTCGTTTTGGTACGGAATCCTTCGTGCGCGAGTCCGACTCACACTTGGCCGGTTTTTTTAAATAACTTCTGTAACTCATTACGTAGTACTTTAGTTATTTTTCCAAGTTCATTTCCCCGAGTGGTTTTCCTGAGTTTCCTAAGTTATTGTTATTACTACAAAATATGAAGGTAGACCGCGTTCAAGGTCGGCTTACGTAAATACTAAACTTGCTTCTTCATGGCGGTGAGTATTATATGAATAAGGGTACTGACATGTTATGTTCGTTTGCTTCATACAAATACAAGCATATTTTTTAAGATGGACTTAATTATTTTTTGTAATAAGTAAACTTTTATTCTTAAAAACTTCTTAAACATCTTTTAGGTATCTTTGAAAGTTATTTTTGTTCCTTGTTATACAATATCAGTACGGTCTGATCAGTTTTAACGTGATATAATTATGTAGTGTCGATCCATCCAGCCTCGTAAACTTTCGCATGTATATAATACTAGCTGTGCCCCGCGGTTTCACCCGCGTAGTTCCTTTTCCTGTAGGAATTTCGGGATATAACATAGCCTATGTTATGTTCTTCCCCGGAATATAAGCTACCCCTGTACCAAATTTCAAGTCAATCGGTTCAGTAGTTTAGCCGTGAAAAAGTAACAGACAGACAGACAGAGTTACTTTCGCATTTATATATTGTAAGCAGGGAGAAGTCGTTTTATGGGCGTGGCTTATCTGGTCGACGTAAGAGTGGTGGCAAGACGCACGAAGACACGTAAATACGGCGGCATCGGAAGGGAGCGCACATTTCTTCTTCGGCTACAGGGATAGACGGACGTACCTACCATCGCGTGTTAATTCTAGTAGTTTAAGTAAATTGTTGTTATTTGATTTCCTCATTATATTCAATTAATTGTTAAAATTAAATATAAGTCTTGTGTCGTATTTTCTTATTTTTTTTTTAATAAAATCAGGCTGAGATATTTAATCTCAGAAGTGGGATTCGTGTTCAAAACGCCTCTAGTTCGGTTATCTTGATTAGTAAATCATTTGAACTACCCACATTATAAAAATGCCTAACAAAAGCAATCGAAAAAGTAGTCGTACGTCTACCCCTGGTTTAGAGCAAACATTGCAAACGATTTTAAGTCGCTTAACCGCTTTGGAGGAAAATTCCAGGTTTGGCGATTCCAGTGGTGACCTCGGAGGCCGTTCGTGTGCGTTGCCCGCGACGGAGTCGGCCGTACCGGAAAACCCGCCGGCCCCGTCGATTGAGCTTAATGAGTTGCGAACTGCGTCGCCCCCCGCAGCAAGTTTAGACTTGTCTGTACCTTGTGCAAGCACTGTACAGTCTAACGCAGAGACGATCATGATCGAGGTAACGGATAAAATTGTCAGTGCAATCAGCGCCATACCGGTAAGGTCTAATCATTTGTTTATATCTAATTTTGACCCGTCTCTGCATGATTTTGATGTGTGGTCTAGTGAAGTTGATAATGCGTGTTCTATAAATCGGTGGGACGATCGTGAATGTTTAGCTCGAGTAGGTAACTGCCTCAAAGGTGACGCAAGACTATGGCTAAACGAATGGGCTAGCAATGACCGTACGTGGTCAAACTTTAAGCGGGAGTTTAGAAGCTTGTGTCCATTTCGATTGGATATCGCGGATATATTGTTCGACAGTTGGCGAACAGCCACGTTTACTATGTTATGTCCCTAGGGGTCATCGCCTTAGCTTACTGCGTGTTTTTCACGATGAACACCAACACATTGGTACTGACAAAACAACAGATCTAATTTTAAAACATTTTTGGTTCCCAAAGCTAAGACAGTTTGTGCGAAAGTACGTACAACACTGTGTTGTGTGTCTTTCTCATAAAAAGATACCGCGCCAGCCATTGCAGCCGATCGAGTCATGGGGTAAGCCAACTGTTCCATTTGAAACTGTGCATAGTGACGTCTTGGGGCCGCTTACGGACTCGAACGGTTACAAATATACTGTGTTGATTGTGGACGCATTTAGTAAGTACTGTCTTATATATCCGATACGCAAGCAGGATGCAGTCGAACTTAAAAAGGTATTTGAAAATGCAATATCTCTTTTCGGTACACCGAAATTGATTGTGGCTGACCGTGGTCGGATGTTTGAGAGTACATATTTTGTTAATTGGGTAAGAGAACTTGGTTGTGAGATGCATTTTATTACTCCTGAAATGCATCAAAGTAATGGGCAAGTTGAGCGGTATTGTCGTACTGTAATGAATATGATTCGCATAGAATCTAACCTTAGAAATCAAAATTGGTCCGATGTTCTATGGAAAATACAGCTCACCTTGAACATTACTAAACAAAAATCTACTAAATGTTCACCTTTGAATTTGTTAATTGGCAGCGATGGTACTACGCCCGTCATAAGATCCCTGGTTCGCGATGTAGCCTTTGGAGAGGCAAGTCCCAACCGCGAGGCAGTGCGCGAGCTGACCCGTCAGCGTGCCTCTCAATTGTTAAACAAAAATCGCCTCGAACAAGATGCCCGCGTCAACGAAGGGCGTAAGACACCACGTCCGTTTCAAAAGGGTGACTTGGTTTTCGTTCGCAAAACGAGTCAAGCTGTGAGTAAGTTAGACTCGTGCATGCGAGGCCCATATAAGATTACAGAGGTATTATCTCACGGTCGGTATAAGCTGACCTTGATGGCTGGTTCATATGGGAAAACCACTCAAGCTGCGGCAGAATACTTGGTGTTGTGGCGCGGGGAATGGACCCCCGATGTTTGCGCAATGTTTTTCGAGGGTAAGTTTTTTTGTATGTGTGCATATATGTATGTGTGTGTCTGTGTGTATGTGTGTCTGTGTGTATGTGCGTATGAAAGTATATGAGCGTGTGCGTAACGTGAATGATGGATGTATGTAGTCTGTACTGTGTGTTGTGCATCCTGAGGGCTCTGCACTGTGTGTTGTGCATCCCGAGGGCTCTGCACTGTGTGTTGTGCATCCCGAGGGCTCTGCACTGTGTGTTGTGCATCCCGAGGGCTCTGCACTGTGTGTTGTGCATCCCGAGGGCTCTGCACTGTGTGTTGTGCATCCTGAGGGCTCTGCACTGTGTGTTGTGCATCCCGAGGGCTCTGCACTAGTGATTTAGAAACCATTATGATGGATTACCTAATTTCTGGACATTACCAAGTGTTTTGTCATTGCATATGAAAAGAGATGCTTTATTGCATATCTCGAGAGTTTGCCAAGTTGATTTATTTAACTAATAAAAAATATCATTATCTATTTTTAGGCGATGACAATGATGATGGGGAGAGTTCTACCCAAGATCGGCGTACTACAATGCGTCAGGAGGTCGAAGCAGAGATACACGTTCACGAGCATTCGTCTCCTATCACCGCGAGTCCGCCGCCACATGGTCAACATCCTGCGGGCGAGGACGCACCGCTGTCAGGAGAGGCCGTGTAAGCAGGGAGAAGTCGTTTTATGGGCGTGGCTTATCTGGTCGACGTAAGAGTGGTGGCAAGACGCACGAAGACACGTAAATACGGCGGCATCGGAAGGGAGCGCACATTTCTTCTTCGGCTACAGGGATAGACGGACGTACCTACCATCGCGTGTTAATTCTAGTAGTTTAAGTAAATTGTTGTTATTTGATTTCCTCATTATATTCAATTAATTGTTAAAATTAAATATAAGTCTTGTGTCGCATTTTCTTATTTTTTTTTTTTAATAAAATCAGGCTGAGATATTTAATCATATATAATATTAGTAGGGATTAGAAGGAATTTCACTATTTGCAATTAAGTTGTTAACTTCAATTAATTGTATCTTATCTCAATTTACGAGTATTATTGAAATCCGTTTGAAGATGGAGATGACAGTGGTGTAAACTATTTGACGTTATTCGCAGTTTAATCACAATTTTCAGAGAATTCTTCTTTACTAAGATCTAAGGTTAGTAGGAATTTAATCTTACAGTAACAATCTGTCTTGGAAAGTAAAGGAATTATAATTTATTTATTAAAGATTATTTAGATGTAATAGGACTGTACATGTATAAAAAAAAGTATAATCGGCCACTGCATGGTACAATACCACTGTTGCTAGACTTTTTTCTCACTATACACGTAAAAGTTTTGTTACTCCTATTTTTTAAAGTATAAAACTCAATGTTAAAGATTGCTTCAATTAATTTAGCTAGGTTAAATAAGCGTAAACTTTTCTCCAAATAAGTAATATATATCTAGGTATTAACAGAAATCTGCTATCCGTTTTAGTCATCATTTCCTTCTAGCTAAACCTTTGGATACCTGTCTTCGTACGTAGTTACGACAGCACATAGCTTTTAGCTCAAAGGAAATTTCTCAAAAGCCGGAAGCCGATTACAAATCATGGCACAGGACGCACGGCTTGACACGAGCCGGGAGCTTCGGCTTATTTCTGCAGTTTGGCTTCACTCAATTTGTATCCGTTTTTTTTTTGTTGGTAAATTTAGTTTTACAGCGGCCTGGCTCGCAAAGTTAGGAAAAGTTCGGATATACGCTTTTAGATTTTTTTGGGAATTTTATTGCGAATTTCGTGCAGTTGAAATACTCGGTAGTAAATACAAACTGTTTGTACAGTTTGGTTGTCGTATTGCAACGGAAAGTTGTTCTTCACATTGAATTTTTATCAAACTATTTTACTCACGTAACTAAATTACATTATCAACATATACAAGTAAGATATTGCAAATAGTGTATTAAAGGTTACATACAGCCAAAAATACTCTAATAAATATTGTTTTATTTTCATCGTGTAGTGTCCGCTTAAATCGAATAAATCAATATAAATATAAATAGATCGAGGGTCCCTTAATATTGTGTTATGTTAAATATAGCGAGGACACTCACTGACAGGGAAAATTCAAAGGTTTCGGGACGACATGTCACAAAAGTCCGTTTCCTTTTCCTGTATTTGGGTACGTTATTGTACAAAAAATGATATTTTATAAATTATATTTCGATACTTGATTTCTGTATATTCCTTTTCGTAGTATTCAAAGTTATTTTTATGGTAATATCCTGCCCTTATCATATATTTAATCGATGTTTTTCTTTGTCATTTTTTGAGATGAAATAAATTGATTGTATTCTATCTAAATGTATTGTTCCTAAATGTAATATTTCTCTCACAAATTGTCGTCAATTTTCAAAAACCTGACATTTACATCGCAGTTTTCCGAAGTTAAGAAGCGTATTGCTTTAACCAGGACTTTGCAATGCAAACTTATGTACAGCAGTGTGTTTGGTATCGACAGGTGAACACTCTCCTTTTCTTCTTACTATTTCGTTGTATTTTTTACCTTTAGAACAAACTTTTGTTAACCAAAGACTATTTTCTTTCGTTATTCAAAAGAACTTGGGATTTTAGCAAAATGCCTTCGCGTTTGATGTCGGCTGACTTCGCGGAATATTTGCTTACAAACGACACGATCAGGCTTACCGAGAAAAGCTTAGTGTCACAGGTACATTATACTTAGAATTAGAATATAAATCAAAAGGAAAGGGGTGTTTTGTTAAGCTATAATTTATTATACGTTTTATAATTTAATGGAAGATCAAAATCCACTGGGTAAATTATAACTTAACGTCTACTAGGTATCTACATTAATAATATACTTTTTTATAAAGAGGAAACATTTGTATTTTTTTGTATGTAACGAATAAACTCAAATAGTACTGGACCGATTTTAAAAATTCTTTCACCATTAGAAAGGTATATTCACCGTAACAATGGCTATATTTTATCCCCGTATTTCTACGGGAACAGGAACCATGCGGGTGAAACCGCGAGACGCCGCTAGTACAATATAAGATTATTTAGTTGGAAGAAACATTGTATTCTGATTATGTATTTTCTACTCCATATTGATACACCTCCAAATTCCGCCAAAGACGCTCTTACGGTGAAGGAAAACATCGTGAAGAAACCTGCACACACCTGGGAAGAAATTCTAAGGTTGTGTGTGAAGTCGACCAACCCGCACTTGGCCAGCGTGGTTGACTAACGCCTGATCACCCTAATTGAGAGTAGGCTCGAGCCCCTCGGTGGGGACATTATATGAGCTGATGATGATATTGATATCCCTATATCATTAGTGAGAAGTAGGCCTTTGCTTTACAGCGGTATGTAACAGTTTTACTTTAACTTTGTAAGTTAAAACATGATTGAGCGTTACAATAATTGAAATAAAAGTGATGGCGAAGCAGAATTACAAATTCCACCAATCCAATTCAATTGAATGAATCTAAATTATATTAGCCTCGGGAAAAGGAAAAGATTTGTAAAACAAATTGTAAAAATGTTTTTACAGATGTCGAAAGAAAACGTCAACACTTGTCAGTTTCAGTTATATGTTTTAAAAAGTATAATTACTTATATTAAAATTATTTAAAAGACTATTACGAAATCCGCGAACTTTCACATAGCTTTTAAGAGTGAAAGGGGGTAATGTCAAAAAAGTTGAATATTTTCAAGGCTTATGTAAAGTTTTGTATGTACATATTATACTGATGCATTGTTAATGATAACAAAAAATGCAATTACATTATAAATTATTTTAATAGTGAACATGAAAAATATGTACACACATTTGAATATTTAAAGATTTTTATTACGACTTCTTTTCAAAAGCTTAATATGTTTCTCGCGACTAAGAGTAGGTTATATCATAGTATAACTCTATTACTTGATTTTCAATACAAATATAATTTAAAAACATAATTTTCTTTTGGAAACTCATAAAAAAAACAAAGGGCTTGGATATTTCAATGTTATCCTAATTTTGATGTTTATTGCATGTTGCTCATAGTATTTGTTTTAAATGAAACTCTAAATTTTAAAAAAGAAATCCTAAAAAAGCAAAACAGTAGCTATTGACCTTAATAAAATACTTTGTTAAAAGAGAACACAGAAGCGTGGAAGAACGGATAAAGTTTGGATGCGAGTCAACAAGGGCCTAGGTTCCAACTTTGTTATTGCTACCTTCACGAATTGACTTTCACGAGGGATCGCTATAAAATAAACCTATTGGAGTCCACTAGTTTTGAACAATGTCGCATAATTTCATGCCTTTTGTAATATTGGACAAACTATTTGATTTACATTTATATTAAACACGTGAACTGATACTCTTTAGTGTACTAATATTATCAGTGAAAGAGAGACCATACTACACATAAATCTTCCTATCTAATGCTGAACCCAGCATTAAAATATGTTGCGTATTTTAAAACATCTAATTGTAGTGTATGTGGGTAATTAGAAAATTATATTTTTGTTATCTACCGCCCTGCTTACAATAAATCAGTCTCAAATGAATGTCCGTGCGTTTCATTGCAAATACCTTAACTGGCGACGAATTTGGTCATAATCGGGTTGTGAAAAGTGCAAAATGCCTTTCGGAAAACTTCACGAGTTCGATATAAGTGGACGCGGTAATTGGGATGCATATATACGTCTTGTGGAGCAGTTTATTTTGTTAAACGAGATAAAGAAAGAATTGCGTGTCGCCATTTTGGTTACACACGTTGGCTCAGGCACATACGAATTAATGTGTGATTTGTGTGCTCCCGAGCATCCCGAAAATAAGCGATTCGAAGATCTTGTGGCATTGGTACGTAATCACCTGGAGCCTAAAAGGTCGGAAATAGCGGAACGACATATTTTCCGACAGAGAAGACAGGCAGACACCGAAAGCATAAGTGCATTTATTCAAAGCCTTAAACATCTCTCAACGCATTGTAACTTTGGAATATCTTTGGAGGAAAATATTCGCGATCAGTTTGTGTCGGGATTGCGGAGCGAAGAGATGCGGTCTCGGTTATTTGCTGAACCCACATTGGATTATAAACGCGCGGTGGAGCTGGCGCTAGCATTGGAGGCAGCGGAGCGGCACGCAGAGACAGCGGTCGCTGGCGCGAGCGGCGGCGGGGCGACGGGCTCGGTGGGACTCGGGCAGGGCGCGGCCGGACTGCATCGGGTGGGTGGCGGCGCCGCCGGCGGCGGCTATGCTAGGTCATCCGCGCGGGCGCAGCGACGGTCCGCTTGCTGGCGGTGTGGCAGGGACAACCACGCGCCGAATAAATGTCGATTTAAATCGTTCACATGTAATAAGTGTAGTGTTAAAGGGCATTTAGCCGCAGTGTGTACAAAAATGTCTAAAAGTGTCAGTGGGGTCCAGTCGAAGTTTCAAAATTACCTTACCAATGATAGTGACCCTGAAAGTGAAGAAAGTGACGGTTTGTACAGAATTTTGGCGGCGCAAAGGAATAGTAAAGATGGACCCTATCATTGTGAACTTAAGGTAGAAAATGTTGTAATTTTATTTGAAGTAGATACTGGTAGCAGAATATCGGCTGTTTCTCGGAAATTTTATGAACAATACTTAAAACATTTACCCATAGTTAACGATAACATTAAGTTGCATTCATACACCGGGGACGCGATCATACCACTCGGGCGCGTCATAGTACGAGTGTCAACTGAATGTGGTACATTACAATTACCGTTATTTGTTATCTTAAACGGGGATCCGCCGCTTTTAGGAAGGTACTGGTTGCGTAAATTAAAATTAAACTCTATTAATTTGTATAAAATTAACGACGAATACGAAACTTTAATTTTAAACTTAAAACGTGAATTCCCAGAAGTATTTAAGGACGGTATTGGTACGTTCAAAACAAAAGTTAAATTATATCTTAAAGAGGAACAACCGATATTTTGTAAAGCTCGCCCGTTACCCTTAGCATTGCGTGAGCCCGTGGAACGCGAACTGCAACGTTTGCAATCTGAGAATATAATTTTCAAAATTGATAGATCGGATTATGGTACACCAATAGTGCCTATAATAAAACGGCTCGATACGCATCTGTGGTGATTACAAGATTACAATCAACAAACAGTTGAAAGATTTTCACTATCCATTGCCGCGTATCGAACAGCTGTTCGCAGCGCTAAGTGGCGGGGAGCATTATACAAAACTAGATTTGAAAAACGCGTATTTACAATTAGTTTTAGATGAAATGTCTCAACCCTTAACTGCTATCACTACCCATGTAGGAATTTTTGTATATCGAAGAGCCCCATTCGGAATTAAATGTTTGCCTGAAATTTTTCAAAAATTGATTGAGGAAACATTATGTGGGATTGATGGGGTAGTCTCTTTTATTGATGACATATGTATTACCGGGAAAACAAGAGATATTCATATGAATAATTTGAAAATGGTATTATCAAGGTTAAGTAACGCTGGTCTACGCATAAAAATAGAGAAATGTGAATTCTTTAAAAATGAGGTATGCTATCTAGGCTATAAAATTAATAAAAATGGTGTATATACGGACGAAACTAAAGTGTCCGCTATTGTCAATTTACCTACTCCACAAAATGTAAACAAACTGAGAGCAGCTTTAGGGTTAATTAATTATTATTCTCGTTTTATTAAAAATATTAGCTCCATCTTAAGTCCCCTTTATGCGTTGTTGGCAAAAGGGGCCCGCTGGCAATGGTCGGATGAGTGTGAGAAGGTATTTAGGGATATAAAAAACAAACTAGTGAACGGTGGTGTGTTGGCGCATTACGACCCACAGCTACCATTGGTGCTGGCGGTCGACAGTAGCTCGCATGGTTTGGGAGCAGTGTTGTATTATATTACCATATTTACCCGGATGGCACGGAGCGCATCGTGTCTTGCGCCTCACGGACGCTAAATCCAGCCGAGCGCCGGTATAGCCAAATTGATAAAGAGGCATTAGCCATTGTATATGGGGTAAATAGACATCACCAATATCTTTTCGGTCGTAAGTTTATATTACGAAGCGATCACAAAGCGCTCACTTATATTTTCGGCCCCAAACACGGATTACCACAAACTGCGGCAAGTAGACTACAGAGATATGCAGTTCGCCTCGCTGGATACAACTTCGACATTGTATTTGTTTCAACAACTAAAAATGGTAATGCCGATGGACTCTCACGCCTCCCTTTAGAGACTGAAAAGAGTTCAAACGAAGACGAGGAAGCGTCATACTTACATTTTGTGGAAGAAAATTTTCCTTTAAGTCACAAAGACGTGGCAAGAGAAACTAAAAAGGATATTATTTTGTGTAAAATATACTCATATATTATGAGTGGATGGCCCACCGAAACGGAGATAGAGAATGAAAAACCCTATTTTTATCGTAAGGATACGTTACACATTGATCATGGTTGTATCGTGTGGGGTTACCGCGTGGTCATTCCGAATCAACTAAAGAAACAAATAATCGAAGAAATCCATGTAGGTCATATAGGTATTGTTCGAATGAAACAAATCGCGCGTAATTACGTGTGGTGGCCTATGATAGATTCGGATATCGAAAATCGGGCGCGGATATGTGAGGCATGTAGAAGTGAACGTGACGCGCCGCCGGCAGCAGCAAATACCTTACTAATCATACAAACAACGGAAGCGATTCTGTTTTATCCTGCGAACAATGAACATATATGAAGATTGGGGCGGCTGATTAAGTTTTAATATTAACAAAACCATGCACGTTCGCATTGCCGCACTTTATCTACAATACGACGCCAGTAGGAGGTCTCGTTAAACCCCCTCTAGAGCGGGTTCAGACTAGCGTTTTATACGCGCGCATAAGCTCGTTTTTGGAAATGCATGTAGGCGCGCCTTTTGGTACACGCTCACCGAACGTTCATACGAACGTTGACGCGCTTCTTAGCTTGTATAAGCATGTTGATACTGACACGAGATCATCGGTTTGAGCGAACACGTCGAAATACGCCCATTTAAGTGAGTCCGGTTTTAAAGCGCGCGTGTAAACGCGTATGCTGAAACGACCGTATACGCGTAGGAAAATTCGCTAGTCTGTAACCGCCCTAAGGTTAGGGGAACCTTCGCTGTACAAAAAACAATTGGCAAATGTTTTATGAGTCAGTCGTAAACTCGCTCGATGTTTCGCGGTAGACCTTTGCGACTCCTATTGTTTTTGTAAACCATTTCGTTCAGATGATTTTTAGGACTACGATTACTTGCCTTGATGAAATTGGGTTTGATATAATAAAAAATACGTTAAATTTTTGTTCAATATATGGAATTGGTATCACTATATTTCTATTCCGACTTGTTTTACTCGCAGTTTTACCCACATTTTTTTAGTATGCCTACGATATAATATAACAACAATCTGCATGCCAAAGTTCGGTTAAGCTATACGTTCAACAGTTTAGGCTGTGTTTATAGATCAGTCTTATACAGATGTGTTTATTCAAATCCTATTTAACCACAATGTCAAACATTATAAGGTTAAAAAACCCATCCAAAACGAAACTTTCAGTAATTTATCAAAACAGTTTTACTTAATATTATAAGAAAAATCTCAGTTCAAACAACGAACGTCTTAGGGCAAAAAATAGCAGGTAACGAACAGGCGTGTACTTGACATTTATTGCTTTAGTGCTAAGGTTCAAAATCGTGTAGCAAGTTCTATCATCGTCCTATCCATTAAAGAGAGGTAACAAAAAGCATGTCGTAAAAGAAAATTGCGTTGCATTTTCATATTTTTACGATAATATTGTTATTTGGGGAGAGAGTTGCGTCGCGTTCTTATATTTTTAAGGAAAATATACAAATGTATTAGATTAGTTACAAGACGCGAGTACATGGGTGTATTTACTTTTGATTTACATTATTTTATGTGCTTTTACCAAGAAAATCTTTTGTCTAAAGGAAAAAGCGAGAATTAATATATTTTTTCTTTTTTTTTTCAGGTAAGTCTGTATTGAAGCACATAGTTTGATACACACCGTGAAGTGTTGGTAAGTGCTATAATAGTAAGTTATAATATAATACCATACGTAAATTTAAATATTAGTTAAAACAAGATATACATATAATCCTTTTTTCAATTAACTAAACCAGCCAGGTATGACGTCATATCACCAACTTTATCCCCCAAAAAACACAAAATATTTAAAATTATCTCTCAAGTTAATATCTGTACGAAACACTCGCCCGGGGCATTGCTGTGCCCACATGTAATTTCGTTACGTAGTGCTTTACTCTCTCAAATTTCTGGAAAACCTCAGACTATCTTCATACAAAAACACGAATACCCGTGGCTATAAGATTAACTTTTTTCATAAAATGTAATCATGAATAGGATCAGAAAACAATTAAATACAAAACATTAAATTAAATATTTAAAAACCCCCAACACAATTACTTTCAAACCCCCGTAACTTTTAA
Source organism: Timandra comae (assembly GCA_958496195.1). Taxonomy (NCBI): domain Eukaryota; kingdom Metazoa; phylum Arthropoda; class Insecta; order Lepidoptera; family Geometridae; genus Timandra; species Timandra comae. The sequence continues at coordinate 864,544 of OY292361.1, read as the reverse complement.
ACGGGTCAACCGATTATCATCAAACATGTCTAAGAAAACTCGCACGTAAGTCCCTTTAATTACAAAAAAAAAACTAAATTGAAATCGGTTCATCCGTTCGAGAGCTATGATGCCACAGACAGACAGACAGATACACACACACACACAGACACGTCAAACGTCGTTTGCGTCGGGGGTTAAAAATCCATCTAAAACAATTGTTTTCAATCTGCGGTAAGTCTTTCCTACTACTTTGATCACTTTTGAGCTTTTAAGTAAACTTTTGCTGAACTTTTACTATTGCTTCAAAGATGAGAGTTTTACTTTTACGGGTAGAAGTTAGTTCTTAGGTCTACATGTGTCTTATAGTTACGTACAGAACAAGTGGAACTAAGTAAATTAAAAAGAATAAGATTACGTAAACGTAATCTTTTTTTCTTAAAAGAAAATCCCAAAAACTGATTGATAGATAGTGAAACAATCGAAGGACTTGAAAGCGTGTTTATATACATTAACAAACACCTCGCGGAGTATTATGAGCATTAAGGAACAATCATCATCAGTGGCCTCTACATCTGTAACAGATGATTTAAGCAGTGTGTGGTGATATTGAGCGACACCTCTAAGGAATTATAAGCAATGAATTATGGGGTAGAAAGTACAAGGAATATCTCTCCCAAATTTCATGAAAATCGATTCAGTTTTTACTTGATAGAGGAACAAACATTCATAAAAACTTTCACATTTATAATAAGTACTTGTAGGATACAGGTACATACAGCTCCTTTTAATACTTTAAATGAAAGTAAGTGCTAATAAGTTTTGAATATTCACCCCTATAATGGCGTAATAATAAATGAGTTTGCTAAGTAATCCACATGGCACGCAGGCTAATTAATAACAAAGTTACTCAAACAACATTAATTAAAATCCTTAGACATAATATACCTGAGAAAATTTCTCATCAATAATTAATTTATTTTTAATGTCTGCTATTTGTAGCTTACGGCGTATCTCAACATAAAATGAGAAATTTCTTTAATGGACCTTAATGCTTAATATTAGGGTTCAAAATCGTTACGAGTGATAATGAGATTTTCAAAGAAGCTGTATGACCTTTCATTCTGTGTAGATTGCTTGAGAATCATAATGTTGAGCTAAAACGATGATTACCGACAATATTACGTACGTAAATAACAAACGAGTAATTTGATTATATTATACAATAATATTTTCTTGTTTTCCACAATTTAAATTGTAAAAACAACAAACAATTATTTTGTTAATTGTTTTTAAATACTTGTTTATTTCTTTTGCACTACTTTGATGTAAAGTTTGTTTATTTTTCAAATTTTTCACTTCATTTATTTTTCATAATTTTTTTGTCATATCTTAATTACAGTCTTCTTTTTATAAGGTAGCTTCTTTGACATTTATAAGTACTTCTTTGAGGCCTAAACTGAATAGTTTTGAATTTTATTGTAATTAGTAACTTTTTTATAAAAAGCCAAAATTTATAAAATACTTACACTTAATGATAAAGTTGGATTGTTAAATATAATCAAATCACAAGTACAAATTACTACTTAGATATGTATGTGAACTATTAATTGTAGACGTTGATATAATTAAGCAATACCTAAACCTAATTACATATAAGTTGGTTTACATTAAGATGTTAGAATATTAACAGAATTATTGATCGTAGAATACATTAATATATTCAATTACTAATTTAATCATGGGACCAAGTTTACAGTTTAATTTATATCTTAACTAAGTAATCCCGTAGGAATATACATACTAGATAACCTTTCTCTTGAATCAGTCTATGTATTGCTGAAAACAACATAAAAATTTGGGGCGGAGTTCAAAAGCTCTAAGGACACTAATAGCGAGAGAGAATTTGTTTTATTATTAGAAGAGATTTAATGATTTATCGAGTTTCATTTTCAATTTATACATTTCCTTAAGCCGCACTATCTGTTGTTAAAAAGTGCTATAAAATCCGCTGAGTAGTTAATGAAGATGTTATTGTACAAACAGCGGGAGCAACTTTGTTTTCTACCATACAAAGATATTTAATTTGAAACATATAATCTGGGTCTTTTTAAGTCGCGAGTGAATAGGCATCTTCTAGGCGAACACGCTCCATCTTATGCTGTATCATCGCTTTCCATCAGGCGATTTACAGTCAAGTGCAAGCCTATTCCGGGTAAAAAATAAGGAAATTTTACCTTAATCAATCTGTGTTTTCAAACATAAATAAACATAAAACATCTCCAACGAAACACAAGCATTACATCACATTAAATTCACGTCTCTGCGACGCATTTCCAAAGGTCAAAATCAAGTTGGCCATGTCGAAACCATTTCGCAAAATGGCTTCTTTTGTTAGTATTGTTTCGATAGGAATCGGGTGCCAACATTTAAGTGTTTTCGCCGGAGATTACAGCTCAGACCGTGCCCTTGAATACATCGACCATCGGAATGTCTTTCGCCCCTGATCTCGTACCTTTTTGTTGTTAGGAAATGTATTTATTGTAGTTATATTTTAATTGTGTGAAAGTATTTTTGGTTAGGTCTTACTTGGCTGGAAATGTGCGTAGAGTAGACATATTGATCTTTTTGTACACCATATCATTGGCAACACTGTTATTAATTAATACTCTGATACTCTGTAGAGACAAGAACAAAAAATAAATAATAATGATGACTTGTGCTTTATTTTTAATAAAAGCTAATTAGTCTGTATATAACATACGTGTTTTCCTTTCTTAACATATTTATTGGAAAATTCGAGACTTACATTGAATTCTTTTTATCATCATTCTAAGCATAAATAATTAACAATCATAAAATTGCGAGGTAAATAAATTCTAAAATGATTTCCAGTAATTATAAATACGCGTGTTAATTATTAAAACATAAAATAATAAATACACGTTAACAAATTTCTAATTAGAAATAAGACAAGAGCAGTAATCAGGGCTTTAATAAACGGTTGGTTACTATCGAAGTATACCTAAGCACCTATTTGTTAAAATTGATACACGTACGACACGGAATATCATCCTAATTGAGTTTCCCGGTAATTTGAATTTGTGTTGGGGCTGTAGTTTTGTAGCTGTTGTTTATATTATGTGTAGTTTTGTAGCTGTAGTTTAATATTATATAGTGGATACCTGTTTTTATGTTGTCGTCATTGTGATAGTTTATAATTACGCACCTTCAAACTTGGAACTATGTAGTTGCGTCTTAGGAACAATTATTCGAAATCTTGTATTTTTTTGTTTAAAAAAAATATAAGACTTTCACAAAAACATCCCCTTTATTATTCAAGAATAGTAATGTACTATTTTTGAGACAGTTTCGACCTAAAAGTGTTTTTTATAAATATCAAAGAGCTTACATTACTGTATTGCTACCAAGTTTTATTGCTACTCAACTAAGGAACATTTTATACCGACTAGCTAGGTCTGTAAGTAGTAAACAATCAAAAAAGCGGGAACCCACTTTTTTTTATTTTTTAAACTTCGATATAAAATGAATCAGTCCATTCGATTCGGTTCTACGGTCCTAAAACCACATTTATATTATACAAGCTATGCCCCGCGGTTTCACCCGCGTAGTTCCCGTTCCTGTAGGAATTTCGGGATAAAACAGCGTAGTAAAATAGCCTATGTTGTTCCCCAGAACATAAGCTACCCCTGTACCAAATTTCAAGTCTATTGGTTCAGTAGTTTAGCCGTGAAAAGGTAACAGACAGACAGAGTTACTTTCGCATTTATAATATTAGTTAGGATTAGGATATAAAACCCCTGTTTATACATTGTTGATAATAATTATAAAAAAAAACATACGCGTCGAATAGAGAACCTCCATTTTTTGGAAGTCGGTTAAAAATCTATTTATAAAATGTCTTTGTTGGAAAAAACAATCAGAGAATCATAAAATAACACAAACCTAGGATTGTATTGTACCAAAACAATTACAACAAAACCAATACCGATTGTTATTTCGATTACTGACGTCACTCGTCATAACGACATCGAACTTTAATATTTGATACTAATTACGACGTCTGAAGGTCAACAAATACCATTTGTATCGATAATGAAAATAATTACTTTGGTGTATTGAATATTGTAAGAATTATTTTAATTCTTTTTATTTGGTTTCGAGAGAAAAGGAGATATAGGATAATTACTAATTAGTCTTTGATTTATACTGTTTTTTTTTAATTAAAATTAATAGACTCACGTAAAACATATTCTAAAAACTTTTAGGTATGTACTTTTTAATTCAAAGGAGTGAAAATATAATTATGAATATATGCACCTTTTTTATTTCTAAATACATAAAGTATTGTTTAGATTACTTTGATGTTTTATAAAAAATAATACACTAATTTTATATTCTCAAACTAACAAGAAATATATGCACATATATTCCCTAGTTTATATTTTAAACCTTTCGAACGTGTGATCAAAATCGAAGTATTTTCTTAAGAAACTTATTGGATAAACACAAAAACAACATTCTTTCTTTGTGTTGCGACGCCCTTGAATCTAAAGGGTTCGATTTACAAAGGGTTTGAAGAAAACCGAAGGTTTTTTAAAGCTATTTGGTTTTAATCTCATTACTCTGAAGACTCAGTAGAATGAGAAATTCAGATAGATGAACCGTACGGACTATCCACACTTCGACACAAAGATTTGCTTGTTTGTTTGTAACCAATAGGCTCCGAAACTACAGAACCGATTTCAAAAAATCTTTTACCAATGGAAAGCTTATTTATCAGTGCGTGACATAGGCTATATTTTGTCCCCATATTCCCACGGGAACGGGAACTACGCGTATGAAACCGCGGGGTGCTTCTAGTCTATAATAATATTCAAGGGAAAATCGCTCAGGGAAATGTCAATAAAATTTTATGCCGAACTTGAACTTTCGAAGAAAGGTGTAGATTATGTAACTTGTAACGTGAAGGAAGAAAAGAAATTACTTTCTAAACTAATATTATAAAGTTTCATTGTTTGTTTGACCGCACTAATCTTAGGAACTATTAGGTAATCTGGTTTAAATTATTTTATACGGGTTATGCCTTCGTACTGATTTTAAACTTGTTGAGGGATCCGATTAAAATCGGTATAGACGCAAGACCCGTAAAAAGGAAATAATATATCTATCGTATGTTTTGTTTGTGTGTGAAGTCGACCAACCCGCACTTGGCCAGCGTGGTTGACTAAGGCCTAATCAACCAAATTCAGGGTAGGCTCGTGCCCCTCGGTGAGGACATTATATGAGCTGATGATGATGATGATGTTTTGTTTAGTAAAAATCGTGTAATCCAATTCCAAAAATATTTGCATACTAATGTATGTATTTATTGAGGAATGGTCAAATTGGTCAATGCAAATGAAACCATAGAGCACACAATGTTTTTACTTTTTTAGGTACAAACTTAGTTTTTTTTTTTGTCAAATTGTTTTGCTAAGTTAGTTTAGAGAGCTGTCCTGTAGCTTTAAGTTTAATCAACTTTACAACAAAGGACTCCTTTGCGACTTTTGTGAGCATTACATTACGAAACAAAATGAACTCCGCGTTGTAGAAGTGAAAAGAAAGGAAAACTTTTTTTAACAGTGTTGACGACAACCACTGGAAGTGATTAGGAGTCCTTTAATCCACAAAAAACATGTAAACAAGCTCTATTTTCTATCTATTCTAAGTATGTATTTACAAAAAAAAGTAGTTATAGGACGTATGTTTATCCGTTATCTAGTATAGCTTTGTATAGTATGGGACTAGATGGCGATATGTGATTTGTGTAAGGATATTTATTTGCTATATTGAATAATATAGGGTAGCCTGGCAGGTAGAACACAAATAACGACACACATCTATTATTCACAACGTATATTGGCAGACTGATCACACTTAACAAATATAACAATTAATAAAAGTATTTCCGAAGTACCCAATAATAATACAACATTTACCTTCATACATCACATTTATCTTGGTACACCACTAACTGTATGTAACAGTTTAAAAACACTTTGTATTCGTTTTATTCTTTTATACGTTTTATTATTTTTTATTTTCTCTAAATTTTAATATTACTTAAGTAAGTATTTAATTTAAGTAAGTTCTTATAATTAGCTGTAAGTTTTAATGAATGCTGATTGCACCTTTAAAAGTATTGCACACTGTATAAGACTTGAAGTGTTATTTAATTTTGTTAATGTTATGTGTTAATGCTGTTGGTGTAACATAAATAAGTGTACATCAAAAAATTAGAATCTAGCCATATTTAGGCTAAATAATTGAATTTTCGGCTTAAACTAATATACTGTTTATGTTATGAATGTGCCCATTGGCACTTTTCTTATTGTTTTTATTACGGCGAAGATAATCTGTTATAATAATGTGTTGTAATTGTGTTAGTAAAGGTCTATAAAATACCACAGCAAGACAAATGCTGCTCTGTAGCTACTAATTTAGTACAGTGAGGACGAATAGACGTAATCACAGAGCTGGTCCAATACATGCTAATATCAAATATGCATGCATCGCTTGACACACAAATTGTAATCAGGATTGCAGATTTTCCAGGCTGGAGAACATGCCACTAGAATGCCTAGATGTTAGAGTATAGTAAAGTAACTGCTTTACAATTGTCGCAAATATAACAAGCTAGTTTTTCCCCGTGTTAATATCGATTCCGTGCTAAGTCCTTACTAACAGAATAAGTGATGTCTAAGCAATTTATACAATGGTTAAAGAACATCTGTACCATATTCCTTTGCAATCGGCATTGTAGTTTTTAACCCCCGACGCAAAAAGAGGGGTGTTATAAGTTTGACGTGTCTGTGTGTGTGTATATATGTGTGTGTGTGTGTATCTGTCTGTCTGTGGCATCATAGCTCCCGAACGGATGAACCGATTTCAATTTAGTTTTTTTTTGTATTAAAGGGGACTTACGTGCGAGTGTTCTTAGACATGTTTAATGAAAATCGGTTGACCCGTTTAAAAGTTATGGGGGTTTGAATGTAATTGTGTTGGGGGTTTTTTTAATTTTTAATTTAATTGTTATTACGTCAAATTATACCGAAGCTGATGCAGTAGTTTTTACGTGATAGAGTAACATCCATCCATCAATTTATCACAAACTTTTTCGTTTACAATATTAGTAGCACTTACGAGTATGACTGGCAGTTGTTGATTAACTATAACTAAGGAAACGAATTGGTACGGGTCGATGTTGATCATGTAAGTTACGCTCAAGTTTGATTAGTTTGTAAACGAGTTAAGACAGCAACTTGTAAACAAATCATTAAGAAAACTTAATTATACGTTGTTTTGATTTGTTTCTACGAAAAGTTTCGCTTAACGTGACCATATTAGTTTTAAATTAAGTATATAATTAAACAAAAAATGTTCAATGTTCCAAAAGGAGACCTTGACTCGCATTGTTTGTTTGTAACACAAAAGCTATCAGATCTCATGTAGAGCCAAGCTTATGACACTACACGCCCTAACTCTTCAAAGAATAACTTCAAAGACAATATAATACGCCTAAGTCAAAATATGTATTAGTATGAAAACGCTCATGAAATTAAAAGCCTCTTCATAACGACGAACCATTCCATTATCTACTATTTTATTCACAAATTCACAAACTAAATAGTACAAAAATGATTTCACTTTTCAATGAAGGTTTCTTTGGAAAAGTGAATTCCATTTTAGTATTCTTATGTAAATATTATGAAAACATTTATGATTCAAAGCTCTCAGGTCCTAAATAAACTGACTACAGAGTCAAGTGCGTTACGCCAAAGGAAAGGGTTCCGTACACATTGGTTTAAATATTTATGATTTGCACAATGAGAACCGATTCCGTTGTTTAAAATCGAAATAAGAAAGTGGGTTTAATATTGTATTTTTAGACTCTGCTAAACCTTTTTCTACGATGAACTTTTTGGTATATCCAGTTTAAGTAACATGTTAGTATTTTAATCCACAACCCAGAGGGCGATGCGAAATTTTTTGGTTATAACTGTAAAACTTTGAGAGCAAACAATTTTTTTAAACAATAACCACTATAAATCAACCTCATAAATATACTAGATCTTGACGGTAAATAAAGGATGAAATTACAAAGAAGAAAATATTCCAAGTTTATTTTTCTAGTGAATCCTAGAAACTATTGTATTATGTAAGAACCTAGAGATTCAAGAGTTAAGTTATTCGTTTGAAACCTAAGATTTTCTGGTTAAAAGGAATCCAAGAAAAGTTGTTGTTTTGATCCTTTGAAGTTCGGCCAGGTGAGATTGTTTTCGTAGTTTGTCTTAGTTTATATATAGGTTTTATTATTTGTTAGGTATAATTTCGAAAGTCGAGTGGGTCAACGTTGAAAATATAAATAAAACTGTTAAATTGAATTCTAATAAAGTGGTATTCATTCAAAGTTACCTATTATTTCATTGGTGACGAGCAGATTTGTTATTAGCAATTAAAGAGTTGTTATTGCGTAATACAAACAATACTATTGAGTTTACAGTTCACTTGAACGTCTTATTTTTGAGTGAGATGACAATCAGTATTGCAAAGTAAAGTAAGAAAACGTAATCAGAAAATTCAATGACCATTATTAAACTGTAACTCTAATGAAAGATTTTGAATTTATTAAAACTAACCTAATATCGAACGCTATTTTACGATAGGGTCAGGTTATGTACACAAGTATCTGATCGTTAATTTAGTCAATAAACAGTCTCAGATCGAAGTATTGGTGGAACCCTAATTAGCCGTAGCGCCTATTGCACCATCTTCATTTAAAGTTCCGAGTAGCTACTCACAAGTTATGTCTTTGTCACTTGATATAAGTAAAAGACAAAACTAACTTTACTTGCTGAGTAACTTTATTTGAAGGTCGTGAAATAGGCTCTTATAGTAATTAATTCTCATTATGATACAACATAATAATTAAGAGAATGAACTGAACAATGTTAGTCAAATATAAACAGTATTATTTAAATTAAATAAATAACAGTTACGAACAATATTTGTCCTTTTATTGTACTTCATACCTTCCAAATGAAATCAAATAAAAACAACTTACATTTCATATACTGCATAGACAGACAGACAAAAATAACCTTTATTTGTAGTACGTTAAGGTTCACGTGTGTCTGTAGAGTCACCCCAAGGATTCCACACGTAAGAAAGTTGGAAACAGAATTAAGTTTCTCTGACAGTTTGACGTCCCACCGAGACCAATTCCAAAATGGTTCACGTAAAGATTTTTTATTCATATATTTTTGAAGATATCACTCTCAGTAATATCACTTTAATATGATTTGTGATATGTTTTATATTTGTTATCAATTTATAAAGTTAAGTTTGATATTAAATGAAATATGCTTTTAAATATATCGTGTATTGACTTGCAACTACATAAAAAAGTTCTCAAACAAAATATTATTTGTTTGTAGAGAGTAAAAACAAAAAAAAAATATTCCATTTTTCATATGATTTATTCAGTGGACAGAACAATGTTTTACTAATTAGGAGAAATGGAGCGAACGTAGTGACATTATGTTTTGATACAATATTAACATAACATAATCATTCACTACATCATCTCATTATAGTAACTGATCCCTAACTAAGCTTGGAGCTTGTATCTAGGGTATCAGAAACAACGCACACACTCATTCACACACATATTGTTTAATTATTTCATCAAGAAGAGTGAAATACGTGTAGAATAACGGATCAACCCACAAACTACGCTATCGCTAGCCTTGACAAAAAGTTAGCAAATTGAAGCAATTAATAAAATTTTCCATACACAATTAAATTACTTTGAACACACAAAGTAACATTACCTACAACATATTCAAACTCATACATCGGTTGTAACCTCACTGTAAGCTCGTAACAATCGGAATAGCCCATTAAATCGACTCAATGTCGCGTGAAGCCATCCCCTGAACGAATTCCAATACTTAGGTCATCAACGGACTAGATTACAATACCACTAATTATAATTACATTCAGTGATAATCATTACAATGGTCATTAAGTTAATTGCTCTGATAGGCCGCTAATAATGAATTTTCGAAACTAAGTTCAAAGAAAATAGATAGATAGATACTCTTTATTGCTTATGCACATACAAGCACACATTACAGAAACAGACAAAAACATTTGGTACATGGGCAAGACGGTCTTATTGCTGTATTGCTGAGAGCAATCTCTACCAGGCAACCTTTGTGAATAAATGAAGAAAATGTTGTTAGACAATATTCAATATTGTGCTTTTAAAATAACATTTACAATAACATTTAAAAAAAAATGTATTTTTTAATTTTATTGTTTTTAGAAAATTTCACAATTCAGTATAGATTCAATTTTTGTATAGACAAAACTGAATTGTGAAATTTTCTAAAAACAATAAAATTAAAAAATACATTTTTTTAAAATGTTATTGTAAATGTTATTTTAAAAGCACAATATTGAATATTGTCTAACAACATTTTAAAAGCATTTTTTTTACGAAAATATATTTTGTATAAACAAATTACTGAATTCTTTAATGGAAATCTCCGGTGTCTGGTAATTTTCCTATTTTACGGCTGCTTATTTTTTATTTAAGTTTCTGGTTGATTTAGCTATTGACGGGGTGGTGGTGATTGAATTGTAATTTTGTTTTATTAGATAATCTTTAGTACAAAATAATGTTGTTTATTATTTTTATAGGAGACTATTCCCACTGCCAAATTGACGGTTACCTATTTGATATTCGTGCGTAGTAAATATATTATTCACAATAAATGTTTGTTTGTGTTAAGATTTCAACCTGGGTTTGTATGAATGTTTGTAGGTATACGTTACGTCAAGTTTCTTTTATCCTAGATACAGATAAACATTGATATAAAAGGAAAATAGAGTGATTTAATCCACATACACTTCAAAACGAAAATCATTCATAATACCATCTAAACTGCAACTCAATCAATACAATATTATAGTACGAGTATCTCTCTCTCGATATTAGTGTAAGTGCATTTGATGCATATTTTATATTTTTCCTTGAAGTGTTTCTGACCCAGTTCACGTCCACAACCGATTGGACTAATTCCGTATGCTCGCGTAGTTACCGTAACTGATGGAAGAACGGGATTCAACTACACTTTCAGAGTGGAATACTTAGGGTAAGTATACGTTTTGTTTAAATGTTTATTACTTTTTCCACTATCTATCCCTACTACCTGTAGACTGTAGGTACGTTAAGTAGATCATCAAATCACTTGACTCAAAAAATGAACCTGAAACCTCAAAATTCTAAATAATTTATACAGTTAAGGCCTCAATAAGGCACTTATGAACGTCAAAAACCACTTATTTAAAAACTTATTGGTTTTCGCAACATAAAACCGAAACAAAAGTATGAAACCAAACATTTTCATTATAAATTAAAGAGGAAAACTCGAGTGAATGTAAACATCAAAGAGTAAGTAATCGGCGGTAGTATTATGTTAATAAATTTAATTAAGTACAGGATCTCGTCTTGGCGCCATCAAATTAAAACATTAGCTATTGTTTGGCGCGATCGCGTTTGCCGCCAATAATACCAAAATGGCGGCGCGGGCGATACCGGATCGGTCCGGATTCGACCCGAGAACGGTTTAATTAAATTTTGGTTTATGACAAGTTTATGTATCTGAAAATATACGGTTTCATCGCCCCAGTTCTACTGTTAGTGCCACAAACGTTGAACAATAATTTATAGATTGAAATCTGATACGATATTCAGAATTGAACCAATTTATTCAAGCGCCAGTTTCGACGAAACTTTGAAAAGCAATTACAAATACTTTAATATCAAGACTTAGTTATTACTTACGAATTTTCGTAGAATGTTAACAGATTGCTACTTAGTGTATTATTTGAAAGTTATTCAATTTACCTATCTGTACCAACTAGTCTCTTAATAAAGGCAACTAATCGGATATTTATAAAAGGTTTCTTAGAATAAAATAAATCAGCTTACTTAAAATTGAAGATTATTGAATCAAAATTAATTTAAGTGCTTTCAAATAGACAAGAATACTTATCTATAAGTAAGTACTAAGAATATTCTAAGTTATAAAATACCATAAGAACGTGTTATTTTATACTTTTTTCTAGAATTAACAAGGGATAAGCCTTGAGTACTTAATTTAGACTTAAATGCTTGAAATACTACAGTTTTCCAATTATATTACCACAAATAGCACTAAAAGGGAATATTCAGTGACCAACCGGATAGCTTGACAATACAATCCATCACTACAAATGCGTGAAATCAATAATTAATTACTTTCAGAGGCGGCCAGTGGCGACGACACAACTCTGAATAAAAAGTAATACATTACATGTTCTGTACGCGACTGGTGAATTGTAATTCAGATATATCTTAAATTAATTTATATCTGACATTTCACCAGAACATTCAACCCTAGCATGACTGTGCGTGATAAAATATATCGACACCACGATATTATATCGATTTTACGAGCATCACCAAATTAACACGTTATATGATATGATAAATGAAATAAATCGGATATTTTTATCATATTTTGAAAGTTGGATGTCGATAAATCGCTGTATCGCGTTTCGAAGTCATGCTAGCCTGGCTGGTTAAACTAAAAACAGATCTCAATTGGAAATGGGATAAAAGTTTGAAGGACAAAGACAAATAATAAACAGGGCCAATAAGATTCTCAGTCGGTACAAAGACCTCTCTCTGACTGATGCTATTAAATAGGCTTGCCAAATCCGTGTTGGTGATTTCAAACCGAACTCAGGATTCAGGATTATAATTAAGATTAAAACTTATTTAATTTATTCAGTTGATTCCATCATCTAACAAACAATAGAATTCATATCCGAACCTATTGTTTGTTCGTTTGAATAAAGATGGTTTGGAGTTCTTAAATAAGTTTTATTGATTATTTTAAGTATACCTACACCTACTGTTAACAGTTTTGTTAGAAGTATTTCTGTATAATCTTTTTATTTATTAGTTTCTATTAAATTATCTAACACAATAGCCTTTCGTATCTAGGTAAATCAAGCAAATAAATCCAAATCCGGTAGTAATTTTGTAATCAAATATCCTTTGTTTTATTCCCGTTTATAAGGATTATCTTCACCAAATTTCACCTAAATTTTAAAGATTTAGGTGAAATTTGGTGAAGATAATCCTATTTCATACAAACAAAAAAACTCTGTTATATTACTGTTTGTTTCTCAAATAAAAATAAAATAAAAATATAAGTATACATAATACAGATTACTAGATATAGTTAACCAAAAAAATACAACAATATTGTACTGTAATGCCTCTAAAACTCTGTAATATAAAATTTGAATAAATCAGTTTAATATTGTAATAGCTCAACAAAACATTTGAATATAAAACTGAAATCCAAAGACAACGAAAAATATTCCACGCAATTACTAGACAATGCGTAAAAACCTTGAAATTAGTTTTATAAACAATCGCTTGATACGCAGACAATATCAGTAAGGCTTGGCTTGGCTTCGAGGGACTCAACACGAAGGGATGTTGACGAGGGTCCACCTTATTGAGATGTCTCGAACGCGCCCTGTCTACTCAATATATATCAACCTTTATACTCACAATTTATTAAAGAGAAAGGCGAATAAACTTTATAGTTAGTATATAAACTTGATATTTTATTAACTGTGCAACTGACAGAATTGCGATACCTTTGGCGGGATTGATAATGAAAACGTTTACCTTCATAAGTGACTTCAAAAAGAAGAGGTTGTCTTATTGGAATGTTTTAAAATCATTTGCAAGGCAATTCTTTGAAATGTTTTAAGTATTCAAAATGGTCAACTTGGCTTGGCCCTAAAGCTATAACCATGTTCATTTTATCCATCTGAACAATAAATAACATCTCATTGTTTCAAACGTGTAATTATTCTAAAGGAGACACATGGATTCATTAATCCATTGACATTACACCGCTCTGTTTATTAATTAGAGGAGGTTAATTTATATCAATAAGCCTATTTCACTATCTTCAAGTAATGTTCCGAGACTACTCACATGTTTTGTCTTTGTCACTTGATATATAGTAAGAAAGAGACAAAACTAACTTTACTTGGTGAGTAACTTGAAGGTCGTAAAATAGGCCCTTAATCTTACTTTCCAAATCTTTACTTTATTACATATGAAATGTGAGTATGTATGTAGTGTAGTGTAGTGACACATATGTATGTGTATAAGAAATAAACACACATACATATGTGTGTTTATGTCTTATGATTACACTTCACTACTCAACGGTCATCTTGAAATTTTTCCACTTTTTGCTGGAAGTGCGTAATAGGTTACTTTTATCCCCAAATTATTGCGGGGTCAGTAAATAAAGGTCTTGTAAGTAAAACTGGGTGACACAGTATGTATATACATATAGTGCGTAGACCTCTGTGCAAAGCAAATACCTTTTATACTTAAAATCAAATCTTAATTTGCATTACTTTGAATTCGCAATACAAAATATTTGATTAAATCAAATAAGTAATTTATTCATTCAACAAAATAAAAACTAAAAATATTTTTTTATATTCAACATACCTAAGTCATAATATTATCATACATGCAAAAGTAATTAATAAACCTCTTTGATGTTACTTAAAACATCGAAAACATGTTCACATTTAAATCAAAAATTTTTATTTGAAAAAATGTTTTTAAAATACTTGTATACATGTGTCTATAGGTACACAATTTCTCGTATTTTGTATCAGCATTATTTACTCATTATCACGACGAGAGTGAGTAAGTAAACATCCCTTTGATTTCGACCTTAAATGTCAGAAATGGCGGGAATTACGGGATTATTTTAATGGCAATCAAGACATAATCCTACACAGGCCGGATTTAACAGGTAACATTGTGTGTTTTTAAAATAAAATACACAGAAATAAAGATTATTTAAATACGCCTTTCTTTTCATAAAAATACCCTTTTAAAAAGAGAATGTTCTTTATGGTAAACCTTTTAAAAATGAAAATGTTCTTTTGTCAAATGTGTTCTAAATTTAAATGATAAAAGTAATTCTAAAATCTTTACTAATCTCAAAGCAGGCTCAGATTTTTCTTAAATTACAAAATCTTTTATGTTTTTTGTATTGAAAGTGTGTTAAAGAATACGTGCTCAAACTGCCCGTTCTTTAAAAAAAAACACAATAAAAAGTGTGCTGATGGACACATTTTTAATATAACAAGTGAAATAACTTATTAGCCTTATCACGGATTAAATCATTATGATGATACTTAAGCCTTTTTTAAGACTAAGGACCTATTTCACGACCTTCAAGTAAAGTTACTCACCAAGTAAAGTTAGTTTTGTTTCTTTCTTACTTTATAACAAGTGACAAAGACAAAAC
The DNA here is from genome assembly GCA_958496195.1 of Timandra comae. Classification (NCBI taxonomy): domain Eukaryota; kingdom Metazoa; phylum Arthropoda; class Insecta; order Lepidoptera; family Geometridae; genus Timandra; species Timandra comae. The sequence goes on along the minus strand of OY292361.1, from coordinate 849,083 downwards.
TTGTGAGTAACTACTCGGAACCTTACTTGAAGATCGTGAAATAGGTCCTAAATCGTAACTTATTAAAGTACACAAAGTCAATGACATAAATCATTTAGTCTCATTCCAAATCCAACGTCCAAAACAGTTACAATACAAACATAAAATCAGTACAACAGACAGTCAAACATACGACTGTTATTCAATTACGGTTCCCAATCGCTTCCTACTGGAATACTCTCATGTAATACTGGCATTGCACGATCCGGCTAATAGGATAGCATTGCATATAGCACCTGTAGCCAGCTAGCTAGCTAGTGAGCTAATATAGCGTATGTCGGGCCAGTATCGGATGTAGCATAACTGAGTTTACCACACAACTAGTGGAGTGGAAATGTATCTGGATTCTGGACTATATTTACGTTTACTGCTAGGCTAGCATGACTTCGAAAACGCGATAGATACAGCGATTTATTGACATCCAACTGTCAAAATTTGATAGAAATGCCCGCCATATTTAATTTTATCAAATCGTACTACGCCATATTCATTTGGTCATGCTCGCGAAATCGATATTATTTCGTGGTGTCTATATCATTTATCACGCACAGTCATGCTAGGCAGGCTGGTCTGTATAGTTGTGCGAGTTAGTATATGATAGGAGCAACAATATTGCGAAGGCAGCTCTGTCACTGAAACTCGGAAGAGTGTTTTGAGAGAAGAGAGTTTTCTCAAAGTGTGTTGATGATATTCAACTCGAGCCATATTTGGGCCATAGCAATTGCTTGGCATGAGAGTCGAAGCGAAGCCCTAACAGGCACATGTCACTGGACCGTAGACAGTAAAATCATTTTATTAGGGACCCTATCTACATATATTGAATTTATCTTGTACTAGCAGCGCCCCACGGTTTCACTCGCGTAGTTCCCGTTCCTGTGGGAATTTCGGAATAAAAAGTATCCTGTGTTTTTGACCATAAGCTACCCCTGTACCAAATTTCAAGTCAATCGGTTCAGTAGTTTAGCCGTTAAAAGGTAACAGACAGACAGACAGAGTTACTTTCGCATTTATAATATTAGTAGGGGTTAGTAGGGATTATAGCCACATCGTTATACATAAAAGTCTCAGTCTCAATCAAAATGACATCATAAAAGTTAAAACATCAGCAATTGCCTTCTTATTGAAGTTTTTCTGAACTCACTTCAACACAATGTTAGTTATAAATGTAATCCGTTTCTCGAGCGCTCTCATCTCACGTCACAACTAAATGTGTGACAATTCGATTGTACGAGAGTATCTAATCAGGTCTGCGCAGGTGAGATCACCCGCCGTCCTAAGCCCTCGATTCAATTTACGAATTTATTTTCAATTTTCTATTCGACTCAAAGAAATTCCGCCGACGTCCTCTAATAAAGTGCTTTTTATACCGAGATTTCGCTTTCAGTAAACATCTCAAAATATAAATATTAAAGTAACAGTCTTTGAATTTGGAACCGAAATGAAATTAAAGGTTTATGGCTCTTTAATAGAACGGAATCACTTATTTGAAAAATTTGTAATATCTCGTGGAATTTTCTACTATTAAATGTGGTAGGTTGGTACTCTAAGTTCATTGGTAACTTAATTGAAAACTCCCTTATATACTGAACAAGCGTTCCGTTCCGTGAGCTGTGTGTTGATAAATCAGTCAGTCAGTCAGTAATGATGCCTTTATATACACAAAAGATAAAAGTGATACTTATAAAAACTAATTTCTTTTGGACTAATAAATATGGGCATAAAATAAACAAGCTTTTATAAGCACAAAAGTACTAATCTAATTGTATAATACTAATGAAGCAATGAATGCGATACAGCGGGCGCGGACGTAACAAGAAGGCAAATAATAGAGAACAAATGGAATTTATTCAGAAGCCGAATGAAATGCAAATAGCTAGGACTTTACAATTTATTTCGGTCATTACAATCCAACAAAGAACATATTATAGCACGGTATATTTGTTATGAAAATGTATTATTATGTAGATTAATTAAGGAATTTTAAAAATACATTTTATGAATGTACAAAAATTGTTTGTTATTATTATGTCAGCGTAGCACGCTCGTAGACATTCTACGATAGCACTACGTGATCAAGTTGCTACGAGCTACGGCGTAGTGGGATGTCTAATTATTTTTTGTTTAATTTTATTTAGCAAAGATAAAAGAAAATACTTATACAAATAGCTATTGATTTAAGCTATTGCATAGCTTCCATCGAGGGCCTTGAGCGCGGGGACCGAATCCAGAAATTCCGTAACGAAAAAAAACCTCACGTTTTTATTATTTTTTTATCGAACAATTTTTTTGTAAATTTTCCTTAAAAATTTTTATAGTAATGTTGACAAAGTTTTTATTGTATGAAGTCCCAAGTACGACATCAAAATTTCTAAGGTTAGGATTGCAATACAAAAATAAAAAAAAACAATTAGTTGATAAAATTGCTATGCAATAGCTTTACAGCTTTACTGCGGCAGTCCCCGAGTGCCACAAGTTTTTTTTTATTACTTGTCAATCCAGTCAACAAACGATGCAACTGAGATCAAAGTTACTTACACTTACGGCCTGTTTCACCATCTTCAAGTAACGTTCCGAGTAGCTACTTACATGTTTTGTCTTTGTCACTTGACATAAAGTAAGAAAGAGAAACAAAACTAATTTTACTTGGTGAGTAACCTTACTTGAAGGTCATGAAATATGCCTATAGACTTGTTTCTTTACATCGTTTTAATTAAGATTAATTACATTAAAAAATACACTAAGAAAAAAAAACATTTTAGATAAATGTTTTAAAAATATACAAAAAGCAGTTTTAGATACAAGTATTGCAAAAAACAAACTAAAACGGTTCAAAGACTAACAAAAATAGAAACAACATTTTCAATAACATTTTGCCTTCACTAAAAGCTTTTTTAGTTGTACCTTATACCTATACATGTATAAACCTATTTAGAACGTACGTATGTACGTGGAAGCTTTTTACTTTTGTAGTGCTACCATATATATGTCGTAGTCATCTGGTTGAATGTGCTATTTAATTGAATGACTAACATAATATAATCATTCACTACATCATCTCATTATAGTAACTGACCACTAACTAAGTTCGAAACTTGTATCTATATCAGAAACTACGCACACACTCATTCTCACACATACTCATCCAGACCGAGACAAACATTTGTGGTTCACACAAATATTCACCCCGCGCGGGAATCGAACCCGCATTCTTACGGATGGCAGTCCGACATGGTGGCCACTTTGCCATCGAGGTCGTCAATATATAACGTATGTATGTACGTAAACATATAGACTGTACATATGTATGTACGTTGGTACTCCGTAAGATACCCGTACATTAGTCACAGCCCGTTACATCGTAATACCGCGAGAGTCGCAGTAAGTGCTCTAACTTAATTATATCTTCGGAAGTAGATTATCGTTAGCCAATTGATATACTGTTATGTGTTTCAATTGTAGGAGGAATTGTGAGTTTGTATAATTGAATGTTGTTGATTAGTTGTGTGTCGTGGTGATCTGTTTGATAATTTAGTAAATATAGATTGTACGGTAATATCTATGGGATAGGTTATATTATATTATAACCTATCAAGGCCTACTTGAATAGACGGGCTACGTGATGACAAAAGTGTGTTTTCAAAACGATGTAGTAGAGTAGTGCCTCTTTGTATTTAGATAATGTATTTAAATTCTCGTGTTACGCCATTATAAAGTCTAATTTTGTGTAAGTTTGGGGCTGTGCCGGGGCACACGGCCGTTGGTTTTAACGTGAAACGTCTGTGTTAGCGAATCGCTTTTAAAGTAAAAGATTGAAATGAAAACATGAAAATTCAATGTCATAACAGCGAGCTGACTATATAAGTGAAATATTCACACCACATTTTTGTTTCTAAGACTAAAAGTTTTTTAATTATTAAGGTACGATGATATATACCTTTTCGTTACGTCAAAAACTTACGGGAACTTGTACATATACTATGCTTTGAAAAAATCTTACCTACCTGACTGTAGATTTAACCTAAGTCCTACAGTAAACGTTTTTTATCGAATAACTTAAAAATAAGTAAATAATACAAACATTACAAAAGAACTTAGCATTTACTTACAAAACCCGATAAAATTACGTTCCCATATTAGCTCAGTTATCTCGCAAGTCTATTAAGGGTGAGTGAAACTTTTTCCATTATTCTTCGCTGCTCCGAACAAAAGGGGGCGCCACATGCGATCCTCAGGGACCCGAGTAACGTATGAAATTCGGTCACATAAGGGGCTATTTCTTTTTGACTTTTTAAATGAGTATGGGACCATTTATTTTTGTCTTTTTTTAATGTTTTATAAAGAGTAAATTCAAATGGTTACGTTAACTTATTTATTACAAAGAAGGTAGTGTTTGATTGGATGTGGAATTAATTATATGGTACCTAGATAGTATTTTGGAACTTGCTTTAGTGGAATTCTCTTCGTAATTGATGTTTTTGTCTACAGCCATGACATAATCAATCAGTCTATCAATTTCATATAGCAACTGACTCCTAACTAGGATTATTACCTTCTGTGTATTTACCTGCTGTCTATGTTATCAGTAACTAGGCACACATAAATAAACAGATCCAGACCACGATAAAGATTTGTGAATTAATTAACTACCTCGCACCAGAATCGAATCTGCAGCTCTTACCCTCGCAGTGACCACTATGTCATTTGCGTCATATACAATTAAAATCATCCCACGTGTTAGGCTAGATTTATACGTGTCCCAAATTTTAATTAATTACATTCGGTTGTTGTTAGTATATAAATAACAAACGGTGAAATCATTATAAAAGCCTTCGTATTTACAATCACGTACAATTTATTCTTTGTATAAATGGGCAGACAGACGTATTATAACTGTGAAATAAATTTAATTAAGATATTATGAAAATAACTTATTTATTTATTTAATGACCAACATAATATCCTTACTAATATTATAAATTACTAATTACTATTACTAATTGCTAATATTATTAATGCGAAAGTAACATGTCAGTCTGTTACCTTTTCACGGTTAAACTACTGAACCGATTGACTTGAAATTTGGTACAGGGGTAGCTTATGGTCCGAGAAAGAACATAGGATACTTTTATCCCGAAATTCCCACGGGATCGGGAACTACGCGGGTGAAACCGCGGGCCACAGCTAGTAGGATATAATTTTAAATTACATTATCTTTACTAATATTAAATGCATAAGTAAATGTCTATCGCACTTTCAAGCCAAAACTACTGGAACGATTTTAGTGGAATTTGATACCAAGATAACTAGAGTTTAGGAAAGGACATAGACCATTATTTATCCCATATTTCTCACGGGATTTACGCGGGTGAAACCGCAGGGAACCGCTAGTATAGTTATTAAAGTTACTACGTCAGCCATTGTTGAGTTATTCTAAAGAAGTCATCTTTATATCAGGAGACTTCAACATCCTACTTCAATTAAAAATAACGAAGACACTTCAATCAGTATTCAAAATTTAGGACTCTTTAATCAAATTTTGAATTAAATATAAGCCAAGTCTTGCAAATTTCAATATGTATTTTAAGTATTTTATTTAATAACAAAAGGAAAAGCTCATTGGTATTTAATAATAATTGATTGCTGCAAAAAGAAAGGGACCTTTTGGGAATCATAGAATAAATAAATACTTATATTAAGTATCTTACACATATAATTTAACTCATTGTTACATTCAAAATGTTTACATCAAAATTCAAAACAATTCACACGTCGATATCTTTGATTTACACGAACACTACACATTGAAATAAAACACTTAAACGGATTTTTGTCGAAACGTCAGAAAATGTAAAACAAAATACAACCACGACAAAAATCCGTTTAAGAGTTTTATTTCAATTGACACGTCCTTGAAAAATAACAATAAACTTTTCTTTCAACGTAAACAAAAGCTTATTAATTACTTAATCTAAGTACCATTAAACCCGTTAAACATTTTCAATTTTATTGTTTCGAATTCTCTCAAACTTTTCTCAAGTCAAACGGAACTTTATAATGTTTAAGTAAGGGAATCGAGTTATTACTTTAACTCGTGTTAGGTTCGTTCCCACCTGAAGTTTTGAAGGAAAAATTGAAACTAAAAAGTCTGCATAATGAAGACTTAGTGAAAGAGGTTTTACATAATAGGTTTTTGTAGTTGAGTGAATTTAATATTTAATGAAACATATATTTTTATTATCCGTCCGACAAAGGTGTTTTCTTTTTTTAAGGTTGCTAAAAATATTACTTTATTATTTAAGCATTTTAATCACTATGGCCGAGATAAACATTTAATAGAAAATATACGCGTATTTATGTAGTATATCCCTCTAGTTCGTTACGAGTAGCTACAAAAATCTACAGTTGTAACATAACATAACATAATCATTCACTACATCATCTCATTATAGCAACTGACCCCTAAGTTCGTAACTTGTAATTAGGGTATCGGAAACTATGCACACACACACCCAGACCGAGACAGACATTTGTGGTTCACACAAATATTCACCCCGCACGGGAATCGAACCCGCAACTCTACGGATGGCAATTCGGCATGGTGACCACTCTGCCACCGAGGTCGACATCGAGTTAGTTTAACCAAGTCTAATTACAAAAATTACTCAATACTAGTTCACCCCATAAACTGGTTACAAACTCAATTAAAATAACCAAAACTGTAAAACAAGTAGTAAATATATTACTATCCAAATGTAGTGTTAATACTTTAATAGTATTTGTGTTCATACCTCGGTCGGGTCCATTTGAATCTGCAAACAGTGGCATACGGCGGGCGGTCACTTGTGAATAATTTACCGACCAATGTTTTCTTCGTAAAACAAAATATAACCACGACAAAAATCCGTTTAAGTGTTTTATTTCAAAATTTCTTGTTTTATGACGAAAAAGTAATTTTTAGAAGTAAGATATAAGAAAAAGATTTTCACTGTTAGTGAGCTTTACTATCAACTATTAACATTAACAACAATTTATAAGTACAAATTAAACTGCCTTTACTATGATTTTTCTTGGCCAATCACATAAATAAGATAACATAACATAATCATTTACTATATCATCTCATTATAGTAACTGACCCCTAAGTTCTGAACATGTATCTAGGCTAGGGTATCAGAAACTACGCACACACTCAATCACACACAGACACCTAGACCGAGACAAACATTTGGGGTTCACACAAATATTAAGCCTTCACGGGAATCGAACCCGCAACCTAATAATAATAGATAAGAACAAAGAACTCTAAATGTAAAACACTGATAGGCCTACTTGATACACTTCAGTTAATTAACCTTTCATTAAACCGACCCCCACCAAGCGCTAAATGTCCAAAACCGCGACTAACACTTGACATTAAAAGTACTTTAAAAGTTCAAAGAGCTTTTGACATTATAGTTTATTATTGTTGTAAGGAAAAATGCATATTTTTTACTTTTATTGGAGGAAAAAACGTGTGGTTTGACTTAATTTGTTATTTAAGTTAAACCAATCTATCTTATCGCTTTTAACTTTCACGAGCTGAAGTCATAGTTTGCACACAGGTTTTATCCCGTTTAAAACATTAAAAATGAATTACAGGATATACTGACCGTGATCACGACGAAACTGTCTTATCTCAGTACCTATATTTTCCTATAAATGAAAATGAAATTTTATTACGCACTAATAGTACTATAAAAATCTACAACAAATATCAATCATTTAGTCCAAATAAATATTTACTCTAATAACTACAGGTGTAGGCACACAAATACGAACCAGACTACAATTTATTACAATTTAATGTTCGCCGCGTAAACTGATTGAATATCAGACCTATTTCATCAATATAGCCTTTCACACAATGTAAATAAAGGCTAAAATCCCCTGTAAATCGAACAGGAATACAGGGTATCAACTGGCAATTCTTTTGACATTGCTTTAGATGCGTGAAATATGACGCTTATCCGATATATTGTATCGTAATTTTGAAATATTGTAGCTATTTAGTAAGATATTATGTATTCAAACGTTTTTATATTATTACATAAGTACATATTATTGAATGAGTTCATTGCCACAGAACATTTAGTAAAAAAAAAAAAAGGTAGCACTCCGGGAGTGCCGGCAGAAGTGAAAACTTCAATATTAACGTTGTGTTTAATTATAAGTATAAAAGTACTATCATTTATGAGGTAGAATACAATGTTTATTTATTGCGCTATCGTACACAAATATGACAATTTATATGTTGTTATTTATAATATTATATCGTTATTTATATATGGATCTTACGCTTTTTCGATCGGCATCACGTGACCCTGACGCGAGTTTGAAAGTTTTTACCCATACAAAAAAAGTGCTCAGCGCCGCTAAAGAAGTTTTCACTTCAAAAATGGTTTGATTTCTCAATTTGGTTCAAGCTGACGCCGTCTGAGAATTATTGGATCGGGTTTTTACTAAAGAGGATAACTACATTATACAATAACATTTAATAACTATAATTATGTTAAATGTCACCATAGTTCTGAACACTTACGAAAAAACAAATACCAACTTATAATATTTCACTATCACTACTTAAATATTCAAATCAACCAACAAAATAGATTTAAAAACATTATTTTCACCCATTTCATAACAATTTTCATACAATACAGTACTCGCAACTCCGTGAACCGAGTGTAATTATGCAGTGTATACACGGGCGTCTCCAGGCGTCTTTATCGGGAGGTGGTCTCGCGTGTGTACACCACATTAGTTGGCGAATTCCTACGCCCCGCTGTCACCACTGATCGATGTACCCTGATTGCAGGTAGGAAGAAAACATTAAGAGAATATAAAATTGTGTTTTAAGGTAGTAAGGAACATTGGTAGGTAGAAAGAAAAAGATTTTTTTTGTTAATATTTTCTTGTAATTATTCAATAATTAACATCATAAAATTCCATTCAAAAACTTAAGCGTTTTCTCCCTTTAAGCGAAAAGACACATCTCATGTTATAAAAAATAATTTCTTGCTAAAATTCATAAATCGTTTGTTCAGTTTAGGCCTCAAAAAAGCACTTATTAATATGAAAGAGCTTACAAAAAATGACATAAGATTAATTAATTTACAAATAACAACAAATTGTTTTCACATCAGGGATGTTCCCTGCCCATTAACCTTAAACACATTGTGTATCTACCACCAGCCAATCAGACAACCTATGTCTATTTTAAAAGCTTTTTCATCATTCAAAGCACATATTTTTATTTATTCATGTGATTTTAAAATGAAAAATAACGCTAAGTAAACATTTACAAACCGGGCCGTAGCTTTAATTTCAGTATGAAAGTTAACAGAAAACAAGATAAACGTTCATGAATTACTGAAAAATAATTGCGAAGATCAAAGAACATACTGATACAGAAATAATTAATTTTTAAATTGAAATTATAATGATATGGAATATCAAAAAGTTTGTTCTAAGAAAACCTTATTGAGCAATGAATTTTTGTTTTTACAAACAAAGCTTGATGTTTGTATTTTCTTTTACTACTTAGTTATAATCTACTAAGAGAATGAACCCAAAGATTGTCTAAGTAATCTAATTTAGTATCTATTAGACACTAGTAGTAGTAATACTATCTGACCCGGTGAACATTGTACCGCCAATAAAAGTTATGAGGCTTTTTCTTTTAAATAAAACAAGATCAGTCATCTTTTTAGATTTTAACACCTTTAAAACTCTACTATCCAAATCAGTTCATCTGTTTTAGAATTTATATGAAACTCAAAAACGTCAATTCTTTTACTCGTAAATGAGGTATACTTTGTTAAATAACAAGTACTTATATTACTTTTTGTTTTCCATTAAACTGTTTAAGTTACCTACTTATAAAGCACATATCGAATTAAATTATGTACATTTATGAATATGAAATAAGTCAACACGGGCAGCGTGTGTCCTCACCGTCCTAAACAAACAACTAGTCAACCGTTTGAACTTACAGACAAACAAACTTCCAGTCTGTTTGGGCCACCTAATATTGGCACGAAAGAAAACAATTTAAATCACGAACACTTATTTTAGTAGGTATATTAAAAGAATAGAGAGAAGAAAAAAAAATGTAGATTAGATGTAGGCACATAGGTTTACGTTACATTCAAAAACCAAATGTTGTATAATTTTGTTATATTCTATTTTTAAGTGGATGTAATGTGTTTTGTGCTAAATAAAATAATAATAAAAATAATAATAAGAGAAAGATTCGTACTTTGTTGGCAATAGATCGAAATAGTTTCTTATATTTGGGTGTAATAATATTTATAACCAAATAAAATTAACCAAATACGATCATGTACTGTGTAAATTATATCATGCTCAATACATATCAAATTTCTGTCGAAAAATAATAAACAAAATCCAGTTAGGAAACAGGGTCATTATGACCCTACTTTATAATATCAAGGTAAACAAATTAATTTCTAATTTCACTTTATTCATCTAAAAATAAGTACAAAATTGGTTACAAACAGTATAATTTTAATCACAGGGAGACACTAATTAGTATTGAATTAAAATTGTAATTTTAATTCATTAGCATTCGCTCTCGTGTAAAATTGATACCTAACCTTTTGTACGGGTCGAGTAACACTTTGAAACATTTTATAATAATTTTACTTCAAAACACATAACCTGGACAATATAAACTGTTGATGAGTGAACATTGTTCTAGTGCACTTTGCACATTTCTAGTTGAAACAAAGAGACCGCGGAAAAACGCGAATGCTGAAAATTAATGCACGGAAAAAAACGATTTCGCGGAAACCTTCTAACAAACCTATTTAACTAAGTTGGGAATACATGTTTATGGTGTTTTATAGATTTAATATACTTGATTAAACTTATAATTTTTTAAAATTCAAAATTTTCACGCAGGACCGTGTCAACATCCGAAATATGGCCTCGTTAGTTCAGTTGATACAGGGCGTGCTACGATTTGGTATGGTCTTGGGTTCAAATTGCAGCTCAGTTTTAGAAACATTAAATGTAGAATGTGTTACGTACATATAGTTTTTTGTTTTTTATCAACCTGTGAGAGACCTTTGTCCAGCAGTGGGAGCAGGAGGAAGCTTTTTTTACATTCAAAAATACAAATTTCTTTTTCTTTTTTTTAACCCACATCGTCCCACTGCTTTTCTTAATCGAAGAATATTGAGATAAGTTTTTTTTTAGTACTCACAACCAACATAGCAGACCCGTGAATTTTTTCATAAGAATAACTTAACTCTACCGAGGGATGTTACTTTATCCTCTTCATCAAATTTATAAACTCGCAACGAATTTTTTTATATATTCTTTAGTCACAATTTTTCTAAGGATCCTTTTAATATTAAATAAATTCAGTACAGCGATCTTTATGTTTCAATTATATTAAAATTTGTTTAGTGTATATGAAGCGATGTGATACATATTAATAAATGTGCCGGTGTAACTATATCTGCTCGCTGTATATATTTATTTATTTATTTATACTTCTGTACATTATATCCTTATACATAGAGGGCTTAATACTAAGCACCTATATCATCATTGTAATAGAGGCTTTTTATAGTGTAGTCTTTTACTTATAATTATTTAATTCCTATATTAATATTCCCACATTTTTCTAACATTTTACAAAAATCTTCTACAACACATGGGTTTTATATTTCACGTTTTCTTTAATAAAATCTTGAACGAGGCGGTTCGAAATCAACATTTCCTGACTTCCTCAGTCAGAGAAGGCTTTGAAAACCTGTCGAGTGTTACCGAAGAGGTTTCATTCCTCCATGTTTCCGGCGAAACGTCGATAGCTGTTGGTGTTGACATGGATTCCGAATTCAAATATGTACTCTTTGAAATTGTACTGGCTGGAAATAATTCTTCTATTCTTTTTATGAAAACTGTATTTAACTGTTACGTGGTGGCTTTGATTAATTTAATCGTATTCAGCAGCGGTTATTACATCCATCTTTCTTATCAAATACGTAATATCTAATTAAATATTAAAATTGTCTGTATATTTGACTGAACTAATGTTATTTTATTTTATAAAATTCCCGTAGCAAAAAACTTTGCTTCGACAAAGACAACACTTCGAAAGCACTCAAATAAATAAATTGTTGTTTTAAATAGAAGTTGTAAACCGGAATACTTTTGGTTCCGCTTTTGAGAGTAAGAAAATAATGTTTTTGTTTTTTAGACGAAATATTAAGTAGGTAATTTAAAATATTCGTTGTTGAGCGCTTTGTGTTAATAGTTATATCTGAGACCGAAACACACAATAATTGATTTAATAAAAGAAACGTACGACCTAGATACGATATTAATTATTTCAATAGACATACGTACAAGTAATCTAATCGAGCTGTTTATCCCTCAGTGAGCTTAGCCACAAACGGAGGCTTAGAAAAGGAAAAACAGAATTCAATGCGCTTTATTAATTAAAAATAAATGATGATGCTCCCATTTCTTTCATAGCTTTAATTTATTTATCTTTAGTATTTAATTTACTTTGAGACAGAGGAAGGCAGAAAAATCTGTGTTTGAAAGGATTATGTATTAGAATGGCTGTGCACAATTTAAAATTTCTTTTTTGTAGTGTCCGTTAGTGACTCGAAAAAAACCACTCAATAAATAAGGCATAAAATGTTCAAATAACCACAATTTTAAAAGAAATTAAAAAAAACATGCCTCGTTGGGTATGTATGTGTTGCCACAATATAACACATGCTGACTGACCCAAGATGGATGCGAAGTGTGAGGTCAGCACTGATACATTGCAACCCGACACGTGATACTACTGAGAATTTATAGTTCTACACCCATACATAGATACATACTCTACTCAACAATGTATAGGAAACAAGCTAATTACTTCAATCTATTTGTGAAAACCTTAGGTGAAAACCGAAAATACTGGCCACTAATATTTATAAAAGTAGCATAACAAATTTAATCGAAATTCAAAATGTTTCACTTATAAACTGTCGCATCTAGGAAAAATGAATACTCTTAAAAAATCACTGGCCACTAACATTCATAAATGTAAGCTAAAGAAAAGCTAGAAACAAAATTCGAAATTCAAAACATGACAACAAAGAAGTCTGTCACATGATCACATCTAGGATATAAAAAAGTTTAATTAAAAACATAATATTAAAAAAAAACATAAAATACCCTCGTGAGTGAGTACATTGTTTATCTAGAAAATTACTGCAACAATGTCACACCAATCGTTGCAGCAAATTGAATTTGAAAGCTATCTAGTTCTAATGAAGCGATAAGGGCCACATGACGGCATACACCTACGCTGAGTGCTAAAGTTTGAAGGCCAATCGCCCATTGGCTTAGGTAAAGACAAATGTTTGTGCTTCGGTCTTAATTGTTTGCGATTGTATACATTTAATGACACTTTCGATACAAAAAGGAGTTCAAAGCAATATAAGGAGAGTAGAGGTAGAGTTAATGTAGAACTAGCGGTGCCTTGCAGTTTTACTCGCGTTGTTTTTCCGTAGCGGATACCTACATCTTATTAACTAAACTTTGTGTCAAATTTCAGCGCAATCCGTCCAGAGGTAGGATTTGTGTTTTGGTAGATCAGTCAGTCAATCAGTAACGGCTGCCTTTTATATGTACAAATTTATATAGAACTATTTATACACAATGATTATAAAATGTATCCATTAATTTAACTAGAAGTTAGACCATGGGATCTATAAATTAATTTGGATTTAACTCCGAACCAGACGGTTTTAGCGTGTTGAACTAAAATTACAATTTGCAACGCATTTGTAATTTGCATTTAGCGCTAATTAGCAAAATGTTGCCAGCGACAACGTTAATTGTGCTGCTGGCAACCCTAACCACGGGTTTAGGGCTGTCAACATTAAGACAAAGTTTTATGTGTATTTATTTACACAAATCAGGGAATACAAATTGAAGAAAAACATTTATTTTTAGAGCTTGATAGGTTACATATAGTCCTGTTAACCTAAGTCTAGAATGTACTATTTGGCAAAATTTTATGAACAATAATGAGCTTTTGTTCGGGCTAGACTTGAGGCCTTTGGTGGGGAAAAGATAAACTGATGACGACGAATGAACATTTTAATAAACATAGCTGCTAATATTACTTTTTCTTCTTAGCGTGTCGACTCATATTTTTGCGCTATCAGTGGCCTTGTAAAGGTCCTCGCGTGTGCAGGTGTAGGGACACGCACTGCAAGTTAAGAAATGAGCCATAGTTCATATTCTATGGCTAATATTACTGGCATCGAAACCGACCATGGTCCTAATGCATAATCCAAACAAATAATTCCATTACTTATAAATCCACAACGAATGAGTATATTTAGCGTCAAGTTGAGCGCCGCCACACGTCTTCATTAGCGGGTAATGCGCTACGTCGACGCGCCTCGCCCTGCGCCCTCCAACCATCCACCATCAGACTCCAATGAACCGAATAATACCGTGAATTATACGAATACTTGTGTGATTGAGACGAATGGGTAAGATGACTTGTTTTTTTATCAATTTTTATACAAATTTGTCGTTTTTGCATGGTCGTTGCTTCTTTGAATTAATGAGTTTAAATATGTTGAAATGAATTGAAGCGAGGCCTATTGTCTTGGGAAACTACAGACTTATTGTAACTTTATGTAAAAATAAACTTCTTAAACGAATAAATTCGTGGTTTTTATTTTACATTTCCAACGTTTTGGGATTCGTAGCAGAATGTATGGATCACGTTTTTTCTTCTTCCAAACCTTTATCCGTTTATCCCATCTTATTAAGGCCGATTTGCTGCCATTAGACCTCCACGATACAGACACGTGATACAAATTCAATGTTACAAACAGCGTATACGATCACGTCATAATTTTGAGCAGAAAAATAATATGAAACTAAGGATCTATTTCACGACCTTCAAGTAAAGTTACTCATCAGGTAAAGTTAGTATCTCTTTCTTACTTTATATCAAGAGACAAAACATTTGAGTAGCTCGGAACGTAACTTGAAGATGGTGAAATAAACCTACACTTAGGGTTCATCTACAAGTAATGTTCCGAAATAAAAAAAAACTAAATCTAATATATTTATAAAAATATGAAACTAAACCGAGAACCCTAGATTATTATCACCATCTACACAGGAACACAGGGCGCTCACTCGCCAAATGCACTCAGTTATGTAAGCCGTTAGCGCTGTAGCCAGCGTAAAGCGACGTACAAGCTAAACCGCTGGATTTATTATCAACCGCTCAGACCATAGAGTATGCTTTATCTAGCGGCTACAGTGATTAACGTTTATGAGCCTTATTTAGTACGAAATATTTGAGACTTTTGAATAAATTAAAGGGATTAAATTTGAGACTAATTCAATCTTGTTTCCGAATATAAAAATTGATAGTGTAGTGGTAGAGCAAAACTGATGTATCGTAGTTTGAAAATAGGTTGGAAAAACCGCGAAAGTAATGCGATATCAGTCTATCACAAAATATCGACGAGAAAGAAGTATGTAGTAAGTAACTCAAGTCACTACGAGTACGTGCGGTGAGTAAGAAACTAACCGAAAATAAGTACCTAAGTTCGGAAAACAGAATCTAAGAACAATTATGAACTCTTTTAATCCAAACTTTCGTAGCTAGTACACAAGATTATGATTTCTTCACAAATACATTGAATACCAAAATCAAATTATTTATATAAAATCTTAATATTTAAAATACTTATGTTGAAAAAAATACAGTAACCATTTAATATTCGCGCTTAATGAAGAAACCTACTAAATATTCATCAAAGTTTGAAGTCTTGATTTAACAGACGCAACCAACTTTGTTTCATACATAAATTATCTATTAGATATGCTAAACATTAGGTATTGTAATAGAGAATCTAATTATTACTTTGTATTACAAGTTCATAAATTTTCCACCAAATTTTCTAGGTTTGTAATTATTTAGTATTTACTTATCACTCTGTAAGATTCCCCTGTAGGTTCTCTCAATGATGATATTATTAAAGTGAGGAGGAATAGGTACAATCACCACGCCTGACCCATGCATGTTAATGATCGCAAACTCGAGCCATGTTTGTGAATGGCAAACAGTTATCGTGAATTATAAGCACTGAAATTGTCACTGTTTAAGTGATGTCTACCACGTATCACAAATGTTTATCCGTGATCATATCGCAACTGCGTTGACATATTGGGAACTCGACATAAATGTTTTGTAATAACATAACATAATCATTAAATACATCATCTCATTACAGTAACTGACCTCTAACTAAGTTTGAAATTTGTATCTAGGGTATCAGAAACTACGCACACACTCATTCACAAATACAAAGTAAATACATATCCGGAAATCATTAGAAATTTCACTCAAAAAAAAAGATACGACGTCTTTCGTTTTTAAAATATAAAAATATATACTGAATAATACATATATTTTGAATTATTACCCATTATTTAGTTAAATGCTTACTCGAAGTAAGAGATTTCATTTATTGTAAAGTATTTCGAAGACCTCTCCATACTATTCATGATTCACATTAAACCCGTACGAGTGCCATTGACGTAAAGAGTTCTCAGTACTGAGGTAATATTCTAGTAACTGTCGCGTACGAATAACAACAAATGAATTACAATTGAATTGTTTATACAGATTTTATTGTAAAAAGATTGAGTTTTATCGGTTTTGCTGGTGATTTGATGTCAAAACCAGCGTGTATTTACTGTGGAGTCAGTAAAATAACTTAGAACTCTTTAATACTGATATATCTTAATACTAATATATCTGATTAAGGCTATCAATTCAATATTACTTTCTCAGCTCATTCAAGGTCCCATTGCTAGGCAAAAGTTCTGCAGTCACTGATAATAAGAGTAGGTAATGTGAAGAAGAAGTAGCACTAACACCACCCTTGCCTTGTGCGTGTTGATCGCCAATCCGAGCAATGTTAGTAAAATTGCAAGAAAGTGAGGAAAAACACCTCGATCTACGATCTCGAACACTAAAACATTTTTTGTAATTTACAATAGCGACGAAGACAATTCAAAAGCCATCGTGATACAATAAGTACGTAATACACCCCGCGGTCGTTCGTTAATTAAACTCATACCAACGCGTCATAGTGTTGAGAGCACTGGAAAAATAATTGTGCATTTTGTTATTCGCTTAAAAATGTTGTGAATACGACGTCTGTTTATTGTGCAGAAAATACACTGCAATGAGGGTTTGTAAAGATTTATTCATGTTATTTTTGGCCTCTTATTTATTTTTTTCCTTTTTATTTGACAAAAATTATTATTTTAATCAATTAGTACAAACTAACAGTTATTGAGTTATTGTAGCTAGTTTTTAGAGCAGATTATATTTATTTTACGATTCTTATTTTAATTTATTAAGTAATTATTCATTTTTGTGGCATCCATTTACACGAATCAAAAAGAATAAAAAGTATACCTACTCAATATGAAAATCTAAACTGACATATCTGTAAATACGTACTCCAATTTAATTACTATTTTTTGGGATTACAACTAACAGAATATTAACTAAGATAATCACAAATAATCAATAATTCAATTAAAATCCAAAGCTATCCTCCAAGAGTCGAAGAATATAACCCAATGCAATAAAACACTTAAACCGATTTTTGTCGTGGTTGTATTTTGTTTTACATTTTCTAACGTTTCGGATTCTTTACAGAACCCGTGATCACAGAAGACTAAGATAGAAGACGTCTGTACAAAGTTTAAGTGTTTTATTTCAATGTGTAGTGTTCGTGTAAATCAAAGATATCAAAATATAACCCAAGTTTAAAGAGGGGAACAAGGAATTAGACCAAGTGCCTCTGACCCTCGATCAAATTGTTATCACCGCATCTGAAGGGTCCGGGAGGGCTACACTCGAATTAAAGATAATATTGTTTAATTCTATTGTCGGACCGCGGCGTTGTTGGGAAGTGGCTTTAAAAGTTGTCTCAATTTCCGATATTTTTGGGTTTTATTTCTGGTCATATTGAATTGTATGAGTGAATTTGTATACTTATCTCCGCTTAGATTGATCTTAGATTCTATTTTAATTAGGTGTACTTTTTTGAAGATAACGTAATTTACTTGTATAAAACTGAAGTTTTCAGAGATTTTTGGTATCTAAATAATAGCAACGTGTCCAAGCTTTGCACTAGTTCAAATTTTCGCGTAGATTTACTAGAAATGTAGTTTCACATAACCTTTTTTTACCCAAAAGATATATCCTATTAAATTTTCTATACGTTATTCTCAATTTATTGATTTCAAATTTGAAAACAGATATTACGTACTTTTTAGTGCCATAACACTCTCAAGGATGGATACAGTTAATAATGCCTCCTAAGGCATGTCCCTACAAGGCTCCAAGTAAACTAGTTAAGTACGGACACGCTAAGCTAGCTTGGAGTCGGTCAAACGTTTCCGAACTAAATACATCCACCCAGACCGGGTAATTGCATCTCCTAGCCTAGACTAGCTATATAACTAGGTTTAGTGAGACCGTTTGGCTATTGTTATGTTCAGTTTTAGTCAAAAATTAACCAAAAGCTTGTATGTATTTGTATACACTACTAGAGGCGTCTCGGGTTTTCACCCGCGTGGTTCCCGTTCCCGTGGGAATACGGGGATAAAATATAGCCTATGTTACTCAGGGTGAATGTAGCTTTCTTATGGTGAAAGATTTTTTGTAATCGGTTCATTAGTTTTGGAGCCTATTCGTTACAAACAAACAAACAAATCTTTCAACAACAATTACAAAACGAAGGTTCAACGTACGTAAATATTTTTCTTGTAAATACATACACATCAAACACTCAAACCAAAACAAACATGTTGACGCACACAAATGTTTGTCTTGATAGGGAATCGAACCCGTCACCTTTGGCAAAAGTAGCAGGCAAGGTCACACACTACCTACAGGATTATTTGTTAATTTCAGTTATTAATTAAGTGATATGAGAAATTAACAATTTTCATGTTTTCAAATTCAGCGAGTCTAATACTTAAATGATTACTACTACGTGGAATAGATTAATTACAAATTCGTTACAATTTACACGTAGTAAAGATTTAACGTAACGTAATCAACTAATCTATATCTTATTATGTAACTAATGTCTAACGAAGTATATCACCTGAATAAATTATAACATAAACTACGCACACATATACTAGTAAACTAATCGACTTTCTGTTTAGTTATATTGTGAGGGGTAGTACAAAAACTATCAAAATTATGAGGACACGTACCATCGGCTCTAGTACATACATACATAAGTCTGTGGGTAATTAGAACCCCCAAAAGTCTTGATCGTTTTGACTATACATACTCATACATAGCGCAGTATGCACTTATCACAAAGAACTCTCGTTAGAAAGGTAAAGTTATGTAAAACTGTCTACTTACTATTAAAATTCAAGATAACTAATATAGTCCATTGAAATCTTTCATACCCTTCAAATAAAAAATACATTCCTCAAAGGACGCAATTTTATTTTCGGGATGTCAAGAGGGGGTCAGTTTAAAGTTAAATCCCACCAAAAACATTCTGTAAAAAACTAGCCAAGTCTCGATGGAGCTGCTTGTTTATCTCTAAAAAGTAATGAAATCACACAACCAAGTCAAGGCCAAGTCACACAACATTAACTATAATAATAAAGAAATCGCAGTAAGGAACCTTACACTTGGCACGACTTTGTCTAGATTTCATTACTTTTTAGAGATAAACAAGCAGCTCCATCGAGACTTGGCTAGTTTTTTACAGAATGTTTTTGGTGGGATTTCATTTATTTTTGTTGAAACGTGTTTATATTGTTATTTTTATTAGATTTTCTTATTTGACACATTTTTTTTCTTTTTAGGAGTAGTATTTTATTACTAAGCGCCCCGCAATTTCACCCGCGTAGTTCCCGTTCACGTTTCCGTGGGAATTTCGGGATAAAAAGTATCCTATGTGCTTCTCCTGATTCTAAGCTACCTCCCCACTAATTTTCAGCCAAATCAATTCAGCCGTTCTTGAGCTATAAATTCCCGTTCCCAATCCCGTGGGAATTTCGGGATTAAAAGTATTCTATGTTCTTCTCAAGATTTTAAGCTACCTCCCCACCAATTTTCAGCCAAATCAGTTGAGCCGCTCTTGAGTTATAAATTCCCGTTCCCAATCCCGTGGGAATTTCGAGATTAAAGGTATCCTACGTCCTTTTCCTGGTTCTAAGCTACCACCTCACCAATTTTCAGCCCAATCAGTTGAGCCGTTCTTGAGTTATAAATTCCCGTTCCCAATCCCGTGGGAATTTCGGGATTAAAGGTATCCTACGTCCTTTTCCTGGTTCTAAGCTACCACCCCACCAATTTTCAGCCAAATCAATTTAGCCGTTCTTGATTTTTAAATTCCCGTTCCCAATCCCGTGGGAATTTCGGGATTAAAGTTATTCTTTGTCCTTTTCCTGGTTCTAAGCTACCTCCCCACCAATTTCCAGCCAAATCAGTTCAGCCGTTCTTGAGTTACAATTCCCGTTCCCGATCCTGTATAATTCCCGTTCCCGTTCGATTATCCTAGTTTTTATAGTTTTCCCTTTATGTGGCCATTAAACCCTAACTCTGTACCAAATTTCAGCTCTCTAGGTTTATGGGAAGTACTAGTTCTATTTTGATGATCATGAGTGAGTGAGTGAGTGAGTGAGTGAGTGAGTGAGTGAGTGTCTTAAATACGAAACTTTGCATTCGCTTAACTTCGGAACTAAATGACCTACAGACTTGAAATTTTATTTTAAGTATGTGATTGTATAGCTTACTGGATGACGAAAATTTCAGCATTCTGGGCTCATCCGGAGGTTGTCAAATAGGGGCCTGAAAATGCGGCGAAAGGGTTCCTGTAAAGGATGGTACGGCAGTGTTTGCTTCGCGCTCGACTTGGCGGGGGGCACTGCCGTGCCCCCAGATCCAAGTTTGTGGTGTTGCAATCCCAATAATTACAAATGTAACTTTTCAAAGTAGTAATAAAAGACTTTCCAAATCATGAATCAAACACAATTTAAGATTAAAAGTGACTAAATTCTGTTTCAAACATTCAATGCTGTTTAATTTATATCTTGTTTCATTCTAGAAATGTTCCTTCCTGTTCACTCACTTCACTAAGTGGCCAAGAAAAAACCGGTTCGGTTAATCGAATCCCCGAACATGAAGCTTAAGGGAAATCTTTGAGGCTATTAGTTTAATTGATCAATCCCGGCCGGTCCCGATTGGTCCCGGTCCCGGTAAATATCGATACACGTGTACAATTTGCTGATTTCCCAGGAGGAGGTTTCAATTTTTTTATAAAAAGACGTTCAAAGTGTTTTTGTCGTGCTCGTAGGCTGATGTATTGGAGCGGTTTTTTAATGATAGGATGGGAAGTAGACTAGTTTTCTGCTAATAAATTAACTTTCGTATAAAATTAGTTTCCTACGGCTTGGCTTGTGTTGCGTTTTTATATTTTGTAGATTTGGAATCTATATCACGTATAAGTAAGAAGATACCTTTCGTATTTTCATTCCTGATGTTGATTCCAAATTGAGTAAATATCCGTTCCAAAATATCCCATAGTTTTCATCCTTTATTAGATCTTCGATATCACTAAAACGCTTATTTAGTTTTATCAGAACCTAAATGAAATGAAATGAAATGAAATTATTTATTTGTTTGAAGCATGGTAAACAAGTAACAAGTTCTTATAGTTATAGACAGTACAGCATGAAAAGGTATCATATCACACATGAAAAGGTATCATATCCTGTTTTTTTTTATAATGTAAGTATTATTACCGTAGTTTCGAAATCTTCAAAAAAACATGTCCAACCCACTAACAATACCTTATTCATACTGCGTCACAGACACAGGCCTTGAGGCGTCCTCCGTATACTAATCGTCACCTCATTGATCACATCCAGGCAATTCTTTACCCGGATTATCCGGTTTTATCTCCCCGGTGCACGCCGCATAAAACCATATATAAAACCTCCTTTTAATCTTACCAATGTAAACAGAATACATCCGTATAACCGGGTGTCAACCGATCTGAATAACCGGGTGTAAACCGGCCAATGTTTTATTTATTGAGCAACCGGATAAAAATATCAGTTCTTTGTAAACCGGGTGATGAATAGTGACCACGATAGTTCTTTTGTGATGTTCGTCTGTTTCTTTTTCAATTCTAGGTTTCTTTAAGAAAAGGTTTGTATTATCTAGATCTGTTTTATGAAAACTAAGTTCAATATTATTTTTCGTAAATAGGTACTCTAGAATCGACTAGCGTAAGTAATTTAATCAAACTTATGCCTGCTGGAGGGTCCTACAAAAAATCCTTTTCAATTGATCACTGAATCAAGTTATTAAAAGAAAATACAATTTCAATATTTTTTTCTTTACTTGACCTTTTTACAAGTAATAATCCTCAGAAATAATATGAAGAGTTTGATTGATTAAATATATTATTTTTCGGTATATTACCAAGATACGATCTCTCAAGTTTTACCTTGAATTTACCTTAATTTATGATAAAAAAGTTTCGCTTATTTTCAAATTTCGTGGAAAACCACATTTCCACGAAATTTGAAAATCAATCAATTACATACGAACATACGTATATTCTAATGGCATTAGCCGTTTCACTACATAGTATAAAACAAAGTCGCTTTCTCTGTCCCTATGTCGTTATGTCCCTATGTATGCTTCAATCATTAAAACTACGCAACGGATTTTGATGCGGTTTTCAGTAATAGATAGAGTAATTCAATTCAATTTTATCCCCACATTCCCACGGGATCGGGAGCTACGCAGGTAAAACCGCGGGCACAACTAGTATTCTTATAATTCACAAATCAATGTACGATCTTTTAGAAGACTTATAACGTAGGCCTAGCTATCGAGATTATAATTTCATTGTTCGTGACTTCTTTGGTATATAAAAGCTTATATAATCAAGAACTTTGAGAGGTTTTCTTAGTCTTTACATCTCCTGGTCTTCAAATTGATTAATTTGAGGAGCCCTTAAGTTCTCAAATTAATTCGCTGTATAATAAAGTGATCTGTAATTTACAATAGATTTTTATTTTTGAAATTGGGCGTCATTTGAGTGAAGCTTCGTTTACAAACGCTTTATACTATGTCTATTACTGTAATTAATCGTAACAATAAATAGTGGATAGTTCGAGTAAATAACAAAGTTAACTTGTTTACAAAAATCTATGAAGCAAAGCTCTATCTTCCAGGATCTATATAGTAAAGTTAAAGGTGAAACTCTAAACATTATTTCTATTTAATATCAAAATAGACGAACAAATGTCTAAATAAATAAGGATGAAAGACGGTAAATGTGTTTTAAAGTTTGCTTATATTATATTATGTTAGCGCGCGGAGCCGATTCATAGCGCCCCGACCGACGCGCGTAGTGACTGTTTAGTAATCTGTGCCGACGAAGGGAAACTCAAACGTTATTTTTTCCGAGCCCCCAGGGTGCGTTATTGGTTCAAGTAATGAAATCAACTCACCGTAGATATTTCCAACCTGACTGATCTCATACCTCTTTTTCTTCGCTTCGTAATATCATCAGATTTCTCGTATTACGTCACTTTGCGAGTAATACTCGCGCGATATTCCAATAGATTTCGTATATTTTCTTTGATATTATTATGTTTAGAGAGTATAGATGTCTAATACAATTTTGTTTGTACGATTGGAAATGTAATCATTCAATTTACAGAAATAAAAAGACAGAAAGATGTTGGATCTTTTCTTGTATAAAACATTTACTCGCTCGCGTTATTTATAGGTTTAACTCTCTACTGGTAGCTCTCTTTCGCTCTCGCTTAGATCTTTTAACTATGCATCGGGTTGGAGTTTTCAGCAATAGATAAAGGATTCAAGAGGAAGGTTTAAATTATAATAATGCAAATTAAACCGCAAATCCAGTAAAATTATAAATTTATCTTAAAATAAAAATAATTCTCTGAAGGTTAAACCATTGAAACTGAAATTGACATTGAATCTGTTTTAGATGCTTTTGTTGAGAAGGCCACAAATAGCGTTAAAACGTGAACTTTGATAGCGTATCAAGGGAACTCTAGGAAATGGCTTTAATTTGATACCGCGATGTTCGGTTTAGTGCGGAACTTTCGAAAGTGGAACTCGGTTTTGATTTTATCGTCGATCTAAGGAACAGCCTCCTATAATAAAATGGAGGGTTACGCTTTACACCTCCGCGACGCTCCTTACACCCCACGATTTCGATCCGATTTATTACGCAACTAAAGGAACCTTTTATAGTTTCAGTGACGATTTATTGACAACGACTTTTACGGGTTTCTAAATGTCTTGGGGATAATATAATCTGAAAGAAGGTGCGAATAAAATTTCATAATAATAAATCATGCGAATGCAACTATCTAGAAAATATGGCAATTTTTTTTTTTTTACATTGTAACATTTTTTTATGTTTGAATGTATGTAAATTAGGCGTAAATATTTTACTGAGTAATTTTTACTCCTAAAATTAGGGTCATGTCATGTTACAGACAGATATAATAGCCCCTAATGACTCCTGACTTCGTTCATTCATTTTATTTATTTAATTTAAACATATTTATATAAGAAGGGTAAAAAAAAGGTCGAAAATAGCGTATTTTTCTCAAAATATTGCAACCACCACCACCGCGCTCATTACACGTAAAGTGTCAAATATTTCACAAGTAAATGCGTCCATTAAAATCGTATAAAACACTCCATTAACCTGCAGTAACTGGCCTTAAGCGTGAAACTGTTTCCTCGCGATGTTTTAACGTTCAAATTTTCAATGTCGTAAATAATTTTTGATACCTGCCATAACTTCACCGGTTTGAGGTGTATCCATTAATCTTCTGAAGGTAGGAGGGGGGTTATCAAATTCCTGTTTAAAGTTATGATCCGCCCTTACCCTTTTATCAGATTTTGATAGATATTTATACGAAAAGATGGGTTATATGTTATTTATTTTTAGATACGGCCTCTTGTACATATGGGTATTTTGAACAAGTAATAAGATATGAATGATGGTAGGACGTGGTAGGAAAAAGGACAGGATTCTTCATGTCGGTAAATCCAAAGATCATAAACACTACAGAATTGTACTTTAGTTATAGTCTTAGCAAGCATTTTACAAACATTCATCATCAATGAACTAACAAGTTTTTAAATAATCGCTACGCGGAATTTGTGGTCAATTTCTACAAGATTTACCCAAAAAAATAGAGGAAACCTGTGGTGTTTACTGATAAACATTATGTCCCATAACATAACACGCTCGACATATTTTATTTATAACTACAAAAGGAAAATGTCCCTCAAACCGACGACATTATAGAAAAATACTCGGAAAATATATTTTCGTTGTATCTGATATGTTTTTATGTGAAATGTTATGTCAATCAAGCAGAAAAGGGTAAATAGCCTGTTACATATTACCCTCGATAGTTACCTGAAAATTTGTTACCCTAATAACAAGGGAAAATGTTTTAAAGAATATCTATAATAACAATTTCACGTATATTTTGTCCTCCTACGTTTCTTAGAATTTTATTGAATGTACCTATAGTTAGCTTAACAAATACTATATGTATTTCTTAGTATTTTGGTGATTGTAACTAAAGATAGTTTAACAAACAATATTATTCCGGAAACAACAGTTTGTTTTGTATGAAAATATGATGTAGTTAAATGTCACGAGTAACTTCTTGAAAAACTTTATTTTGTGTCAGGCGGTTTGGCGACAAAAATACTTTCAAGGCACCATATTCCTGATAACTAATAACATAATCATTCACTACATCATCTCATTATAGTAATTGGTCCCTAAGTTCGTGACTTGTATCTAGGGTATCAGAAACTACGCACACACTCATTCACACACACACCCAGACCGAGACAAACATTTGTGGTTCACACAAATGTCTCTATTTAACAGCAGTTATTCTCTCAGCTCTAAAGAAAATTATAGATCTGTACCACTTTAGAGTAAGGGCCGCTCTTTGATGATATTAGTGTAAGAAAATAGGTATGAAAGATAACACCACGTTTGGTGACAGTTCTCACTTGTATTGTCTCAATTATTTACTTTAACAAAACAATTGTATTATCAGTAAAGGTACAATCCCAAGACGGGCCGCAGACCGCAAACTGCGACTGCAAACTGCAAGCAACAACACTGGTTTCTATCAACGTCTATGATTTTTTTTCCGAGCGCGGCAATCCTGCTGCCTGTAGTCACGACGCGCTCGGAATGAATTTCATAGATGTTGATAGAA
The DNA here is from genome assembly GCA_958496195.1 of Timandra comae. Classification (NCBI taxonomy): domain Eukaryota; kingdom Metazoa; phylum Arthropoda; class Insecta; order Lepidoptera; family Geometridae; genus Timandra; species Timandra comae. Next base: position 822,620 of record OY292361.1, on the reverse strand, counting down.
AAAAGTGTTGTCGCTTGCAGTTTGCGATCTGCGGCCCGTCTTGGAATTGTACCTTAAAACATACGCGTTAATACATCACGTGTCGGCGACAGATTTTCCTCATCACTGAGATATGTCCCGTCCGTAATCTTGTCTCCGTTAATTTGCTGACCGAGCGCCACGCGCCGGAAACAATGGGAAACTTAATTAGCGAACAACTGATGATTATATGTTAGTGATATTATAAAAAGGAAAGGAGCCTTCTGGTACAGGCATCTTAAACACTAAAAATGGGCTACTATTTCGACTATGAATCTGAAAATCACTTCTAAAAGATTTTGCGACAAGTTAATATCTAGAAATGAAGGATTCTTAAAAAAAATTATAATTAAAAATAATAAATGTAAGAATATAGGACACTTGCAGATATAAACTTTGAAACAGGATACTGGCAGTAAAGATCTCAAACATTACGTAAAAGCCAAACCACTTATTGTCAAACAAAATTCATTAAAATAACTGTAACATTGTAAAACAAAGTCGTGATTAAACACAAAATTAATGGGTTTCCGGTGCAACTCCGCGCCGGAAATGACGTAGGAAGATAAATAAAATGGCGAAAGAACTTCGCAAATTTTGTAATTCTTGTTTGTAGGTTTTTAACGGGCAACTTTGTATTGTCTGAGTTTGGGTGTATCGTTTTAAGTATTGTTTTGATAAGAATAACTCAATGATAATGGAAGGAAGGAAATATAAGAATCACTCGTAATCTTGCTTTTATTACAGTACTAGCAGCGCCCCGCGGCTTCACCCGCGTAGTTCCCGTTCCAGTGGGAATTTTGGGATAAAAAGTATCCTATGTGTTATTTAGTAGTGTAGTTTTTGCGTGAAAGAGTAACAAACATCCATACATACAAACTTTCGCCTTTATAATATTAGTAGGATTTATAATGCCATCTTTTTAATATGAATTTTAAGATCATTTAACTCTCACATATGAGGTAGTAAGAGTCTCTTTTATTTATAGCAAGAAAAAATATCATGCAAAGTAATTCTAAAAAGTAGTCATTATAATATTCTTGTTTAAGTACATATATTAACACCTAAGTATAATAGACCAAAGCTAAATCCAAATTACGTACAAAAAAGAACTTACAGCTTCCGAGTTTACAATTTGAAGAGCCGACATAATCGTAAAAATATATTGTATGTTTATAAAGCCGAACATAACAGAAACATAACAGGTTCATTGTAACCCTGACCTGAATCCCGCGGGAAATCCTTGATCCCGTGATTTCTTGGAACTACCGTCACCATAACCGGCGCCATCTTGGATCGACTGACATATGTTGCATATTTTTGTAACCGTTTAATAGCGGTTTCGTGATTTTAAGATGTAAAATGGGGAAGTAAAGATTTATATAAGATTTACTTCTGAGTCGCGATTTCTCATTAAAAATCAGGTAAATAAGCCCAGGGCATGTTATTTAGTTATATGTAGCTTTCCATAATACATTTTTTATTAGATTTACTCGTAGTTACGAAACTATCAGGCATTACACGTCATTCTACGCTAGTATAACCTTTAAATAACTTATTGACCTAGGCCTAACTAACCAAATTAATTTAAATTAATTCACCAACAATACAAATATTATCAAAGTAAAATTAATACAAGCCGAGATAAGTGTAGGTAGAGCTCTGAAGACCCTTAAGATAAGAACAATTTTCAAGTTTTCCTTTACACCGTCCACAAAAGGCAGAAATATTCATGGCGTATAATAAAGAGATTACTTAAGCTTTGAATCTTAAGTTATTCTCTTGATGTCACGCCTACAAGCAAGTATATAAGTAGGTACGTTGTATACATAAGAGTCAAGCGCAAGTATACAAAGGACGATTATATAATATGACTTAGTTACGTTCCATGGTTTAATGCCTCTGTGGAGAAAATTAATTTGAAATGATAATCAAACTATGTCGTTTTATGGTAGAAGTTTTTGTATCTATATGTTCAACGCATACTGACTTCTGTAATAATACAAATAGATATCCATCTATATCATCACCTGCTTAAAAAATACATTAACTATGTAACAAAATACTTAACAAAACTTCACTTAAGTATGAATACTTTAGCCTTATTTTTAAATCGCTTCAAGCACTTTACTCTAAAACCACATACGAATTTACTTAAATATTTGAAGCTTTACTAACTTAGCTATTTAGCTAAGTTAGTAAAGCTTTATAACAATAGACATAAGGTTGCAAATGCAACCTTATATCTATTGTTATAAAGACTATCGTTAGTAACACCTGTACTTCAAGTTGGTAAAGTCGTTGGGTATTTAGCCCGTATTACCGGTACACCTGAGGCTGGCAAACTGACTGAATTCTAGCACTTTGTAACGCAAATGAAGACCACTTAGATAGGTATTAGGAGGTAGTCAAATTGTGGCGAATACGTAGTGCTTAGCTTGCAGTATGCTGTTTCATTTTATTGTCTACTAGATGTGCCCTCCGGTTTCACCCGCGTAAAATCCCTAGTCCGTGAAAACCGACGACATATAAACCTTCATCTTGTATCTTTCTATCCATTGCTGAAAACTGTTTTAAAATCCGTTGAGTATTTTATAAGACCTAATCGGAAATAAATGCATGGAAAAACGATTTCGCGGAAACCTTCTAACAAACCACGATTTCATTGTAAACTATGTAAAGATTTATACATGCCTAGGTAAGTGTTTGTAGTGATAAACACACCACTATTCTATCACTGCGATTCAGCACGATACTAAACTTATGTAAAAGTTGAACATTATTATACAGTAAATATACACTTTCCAAGTATTCTTCTTCCGAATCTTTATGCCATATCTAATTAGGGGAATCTCTGAATGAATATACGAGTACTGTTCAAGTTATTACTGTAGATTGCTTAATTATTATTTCCCTTTGTAGATCTCAGTTCTCTAATAATGCTGTGTAAACGTTTAATATTTATAACGACTGAGTACAAAGGCAGACAAAGTTCATTATCCAGTGCAGGTGCATTGAGCTATAATTAAGGTTCACCCTACATGAGAGAGACGGACGTATGAAGGAATAACTTAAATAACTCATGTTATTATGTACAGTCGGCGTCAGATAAAAGGCACCTAATTGATTTCTTTCATTAACACGAACACTCCACATTGAAATAAAACACTGTCACAAACTAAAGTTTACTACCAAATTTTTCATTATTTTGTGCAGACATCTTCCATTTTAGTCTTCTGTGATCACGGGTTCTGTAAAGAATCCGAAACGTCAGAAAATGCAAAACAAAATATAACCACGACAAAATCCGTTTAAGTGTTTTATTTCAAAAGGTACCTTCTGATTTGGCAATACAAAAGTGAGCATTACCTTTTGATCTGACGCTGATTGTACATACGTTTGTAAATGAACAACGGTATAAAATGAGAAATATGTAGGAATATTTTAGTTTAATTTTGTGAAAGGAATTCAATTAAATAAATGAACATTTTGGAGAAATAACGTTGCTGATAACATCATAATTTAATCCACTTTCTTACGTTGAAGTTTGAGGAAAATATATTTTAGTAAATTCTTGCTGTCACCTGGGGAACTTAACCGTAATTAAAACATTCTAAATAATAAGCTATAATTTAAAATTATAGGGATAGTTATACTACAGTCAAAAGTATTCGGTAACTACTCTAACTTTTTCTTCCAAACCTTTATCCCATGTCAAATTGAGATCGGCTTTTAGTTTAACTACATTTTGCGAAATCTCAGTACTTTACGAATAGCTACTGGCGCTTTAACTACCTGCAACGATTGTCGACGATGTTAGTAGTTCAACCGGGAACAAATTTAATAAAAATTAACACAGTAAATATACGTTTTAAAAGATTTTGGCATCATGATTTAATACACTAAAATACACTCTGACTACTACAAGGAAGAAACAAAACAAAATTAATTAACCAGTTAAACTAATTGATCTTTCAAACAGTACTTGAGATGGCATCACGTTCCGACCTCAAATAAATTACGGAATTGAATCGGAAATCGATCGTAATCCGGGAATGGTCTCCTTTGTGTCTCGTGCGGGTGACGGACGGGATCCATCCGGGTCGTATCCGGTACGGCTCCGTACTAGACATTATTTTACAACGATTGATACGCGTTAACGATTTCCCAGACAATCTTTGGATCATTAACGTCTGATGAGTCTTAAAATTGAAATGTAATTAGTAATTACGTAACTATGTACGAGTTTGTACTTTAATTGGAATTCAACATAATTTATTCAGTTTTGTTTGTCCTCAAAGAAGCACTAATGAGAGACAAAAACTTTACAAAAAAGACAAAACAAAATAGTTTGATAAAAATAAAATTATAAGTACTTATTTAAAAAAATACTTACTTTCCATCAAAGATAAATGCCCTAATGATTTACTTAATTAAAACTTTAAAAACTATTTTGAGTAGACGTCTTGAATCAAATTGTAAGTGGGACCATCGTAAAGAGGACATAACATTTGTGATTTGGGACTCGCTCCTAAATCTTTAATCAAATAGGGATTCAGTTTGATTATTAATTTAAAACGGTTACAAGGGATCGTGAAATTCAGAGGTTGCAGCGTCTTGAACCGCAAATCAGTGAGGTCAGGACCAATCTAATGATCATTTAATTATGTTACCAACCCGCACTTGGCCCGCGTGGTCGACGAAGGCCTAATCACCCTAATTCAGGGTAGGCTCGAGCCCCTCGGTGGGGACATATGTGAGCTGATAATGATGACTTAGTTTTTAATTATTTCGATATGTTGAGTTTGAATGTAATTTTGTTCAATACTAGCAGGGCTTTACAGTTTCGCCATCGCCAACCAGAAGAATTTTTGTGACGAAATGACATGAAAATGTTTTAAAGGAATTTATCGACATGTTCAGTACTTAGTTCCCGCGCAGTCCAATTTGTCTTAGAAGTCCAATTGTAATGACAATTTGATCATGAACCCTAAAAAGCAAACAAGATATTGAAGTCAAATAAAACTTTATTACATCACGAACAAAATAGTAGTCATTAATAAAATGATTACAAAACATTTATTTCTATTACCCGTCTTCGGATCACAATGGACCTGTAATAACGTGATAGTAAATGACAAAAGGACGTTTTATGTTCGTCTGCCCGAAAGGGTCGTGTTTCATAAATATTCAGGAATTCGGGAGATATTCGGGGTATTTATTGAATACGCTACATACTGGTGTCGAAGGACAATGAATATTATTATAATAAAGGGCTCTCATCAGTGTTGTTATAGTTATGAAACTACTTATGCTGTTAATGGTTTGATTGTTCTAATTAAGATAATAATTATATACCCTTTAGCTGATTTTAGTCACGGTTTTAATTTTGTGTTAGGTACTAGGTGATCATGGATTCATCCTAACTAGTCCTAACTAATATTATAAATGCGAAAGTAACTCTTGTCTGTCTGTTTGTCAGTCTGTCTGTTACCTTTCACGGCTAAACTACAGAACCGGTTGACTTGAAATTTAGTACAGAGGGGTAGCTTATGGTCCGGGAAAGAACATGGGATACTTTTTATCCCGAAATTCCCACGGGAACGGGAACTACGCGGGGCACTGCTAGTTTCTTATAAGTAAGTATTCCAAATTCGCAACAGTTAATTTACTTATCAATATACAATCTTCTAAAATTTGATTAAATTACGCGCCCTACTGTAATTTTTTTTTAAATAAAACGCGTAAAAATGATCAGGAATAACATTATAAAAAAAAATCAACAATGAACATGAAACATGGCCACCCTTCACGGCCTAATTCCATCCCACTTCGAAACAAGTCCAAACGGTACTGACCCCTGATTTTATAAAATATACACAGACATAGGTCTCTTTTAAATTGGATTTATAACACAAAGTAGTAATCAAGACATCTACACTTGAAATGTATATGGTGAGCAATTTCCTGCCTTTTGTAAATGGGATTTAATCTCAAATTTGATTTACACTTCCAAGAATCATGATCTTGAACGAAATTTTAGGAGCTTTGAGAAACAAGACATCAAGACAACTTGTTTGGACAGAATTCGGACTTTATTAAGATTTCAGAGACAAAATAAAATTTATTAGCTGCGTGTCCTGGTTTTAATAATATTAACAGACTATTTTGTCACTTTTACATAGTTTAAAAAAATCTGCAGTTTAAGCAAAACATAGAACGATTAAAAGGTTTGTATGTAAATTATATAAAAACGAAACACTTCAAAAATAAATTAATTTGAGGACTTGTAAACATCCATGGCTGACGCGATAAAAGATAAAGCACACTGCTCATTCACCCCATTTGTCAGATACACCGATATATCCTAAGATAAGGCAAGAGACGGCTTTCTAAGTATACAGACTACTTATACATATTAGACCTTTTAGATTTTATATTATTTTTATTAGTCGATTATTCGACAAATAGTTAGTACTTTGGCATCGCGGGCGGGGCGGTTCGAACCGCCCAAGATTTTTTATAATGGATTGATTCGGACCACCAGTAGGCAACAGTTTACTTATATTAAACTGGGTGTTTGTATGAATTTTTGTGTTCGTAGTTTTTGATAGTACCATAATTAGGTTTATAACCAGGGCCCTGATTCTCTAAACTATTAAGCTGTGATAATGCTACTCAAATTTATTTTAATATCAACATTATGGCCGTTTTTCTGTCATTTGGTGACAACTACTCCGCTGACTAAATGGCTCCATAAAACTTAGATGGTTGTCATGGAAACTGTATTCTGACGTTTATTTGACAAACAAATATTTTATATGCAACAAAAACCACTGAGACACCATAGTGAATAAATTTTAGCAGAATACCAAATTTCTGACACTCTCGTTATGGTGCCTCAATATCAACATATTGTCTGATCAATAATGTTAAATTGCAGACTTAGGTAATAAAGATGATAGAGTAATTATTGTATGTATTTTATAAATATGACGGTTACCCGTATCCGTAAGTTCTAGAATATCCCTAGATACTTCCAACGCACACAACCCTGGGCTCCTCATTAGGGGATTGAGACGATTGTTCGAGAAGTTTCTCGCCACTGTTATTAGTTTATTGTATAACGTAGTTACCCAGTTATTGTTTGAATTGTAGTCTCTAATGTACATTGGTTAAGTGTATTAAATTCGTTGGTAGTGATTTTGTAAGTACAGAAACAGATTTTCTCGAAATTATGGACGTATTTTGGTTGGAAAACGAATTATGATACTAATATCTCTGGAATTACTGACTAGTTTTTAAGATGGTTAGTATACACACTACAATTACACAAATAGCCCTGTATTTGTAAATCCTAATTTTCCGTTGGGCCAAACATCATACATACCATGTAAAAAAGAGCGCCATAGCTTCCCAAAGATTTTCCCTTCGTTTAAATTTGTCCGGGGAACGCAAAAAAAGCAAAATTATACGCAATTACTTATAATTTAAAAATACCTACTATTTTAGAATAAATTCTAAACCAACAAAAAAACCTAAACTTAAAACACAAGAGAAATAATGTAATTCTGTCAATAAAACGTTTGTAGAGTTTACGATTGCGCCCGCCCAGCGCTGTACCGCCCGCCCTAACGCACTTACATGATTACAGAGCACACGTGATGTCACGGGGTAAGTTAATTGTACATACTTACAGAGAATAAAGAAATATAATTTAGTCAGTTTTTGTTCTATTATATAAATAACAAAGAAAATATAGTACGAGATGTTTAACTTAGTTGATAAAAAGTATTTTTTATGATTTTGAAATGAATTTTCGCCTCAGCTGCCTCAGCCCTTTCAATTTAGCTACTGGCTTCAAGTCGACTGGTCGAAAATTGTGTGTATCCGCTATAAAATAAGTTCTATTAAAGTATTTTTAATTTAGATAACAGTAATTTAAATTTCCACTATCTTAAAAGTAAGTATGTGTAGTGTAGGTTTGTGTGGGTTAAAAGAAATCTAATAAATATAACTGAAGAAAAAAAGGTAAATTTTTCATTTCTCTAGTGTACCTAAACCTTGTAAATACGTACCTAAATAGTACTTTAGTATTTACTAAGTATTCAGTACTCGTTCCATGTTCTATACCAACTATAACAAAGTACTAGTTTGAAAAGAACTGTACTATAACTGATACCAATCTAAAGACTTCTCTTATCAAAGAGTACAATATAAAAGTATTGATGTAATACAGAAGATTCCTTTCTTCTGAGAACAGTAGGCAGTCCAATCGCTTTGTTATCTAATACACCTATATCTCATATCTCTTTGTGTGACGCGCTCATCCAATAAGTTATTGTGGAAACTCAATCTGTCGGAATAAAAATAAGTAGATCCTTACCTATTGTATTGTGTCGTGAACAGATTTGAGATAAGGTATGTTACAGATGTTTGATTTAGTTACTAGTGTGGAGTATAGAGAAAGAGGATAGAACTAATACAATAAATTCTAAGTATCTATTGTAATATTTGTGTCTGATTATTAACGTATTACCTAGTTTCGTATACTTACTTAGTTTTGTTTTACCTAACACCTCTGTATACACATGAAAGCAATAAATTATTTTGAGTTTGAGTTTTTTTGACCAATCGCTTAAATATGAAGACAAAATATGGCATTCTAAAAGACCTTTGTTTTATAAAAATTATATCGTTAACCACATTATATTAGATTTACTTTTCCTGAGTGTCTCAACGAAAACGATTTTTAACCAAAATTATATTCGTGAGTTTATTTTAACAACGTCGTAAACAAATTATACAGTTAAATTTAAACCCGCCAAAAACGTTTGACAAATTTGTCCCCTATTAGACTTAAACGTGTTATTATCGAATTAAAAATGCATTAGATTTTAGCCTGTAGCATGCAAATGTGTCGTGTTATGTCTGCCAGCCTCCCCTCCTCACGCCTCCCACCTACCCCTTTGTCCTTTATACGTCACATCGTCAGAATTACAAATTTTCCTGTCAAATATCTCCGGGATCATAATTAACATAAACTTCCTAAATACCTAATAGGTACCGCGCGGTGTCATGATTAATTATTCACGAATTGACACCAATATTAGATTATTATATTATACTAACTGCGCCATGCGTAAATTCCAATTCCGTGGGAATTTTGGGACATAAAGTCCTGCCTTGGTGTCCTTCCTTGTTATAAGTAACCATTAGATTTTACGTGAAAATGTTACAAACATATCCACCCACACATCCAAGTTATATTAGTAAGAATCTTAATATATTCGCCGAAAACATAGAAAACAAAGTAAGAATATTTTTCTTACTTTAGATATACTTACTCACGTTAGAAATAAAAGCACTATCTGTCAATATTTGCCAAAGCTTCTAGCGATGTCAGATCAATTCGACAGATAACATACAGCGTCTCCGAAGTTACAGTTTATCTAGACAATGTTTCATGTCAGTGTTTATTTGCACTTTATATACTTACGAGCAGAACACAACGTAAGTATGATGTAACAAAGGACATTTCTCTACATCTTTGTATTTGGAAAAGTGGTTTGTAATAAAGTAGAAAGTGTTAAACTTTTTAACTGATCAGTTGAACTGACGTCCATCCAAAAATGTTCGTCAATCACCGGAGCAATTCCAGATTCCAGTAGCGAAGTCTAGTTGACCTAAAACTTTTCGAGACGCATCAGTTTTATGTCTGGACTGGTCAGTTCAACTGACTTATTAATGGCATCTTTATACTTATTACCTACAGATTTTTAATTTCTGTTTCAAAATTCGAAGAATTTTTAAGATTAAGGTTTAATTCATAGACTATTTTCATTGTATTTTAAAATTGGAAAGGCTTTATCACTGAGTAAGGTAGACCAGTGTCCCAGAGGAGAAAACGTGTTAGTAATGTTAAGTCGGTTTAAACGAAGTTAGGCACCTTCTGACAGATACAACCTGTAACTACATTATCTATAGTGACCTGACTGCTCATATATCCCAAGTTTATCCCTAATGGTATTAAAAAAGTTGTCGCATATATGATTAAATTCACCATTACTCGGATTTATGTAATTTGCAGATCAGTTTAGCCTCATATAGCTGACACAGTTTCTTAGGTTCCTTAGGTCCTGCAGCAGCAACACTCTAAGGAAAACAGCGTCAACAATTGACTTATCTAAGCTATGGATCTGCTACTCGCATTATTAATTACACACACACTTAGATTGGCTTACACAGCACCCATTAGTTATCGAGACAAAGGTAGCAGCAATCATTCTTTCAGGTAGCAATACACGTCGATTTCCATAAAACAGGTTCACCTACAAACTATACGAGCTACAACTGCTATAAAAGCTGACACCACATGGTGTCACGTACCGATACAATACAATAAAACCGTCATGAGATACGCGACCCGTTTCACAAATATTGTGTTAGCTGTACTATATTTAAAGTGTCGGCGAAAATGTATTGAAAATAGTTTAATATCATTTTTTGTGGTTGTGTTGTGAGGATGTACCTACATGTTTGCAATCACTGAATGTAGAATATTTCAATAATGAAATTATACACTAGAAAAATCTAGAAAAAAATAAAAAGTATATAAAAGTATAATCTGACCCCTAACTAAGCTCGAAGCTTGTATCTAGGGTATCAGAAATTACGCACACACTCATTCACACACACACCCAGACCGAGACAATTTGTGGTTCACACAAATATTCACCAAGCACGGGAATCGAACCCGCAACCTTACGGATGGCAGTCCGGCATGGTAACCACTCTGCCATCGAGGTCGAGAAATAGGTACTTATTACCTGTTTACAATTACTTATATATTATCAATGCTGTTATAGTTTTAAAAGATGAGAATGCCGAAAGCAAAAATGGGATATTATTATCTCATCTCATTTTAATCCTGACTTTCGAAATAGAACTAGATAGATATTGTCTCACTTTTACCTTAAAATAGAGATAGGTACATATATCTAGGTCCCTACCCAGGTTTATGTAGAAGGGTTGAACGATGAAGTCAGTACGACACCTAGAGTGGATTGCAAATAAATAATGTACAACTTTTCGTGTTCACAATTTAATGTCACAAGACAATTTTTCATGACATGTGTCGTAGGAATTCCTGTCTCGACATGTCGTATACTTTATTCTCGGAACAAAGGTAGTATGATATATTAGTTTTAAATAAACAAAACACCTATGTTAAATATGTTTTATACGGGTCATTCGTACGTAGGTACCGATTTTAGTCCAATATCTCGTCTAAGTTCTTTTCCAACTTACTCATCTTGATAAAGACCACCGTATTTATGGCAGAATGAAACTAGATGAAACTAGTCGAGGGATACGACTAAATGAAACATCAAACACCCGTATGAAACACTTATACCTTATATCAACATCATACGTAATATCTACTTAAATTTCATTTTCCAAGACCTCACTAAGCTACTTTTAGACTTACTATTGGTATCTCTAATAACCTAATAATTTATTAACATAATTGAACAATCCACTTTGAACCAATCAATACGTTATCCTATTATTAAATTATCCCGCTAAAACCCGCGTGTTCCCGACTGGGAGTAGGAAAGACAAATGAGTGCCATTGTGAAGGGAGGCGACGCTCATTGTTCTACAATACGATGGTATATTGGAAACAATCAGTCTAGCTGAACTATCCAATAAATGTAGGTGCTATTTGGTAATGTACCGTGAGTAGGTGAAGTATCTTGTTTATATCGATTTGAAATACGTTATAGAGACCTATATTATTGTTACAACTCTAGCTATTATGCAGTTTTAAAGTTAGCACTTACTTCAGTTTCAAAATTCAAAATTCAAAAATTATTTATTCAATTGAGGCCTCAATGAGGCACTTATGAATGCACATATTAGTTTGAGAAAGTTACTTAGAAGTTGCATGAAATAAAGAAACAAATTTAATTTATTTAAAATAATTTAATTTGTAAATATTTATAGGTACATATGATTTGTACTTAATTACACTATAATTATATAATTGTCTTAGATAACATAAAACTGCAAAAAAATAACATAAGTTCTATCTACATAATATATCAACAAATATGTACCTATATGATTATTAGTAATATTTTAATAAAAATAATTTGTCTTTGACCTTAATATGATTTAAATCACTTTCTTTATTAAACGAAATTTACAATTTACTCTTAGTAACATTACTCAAAACATCCATTCCTATTTGTACGGCATGCATAGCTGTGCCCGGAGCGCACATCACACCGTACCCTCCGTGGCCGTAACAATGGACCACGTTCACACCGTCTATAACTTCTGCCTCCACTCTGACTGGTACTCTATGAGGCCTAAGACCTACCCTAACGTCAACAATCTCCGCTTTCTTCAAAGCAGGCAACAATTCTGTACATCTCTCCATGATAGCCGCAGTATCATACTTGCAGACTTCAGTATTGTAACTGTCGTATTGACGAACGCCTCCACAAGTCACAACCCCATCCAATCCAGGTATAATATACGTGTCATAATCTCCGTAAAAAGCAGTCTTTAACCAAGGAGCCTTCACCTTAATCACCTGTCCACGAATAGGCACTAAATCATCATCATTACACAATGTTTTCGAAGACATCCCCGTACAGTTGAAAACCAAATCGTACTGCGATAACGAACCGAAATTATCGACAGTATCTTTGACTATTTTCCCGCCATTCTTTGTAAAAAGTTTCCGAACCCACGGCAAATGGTTTTCGCATCCTATTTTCAGTGTTAAAAAGTAAGATCCGTATTTCCAAGACCCTCCGACTAAGTTTATTTCTTTTTTATCTACGGGACGATAAATCGGAACGACGTCTTCGATGAGATGATTTCTTGTGATTTGGTAGTTTTCTTTGGAAAATATGTAAGATCCGAATTGTATTACGCCCGCTTCGGCGGCGTCAGGCGATCGCAGGATATCTTGCCAGTAATTCCAGGAGTCTTTGATCCATTGCTTCGTTATTTCTTTAGTGGGTCCTTTGAAGCTAAGGCCTGGTCTGAATATCCCGGCGGCCACGGTGCTGACGGTGTCTTGTTCGAACTTGTCAGCTATAACGGTTATATTTGCGGCTGGTAGTTTCTCCTGAAGTATCCTCGCCACAGAGAGTCCCACTATTCCTGCGCCGACCACCGCTATGTTATATTTTTTCTTATCCATCCTGTTATCTGCAATTTAAGAAAAACAAACAATTGATTTGGTATATGTATATTTCAATATTTTTAAATACAAGACTGAAGGAAATTTGTTCAAAATACAATTTTGAATGTCATCCAAGTATATATACATACTTAGTATTTTTCAAAGTATTTAAGGATATTGTAACAATCCCTAATTACGTTTGGGCGAAATTACAATAACAAAAACAAAAATAACGTGTCTAATATAAAACAAAACAAAAGTATAATCCTCCTTTACGAATGTCATGTAGAGTAGAACTCAACTCGTTTAATTAGTGTTCAAAGAGACGGGTACAAATTAATAAAGGTTAGGTTAAATAAAGAATAATTAACGTTACAATAAATTGTAGATGTCCTTGACCGCCACCGTGCGATCTGGTAGCTACAAAATGTATTAAAAGAAAGCAATTGAGATAATACTCGTAATGTTATCACTTGTTCTTATCTAACAATAAATACGACGAAAACAGTATGATACGAAGTGGTCTTTCACTATCTTATTTAAATACAAATACTTAAATATAAGTGATTAATGTTTCTGTTTATCTGGGGGCACGGCAGTGCCCCCCGCCAAGTCGAGCGCGAAGCAAACACTGCCGTACCATCCTTTACAGGAACCATTTCGCCGCATTTTCAGGCCCCTATTTGACAACCTCTGGATAAGCCCAGAACGCTGAAATTTTCGTCATCCAGTAAGCTATACAACCACATACTTAAAATAAAATTTCAAGTCTGTAGGTCATTTAGTTCCCAAGTTAAGCGAAAGCAAAGTTTCGCATTTTAGACACTCACTCACTCACTCACTCACTCACTCACTCACTCACTCATGATCATCAAAATAGAACTAGTACTTCCCATAAACCTAGAGAGCTAAAATTTGGTACAGAGTTAGGGTTTAATGGCCACATAAATGGAAAACTATAAAAACTAGGATAATCGAACGGGAACGGGAATTATACGGGAATGGGAACGGGAATTGTAACTCAAGAACGGCTGAACTGATTTGGCTGAAAATTGGTGGGGAGGTAGCTTAGAACCAGGAAAAGGACATAGGATACTTTTAATCCCGAAATTCCCACGGGATTGGGAACGGGAATTTAAAAATCAAGAACGGCTGAATTGATTTGGCTGAAAATTGGTGGGGAGGTAGCTTAGAACCAGGAAAAGGACATAGGATACTTTTAATCCCGAAATTCCCACGGGATTGGGAACGGGAATTTAAAAATCAAGAACGGCTGAACTGATTTGGCTGAAAATTGGTGGGGAGGTAGCTTAGAACCAGGAAAAGGACATAGGATACTTTTAATCCCGAAATTCCCACGGGATTGGGAACGGGAATTTAAAAATCAAGAACGGCTGAATTGATTTGGCTGAAAATTGGTGGGGAGATAGCTTAGAACCAGGAAAAGGACATACGATACTTTTAATCCCGAAATTCCCACGGGATTGGGAACGGGAATTTAAAAATCAAGAACGGCTGAATTGATTTGGCTGAAAATTGGTGGGGAGGTAGCTTAGAACCAGGAAAAGGACATACGATACTTTTAATCCCGAAATTCCCACGGGATTGGGAACGGGAATTTAAAAATCAAGAACGGCTGAATTGATTTGGCTGAAAATTGGTGGGGAGGTAGCTTAGAACCAGGACAAGAACATAGAACACTTTAATCCCGAAAATCCCACGGGATTGGGAACGGGAATTTATTACTCAAGAACGGCTGAATTGATTTTGCTGAAAATTGGTGGGGAGGTAGCTTAGAACCAGGAGTAGCACATAGAAAACTTTTAATCCCGAAATTCCCACGGGAATGGGAACGGGAATTATAATTCTAGAACAGCTGAACTGATTTGGCTGACAATTTGTGGGGAGGTAGCTTAAAAACTATTTATGTATAGATACTTTTTATCCCGAAATTCCCACGGAAACGCGAACGGGAACTACGCGGGTGAAACCGCGGGGCGCTTAATAATATAATACTACTCCTAAAAAATAAGTGTGTCAAATAAGAAAATCTAATAAAATAAATCAATATAAACAAGTTTTAACAAAAAGAAATGAAATCCCACCAAAAACATTCTGTAAAAAACTAGCCAAGTCTCGATGGAGC
Source organism: Timandra comae (assembly GCA_958496195.1). Lineage (NCBI taxonomy): Eukaryota > Metazoa > Arthropoda > Insecta > Lepidoptera > Geometridae > Timandra > Timandra comae. Next base: position 807,252 of record OY292361.1, on the reverse strand, counting down.
TGCTTGTTTAACTCTAAAAAGTAATGAAATCTAGACAGACTCGTGCCAAGTCTAAGGTTCCTTACTGCGATTTCTTTATTATTATAGTTAATGTTGTGTGACTTGGCCGTTGAAGGGTACACATGTATGTACACAAGGGTACAAAACTAGGTGCTCCATGATGCTATTGCACCAATCTTAAAAAATCCAGAACCTATCCATTGACGATAGAAAATTTGCTTAATTATAGCCACTTGAAAAATGTTGATTCAATATCCAGTCAATTGTAGGCTTGATAAAGCTGCGTATTTTAATAATGTTATAACATTACGTGTAAACAAAATTGACATGTACCCACTACTAACCTTTTAAACAATGTTCAACGGCCAAGTCACACAACATTAACTATAATAATAAAGAAATCGCAGTAAGGAACCTTAGACTTGGCACGAGTCTGTCTAGATTTCATTACTTTTTAGAGTTAAACAAGCAGCTCCATCGAGACTTGGCTAGTTTTTTACAGAATGTTTTTGGTGGGTTATTTTTTCTAAAGAACTAAGTACTTACTTTAACTTTGGTAACAAGCAAAAAAGATTTAAGTAATTAACTGAACAATTCAAACCAAGTTAAAATGCATTTCTCTTTAAATAAGTATGACTGTGTAGAGATTGTTAAAGGTATTTTACCTTAGCCAATTAACAATAATAACAATGCACCATAATTTATTAAAGTATTAGTAACAGAACAGTATAATAGCTATAATAATATTATAGTATTATTATATACATTATATCCATTATAATATTCAGAGTGATACTTATTCCCAATCCTAAATTAAAGATAAAAAGAATCTGATCAAAACTACAACAATATCAACAACTTACTAAAACAACATTAAAATTGTTCACAGAATCAAGACCACCGCGCAAGAACTACAATCAGCTATCATCAAACGAGAAGCTGGACAACAGGCAGACGGATGACGTGAAGATTGTTGAAGCGGATATAGAGTCTGACGCGAGCAGTACTGACCTGGAGGAGAGAGACAATCGGGGAGTGTGCCCTCCTTGTGCGCACGACCGGTACAATAACAACGTGCGGCGACACGCACACGACGACTTCAGCGATGATACTGATTATGGTACGTTAACAGATTGTATGTACTTATAATACGTTGACGCGGGCAACATTTACTAAATAAAACAGCGATTACAGTATACGATAAATAGGGCTTTACAAATTGTCGTCAGTGCAATCTGTTTACACTTAGGCTGCCAATTTTAAGAATGTGCGGTCGTGAACCGTTGTTATTGTTGTAAGTTGGGCACTCATATTAACTAAGTAGAAACTGGTTTTGCCCTTACTTATTACCAGTACAATCGCTAATTTACTTTACCGATAATTTATAAAGATCGTAATCGAATAGAGTGGATATGATATGGTTTTTTGTTTGAAAGTAAATATCATCGACATTTTAAATAGATTAGATTAGAAATTAATTGTTATGTTAATATATAATTGTTATGTTAATAACTTCCAGACGAGGCTCTGACGTGCAATGTGTGTGACCGGTCGTTCTCAACGCGCCGTCAGCTCGGAGACCATCAACAGAAGAAACGACATTTCGGGTAAGCAACCAATTGACCTCAAACTTAGTTTCCATTTTGATTAGGTACCTACTTGCTAACTATTTAATAACGTCTCATTACAATCAGTTTCGATAGTAAAGGAACAATGATGGTCTTGTCGTGGTCACGCATTTTATTTAAAATAGTACTTCCCTACTTATACCAACTTAACTATTTTTTAAAAATAATTAAGCTTAAAAAGATAGAAAATAGAAAAAATACAAAACTTTCAAATTGTATGCCAATCAAATAACAAAACCCCATGTACAATTCTAGTTGCAGCGCGTGCGACAGCCTGTTCCCGTCGCTGATGGCGCTGGAGCACCATAAGGAGGAGTTCCAGCACTGGAGCGACTCCTCGTGCTGCAGCCACTCCGAGGAGAGCGACGACAGCGACGGCTGCCACGAAGACCGCCACCGGCTGCTCTAATGCACCCACCTCATTGTTGCCGGGAAGCCTACTCGCTTGGGCACTTTTGTATAACTTCTCTTTGTATGAGCTTTCCATTTGTGGAACACTGTGTCGCGCTGTGTCATAGACATATATAGAATGTTCTTTTATAACGGATACGTAATGATTTACAATTAAGTACTTATATGGATACCATCCTTTATTTTTAAAAGATATTAAAACTGTTGCCAACGTAAATGCAATTAAATCGATCTTTATTTTAGGTACTTATTGGTAGCGTGACTCTACACCTAAACTTTCAACTCTACTTTTTCATAAGTTACGGTGTTATAAATGGAACAGTAAATGCTAAACTCCGCGTATCACATTGATGACTCTGTGTTCCCTAATGGAAAGCTCCCAGGGATATGCTGCCTACATTGTTCTACTACTATTTTAGATACCTTTTCGTCAGGCCTATTTATTAATTACAAGATGACGGCCTATTTTTCTATACTTATGTACTTACTAACATACATATTTTATGGAGCTCTACCGTCCATAGCAGAGACCAGAGAGAATCTCGTGTCGTGTCGTGTCGTGGTCCATATTCAAAGGTCCATATAGTATGGATGGTAGAACTCTGCTTTGCGATATTTTCTTGAAGCTGAAAATATGGCGAACCTATGTAACAATCAAACAAAAATAAATTTAGGTAGAAAAAAATATTATTTTAAACAATTGTAAGCAGCATATTCCATTGTTAGGTACGCTTTTATAAAAGTTTATCAAAAATACTACACAGTTTTGAAAATTTGTACGCGAATAGTTTTTGTTAGATACTCTAGAGACTGTCCTGTTGCATTCGTGGTCATTGACTATTCAAATTCGAATCAAATGTTTTACCTACCTATTTGTAATCCTCATTCAGTTTAGATATAACAATATAAAATAGGGATGGGCTAATCTGTCAGCCAATTTATCGATAAACTCCCTAGTCAGTGGCCATGAACATCACAACACGTGTTCTCGTGGGAGTCCTTTTAGATTGACATGTATTAGTACAGTTTACATAACGTGCAATCAATTCTGTGTCGAATATTAATGTTACATATCAATTTGTAAAAGCGTATTTGTTGCGTGAAAAACAAACCAACTGCCGCGGGGATCGCCAGTGCCACGACCGCGACACACTCACTACTCAATCAATCAAACTCGGCGCACGACAACCCGGCTTCGGTTTGTTGTTCACGCAAGCGTAAGTAGCTAAAACCATATCTTTGTAAATAGGTACAACTTCCTAGTGATATATCCCGGCAATAATGCATATCACGGTACGTTTAAGTAATCGTAACGACTGATATTGTAATAGCGTAATTAGATGTAAGTAATTACTATTTAGATCGGTGTCTCGTTCACGTTAGAATCGTTATATCTCTAGTGACACGAATCAATGTACCCCAATCCGCGTCGCCTCGCTCGAGGTATCTTCCAATCTAGTATTACTAACTCGTAAGGATTACATTCTTTCCGCTAGTCGAGTAGATATCTTTATAAAGTAACTACGTAAGTGAATACACAATGAAAACTTTCAGGAAAGTAACATCTGGACCGTCTCGACGGCAAAGTCGTCGAAATATTTTACTAAATATTACACCTAATAATATACCAAATGTAAATAAAAATAAAGAACAAACAAAAGGAAAGTAACTGTAACATGATCTTCAGGTACTTATTAATGTTATAGTAAATGTAATAAATATCTAACTTTATTGTAATAAATTATACGATTTATAAATCGATAAAATAAAGTGTGTTTTATTAAAACCTCCAATTAGGTATAGGGTTTTTTTGTGCACTACACAACAATACACAACTATAGGTTTTTATTAAATTGCATTAATAAAATAATAACTAAAATACTATAATAATTTCAAAAGTTGCTTAAACCTTTGAGGTAGCCTAATAATAGTTATTTATGGTACAAGCGAGGAATGTTGGTGATTACCACACTAGTGAATAAAACGTGTCATTATTCAACTGTTTTTGCACAAATAAGAGCCCCTTTATGAGCAAGTGTGTTGAAAAAAATATTATTTAGAATAGGTAAGTACTTATATAATTATTAGAACAACATACCTTGCAATATATCATGAAATGTCTTAATGTCTTCTTACTAAATCACATTCCTTGGCATTTATGCAATGTGTATTATTTTTAGGAATATATCTTGCATTCTTTGATTTTCCCATAAAGGTTACCTAATATTACGAATTCTGCAAAAAAAAATGTGCCAAAATATGAATACTTATCATTTTAACCACTTTAAATAGATTTTCATAAATAGAATTTCATTTGGATCTACCTATATTTCTATTTATGCTCATGAGAATTTATTTAGAACTCGACTTACACTACGCACTACGTGTTTTTCAGATTTTTTATCGACATAAAAATAAACATGCGCACTAAATCAATCACTAGAATATGACACTACTAACAACAACGAGCAATGTACTGTCAGGTACATGCCAAACTATCAATGTCAAAACTGACTTGACATATCTGACTGGAAGGAAAGTGCGCTGCACGCACAGCACGGCATTGGTAGCCGTTTGCTGTAACAAGTTGCTTGTTTGTTTTTTCTATGAAATTAAATTATTAACCAGAAGTAGATAACTCGTTCATCTGTGGGTGGATACTGATTTAATTAAACTACAATACGCACAAAATATAATACGGTGCAATGGCCAACCTAAAGTCTGATTTGGATCAATATTTACTCCAAAATGAGAGCCGCAGAAGTTACAAGTTTAGTTTACCTTTTTCTACGCCCAGTTTTATGACCCGGAGTACCGAGGAAACTCCGACCAGCACAACTAGCAGTACGGCATCTTGGTTCGAAAACGTTCAGAAGGAATATTTCACTCTGGTAAGTCCTGATTGAGAAGTATTGAGCACTGATTGCAAAATGAGTCACGCGATGAAACTGGTACATATTGTTGTGACCCCGTTGGCATCGCTAATCGTTTACTCAACAGCGTTCTAATAAACATTACAAGACACCAAATTTGTTGAATTAAACAATAAATACTTTCGTTTTCAGAGTCGAACTCAACGATTCCTTGGTTTTGGAATATGTCTGTTCTTTGGCATCCTTTGTTTTATATTATCGTTCATGTACATACCACTATTGTTGCTGAAAGCCAGGAAGTTTGCTCTTCTCTTCACACTTGGAAGTTTATTCTTCATTCTCAGGTAAATTTCATAATATTTTTTACTATTACAAAGCTTTTTAGATTTCTTTAGGTAATAAGTAACATGGTGGAATGTATGATTGTTATCAAAGTATGAACATGAAATATTTTTAATAATATTGACTTACTGTCACACATTAATATTGAAGTACATGTTAATAAATATTTTCTGTTACAGTTTCAGTTTCCTGTACGGACCGTGGTCTCACCTGAAGTCAATGTTTTCTAAAGAGAGAGCACTAACAACCTCTATTTACGGGGTCACACTGATTGCAACTCTGTACTGCGCCTTGCATTTACAGAGCACAGCTTGGACTATAGTCTGTGCTGTGATGCAAGTCATGGCATTATTCTGGATGATGATGGGTTCAATACCCGGAGGCAGCTCTGGAATGAGATTCTTTGGCAGCATGTTCAAATCTTCAGTCTCAAACACATTACCTATTTAGCATATTGAAAGACTGAGCGAGAGACTTGAATATTTGCTCCTAGGGGGTGGCGGTAGCATTGTGAATGTTTTCTATTTGAAACAATTGATTGTGATAAGAGTAGGCTTAACTAAACATATTAGTAGTTATATTTTGTACATAACTCATGGATTGTTTTACAATATTTAAAATATTACCAAATGAAACTTACCTTTTTTACCAAAATTATTTATAAATTCAGATTCCAATGTATGACATATCATTTTGAGCTTTAAAACTACATGGAAATTAGTTTTTTGAATATAAAGTAAAGAAAACAATGTTATAGGTTGTTCCTAAACTCCAAATTCACGAAAATGTTTTCAATTGCAAAAAGTTGCTATATTATATTGTTTTACCTATTGTGTTATATTTCAACTATTTTTAAATGTATATTAAAATTATCTTGCATTTAAAATAAATAATTATCTTTTTAATCAGTAGTTAGTCTACACATTTCTTTGGGGGTACCATTCAAAGTTAGTAATGGATGAAGCGAGAATTGTTAATTTAAGACACCTTTGAATTGCAGTTATTTTATGTTCAGGCCATATATTGTAATGATTTTATTGAAACAATCCATAATAATTATACTGTCTAATTTAATTAAATTTGTGTTTTCTTTAAATTTCAATTTACTTGCACAACTATATCCTAGCTTCACTTGATATTAGAAATCTAGAGGCTACCCCCTATAATTACAACTTAGGTTGCCTAGGTATAGGGCCTACCATTTTGAAAAATATTGCCCAAGCACTAACATGAACATACTTATATAAAGGAAGAGTGGTTACCTACCTAAATGAAAGTTTCAGATTTTAACAGTAAATTAATTACTTCTCAACTGCAAAATAAAATGATTTCAATGGTACTTTGATCTTTCGCCAGACAAGTTAGTATTCTTGTAGGTAGGCCACTAATTTTTGTTACTAATTGACCTACTGCTGCCTGGTTATCAATAAAGTGTTAGGCTGGTTTTATTATCACGCTGCTAGAGGCGCCGCTGGGCAACACGGTGTTCTGAAAATCGGCTTTGATAGGAAATTTAAATCCCTGTCTATTCAAGTCGATTTTCAGCCCACCGTGCAGCGCTGCTCAAGCGCGCGAGTTTAAAAACGCGCGCGCTCCGACGCCGACGGCGCTGCCGAAACGCGTGCCTATAATATCACCCCCAATGTTACTGAATCTTAACAAGTGTGTACTAGTGATGTAACGAATGTTGGATTTTTCGAATTGTTGGAAAATTCGAATGCGAATATTTATCTTCAACATTCGCGAATGCGAATGCGAATACGAATATTTTAAAATTTAAAAAAAAGCGCGCGTAAAATGTTTGTCAGGTTTGACGTTTCGTGTCGGCCATGTTTATATTGAACATAGGCGAGCCGATATTGGTTAATTGAATGAATTTAGTCACAGAAAGTTCATTCTTAAGTATTCATTGTTTTGTTTTTTAAGTTTATATTTCATTCATTATAAATATATTTAATTCCTCAGATATACAGGGTTATTGGTTAAGTCGACCTATTCCCGTCAAGGGCGTGTAGTTTACATCGTTTCCGACTGATTTCACCATGAAACACCCTACCCTAAACCTAACCGTTTAAGAGATATTTCAATTTATTTGTTTTTATAAAAATCACCGGATCTTCGGCTATAAGCTTGGATATTTTCAAATGCGTGTGTCTTATTATTAATATTGTACTTGATTTTTACGTTTATAATAAGGTGCTTTGTGACCCCAATAACAATTATTGTACCTAAAATGAATAAATAAGTAGTTGTAGACGATTAAAACTTATAAAAAATAATATGCATCAGAAAGTTTATTTTTCGTTCAAGGATATCTAGAAAAAAAAATATGGCACATGTTTGGCACTAATGCTTAAAAATATTTACATTTCATCAGCTATCCAACGAGGTATAACAACCTAGGGTTTTATCGAAATTTTGTACAAAACATTTAGTTTTATAGGCTACTGGGGAGGATAAATAAAACAATAGGTCAGCATACAGAGCAAGATACTAAACTTATTAAACTTTTAAGTTCTACACACACCATTTTTGAGTCTAAATTTCTTGTTCGACATGTCCGACCCTGCGTTGCACACATCCTTGCATTCTTTTGCGAAGACCAGTTTTCACTACACCAGTAGTTAATTTTGTTCTTATTTAATTGACCGCATTAATAATTCTGTCTCTCAGTACTTCAATTGATGAAATTGGATTGGGCTCACTATACACGAGACTCTTCATGTACCCCCACACATCAAAATCCATGGGGGTTAAGTCCGGACGTCCGACTGGCCAGGGTATAGGCCCACTTCGTCCAATCCATTTGTTTGGATGATTTGTGTTTATCCATTCTCTGACACTTGTCCTGAAATGGCCATCATGCTGAAACCACATGTCTTTAATAAGATTGAGTTGCAAATCATCTAATAGGTCATTTAGGTCTTCTCGCAGGAAATTTTCATAGTTTTCCCCATTTTAATTGTCGGGGAGAAAGTAAGGCCCAATCAAATGATTGGAGATAATGCCATCCACACATTCAGGCAAATGGATTGGACGAAGTGGGCCTATACCCTGGCCAGTCGGAAGTCCGGACTTAACCCCCATGGATTTTGATGTGTGGGGGTACATGAAGAGTCTCGTGTATAGTGAGCCCAATCCAATTTCATCAATTGAAGTACTGAGAGACAGAATTATTAATGCGGTCAATTAAATAAGAACAAAATTAACTACTGGTGTAGTGAAAACTGGTCTTCGCAAAAGAATGCAAGGATGTGTGCAACGCAGGGTCGGACATGTCGAACAAGAAATTATCTAGTATCTTGCTCTGTATGCTGACCTATTGTTTTATTTATCCTCCCCAGTAGCCTATAAAACTAAATGTTTTGTACAAAATTTCGATAAAACCCTAGGTTGTTATACCTCGTTGGATAGCTGATGAAATGTAAATATTTTTAAGCATTAGTGCCAAACATGTGCCATATATTTTTTTCTAGATATCCTTGAACGAAAAATAAACTTTCTGATGCATATTATTTTTTATAAGTTTTAATCGTCTACAACTACTTATTTATTCATTTTAGGTACAATAATTGTTATTGGGGTCACAAAGCACCTTATTATAAACGTAAAAATCAAGTAATATTAATAATAAGACACACGCATTTGAAAATATCCAAGCTTATAGCCGAAGATCCGGTGATTTTTATAAAAACAAATAAATTGAAATATCTCTTAAACGGTTAGGTTTAGGGTAGGGTGTTTCATGGTGAAATCAGTCGGAAACGATGTAAACTACACGCCCTTGACGGGAATAGGTCGACTTAACCAATAACCCTGTATAAAGAGGAATGAAAAAATATACATTTAAAGCCAAAGGTTATAAATACTTAATACATTAGATTTTTTAAGTTTAATAATTTTGTTTCAAGTAATTGTTTAGTTTTTTTAGTAAATAGAAATTGTAAACTTTATTTAAAAATGGTAGTAGAGTAATAATATACTACTAAATGAATGCAAACCTTATATAGTTGTAACAAGGCTGATTAATGTTAGATTTGATCAGATCTCTGAAGTTCTTTTCATAAATGTGACTTTAATTTAGAATGTAGAAGTATGATTTAATAAAAATATCTAAGTGTTATCTATTGTATTATTATTTCATATGAATGCATATAATAATTTCCTTTTTGATTATTAAAAACATTCGCTAAATATTCGCTATAATTTTTGCGAATACGAATGCGAATATTGAAAAATATGCGGATATTCGCGAATGCGAATATCCGTTACATCGCTAGTGTGTACTATAATGATTGTTCTGGAATTTTAATCTGTTCAATTAAAATGTTATACAATTAGTTACTGAGTTAGCTCAAAATTTGGAACCTATATCCTATTGCCTGTTTTCGCCTGAACCAATGAATATACTAAAGAATATATTTTAATTCAAGCATTTCAATGAGAAAGGGAAATAAAAGATAATTTTATACTGTATATTTTATTGTATGTATCAAACACAGCATTGTATCAATTCAACAATTCAAGTTGCAATCCGTACCTTGGTCAAGTATAAGTCCTCATAAACTTACTAGTAGTCAAGGAAATATCTAATTAACAACATGTACAGCGAAAACAAAATAATCAACTTAATAGTTATGTAAAAACAAATACATAATCACATGTAAAAAACGTTACAGAAATACATAATGTACTATCAGACACAAGAACAACAAAGGGTGGTGCGTTCACGTCCGGTGACCAAACACTCAAACAATATGTAACATGTAGTGGCACCTGTTGGCCAGCCAGTCGCCACGCTTCACCTTTAAATGTCGTTTCCAGACATTTAAATGATTCTATACACCGGCGACGTGCAACGCATCCAACTGTTCTTGTCTCATATCAATACAAAGTGTTTTCCATTTGTTAATAAATGTAAGTTATTCAAATATTTCCCTAACACCACATGTCGTATTTTAGTCAGAATGCCTGAGGAAACAATATAATAATATAATGAATACTTAAAAGTTAGAGAAACAATATTATTTGCTATATCATGCAATGGTAAAGAAAACTATTGTATAACTGAAAATAATGCCGTACAATTTAGTTAATACGCTAATATATAAACAGTAACTATAAATACAATATTCGATGTTCTCGGCAGAGAGTTATGAGATTCTTGACATCAATTTAAAAGGCAAGATAGTACGTCCAATAGGCATGTGCTAGACGTTAGTCTGCGAGCCAATATACTCATTATATCGATAAACTCTTAGTCAGTGGCCACGAACATCACAACACGTGTTCTCGTGGGAGTCCTTTTAGATTGACATGTATTAGTACAGTTTACATAACGTGCAATCAATTCTGTGTCGAATATTAATGTTACATATCAATTTGTAAAAGCGTATTTGTTGCGTGAAAAACAAACCAACTGCCGCGGGGATTGCCAGTGCCACGACCGCGACACACTCACGACTCAATCAATCAAACTCGGCGCACGACAACCCGGCTTCGGTTTGTTGTTCACGCAAGCGTAAGTAGCTAAAACCATATCTTTGTAAATAGGTACAACTTCCTAGTGATATATCCCGGCAATAATGCATATCACGGTACGTTTAAGTAATCGTAACGACTGATATTGTAATAGCGTAATTAGATGTAAGTAATTACTATTTAGATCGGTGTCTCGTTCACGTTAGAATCGTTATATCTCTAGTGACACGAATCAATGTACCCCAATCCGCGTCGCCTCGCTCGAGGTATCTTCCAATCTAGTATTACTAACTCGTAAGGATTACATTCTTTCCGCTAGTCGAGTAGATATCTTTATAAAGTAACTACGTAAGTGAATACACAATGAAAACGTTCAGAAACGGAACCGAAAACTCGCGGCGGCGGGCGGCGGGCGATCGTCGAGCGGAGCCAGATCCGACCAACGAGAAGCTCGTCCAAATAAAAACAACGATCGAAAATATGTACAGAAACGTTTATTTTATAGGAAATCACATAACCACAGAGGAGAGGCTACGACACGCGGACGCGGAGGGCGGCCGGCCCGCAGCGGAGCGCCTTCGTATCTATCGAGTAATCGGTAATACAAATCACGAATCGTTTACAAAAGCATAATACGACGGCGCGCACGCCTACGCCGCGCCGTTCACCAGACCCTCGCCCTTCGCCTTCGTCGCCAGCGGCGAGCGCCGCGCCGGAGCCGCGCCGCCGCCCCGAGCTCGCGGCGCGCCGCCCGCCGCCGCCGCCGGCGCCGCTCCCTCTCCCGCGCCGCCGTTCTTCCATCCGCCGGCCGCCGGCACCACCACGTCGGCTGCCGCCGCGACTCCACCGCCACGACCTGCTGTCGGATAAATACACCATTAGTTACCGTTCGCCGAGAACGTAATCCATTTTCGACGAGACCGTTTTCTACCGAGCGTTTCACACGAACGGTCAACGTCGACGGCGGAAGATGCGCCGATAGTTAAGGCGACGTGGTCGAGAGGAATAGTTCTAAATCAGTTAGACGTATCGGAACGGATGTGCGCGAAAGCGGAACGTCACCGTCGAGACGTCGGAGTAAAGAATCGAGATTGATCAATCGTGTGAAGATACTATAGCGATTCGACTAACACACAAGTGGCCGTTCGAGTGGGATAGCTCATTTTCACCGCAAAATGTTGTTGGGCTGAGTATCAGTGAGCTCGCGGCCACTCGCGTGTGAGGTGAGGGGTGTACCTGCGGCGGGCGGGCGGCGGCGGCGCGAGTTGCTGCGGCCGCGGGCGCCGGCCGCCTCTACAACACACACACGCGGGTCAGGGCGCCACGCCCGCTACACGCATGGCCCGCTCGCACACACACACACACACACACACACCATCGCCAGTTACAAACCCGACATGTCTAACATTAAATTTGGCCTCAAGATATTACGGATTTTACGAAAGATAGAATATTTTTTAATTCTCATTTATAGTATGACAAGGGTAGAAAACAGGTCTTACATAACACTTAAAATTATATCAATTTAAATCACAAAACAACCAGTATTCGAAAATCAGTAATTTGTCTCAATTTTCAATGATCTAAATCGTAATTAAAATATTTACAGGCTGAAGAAACTACATAGTATATTAAAACTACTAAAATCTAAAAGTGAAATTTAGTTAGCAGTGATATGATAGAAGGATAGTTCAAATCTACATAAAATACTTCACGTTAATGTTGAATCAAACATTTTTATTTAAGCATTTTTTATAATTTTTTGAGTGAATGTATTTCATTGAATACTCAGTGAAGTATCGGAATAGAGGTGACCAGAATTCGTGATCTAAATTAACTACTTTTTGTTCAACATTCAACCAAACCACATATTTGCGAGATGTATGCGAGCGAGCACTGCATGCGTCATAGCAAACGTTGTCCCGTGAAAACAAATAAATACTATAAAAATATATGTATTAGAAAGAGTATAAACTAATTAAAATGTGTGTAAAACATATTAATTAGAATGTTTAGAAAATTAATAAACAAATTGAATGCATACATAGCTAAATAAGTAAATTCTAACACTAGAAAAATCTAACAAACTATTTATAAAACTACTGAATTTTAATGAAACTTTTTATCTATGGATAGAAAAAAAAAGTGACTAAATTAGCCTTAATATGGTCATAAAGAGATGACTAAAAGTTTGTAAATATAAGTTTATGATTGGTTTAGTTAAGTAAAGCAACAAATATAACCCAATAATTTAAAGTAAAAGTAAGCTTTTATTTAGGAAGTAGTGTCTTATATCTGTTAGTATGGATAATTTAGGAACTTAGAATATTATAGACGTGTGAAGCGATATCGTTTGAGACGACTTACCTCTGTCGGCGCTGGAGACATCATTGCTTTCAATTACAGTGCTCTCATCGTCAGTCTGTCGTCGCCTGTCGTCGCGTCTCCGACCACTCTGAAAATTCACATATAAATAGTCAATATAAGCTAGGAGTGGTGCGTGAAGTGTGTGTGGTGCGTGTGTTGCGTGCGGTGGGTGGAGGTGTGTACCTGGTGGCGCGTGTCGTTGGTGCGCGGCGGGCGCGGCGCGCGCGGCGGGTCGTCGCGCGGCGGGCGCGGGCGCGGGCGCTCGTCGTGGTGGCGCGGCGGCGGCGCGCGCGGGCGGCGCGGGCGCGCGGGCGCGGGGTAGGCGGGCGCGCCGCCCAGCACCACGCGCAGCTGCTGGTCGATCTCCTGCTTCTCGGCGCGCAGCTGCTCCACCTCCTTGAGGTGCGCCACGTGGTACTCGACCAGCACCTTGGCGTTGGCGATGTTCTCGCGCGTGCCCACGAACACGAAGGGCACCATGCCCTCCTCGCGCGGCGTGGAGGGCGCCGGCTCGTTGTCGCCCTCCACCTTCACGCGCACGACGCCGCTCTTGTCGACGATCCACTGGATCACCTTCCCGTTCTTGCCGATGACCTTGCCCACGAGGTCGCGCGGCACCTTGATCGACTCCTCCGCGTACTCCAGCAGCGACCGCGCCTGCCGCACCGCCTCCAGCGACTGCAAACGCGCATTTTATGGGTTCCGATATACTGTTGTTCCCGTCATCTTTGCCGGCATATAATTCGCCAGATGTTAAGCTAGGTTTTCTTATTAGAATATAAATTGTAGACCCACTGACCTCTCCACAAATTTTGAAGGTACAAGAGACTTCCTCGAGGTCGATGTTGGACACCCCGCTGACCTTCCTGGCCTGCTGTATGTTCGCCCCGTGCGTGCCGATGGCCAGACCCATGAGATCTTCTCTGACGCTGAACTCCTCCGTGTATCCTCCCGCATTGTTTATCTTCGTCGACTCTAGCTGTCTCGCCGCCTCCTCCGTCTTTTTCAGTAACTGCAGCTTTTGCGTTAAATTCCTGAAATATCGACGACAACACATCAAAAACCGCCGCTCGTACGAACAGTCGACACAGACATAAAACGCGTAAATAAACTGTTGGAAGCTCAATACTACCGAAAGCGTGAACTTAACCGCCTCCGACCCTGTAGCTTACATATTGATGTTAGCACTCAATATCGTTCGCGTAGTGAGTCGGCTACGCTCGCGACGGGGATATCGGACCGATCTCGGTGTCCGCTCCCCCGAGTCGTGCTGGTGATGTCGAGTTGTGTGGTGTCGTGTCGTGTGCTCACCTAAAGTGCATCTCCTGCAGCATCTGCGCGCGCTTGTGCGAGGAGTCGGTGCGGCTGAGCACGGCGAGCGCCGCCTTGTCGGGCACGTACCACACGAGCGCGGCGCCGATCGCCTTCTGGAACTCCTTGTGCGCGTTCTCCACCTTCGCGCTGTGCATGTCGTGCAGGCTACACATATAATAAGTGTTACGCTAGGCGTATGCTGACACGCAGGCGGCACAGGGCAGAGCAGGCATGTGCGACGCAGACATGTGTCTGTCCTGCTCTCTCTCGCGACATTCCATGCAACACAAAATCTGCTGCTCTGCACTGCGCGGCCTGCGTCGCCTGCTTGTCAGCATACGCAACGTCTTACAGGGGGGGGTGTAGGCTTACGGCTACCGCCTAATGGTTCAACTTATAATGTATTTTAATAAGAATTCGTCATTTTTTATATGTATTAGTTATTTTACCTGCATATTTATTTCTTGTCTATACTAATATTATAAAGAGGAAAGATTTGTTTGTTTGTTTGTAATGAATAGGCTCCGAAACTACTGGACTGATTTTAAAAATTCTTTCACTAATGGAAAGCTAATTTATCAGTGCGTGACATAGGCTATATTTTATTCCCGTAATCCCACGGGAACGGGAACTACGCGGGTGAAACCGCGGGGAGCTACTAGTGGGAATATAAAGATAAAATGAAACCTTTGCTACTTACTAATAACTTTACAGTAAAAAAAGAATTTTAAAAATCAGTTTAGCAGTTGTTGAGTTAAATTTCAAACAAACAATTAAATCTTACCTCTTTATAATATCAGTATAGATAATACGCATTTTTTATTGTTTGTGGAGATAGTGAAAGATTATATTGATAAAAGTGAGAGAGAATCATATAATAAGTATTCATCAAAATAATAAGTCCATATTAATACATATATCCACAATTAGATGTTCAGATAATATAAAGAAATTAAAATAGTTAAACTACTCACTAGTCTTTGAGTTCGACGGGTACAGATATCTCAAATTTGTGGAAGGTGTTCTTATCAATAGGAGTCTTGGGAGTTTTCACACGGAGGCGATCCTTTGGCACTATTTCTGTGTAACAATTGTCCCATTCTAGGTATTCTATCACCAGAAAGTCACCTCTTATCATCTGGAAACAATGGAAAATGATTTAAACATTTTTTGTTGAGTTAAAGTTGATTAGAGAGATTGATATCATAGAATAATCAATAAGCACACAGAACAAAAGATTTTATCCTAACTAATATTATAAATGCAAAAGTAAATCTGTCTGTCTGTCTGTTATCTTTTCACGGCTAAACTACTGAACCGATTGACTTGAAATTTGGTACACGGGTAGCTTATGGTCCGGGAAAGAACATAGGCTACGTTTTATCCCGAAATTCCCACGAGATCGGGAACTACGCGGGTGAAACCGCGGGGCACAGCTAGTTTTAAATAATATATCTTTTAAACTATAATTCTGAAAAATGTATTATTTACTATTTACTAAAACCAATCCCAGTTAGAAATGGCCATAAAGTTGAGAAGATTTTTCCTGACATCTTGTGCCTGTCTGTTACAAAATTACATTTAAATTTAAATATGTATAAACCACTAACAACTAACATAAACAATTCAGAAAATAACAATTTACATTCAGAAATATTGTTTAATGAATAGATTAAACATTAAATTCTATACAATTACACAAATCCTGTATCAAGTACCCATTGATATCTGTCAGATAAAAATAATACATGTGAATTTGTTCAGTTCAATCTGATAACATTTAGATATGGTATTTTGGTAATAAAATATTTACAATTAAAATTTTCATGGAATTGACAATTAATGGTCAAAGAACTGTTACAACATTTGCATAAAAAAAATATAATTATTTTTTTATCATAAATGTAAGTTATCTTAATTTAGAATTATTCTAATTTTATTGACTTAATTCAAGAATACTAAGCACTACATCATTGTGTAGATAGTTTGTTTCTTTTGTTATTGGACCTCTGAGAAAAAAGTATTTAAATTATGTAAATAAATAAAACTATAATAATAATATTCAGAAACTAAAATACTATCCATAACAATATTAAACTTGTGAATACAAATGATCTACAAATAGTATGTTGTACTTGCAAGGTCAACGACCTTATCTCAACACTGCATTGACTCATTCAATGCAGAATAATAAAAAAACTAAGTACCTACTCAATGTAAAACCTGCTATTCCACATATCCTTGCACTTTAACATTGAACACTGTTGTGTTCTATTTAGTATCAACATTTTGTATGCAGATAAGTCAACTCTAGCTATCTCTATAAAACAGTCCAGTAATACTGCAGTGGTTTCTTGATGCACATTACATAAAACCTTATTTTGAACACTGGAGAGGGTAGTTGGTAATTCACGCGTGACCATATTACATTTCCGGCGCATATTTATTATTAACATTGGTCAATACCTTGATATTAGCAGTCCACCACCCACATGCTTCTTTCTCATTGGATCTAGCGAAAACCTCCACTTCCTGGTTTTCCACGAACTCTGTGTGTTTGCCGGTCTCTTTCGGCGGTAAGAACACTTGCGAGAACGGGAATTTTGACTCCGGTTGCCAGCTAAAACATAAACAACATTATCGACGACCGTCCTCGCCACAAACACCACAATAAACAGCCATCATCAAATAAACACTTACTCATTTTCAAAGGCTACGAGAACCTCGTTGTCGAGCACGTCGGTGACAATGGCCTAAAAATAAAAAGATTTTTATAACATTCTTAATACAACACAAGCTATGCGCTAACATTATTGGAGTATTCCGTGCATATTTATTACATTAGCGCATACTTTGAAATGTGGCCAATGCTGCCCCCTTTTTATTGACCCGTGATTGTCAGTAAAAAATTAGAAAGTGGCGCAAATATTACAACACATGGAAAAATCACGCCCTGTCAGACGGACATGGCGTCCATTCCAGCCGTGATGATCTTCCCGGAAAAATATTTTAGTAAGTATGCAATATGTGTCTGAATTGAAGCCTGAAAATTACTTATCACAAGTTACATAACTGAATGGGGTGTCATTAAACCAATAATTTAACGTACTTCACTATTTACAAACCTTATAATAAGCACCATTTTCACCGTACACCTCGACCGACAAATCCTCCATTTTGGTTTGAAAGCGTATTTGGCGTTTTCGGAGCGAGAAACGAATACTCTCTGCGGATTGGCCAATCATTTGCAAGGATTTGTGCATAGACTAATTTCACATACTTTTAAACTACAATGGCAATGAGTCATTTTAGAATTTGAATTTGGAATACCCGATAATAGATTCACTTATTTACAATGTAGGAATAAAAATATATAACAATTCTTTTGAATAACATATTTTATTGATGGAACCGACCGATAGTAAATTTTGTATTTAATATATTAAGAGTAGCAGGAGTAGGATAAAAACAAAATTAGTCATTAGCATAAAATCGAAAGATTTAATTTCGGAAAAAAGCCGTCTTCGTCTGCATGGCAAACTCTGTGTGATAGAATAATAATAAAAAGCAAGAATAATTTGAATTGTGGTTTTTGCAGATTTTTACTTAAACGCTATCTTACACCCAAACGAACGGTGAAGTGAATCGTATGCCTTTGCCTCATTTAGTCTAACACGATGCCGTTACACCGCCTGACCGCGCAACCAAGTAGATTTCATAGCGGCGAATAGAAACATAATATAAGATCCACTTCACCACCTTCGGCGGTGGTGCGCATTGCCTTAGGTTAGTTGCCGTTTGCCTTACGACGACTGCAATGGCTTAAGCTATCTATACACTAATATTATAAAGAGGAAAGATTTATTTGTTTCTTTGTAACGAATAAATAGGATCCAAAACTACTGAAACGATTTCAAAAACTCTTTTACCATTAGAAAGCTACGTTCACCCTGAGTCACGTAGGCTATATTTTATCCCCGTATTCCCGCATCGGACTAACCAGTCACTTTCGTAGGTGCGTTTCAAACCCTACAACTCTAACGGACGCTACATAAAAAAATCATCTCACGTAGATGTAAATGACCCATGATGATGATGATTCCCACGGGAACGGGAATCACTCGGGTGAAACCGCGAGACGCCGCTAGTACTCCATATTTTTACGTGTAGCAACCCATCAGCAATCAAAGATGTAAACTGTCTATGGTGACGAAACAGTTGCAATTTTTTTAATGATGAATGTCATCATCAATGTCATAACAGCTGTCATTGTCATCCGACCTCCGCTAGGGTTGCGTAACTATCGGAAGTTGAGGTATCGATATATAAATACGAAAATGATACGAAACAAGTCTTGTGATTGACCGATAGAGATTTTGGCACGGGAGGCGGGTATAGTACGTGGCAATACAATCAATAGTATATTGAAGGCCTTGAATCCTGATTAATACTAAATTGTCACTCGCGTCCTTGTCACGGCGCATTTTACTGGAACCAAGCTTTGGTTCATCATCGGTATTCAACATCAATGTATTCACACGCACACTATCGATTGATCACAATGAATTCTATAACTATTTAATCAATGGTATATATACATTGCATATAAATCTAGTCACAAGGTCACAACGCAATCTATACTATTCTATAAAGATTCTAGGTCTCCGATATCGATAATATATCGAGAGTACATCGATAATTTAATTAGGCAACACTTTTCTGTCAGAGACAGACAGAAACGCAGCCAAATCATCAGCTGGTCAGCTATAGTTCAGTTCATTTTGCCGATATTTTATTTTAAATTATTATTCAATCAAAGGACTGTGTGCCAGCACCACAAAGGTAGATAAAATTATTGCTCTATAAAAACAATAATTAAAAGATAACTACTTACAATAAAAGTTTATTTATTTTCAAAACAATTATTCGTTCGTCCATAGGTTTTGTTTATTATACTTTTGTACGGACGTTTGTAAAAATATTTGTGTTAACTGATAAGGTATTTACACATAAATTACAAGGAAAGTAGTAAAATTGCTATAAAAGTGTTCCAATAAAGTTTGTATAAGTACTTGTCTTCAGATGACTGGGAGAAGTATTATACTTGTTACCGGCGGTTCGGGTCTCGTCGGCCAAGCTATTAGAAAGGTTGTAGAAGAAGAAAAACAAGCTGGAAATGGAGCAGACGAAACTTGGATATTTTGCACTTCTAAAGATGGTGATTTGAGGTAAGTACTTGTCATTATGTTTATAATTTAAAAGTAAACAATAATCATTGTACAAATCTATAGATATAGGTATTATCTGAATATCAAGGTTTAGTTTTATTTTAGATGTTTATCATGTAATAACATGACTACATAATTGAATTAACACTTTACAAAATGGACATTCAATATATGTTTATTATCAAATTAAAGTATTGTAACTTCAATGTCATTTAACTTCATAACATAAATATTTAGTGTAGGGATTAAAGCAAGGCAAGATTGGAAGATTTATAATATTATGCAGTGTAATTTTTTGTAAAACCAAATTTTGTTTTATTTTCCAATTTTTTATTTACGAAATTGTGTTGGATTTGATGTTATGATAATTTCCAGAGATAAGGCCCAAACGGATGCATTATTTGAGAAGCACAAACCCACCCATGTGATACATTTAGCGGCTATGGTCGGGGGACTGTTCCACAATATGGCACATAACTTGGATTTCTTTGTAAGTTTTATTTAATATAATATAATATAATCATTCACTACATCATCTCATTATAGTAACTGACCCCTAACTAAGTAAACTTGTATCTAGGGTATCAGAAACTACGCACACACTCATTCACACACACACCCAGACCGAGACAAACATTTGTGGTTCACACAAATATTCACCCCGCGCGGGAATCGAACCTGCAACCTTACGGATGGCAGTCCGGCATGGTGACAACTCTGCCATCGAGGTCGTCATTTATTTATTAACTAAATAAATAAAACTTTTTAAAACAGCCAGTAAATGTAATGTTAGACAAAAAACTATAAAATAAAGTACTTATGTTAGTTTATCATCTGTTTATTACTGACGGGAAGTCACGTAAGTCTATAAAACATCCTCATAGAATGATAACAATTCACAAAATTATGTTTGTAGTCATTAATGGTATTGTTTATCAGTTCCTTTGGTATAATACCGACTGTAAATATTATCATTACTTCTCTGTTATTAAATAGAGCATTGTATAATAGCCATAATGGTCCTTATTGTTATTTACTTAAGGATGATTTTATTTCTATATGATGAGCGAAAATGGTTATACAAACATAAAATTTAAAAAACCCCCAACACAATTACTTACGAAACCCCATAACTTTTAAACGGGTTAACAGATTTTCATCAAACATGTCTAAGAACACTCGCACGTAAGTTTCCTTTAATACAAAAAAAACTAAATTGAAATCGGTTCATCCGTTCAGGAGCTATGATGCCACAGACAGACAGATATACACACACACACACAGACACGTCAAACTTATAACACCCCTCTTTTTGCGTCGGGGGTTAAAAATGAACTGTTCAAAAATGTTAGTAAGGTCTATATCATTGTTTTTTTAATTACAGAGACAAAATATGTCAATAAACGACAATGTATTGAACGCCAGTCACAGGTATAATGTGAAGAAGGTTGTCTCCTGTCTCTCTACTTGCATATTTCCGGACAAAACTACTTATCCAATAGATGAAACTATGGTAAGACTTGGAAATTATTATTCTATAGTAAGTGATATCTGTAAAGTATATTGTATTAAGTTGAAATTGTTATTTTTAGGTACACAATGGACCACCACATGATTCCAACTATGGTTATAGCTACGCAAAGAGAATGATTGATGTATTAAACAGGTATGTAACAACATTTATTGTGGTAGAGTAAAACTTGTGAAACTTTCTTCTCACATTTGTGACTCTTCAGAGTTGCAGGCGTCCACAGGCGACGGTAGTCATTTACTATCAAGTGACTAATGGGCTTGCTTGTAGTTATGCAATATTTCAAAATTATTCCTGGAATAAAGTTATCTGGCGATGGAACAATCAGCTCTTAATACAATAGAGATAGATATGCTTCGTTCCGAGTTAACCCTAGTACGTTTATGCCCCCCAGGGCGTACTCGTCGGAGTGCGGCGGGTCGTGGGTGTCGGTGGTGCCGTGCAACGTGTTCGGGCCGCACGACAACTACTCCCGCGCCGCGCACGTCGTGCCCGCGCTCGTCCGCCGCGTGCACGACGCCGTGCTCAACGGTACAAATACAAATCATTTATTGTTCGTAAACATGGGTACAGAGCAAACATACAAAGGTGGTAAAATATATAAATAGTGCGCCATGTTTAACCTGTTGGGCGTACGAACAGGGAAAAGGGAAAAAAAAACATTTTAAACTTATACTAAGTACATTAAATATAAAAACAATAGAATTATAATTATTCTTAAACCAAATCAACATCGATATTAGATATATGTATGCTTATCGGCTAAAAATTCAGGTAATGGAACGCGTCATATTAGACAAACATATACTATTCTTAGGGCCTATTTCACGATCTTCAAGTACAGTTAATCATCAAGGAAAGGTACTTTTGTCACTTTCTTACTTTATATCAAGTGACAAAGACAAAACATGTAGTAGTCGTTACTCGGAACTTTACTTGAAGGTTACATACCTGACGTTTATATGACGTAGTGGCCATCCTACTCTTTTAAGACAGATGTTGCATAGCAAATAGATCTCAAGTAAAGTGTGGTTACTGGGTGTGTGGGTAATAAGCGCTTCTTTTAATGAAGGGTAACTTTTTAACTGATTAAATCGATTCAATAGTTCAACCGCCCAACAGCAGACCGGTTATTATTGTTTATTTATGTGTTATGTCCAGGTGAGAAGACGTTCACAGTGATGGGTAGCGGCAAGCCCCTCCGCCAGTTCATCTACTCGCTGGACCTCGCGCGGCTGTTCCTCTGGGTGCTCCGGAACTACGACAGTGTGGAGCCTATTATATTGTCTGGTAAGTTCATGTTGGATATTCTTTGTTAGGTAATACACATCTCGCAAGGTATAACTTCTCTAGAATTTTAACATCTGCCCTATGATAAACTGACTGTATGAACTAACATTATCATAAGCCTATCTTCTTCTTTGCTTATCGACTCAAATGTTTGAGGACCAAAACTCGGCCGCCTATATAGCGCTATCAGTGGCCTTGTAAAGGTCCTCGCGTGTGCAGGTGTGACACGCACGGCAAGTTAGGAGATGGACTATTGTTTGGGGAGATTAGCCTATTGTGTCCCATTGCTGGGCAAAGGCCTCCCTTCGTAGTCTAGAAATGTTGTGTTATAGAGTTTCCCGTAATTAGAGAGAAACAGTCAGTGGGCAGTGGGGAGAGCTTCGCATACAGAAGCTACTTACATAGTAAAAGTATCACGATCAGTATCGCCATTTTAGGACAAAAAAATTTGAAAGAAAATCACTGCCAATTGTCACTATAACAAAACTTTTATTTAACTCACATACGAGTATATTCTTATTTCCAGTGGACGAACAAGACGAAGTTTCAATAAGCCACGTGGCCGAAACTATAAAGAAAGCACACGGGTTCACCGGCGACATCGTGTACGACACCAGCCGCGCCGACGGACAACACAAGAAGACCGCCTCCAACGGGAAACTCAGAAATCTGTACCCGGAGTTCAGCTTCACGCCCTTCGAGCGGGCCATACAGGATAGCGTGCAGTGGTTCAAGGACAATAGGGAGCTGGCTAGGACATAGGTAACATTACTAGATATATTTTGTTTATTGTTGGATATCATCACACTAATATCATAAGGCGAAAGTTTGTGAGTCAGTGTGTGTGTGAATGTTTGTTACTCTTTTACAAAAACTACTGAACTGATTGAGATGAAAGGTACAGAAGTCCTTGTTAACTAGGAATAATATAGGAACCGCGGGGCGCATTTGACTGTACGCACTTAATGTGGTAAACGAATGCCCACTTCGCTGTTACCCTGGCTGAATATCGGAAGTCCATAAGCTTACACCTGCCGCTATAAGCTGGATTCATAACCTGGACATTCGAATCTGATCCTCGCAGGATTAATGCCATACGCAATGATGATTGTGACGGTTAAGTGCGTACAGTCACAGGTAGTTGCATATTAAACTAGAAGTGTGCATGGGGGCTGAGAAATGTATTAAATATCTTCTAGAGGGAACAGACATATTGTTAGTATTATATGTATCTATGTCCATATCAGTGCGATGTGAGTAAAACTACGTAAAACGTTTACAGCCTTACTAATAAAAAATACCCACTGTGTATATTCTTGATATAACGAATTATTAATATGCTTCACACTCGTTATATCAAGAATATACACAGTGGGTATTTTTTATTAGTAAGGCTGTTTGTGTATAAACTGACTTTTTATTATGTATTCGGAGAAGAACTGTTCTAAGTTAAAGTTACTGTAATTATAAATATTTCATTCCAAATATATTGAGTGTTAATTAAAACTATATTTTTATTTTAACTTCGTATTAATTTAATATTGATAGCTCGTAGGCATAGTGATTAAAAAAACAATGTTTTATAGTAACAGGAACAATAATGATATAAGTATGAAAAGTGTGCACAAATAATAACACCATTTATATACGTTCAACAAAATTACTTACTTTTTTCTCTCAATCTAAAATACATTAAGAATCTGAACCGATTTAGGTGAAATTTGGTAGTATATAATATATTCACACAAGGCACATTTTTTAATGTTATTTTAAATGTAAAAGGAAATGGTAATAGTTTAATTTTGTTAAACGTGGTTCTCTAACAGTGTAAAGGTCCAAACACATTTCCCTCCTTTTAATAAACTAGAAATAACAATGTTATAGTCAATCCACGTTTTCTCTTTAATGTACGAAAATACAAGTGCAATTATAATATTAATAATGAAAGACTAAACTTGGATTAACTATTCCCCTGTTATTCCTAGTTTAATGATTAGGGAGATTAAGGTAACAGTAGTAAGTATATTAATAAACATTACATGATTACACAAACATATGTGCAACTAAATAAACACTAAGTTATAAAATAATATAAATAAAACATTACTTATTGTATACGATTGTCGTTGCATTCTTCAAGTATACAACAAGTTTTCGTCGCGTATAGAAGATACGTACAGAATAAAATGTCACTGCAAAATTATAAATACTGTTAGTTTATAAACTATCCCTTGAGATTGTTAACTGTCGATAAATTGACATTAACATACTGCTTACAATTTAACGTATTAATTATTATTTTTCATATATTTAATGTATATTTTAAAGATTTTTATAAGTAATATGTTAAATTGTAAGCAGCAGGGAGCAGTTCATAATTATCGACATTTTACAATATCGCGAGATAGTTTATAAACTATCGGTGTTTATAATTTTACGGTGACATAAAGGGACATAAAAGATAAACCACATCGAGCATTCACACCATAATCTATCTCTGTAATTGATTCATGTAAGTACTTAATTGATATGCAAATAACATGCCAAAAGAATTAAATAATAAAATTAATAAGATTTTACATACAGTTTTATCCATAATTCAGTCTTTTGATTTGTGGCTTTATCAGAACTTTCGTTTTCGGTACTACGACACACGAATAACTTTCAAGTTAAATAAACATTTTCAAATAAAAATCTCTGTATCAAACTCGATATTGGAATGGCATGAAAGAAAAAATATTGGTAATCACAATTTAAATATCTCTACTGACTAAGTGAGAAATAATATCTCACTAAAGCTTTTTTCAGAACAATCGATCGAACGATAGCATCGATCATGAATCGATCAACGTAGCTAGCCAATCATTCAACGCGTAGCGTTTGTTTCAAAACCAATCGATCGATCGATGAACAATGATTGGTTTGCCGACGTATTATGGAACGGTATCCATCTATCAATCAAAGCTACCAGACCAATCGATAACGAACGACACCATCGATCGATCGATTGGTCTGGTAATACCCTAACCTCGATGTGGTTTAGCCTCTTACATTTTTTGTATATTTTGTTTCATAAAGCGAGGCCATGTTCGTCGTATGTTAAGAATATCTTCTCTATAGACGTGATGTAGGCAGCGGTACGAACGTCCAACCCCAGTTTGTAATTCTTCCCGGTTTGCTTCACGTTCTGAATTCAAATTTAATTATATTGGTGGACAAAAATATAGGCTATTTTTGTTATAACTTAAATATAAGAATTGCCTTTATGATCGATTTGCGTATTGGTAATCAACTAAGACTGTGCGTCCGCTGAAACAACAAACGTAAACTATCTACAACAGTCACAAAGGACACACAGAACTGCGAATTCACATCGCATCGCAAAACATCTGCGAACTTGAAGCGGTATTTTGTGAACATCGTATCGCGGTTTTGTGTGGGAGTTCAAGACAAAAGATACCTCGCACGCATTGTTCATGGAGTACTCGAGGCCCGAGTTGACGATGTGTTCCTCGCTCGCGCCCGACATCATCGACTGGAACACTTCCGTCGGCCGGATCTTGGCGTCCACATTCGCGGCTTTCAGGGACTTCTCCACGGAATCTAACATTTATAACAACGAGTATTGTTTAATCGTTTGGTTGAGCGATGAATTCAGTTCGTGAGTGAGGTTTGGTTTTCTCTAATAGTGGTGCCGTCGTTCATCGCTATATGACGGCCATAAAAAGACGAACGAAAGAGAAAAAGCCGTATCAACGATGACGACATGTGAAGTGATCCAAACATAATCGGCAGCTTTTTTTACGGAGAACAGCAAAACACAAGGTAATTCGTACCTTGTGTTTTGCTAACCAATATTCGATATTGATCGTAGAATATCTGAAAGAGGAAGCAATGGAGGAAGCTAAACAAACGAAGGAAACCAAAGTTACCAAGTAGAGCAGTATTAGAGTCCCGCCAGAACTTGATGTTGAGCTTCCCGAAGCTGACGTGGTTGAGGTTCTTGAGGAACTCGAAGTAGGAGACGGTGACGCCGCCCGCGTTGGCCAGCAGGTCCGGCAACGCCAGGATGCGGCGCTGGCGCAGCACCACGTCCGCCGCCGGCGTCGTCGGCCCGTTGGCGCCTTCTGCCACCATCTGACATAATCAATTGTGTGTTTGTAACAAGATAGAATAGGACGATAAGAGGCAAGTCGCATAGTGGTCCTAGATTTATAGTCAATCGTGTACTTAGGTATAAGGGGCATTTAACACGCGGTTGGTTATTATAACAATACCTTGCAGTTCAGTTTGCTTGCTACTTCCTCATTGACCGACTTCTCCATGGCAGCGAGGACCAGGATGTCGCACTGCTCGTAAAGTATCTCTGGGCCGGTCTCCTTGGCGCCCGGGAAACCTTTAGCGCTGCCTTTGTTCTTGTATTTGTACTCTTTAAGCTCCTATCATAATACATTGAAATGCTTTACGTATAAGCTCAGTAATAATTATATCGCACAGGAGAGGTAAATAGAAACAGATACGAGTACGAGATACAGGTAGTTAGAGCCCTCTAAACACTTGGCTTAACCAAAATATTTCGTATCGCCATTTTAACAAAACTGGTAAAACTAATCCCAATAATACGGGATAAAGGTACAGTAGAAGAAGTGTTTCCACAAGACACATTATTTCAAAACGAAATCATGAGAAAAGAAGAAAGATATGAGAAGTGAGTGTTACCAAAGACTTGATTCCGTCTGGATTGGAGAGATTGCAGTCAAACTCGGTCACTGCTATGATCTTTACTCCTTGTTCTTCTAAGTATATTGACGCGTAGCTACCCACGTTGCCGAAACCTTGAATTATGGCTGTCTTACCCTGGATTAAAATTTAGCATAATGAACAATTTAGTACTTACTTGAACATTAAAAACTTTTGTCGCTGTAGATACACTACATTTTATTTTATTGTATTCAGATGAGTATGATTTTTATCGTCTTTGGCTGACTAATGAACGGAGAATGAAGCAGGCGATGGAAGATGCACCTATTACACCGAAAATGATACTTAAGGCAACACTAAATTGAACATGTTGTACCTTAAATCCGGTGGGCACATCAATCAGTTTCATGTATTCCTCGTCGTGTATGAAGTTACTGATGGTCATGAAGACGCCACGGCCGGTTGCTTCGACGCGGCCGTGGATCCCGCCGCCGTTGATCGGCTTTCCCGTCACGCAGGCCGCCGCGTTAATGTCGTTGTAACCTGGTTGTTATGGTATGGTGGGCAGAATAATGACAATGACAGGGATAGATTAGAGACAAACCATTTTAAAAATACAAACCCTTCCACCTTTATTATTTCAGTATGCATATAATTAGGCTTAGGTGGCTACTCAGCCACTAAAAACTCACCTAGTGGTGAGTAGCCACCTTGTGATTTTTCTTAGTGGTCATCTCAGCCAGTATTTTAGCCGATTGT
Organism: Timandra comae; assembly: GCA_958496195.1. Lineage (NCBI taxonomy): Eukaryota > Metazoa > Arthropoda > Insecta > Lepidoptera > Geometridae > Timandra > Timandra comae. The sequence continues at coordinate 779,327 of OY292361.1, read as the reverse complement.
GGGTGAGCCGACTACTCCAAATTTTGGACGTCGTCCTCTCACCTACTATATTAAACTTAACCTGGGAGACCGTACTAAGACTGTCAAATGTTACATTGTTTAGATATATCGCGCGATTTTGGGACAAAAGTACCAGGCAAACATGGGTTATTAGGAGTTTAACATACAATTTTGTTCATGTACGTAAAATTTCATTTGAAGTACTAATGGTCCCCTAGAGGGTTATTTTAAATATGAAATAAGAATTTAAAGTACTCAAATGAAATTTTACGTACATGAAAAAAATTGTATGTATAACTCCTAATAACCCATGTTTGCCTGGTACTTTTGTCCCAAAATCGCGCGATATATCTAAACAATGTAACATTTGACAGTCTTAGTACGGTCTCTGGTTAAGTTTAATAAAGTAGGTGAGAGGACGACGTCCAAAATTTGGAGTAGTCGGCTCACCCACAATCGGCTAAAATACTGGCTGAGATGACCACTAAGAAAAATCACAAGGTGGCTACTCACCACTAGGTGAGTTTTTAGTGGCTGAGTAGCCACCTAAGCCATATAATTATTCAATTCAATTCAATTCAAAATCCTAAGTATAAGTACTGACCTAGTGTTTTGACATAAGTATCCACGATCCACGACATCTCCCTGCCTGATGTATTGACGTCCGGTGCTGGTACGTCTATACCCGCACCTGTGTACATTAAATTGGCTATAATAGAAATATCAAATGGTAAAAGTAGTAGACAATTTGCTATCTTTTCTACATGTGACCTTAAAACTAGGGATATATCATAAGTACTATTTCGTGATTGTGTACCTCACAAGATGAAGTAAGTCGTTAATGTAGACGAGGAACAGAAACGGCCCCAGTAGAGAGCCTTGCGGCAAATAACAAGAACTTTTTAAAAGTACTCCAATGGGATAAAATTCAATATGTTTGTACCTATATAATTCTTTTTTGCCAGTTCTAGAGTATATCGCCTTGTTATCCTTTGAAGCTCTGCTACTTTATATTTTTTTGGATTTATTGCGACACCTGTAATAATGACTTTCATAAGTAGGTTAGGTAGTACCTTTCTACGAATACATAAGTAGCTTGTCTAACCGATACTTCGGTCATACCTAAGTATATTTATCTATTAGTAGTATCATGTTCCACTAAGTTCCGAAAATAAAACTCAATAGTTTTGTCAGAATCCGGAGTCGAAGTCAGAACTTTCCGGAGGTACAGATATTATTAGAAATTCTTACCTCCCTTCGCTCCCCCGAACGGTATACTTGAGCAGGCGCACTTGTAAGTCATCAAAGAAGCGAGCGCTTTCACTTCGTCTAAATTAACTTCGTCGGAGTATCTAATGCCTGAAATGTAGGACTTCCTCACAAAGTTACATTTGATTAGGGTTGTAGCTAATACAAAGGCTTGTAGGTTGACGGGTACGACCGTGTAGCTACCAGGCTCAACTAGTACCTAGGCACTTAATTAATGATCAACCAACGTCTAAGTCAAAATCATTTAATCAGCTATGTTAAGGCCTCAATGAGGCACTTATGAACTTCGAAATTAATTCTACCACATTATATCAAGTGTAGTTGGAAATGATCCTGCTTTCTTACGGTTCCTGCTAAGATAAAACATTGTTTGCATAACGTCATGTCTGTTTTCTGTCTGTCTAGCCTGAGACTAGGCGTATGCTAAGATGCAGGCGACGCAGGGCAGAGCAGAGCAGATTTTGTAAAGCATGGAACGTCGAGAGAGAGAGCAGGACAGACACCTGTCTGCGTCGCTCTGCCCTGCGCGGCCTGCGTCTCAGCATACGCCTTCGCTGAGTCGTTTCTTTCTAATGTTCATAGTACAAACTTTCGTTCGGACTTAGTAGCGATGTGTTATATGAAATGAGTAAGTACTTATACCTAAGTATTTATTTTAATAGTGTACTAGCCTCCTTTACAGGGTAATCTGTGAACGCTGTGTTGTGACCTGTACCCGTGGATAATTTCGTAATCGCCATTCTTGCGCTGGAGTGGAAACTCAAACTGCAGTGACGAATTGCATGAGCCCATCACCTAGATATTTTTACATTAGGTCCATATTATACTAAGGGCCTATTTCACCATCTTCAAGTAACGTTCCGAGTAGGTACTCAGATGTTTTGTCTTTGTCATTTGATATAAAGTAAGAAAGAGACAAAACTAACTTTACTTGATGGTCGTGAAATAGGCCCTAAAAATAATAAAATATATTCACAAGATTGGGATTAACTTGGGTTACTAATAGTTTTTAATGAATTCAATTATGGATCTCATGAACTACCATCAGTATAGGTACAAGTAGCATGGTGTGTGACTATGTAGGAACCTCATAGGAGAATCTTGGCAACCTTACCTTCAAAATGCCAGCGACCCTTTGCATTCGTTTCTTATCCGATAGATGAGTGTGTTTCTTCAAATATGCGACCAATGATGGTTCACACACTTTCACTGCCACATGATAAAAATATTCCACCATCTGATAAAAACTGGGATTCGGGTTTGTGCCTATCCCTTTTAAATGCTCCGGAATATCATAGTGCCTCTTAAATATTTTCAATGGGTATAAATAATTCGTAATTTGCGTTTTAGGGAAAATATTTAATGGTATCAAACACATTGTTATTTATTTTCTATAAAAAATAATGAATAGCAAAAAATAAGACAATTTGTTTATTTGACGTGTTTGACTTATTAATGTCATTCTTATTTATAAAAATAATTGCAACATCTAGTAGTTTATTCCGTGGCCAGTCACTGAGTAACTATGTAAATAAGAAATAATTATTATATTCTCTCTAAACTATGAATAAATTAAATACATATTTCTCGTGGGCCTAAGCCTTAGACAATTTATTTCTTTATGGCCTAAAAGCCTTACAGTAGCAATCCAACTCTAAGTCCGTAAACACACATTTTATCACTAATAAATATTTATTAACAAAAATTAATATTTATCGCTTCTACCACATAAAAAGTAAAATGAAACACCAATCAACAGTGCAATAAGTTTAATAAATATTTTACTTATCTAATCTACAGAGTGGGTTATTCTGCACCATTTGTAGGTCTACTTTAGGTCCGACCAGGTCTCTGATGTTGTTGAGACCATATTTGATCATCGTCGGCCTTTCTAAGGAGAGACCCCATGCTATAACGTTGACATCTTCAGGTAAACCCATGGGTAACAGCATCTCAGGTCTGAATACACCTGAATTGCCGATTTCTATCCATTTTCCAAGACCTGAAAACACATACTCAGCTAGATAAATCAATTTCTCTATCTCTTATTACCTACATAATTATCTATAGGTGGAGTAAAATATCCGCTTGTGAGATCTTACTGGTAGGCAAAGGGTTTTCTCTCATTCAAATTCAAATGTATTTATTGCGAATAAAGGTTACAATATGGTGTTACAGTTAATACTTAAATTAAGAATCTCTTTATTCTACCTTACATGAGGCATGCAATATGTTTTAGGTACTTATATAAATATTTTATTATAAGTAAGTAGGCAACTTAAACAATATTAATTAATACAAAAGTAACAAAATTTAAACAATCTTAATAAACAAAACAAATAATAACAATCTTAGAAAATCAAAAATAAAACAAACGCTAAAAAGACAAGGTAATTTAAGGTACATTCATGGGAATTTATCATTTACATAATCAATAATACTAATAATCATTGATTAGAGAGGGAAAAGAGCAGTAAAATATTGGCCTATAAGATTCCATTTAGTGCAGTGAGAACAGCCAGTATAGTACAGTGAGAAGAATAGGAGTAACCATTACACTTGCACAATTATTGGTGATATCAAACCTGCTACTACTATTTTTGAAAATAGTAAAGGAAGGTGGACTATATTGGCCTACTCATTTTGCTTTTCCAATACGTGTTCTTGATCTCGAACCCAAGCTATTTTAGGAAAATAGTACAATGGAATATTATATAGGTATACTACCTTCATGAAAAGCGAAGATCTCCATGCTAGGCTCAGTATACGGGTTGTAGGCGGGCTTGAACTGCAGCTTGTGGAAGCCGAGCCGCGTGAAGAAGTCCCGCAGCAGGCCCAGCAGGTCGGCCAGCGCCAGCCCTCGCGCCGCCGCCACGCCCTCCACCTGCTGGAACTCCGCCAGGTGCGTCGCGTCCAGCGACTCGTTGCGGAACACCTGGGTGGAGTTGTGGTACATTAGCTGCAGGTCCCCTACGGCCAAGTGCGTAACCACCTTTGGTAACTGCAGTAAGTCACTAGACTATTCGACATCGACAGTGCGTAATAGCTACTGCAGAGCAATGGCCATCACAGTAACCTGTGGTCCGTATCCAGCACTCTTGTTAGGAGCGAACCTGTCTATGCTATCTACCGGACTGCCATCCGTAAGGTTGCGGGTTCGATTCCCGTGCGGGGTGAATATTTGTGTGAACCACAAATGTTTGTCTAGGACTGGGTGTGTGTGTGTGAATGAGTGTGTGCGTAGTTTCTGATACCCTAGATACAAGTTTCGAACTTAGTTAGGGGTCAGTTACTATATTGAGATGATGTAGTGAATTGATTGAGTGATTATGTTATCTTATCATCGCTAGATCATCGCATACTGCACATCATCAAATCAGCCGCAGTTTGAGGTTCATCGCTGACTATATTTCTCCCTCATCGACGCCCACAGCGCCCAATCACACGCGCTCTGAATCCAACAACTCTCCACGTCGCGATCTGTATTTCGTTTTCAGTCCACATAGTTGAGGGAGCACCCAGTACTTACCGAGAAGCGCAAGTAGGACACCAACTGGTTCATAAATGATCTAATGAGGATCATTTTGCTGTACTTTGTTCCTCACACTTCACACCACCTACTGATCACATATCGCCGCCGACTCGCGAATAAAACCTACCTTATCAATACTAAAGTACTTCTGTGGTGTGAACGGTTTCTGCGCCAGTTGGTACAACATCCGCGCGCTCACCGCCGTCGTGTGAGTGCGGAGCAAGTTCTTCTGAGCTTCCTCCAGCTTCCAGTCGTATCTGTAACCCTGGGGAATATTGAATATTCAGTAAAAAAAAGTGTAGTATTTTTCGTACTACACCTATCCAATGATATTTTCAAGGTGTGGTGTGTGTGTGGTAGATCTAATCCAAAACTATAAGAAATAATATAAAAAGATTTTGATCATAGTGCATTATTGAAAAAATTACTCCTTGCCGAAATTTATCGAAACCGGAAGGTTTCGGCGAGTAAAAAATTTGAGGTTATTAGAAAGAATATGAATAAAAAGCTTGAATGACAAAGTCTATTTTTCAATTTGAAATATACTTATAGACTTCTTTGGGAAGTCCTGTCTATAGTCTAGTCACTAGTCTATTTATTTCCCAAATAAAGTAAACTAAATAACACACCTGAGACCCATAACCACCTTCACTATGCACTTTCTTGACTCTCTCCAAGTAATCTTCTGGAAACTTTGTGGAAACCGCTGGAGTGGTGATAAAGAAGGTGTCATGGGCGTCTCTAGCGGGATGTTGTTGTGGTTGGAACAGAGCATCGAAGTTCCAGAAGGAACTCTCCACATACCTATCGGTCGGCATTTCAGAGAAACCCATTTCAAGGAATATCTCACGGAATTCGGAGCGGACTTTGAGCAGTGGATGGAGGTGACCACATTCTGGTGGCTGGCCTGGAATAGTTATAAAGATATTTGAGTTTTTTTATTTAATCACTATCACATGACATCATGGAAGATTATTTGGAGAATAGACACCTATCTTGCTTTATTAATCTTTGGTGTAGTAGTTTAAGTTCAAGATCTAGTTAAATTATAGTTTTATTAATCAATTTATGACTCAAAAGAAGAATTAAAAATGATGAAAATTTAAAGTTATATTTTGGATGTAATCAGACTAAAATAAATTTATTCAATATCTAGTCTTGCTTTGTGACCTTTTGATAAAACAAAATGATAACAAAGTTTATTTTTTGGCACTATGTTCTTAAATGTAATACTATAAGTATACATTATATTATGTAAATATAAGGTTTTCAAATACTATTTTTGGTAATGGATCACCTTTAACCTACTATCACCATCTAAAATTACAATCACAATAATGGTGTACATTGTTAGGGAATTTTAAAATATGATGCAAATATGTATATCAAACCTAGAGCATCAAAGTTGTAAGGTTTGAACTGGAGACTCTTCCACGCCCCACTCATCAACATTTCACTAGTCAAATCAGTTTCTAGTTTCTTAATTGTTGTCGAGAACTGTGGTCCCTTACTCAATAAGAAACTTTTTACTACCACCTGTTCTAATAGCTTTCTTTTCTTATAATCATTCCGGATGTTGTCCGGTAAGTTGTCTATACCCTTTTTAACCTCATTTAGATGGTCCTGCACTATGTCTACGATAGTGTCAACCTTCTTTTTAACTAAAGGAGGTGCGGCTGACTTGTCTATGAGTATCCAACCTGATGACATTGCTTTGCTGAATCCTACTTTTGCATTTGGTACTGTCTGAAATGCAAAATAAAGAATTTAGAATGCTATAAAAATATATTGATGCATATTAATAATATAATTAAGTTATTTTTAGTTTTTATCATTATTATGACAAATTACATACAAGTACTTCAATTCTTGTTTATAAATAGTACCTCAAAGTTACCTTCATAACTTCAGCCTGCGCTATCCCACTATCCGGTATAGCCCGGTAGAGCACAGCTTCGTGACTCCCTTTCTCTGCCACCAACTTCCCTTCATCAGTCAACTCCCATTTAGTACTCTTTACAGCCTCCGATATCACCATTTCAAGAGCTTCTAAACTTTTTACAGCACCTATGATCTTTTGATGGTCCTCATTAAACTCATTCGATAAAAGAAGAGTGTCCACCTTATTGCACTTATCTAAATAATGTAAAATTCTTTCATTTAATTCCATTTTGAATAGATTCTAATTTCTTTCTTCTAGGTTAGCTCTTGAAAATAGAAAAAAATAGCGAACTGAACCACCGCAGTCGACCCACGTCTGCTTCAATGCGTCTGCTGAGCACATTGACATATAACATGGACATCGCATGTTTGACTATAGAAAAAATAGTTATAGAAGTATGAGGCTTATCGACGCCAAAGTTATAAAAATATAGCCGTCTCTTTTTAACGTTCATAATTTTGCGTAAGGGAAAAAGGACAACAGTATTTCTGACAGTTACTATAATAGCCATCTGTCATTCTTAGTCTCATTGAAATACCTACTCGTGGCCATATTCGCCATATTATTTTCTAGCTATAACAAAAGGATTTACAACTTACTTAGTGATGGGCAATGAAACATCGTGACCACAGACTATAAACTATCGATATTTTAAATAAAACGTTATTTAAACACTTATTCAAGTACGTTTTAATTTTGGTGTTTATTTTTATTTCATAAACTTTATTTACATTTTGTGCATATATGATCTTAAATAATAGTGAGTAAGTATATAAAGTCCAATTTTCAGATTCTCATGTAGTATACCATAAGAAACCATGGATTTGAGGTTTGCTCTTGAGAATATCTGTATTCATATTGAAATATTCGTTTAATTGAATGCCTAACGTTTGTAATTAAATAAAACCCAATTAAATGTTACATCAGTATCGATTATAGTACGAAACGTCGATAATTTCTATCGTCATTTTTATATCCCGGCAACTAGAGTATAATGAATAAAAGTTTGATATATAGGGTGGCCCAAATAAAACAGTCAGTGGGGGGAAGTATAAAACTATAAGAGATACAAAGATTTGTTCTTAGGAACCATGTCATCCATTTTAGTTAAAATGAAAATTGCATTCAAAGATTTAGAAAAATACTATAACTCACTAAAGGAATCGAACCCGGAAGTTTTGAAAAAAATATTTTTAATTATTTGTAACTAGAACGAACGGCCGTATATACAAACTATTGCATTTTGTATCTTGAAATGGTGAATTTGTGTTGAAATGGGATATTAACTGGGAAGGAACTTTAATGATGTCTTGGCGAGTTTTGTACCAAACTATTTCATTTAAAAACAATGCATTTTAATGAATTTAGATATGATGTTTCTTAGTAACATTTACTTACTGCTAAAGATGTACACAATCCATTTCTAGTTTAAAATAATGAACATTAAATTTTTAAAAATTTCCGGGTTCGATTCTCAAAGAGAGTAATAGTTTTTTTTTCTAAATCTATGAATGCACTTTTTTTTTACTAAAATCGAGGACATGGATCCTAAAAACAAATCTTTGTATATCTTATAGTTTTATACTTCCCCTTACTGAGCGTTCTATTTGGGCCACTCTGTATGTCACAATGATCAAGCTATATTTTACAAACTATCTATAATGTTCTTTTACAGTAAGACCTATTTATAAAACTTAAAATTAATCAAAGTAAGAAAACATACTTACAATCTATTATCGATGTTATTTTTCAGACATATCGATAGGGACTGCACTATTAGCCGCCATTTTTCGCTCTCAGTGAAGTATAGGTATACACGTTTTTTTCGTAGGTATGCCCCGTCCATGTTATATGTCAATGGCTGAGCAATACTTTAAAACATTGACAGTGACACTGACAGTACTGACTGACCTGACAAATACAAATTATTTTCAAATGCCAAAATGTCGGTCAAGAGAGTTTCAATCTTATGTATAAAAGTTCCGTAGGTATTATGTCTGTACGTATTGTATTATTGATGTCGCACAGCTAGAATCTGCATAAATGAATATGAGAGGAATGTTTATTATGTTGTGAAGACATTTTTATTTAAGTAAAAGGCACTTATTAAATAAATTATCAGACACACACATAGTTTTAAAATAGTAGTTCAATAGTAAGATCTTTGTTGAGTACTACAATGGGCCTAAAACAGCGTTCGGAACTTGAAGTGGACTAACTATCGTACCAGGGGCGTAAAATTATCGTACATATCTATTATATGGCGTAAAATTATCGTACATTTTAGGATAATGTCTATTATAGATAAATAAATCATATAAATTGTAATATTGATATGCATGCAAGTATTCTATAGTTTATCTTTTTTAAACCACCGCTGTCAAATCAACAGAACACTGAAACCCAAATGTTTTACACGTGGTTTACAGACCTGAACTGATTCCCTTTCCACTTTAAGTTCAATAAACGCGCCAAGCTTAAAATTCACTCAGACAAAATTTCACTGTTCCCATGCAAGTTGGGTATGAAACACGAAAAAATTTTGTATTTATAAAGAAGAAATGGATATGAATGGGTAGTGAAATAAAAAATGAAAGAATTTCTTTTATATATCAATATACACTTATACTAACCAATAAGAAAGCGTGTACAGCAGGCGCTGGATAAAGTTACAGTATCGGCAGTGGTGAAACTTAGTAGAGCGGATCGTAAGGACCAATAGGAATAGAGAACTTGTATTTCCCGGTATTTTCCCAAGATTTTATTGGACAAAATAAAATCATGCTACTGCGATTTAGACTATCAACGCATGAGTGAAATAATATAAATTCTCAAATTTTGCATCATGATAAAAATTATCGTACAATCTGCGTACGATAATAATATGCTATCGTACATCGTACGTAGGCACAAAATTATCGTATGTGTACGATAATTATCGTACGGTTCCGAACGCTGGCCTAAAATATATATAGTAGGGAGACTGGCATAGCAGTTATATATACGTCATCTTGTAATATAAATTCAAATTCAAATTAAAAAAATATAGTTTTTATTTTATGCATTCCGAGCGTGAACCCAAGAAAACCATTGACAATTAATTGTCTGTGGTCTATTGTTAATTTGTTAATGTCACTCAATAGGTCATTGACGTCAATGTTTTTTTTGTGAATCTGGGGGCACGGCAGTGCCCCCCGCCAAGTCGAGCGCGAAGCAAACACTGCCGTACCATCCTTTACAGGAACCTTTTCGCCGCATTTTCAGGCCCCTATTTGACAACCTCTGGATAAGCCCAGAACGCTGAAATTTTCGTCATCCAGTAAGCTATACAATCACATACTTAAAATAAAATTTCAAGTCTGTAGGTCATTTAGTTCCGAAGTTAAGCGATAGCAAAGTTTCGTATTTATGACAGACACTCACTCACTCACTCACTCACTCACTCACTCACTCATGATCATCAAAATAGAACTAGTACTTCCCATAAACCTAGAGAGCTGAAATTTGGTACAGAGTTAGGGTTTAATGGCCACATAAAGGGAAAACTATAAAAACTAGGATAATCGAACGGGAACGGGAATTATACGGGAACGGGAACGGTAATTGTAACTCAAGAACGGCTGAACTGATTTGGCTGAAAATTTGTGGGGAGGTAGCTTAAAACCAGGAAAAGAACATAGAATACCTTTAATCCCGAATTTCCCACGGGATTGGGAACGGGAATTTAAAAATCTAGATCGGCTTAAATGATTTGGCTGAAAATTGGTGGGGAGGTAGCTTAGAACCAGGAAAAGAATATAGAATACTTTTAATCCCGAAATTCCCACGGGATTGGGAACGGGAATTTATAACTCAAGAACGGCTGAATTGATTTGGCTGAAAATTGGTGGGGAGGTAGCTTAGAACCAGGAAAAGCATATAGAATACTTTTAATCCCGAAATTCCCACGGGAATAGGAACAGGAATTATAATTCTAGAAAAACTGAACTGATTTGGCTGACAATTTGTGGGGAGGCAGCTTAGAACCAGGAGAAGCACATAGGATACTTTTTACCCCGAAATTACCACGGAAACGCGAACGGGAACTACGCGAGTGAAACCGCGGGGCGCTTATTAATAAAAGTTTCAACAAAAATAAATGAAATCCCACCAAAAACATTCTGTAAAAAACTAGCCAAGTCTCGATGGAGCTGCTTGTTTATCTCTAAAAAGTAATGAAATCTAGACAAAGTCGTGCCAAGTGTAAGGTTCCTTACTGCGATTTCTTTATTATTATAGTTAATGTTGTGTGACTTGGCCGTTGAACATTGTTTAAAACGTTAGTAGTGGGTACAAGTAAATTTTGTTTACACGTAATCTGTAATGTTATAACATTATTAAAATACGCAGCTTTATCAAGCCTACAATTGACTGGATATTAAATCAATGTTTTTCAAGTGGCAATTTTCTATCGTCAATGGGTAGCGGTTCTGGCGACAGATTGGTGCAATAGTGTCAAGGAGCACCTAGTTTTGTACCCTTGTGTACATGTGTACCCTTCAACGGCCAAGTCACACAACATTAACTATAATAATAAAGAAATCGCAGTAAGGAACCTTACACTTGGCACGACTTTGTCTAGATTTCATTACTTTTTAGAGATAAACAAGCAGCTCCATCGAGACTTGGCTAGTTTTTTACAGAATGTTTTTGGTGGGATTGAATTGTCTGACTGTCACTCATTCATTCATGTTTGTCGGTGTTGGTTGGTTTGGTCACGAAGTCCAAAAATTCGATTAAATTAGAATTTTGCTGCGCCTTGATCGTCTTTGAAATATATAATAGTAAATGATTAGTATTGTGTGAATTACATTGATACCAATAAAGGTGAGTCAATTAGAAATATAACTTATTGAGATGAAATGTAATTGCGGTTTATTTCCAATGTTTATCTCAATAATTTTCATATCAATAATTTATTTAGTTTATCACGGGTTTGTGGTAATAAATTTCCTAGGCTTTAATATAAATGTACTTTTATGTAAGCACTTAATTTTATATGAACTTATAAATTATGGTTGTATATTTGGAAGTTGGTAGGTGTACTTACTAAGAATTTCAACAAAAATGTAGAAGAAAATGTCTTATCGTCTTTTTACTGATAATTCAAAATAAGAATACCTAATTTTTAAACAACTGTTCCGCTATCATGGTTCATGTTTTGAATGTCACACTTAATATATTTTTTAATTTTGATCAAGTTCTGTTTATTTATCTTACTAAAAATATGGATTGGATGACAATTACTTCAAATTCTCACCACTACTAATATCATCAGTGAGATACAGTTTCATTGAGAGAGATCAGACTGATACTTTATTGCTATTTTTGTTTTATTTACAAAATAAAATTTTAACGATTTTTGCACATCTATGTGTGAATTGAAATAACTATGTTAACTATAATATCTGTTGGTGTTGTAGTTTTTCCAAAAAATATACCACTTACGTGTATAAATTGTTGAATCAGTAGGGGCCTCTTTTTAAGAAAGTGTCTCAATTATGCTATTGTGTCAGACAGTTGTCGGCTCAATTTTTTGTTCAAGAAAACATTAACTAAACATTTATATGTGGTACTAAAATGAATATTAATGTATTACCAAACTCAATATGTACACAACGGGCATGAGAAACCATTACTTTGTCAATTATGTATGTCTATTTATTTTATTTTATGTACTTAAAGACGGCTTCAAGCTCCATGCTTAGTTAGGGGTCAGTTACTATAGTGAGATGATGTAGTGAATGATTATGTTATGTTATGTTATGTTATATCTTTTCATTATATATATTTTATAGTAATTATCCAGTATTAAGTCTTTGTAAGATTCCCAATATACATAAGCACTTTTTTTCAAGCATGACTAAATTAAAATTTATGTCTAAAATAACAAATAGCTTATACAAATTAGACTTTGGACTGAACTCTTATCATCATAATTTAAAAATATTTATTATATGTAAAACTAATACATTATAAATAAATTTTCTTTGAAATAAATAAAAGAACTGATTATATTTGAATAAATTGTATTTAATGATTTTTATTAGGGCATCATATTGACTTTAAACATTTAGTTGTAATCATGAATTATTCATATGTATGCATGCTAGTTCTATTCGCAACAGTAATTAACACCTACTTAGTGAGTGTTATGTTGTTAAATAGTTCTGCTTGATTTGTAATATTCCACTAGCGATTTATATTACTCCACTAGCAGCAGTAACTTTTAAATCTACATAAAGAAGAAATCTTTGTATGTTTGTAACAAATAGGCTCTAAAGCTGCTAGACCACTTTAGGTGAATTATGGTACAGATGTTGATGATTGTGTTAGTTACACTACATATTTATAACTCAAGAACGGCTGAACTCATTTGGCTGAAAATTGGTGGGGAGGTAGCTTAAGAGCCAGGAGAAAGAGATAGGATTTTATATCCCGAAATTCCCACGGAAACGTGGGAAACGGAACTACGCGAGCGAAACCGCGGGGCGCAGCTAGTAGAATTTAACTTTAGTTCTAATTGAGGAAAACTACTCACTTACTAACACAATAATAAATCAATGGAAATGACGTAATTGTTAAATATATATTTTTTCTACATTCATTACAATAACAAGATAATAGGTACATTATGCAATTAGATGAGTACTTACATACTTACCAAGGTTATTGGACATAGAAATATTTAAATACTTCTTCTTCTTCTTTGCGTGTCGACTCATATTTTTGAGGACCAGAACTCGGCCACCGATTTGGCACTATCAGTGGCCTTGTAAAGGTCCTCGCGTGTGCAGGTGTAGGGGCACGTTAAATACTCATTAGTAATGTAAAGATTGCTATTACGTAGATGCATTGTTTTGTACTTTCTGGGCGAATAATATTAACGAATTACTACCTTTTATTTATTAGTCGTATTTTTCCTGAGTATTTAATAGATAGCCCACTATTATTATATAATCTGTAGATGGTCGGTAGTCCCCATGTTAATATCTATATCTAATGTACCTAACTAGCTCCCCGCGGTTTTACCTGCGTAGTTTCCGTTCCCGTGAGAATTCGGGGATAAAATTAACTAAAAACCTTCCTCTTGATTTACTCTATCTATTAAAAGAAACTGCATCAAAATCCGTTGCTTAGTTTCAAAGATCTAAAAATACATAGGGACGGACAGACAACGGGAAACGACTTTGTTTTATAGGTACTATATAGGTATGTAGTGATAGTGAAGTACCTACCTCATCCCCCACGAAAAAAATCAAAATTCTATTATTTAAATTATCACCTAGGTATTAATATATCTAAATATTATTTCTTACTAAGAATTGCCACTCGGAGCAACATCGCCTGTGATATGTATCTCACCAATTTACCAATTAAGTATAATTACAGAGTTCTGGGATAGCATATTGATACGGAAGGCATATTTCTGTCTGCATTTATTGTTAAACTAATCTTTTAGATACTTAGGTATTTTTACTTTTTGCGATGTTAGTTTATTTATAGCCTATAATATAACATTTGTAAATCACACATAGGTATTTATCGCGCCTCTCCTAATGGCCTTAGCGTGATGATGTAATAGCTTTTTAAAGCCTTCCTTGATATATGATGCTCATTTTTAAAAACCGACCAGTAGTGCCTCAGATTAGCCTGATTTCCAGTAATGAAACAAACTCGGCCTTTCAATATTAGTATAGATTCGTAGAGAATATTAAATGTTGTTTTATTCTGAATTTAAAATATTAACCACTTTTCAGATGAGTAAGCGTTGCGACGTAAGCATCGTTATATTCGGTGCGACTGGCTTCACGGGCAGACATGCGGTGTTGGAGATGGCCAAACTGTCTAAGAAGTATCCTAACTTGACATGGGGCGTCGCTGGCAGGTCGCAGTCTAAGCTCGAGAGTCTCATGCGAGATATTAGCAAGGAGACTTGTACGTAATGTATACTTCTAATTAAGATCAATAAAGTTGTAGAAAGTTCTATGGAACTAATATCCATACTATTCTTTATGACCTACGAATGTTATATCACAAAGCTAAAGAGTTTATTTCGTTGAACACCTTAACGTTATAAAGAGTCCAGTGGCCTAACTATACCATCTGAGGCCCGTGACAAACTCATTGCATGGGATCCCAAGAAAACTTCACTTTTGACCGCCAGCGCCACGGACAGTGTTGATCCCTCTCCTCCCCTCTAACCATAGGATCACACCACTGGAAGTAATTAGGCCACTATTACCATGACATTTCCACGGGATCGGGACTAACGCGGGGGACAGCTAGTCACAATTATGACTTAATTACAAAACTACGTACTTATGTCTCAGTTGAGGACCAATCCCACGTGCGCGTGCTGGTAGCAGACGTGTCGGACGAGCCGTCGCTGCAGGCGATGTGCAGCCAGTGCCGCGTGGTGGTCAACTGCTGCGGCCCCTACCGCCTCTACGGCGAGCCCGTCGTGCGAGCTGCTCTTCATTGCAACACGCATGTGGTGGATGTTACGGGGGAGCCGCAGGTATACAAATACATAGTTACATACACACAACGAGACAAACGCACGTACACACGCGCAAAACACATTACAAAACTTGTCAAACTGAGTGTTTGACAAGTTTTGTAATGTGTTATGTGCACTGCTATATTTTGACACATTTTGCTGACTACATTTGGACGCTATTCCAAGCCCCTTTATACTCGATCTGATCTGATCACATCCGTGATCATGGATGAATCATAACGCTTGCAACAGCTTCTATCAGGAAAGCATTGGTTATAGACGACTTAGTTAACCCTGCCGTCGAATTTTCCAGTTTGATACTTTATTAAAATAATAATGTTAATAAGCGAAGGCGTATGGTGACATGCAGGCGACGCAGGCCGCACAGGGCAGAGCAGGCACGTGCGACGCAGACATGTGTCTGTCCTGCTCTCTCTCGCGACGTTCCATGCAACACAAAATGTGCTTTGCGCGGCCTGCGTCGCCTGCTTGTCAGCATACGCCTTCGCTCATAATTGTTTTGTATCAGTTCATGGAGACGATGCAGTTGAAGTACGACGCGATGGCGCGCGAGCTGGGCGTGTACATCGTGAGCGCGTGCGGCTACGACTGCGTGCCCAACGACATGGGCACCGTCTACCTGCAACACAAGTTTGGAGGTACACCATGATTGTTTGTACTATCTAACTATACTAACGGCGCCCCGCGGATTCACCCGCGTAGTTCCCGTTCCCGTGGAAATATGATGCTAAAAACCTTCCCACTGAATCACTCTATCTATTAAAACAAATCGCATCAAAATCCGTTACGTAGTTTTAAAGATCTAAGCATACACCCCTGTGTAAGCTTCAGGGACAGAGAAAGCGACTTTGTTTTATACTATGTAGTGATAACTCAAAGGTGACCGACTGACTGACAGGGGTAGCTTATGGTCCGAAGAAGGACATAGGCTATGTTTTATCCCGAAATTCCCACGGGATCGGAACTATGCGGGTAATACCGAGACTGAGGTAGTACGAAATAAAATAAAAACATCCGATCATCACACACCGCCATCTAATCCCAATCTTAGCAAAGTTTTTACTGTGGATACTAGACAAGGGATAAACATACTTATATAAGACAGCTAGTATCTTGGTACAAAACTGGTTCAAATGTTTACTAACTTCAACTTTGGATGTACAGCATTCTTTGATACTGGTTTCGGTACTTGTAGATTATAGACTGTTCTAGCGTTTCAAGGAACTTCTTGTGTGTTTTTTTGGTTTAAAACTGGATCTTATTTTAGTCACTAAACTGGCTGTATCTATGTAAAAGATTACTTTTTTGTAACTTCGTTTTTTAGATATTAACAGCCGTACTCAGAGACGTTTAACGAATACATAAACTATTGCGCCATAATATTTCTGTGCCGGTGACAGCGTCGCTATAATCGCATCTTTTGGATGTCAGTGTATGGAAAATGTATTCAAATGACATTAAAGTCTAAATGACAATGGTAGAGTCATTCTCACTAGAGAAGTCCCCCAGACGCGGCGCTACAGGCGACAGAATGTTGCCAAACTCCAAATTATAGACACCCCAAAATAATTTATCAAAAACTTAGGTAATTTTTATTTCTTATTATTTTACTGTTAGGTCTTTTCCATTCACGGGACTATTAAGGAGTCCCGGTCTTTTGGAAGGCTAGTATGGGGCCAAAGCCAACACTCGGAAGCCCTTTGACATATTTAATCTTGTGTAAAGGATGCGCAATCCGGCGACTATCCCTGTATAAACCTATAAATTTCATCCAAGGACAGTCCCCGGTTCTGCTGGGACTATTGCAAATATATGGAAAACTACGACAGGGTTATGGGAATGGGATGTTTAATGGACTGGATATTGGGGAACTATTGGGACTATGACACCCGCCGATACAATGCTATAAACATGTACGAAGTGGCGGATGGAGACTTGCCAGCTCTATAACTGGGCCCCCCAAACAAGTCGCTTATTTTACTTATTATTAGATTATTTTTACTAATGTAGCACTGCTACGTTAGTAAAATTACTCTAATAATAAGTAAAAACATTTCTGTCACTGGACAGATATATCAAAATCAGTACTAGTTTTTGTGCTCATTCATTATTAACAAGAATATGTAGATTCAAAAATATTCTCATTCAGTTACCATTGCCTGAGAAAAAAAAATTACTTAGGGCTAGCTTAGGGCGTGGGTGCTGTAATATTTTAAGGGCGACAGAATCTTGGACCATCCAAATTATACTTGGAAGACGTTGGAAGTATTTCATCATCGCATTAAGTAACTCACGCAGTAACTAACTCTAACTAAGTTAAGTAACGAATTTAAGTTCTAATGAAGCTGGACAAATAATTAAGAACGATTTATTAAACTGTTCAAAAGTTATTTTATATAAAACTGAGATTATATGATATATTATATAAATAATAATATTATTGTGAAAGTAAAATACCAATTTAATGCACTTTAACTTAAAATTAGTTGGCAGCATGCTTACGACCTTTAAATAACTGATTTACCTATACCGGGCGGCAAAGCATTGACTCTTATCAATTTGTGACATTTCGTAAGAGAAAACATAAATTAGTGCTTTTTTGAAAATTCCATATTGACCATTTAAAACTATATTTTAAGCTTTCTTTGTACCAAAAACCTTCGTATAGCAAGTGCCGAGGTTGTTGGAGGAGTTGCTTCTCCCAAAATTGAAATTTGGCCTTTCACATTTGACAATTTACTTAATTTTGACATTTCGAAACTTGACGTTTTTAAATTTGACATTTGATATTTTGGCATTTGACATTTGAAATATGAAATTTGACGTGAATGTCGAGTCTTGAGTGTCAAATTTCAAAGTCAAAGTCAAAGTCAAAGTCAAAGTCAAAGTCAAAGTCAAAGTCAAAGTCAAAGTCAAAGTCAAAGTCAAAGTCAAAGTCAAAGTCAAAGTCAAAGTCAAAGTCAAAGTCAAAGTCAAAGTCAAAGTCAAAGTCAAAGTCAAAGTCAAAGTCAAAGTCAAAGTCAAAGTCAAAGTCAAAGTCAAAGTCAAAGTCAAAGTCAAAGTCAAAGTCAAAGTCAAAGTCAAAGTCAAAGTCAAAGTCAAAGTCAAAGTCAAAGTCAAAGTCAAAGTCAAAGTCAAAGTCAAAGTCAAAGTCAAAGTCAAAGTCAAAGTCAAAGTCAAAGTCAAAGTCAAAGTCAAAGTCAAAGTCAAAGTCAAAGTCAAAGTCAAAGTCAAAGTCAAAGTCAAAGTCAAAGTCAAAGTCAAAGTCAAAGTCAAAGTCAAAGTCAAAGTCAAAGTCAAAGTCAAAGTCAAAGTCAAAGTCAAAGTCAAAGTCAAAGTCAAAGTCAAAGTCAAAGTCAAAGTCAAAGTCAAAGTCAAAGTCAAAGTCAAAGTCAAAGTCAAAGTCAAAGTCAAAGTCAAAGTCAAAGTCAAAGTCAAAGTCAAAGTCAAAGTCAAAGTCAAAGTCAAAGTCAAAGTCAAAGTCAAAGTCAAAGTCAAAGTCAAAGTCAAAGTCAAAGTCAAAGTCAAAGTCAAAGTCAAAGTCAAAGTCAAAGTCAAAGTCAAAGTCAAAGTCAAAGTCAAAGTCAAAGTCAAAGTCAAAGTCAAAGTCAAAGTCAAAGTCAAAGTCAAAGTCAAAGTCAAAGTCAAAGTCAAAGTCAAAGTCAAAGTCAAAGTCAAAGTCAAAGTCAAAGTCAAAGTCAAAGTCAAAGTCAAAGTCAAAGTCAAAGTCAAAGTCAAAGTCAAAGTCAAAGTCAAAGTCAAAGTCAAAGTCAAAGTCAAAGTCAAAGTCAAAGTCAAAGTCAAAGTCAAAGTCAAAGTCAAAGTCAAAGTCAAAGTCAAAGTCAAAGTCAAAGTCAAAGTCAAAGTCAAAGTCAAAGTCAAAGTCAAAGTCAAAGTCAAAGTCAAAGTCAAAGTCAAAGTCAAAGTCAAAGTCAAAGTCAAAGTCAAAGTCAAAGTCAAAGTCAAAGTCAAAGTCAAAGTCAAAGTCAAAGTCAAAGTCAAAGTCAAAGTCAAAGTCAAAGTCAAAGTCAAAGTCAAAGTCAAAGTCAAAGTCAAAGTCAAAGTCAAAGTCAAAGTCAAAGTCAAAGTCAAAGTCAAAGTCAAAGTCAAAGTCAAAGTCAAAGTCAAAGTCAAAGTCAAAGTCAAAGTCAAAGTCAAAGTCAAAGTCAAAGTCAAAGTCAAAGTCAAAGTCAAAGTCAAAGTCAAAGTCAAAGTCAAAGTCAAAGTCAAAGTCAAAGTCAAAGTCAAAGTCAAAGTCAAAGTCAAAGTCAAAGTCAAAGTCAAAGTCAAAGTCAAAGTCAAAGTCAAAGTCAAAGTCAAAGTCAAAGTCAAAGTCAAAGTCAAAGTCAAAGTCAAAGTCAAAGTCAAAGTCAAAGTCAAAGTCAAAGTCAAAGTCAAAGTCAAAGTCAAAGTCAAAGTCAAAGTCAAAGTCAAAGTCAAAGTCAAAGTCAAAGTCAAAGTCAAAGTCAAAGTCAAAGTCAAAGTCAAAGTCAAAGTCAAAGTCAAAGTCAAAGTCAAAGTCAAAGTCAAAGTCAAAGTCAAAGTCAAAGTCAAAGTCAAAGTCAAAGTCAAAGTCAAAGTCAAAGTCAAAGTCAAAGTCAAAGTCAAAGTCAAAGTCAAAGTCAAAGTCAAAGTCAAAGTCAAAGTCAAAGTCAAAGTCAAAGTCAAAGTCAAAGTCAAAGTCAAAGTCAAAGTCAAAGTCAAAGTCAAAGTCAAAGTCAAAGTCAAAGTCAAAGTCAAAGTCAAAGTCAAAGTCAAAGTCAAAGTCAAAGTCAAAGTCAAAGTCAAAGTCAAAGTCAAAGTCAAAGTCAAAGTCAAAGTCAAAGTCAAAGTCAAAGTCAAAGTCAAAGTCAAAGTCAAAGTCAAAGTCAAAGTCAAAGTCAAAGTCAAAGTCAAAGTCAAAGTCAAAGTCAAAGTCAAAGTCAAAGTCAAAGTCAAAGTCAAAGTCAAAGTCAAAGTCAAAGTCAAAGTCAAAGTCAAAGTCAAAGTCAAAGTCAAAGTCAAAGTCAAAGTCAAAGTCAAAGTCAAAGTCAAAGTCAAAGTCAAAGTCAAAGTCAAAGTCAAAGTCAAAGTCAAAGTCAAAGTCAAAGTCAAAGTCAAAGTCAAAGTCAAAGTCAAAGTCAAAGTCAAAGTCAAAGTCAAAGTCAAAGTCAAAGTCAAAGTCAAAGTCAAAGTCAAAGTCAAAGTCAAAGTCAAAGTCAAAGTCAAAGTCAAAGTCAAAGTCAAAGTCAAAGTCAAAGTCAAAGTCAAAGTCAAAGTCAAAGTCAAAGTCAAAGTCAAAGTCAAAGTCAAAGTCAAAGTCAAAGTCAAAGTCAAAGTCAAAGTCAAAGTCAAAGTCAAAGTCAAAGTCAAAGTCAAAGTCAAAGTCAAAGTCAAAGTCAAAGTCAAAGTCAAAGTCAAAGTCAAAGTCAAAGTCAAAGTCAAAGTCAAAGTCAAAGTCAAAGTCAAAGTCAAAGTCAAAGTCAAAGTCAAAGTCAAAGTCAAAGTCAAAGTCAAAGTCAAAGTCAAAGTCAAAGTCAAAGTCAAAGTCAAAGTCAAAGTCAAAGTCAAAGTCAAAGTCAAAGTCAAAGTCAAAGTCAAAGTCAAAGTCAAAGTCAAAGTCAAAGTCAAAGTCAAAGTCAAAGTCAAAGTCAAAGTCAAAGTCAAAGTCAAAGTCAAAGTCAAAGTCAAAGTCAAAGTCAAAGTCAAAGTCAAAGTCAAAGTCAAAGTCAAAGTCAAAGTCAAAGTCAAAGTCAAAGTCAAAGTCAAAGTCAAAGTCAAAGTCAAAGTCAAAGTCAAAGTCAAAGTCAAAGTCAAAGTCAAAGTCAAAGTCAAAGTCAAAGTCAAAGTCAAAGTCAAAGTCAAAGTCAAAGTCAAAGTCAAAGTCAAAGTCAAAGTCAAAGTCAAAGTCAAAGTCAAAGTCAAAGTCAAAGTCAAAGTCAAAGTCAAAGTCAAAGTCAAAGTCAAAGTCAAAGTCAAAGTCAAAGTCAAAGTCAAAGTCAAAGTCAAAGTCAAAGTCAAAGTCAAAGTCAAAGTCAAAGTCAAAGTCAAAGTCAAAGTCAAAGTCAAAGTCAAAGTCAAAGTCAAAGTCAAAGTCAAAGTCAAAGTCAAAGTCAAAGTCAAAGTCAAAGTCAAAGTCAAAGTCAAAGTCAAAGTCAAAGTCAAAGTCAAAGTCAAAGTCAAAGTCAAAGTCAAAGTCAAAGTCAAAGTCAAAGTCAAAGTCAAAGTCAAAGTCAAAGTCAAAGTCAAAGTCAAAGTCAAAGTCAAAGTCAAAGTCAAAGTCAAAGTCAAAGTCAAAGTCAAAGTCAAAGTCAAAGTCAAAGTCAAAGTCAAAGTCAAAGTGTCAAGTGTGAAATGCCAAATTTCATATGTCAAATGTCAGATCATATGTCAAATCTCGAATCTCGAATCTCGAATCTCGAATCTCGAATCTCGAATCTCGAATCTCGAATCTCGAATCTCGAATCTCGAATCTCGAATCTCGAATCTCGAATCTCGACACTCGACACTCGACACTCGACACTCGACACTCGACACTCGACGACACTCGACACTCGACACTCGACACTCGACACTCGACACTCGACACTCGACACTCGACACTCGACACTCGACACTCGACACTCGACACTCGACACTCGACACTCGACACTCGACACTCGACACTCGACACTCGACACTCGACACTCGACACTCGACACTCGACACTCGACACTCGACACTCGACACTCGACACTCGACACTCGACACTCGACACTCGACACTCGACACTCGACACTCGACACTCGACACTCGACACTCGACACTCTACACTCGAAATTAGATATTTTGAAATTTGACGTGTGTGTCTAGTGTCGAGTGTCGAGTGTCGAGTGTCGAGTGTCGAGTGTCGAGTGTCGAGTGTCGAGTGTCGAGTGTCGAGTGTCGAGTGTCGAGTGTCGGGTGTCAAGTGTCATGTGTCGAGTGTCGAGTGTCGAGTGTCATGTGTCAAGTGTCGAGTGTCGAGTGTCGAGTGTCGAGTGTCGAGTGTCGAGTGTCGAGTGTCGAGTGTCGAGTGTCGAGTGTCGAGTGTCGAGTGTCGAGTGTCGAGTGTCGAGTGTCGAGTGTCGAGTGTCGAGTGTCGAGTGTCAAGTTTTGAGTGTCGAAATTTAAATTTCAAATGTCAAGAACACTTGACACTTAACACTTGACTCTTGACACTCGACACTCGACACATGACACCCGACACTCGACACATGACACCCGACACTCGACACTCGACACTCGACACTCGACACTCGACACTCGACACTCGACACTCGACACTCGACACTAGACACCCGACACTAGACACTCGACACTCGACACTCGACACTCGACACTCACGTCAATTTTCGTCAAATTTTGAAATTCGAAATTTGACCTTTGACGTTTGACGTTTGACGTTTGACGTTTGACGTTCGACGTTCGACGTTCGACGTTCGACGTTCGACGTTCGACGTTCGACGTTCGACGTTCGACGTTCGACGTTCGACGTTCGACGTTCGACGTTCGACGTTCGACGTTCGACGTTCGACGTTCGACGTTCGACGTTCGACGTTCGACGTTCGACGTTCGACGTTCGACGTTCGACGTTCGACGTTCGACGTTCGACGTTCGACGTTCGACGTTCGACGTTCGACGTTCGACGTTCGACGTTCGACGTTCGACGTTCGACGTTCGACGTTCGACGTTCGACGTTCGACGTTCGACGTTCGACGTTCGACGTTCGACGTTCGACGTTCGACGTTCGACGTTCGACGTTCGACGTTCGACGTTCGACGTTCGACGTTCGACGTTCGACGTTCGACGTTCGACGTTCGACGTTCGACGTTCGACGTTCGACGTTCGACGTTCGACGTTCGACGTTTGACGTTACATTTGACATTAGCCGGGTCGCCTTGTCGTAGTAACTATTTAGTAATCTGTGGCCTTGATCATAATTTTGCTGTAATGTTATTTTAAAACTAAGATATCTTCTAAGATACTTATTGAAATCAAATCATGGAAAAGGCAAATGTCTTTTAGATTAAATACTTTTTCAATGTAAGCGCAAAAAATGTGTTTTTTACGACATCACATTAGAAACCCCTAGATTTATCAGTGTATCTCTACAATATCATGCATGTATTATACATATAAACTTTCCTCTGGTATCACTCTATTAAAAAAACCGCTTCAAAATCCGTTGCGTAGTTTTGAAGATTTAAGCATACATAGGGACGGACAGACAGCGACAGCGACTTTGTTTTATAATTACTATTTAGTAACCATAGATGAAAGATTGGTTAGATACCGCGATACCTGATGAGATGCATATATTATTGATAGTTACTCGCATGTTCACACTGCTAGCGAGTAACTATTATGATCACGGATGAACAGTTCAGTTCATCCGTGATCATGGCGCTTGCAACAGCGTCGAAATATTGGAAACTAGAAATCACTACCTTTGAGCAATTGGTAGGGAATAAGACACTTTGGCCATAAAATACCTGGAAATTTAATGAAATACCGGTAATGCGTCTCGGAGATTTTTTGTCGAAGCATATACAACAGCCCGAATCAAATGATTAGACAAACGCCTAATCCAACGGATAGCTGTCGTTGTGTCTGTCTGTGGTCACGATACTCACGATAATTTTTCGACAATCACTAAACAGGTCGAAATGCTCATAACCTATAGTGTGTGTAAAAAAATTGCCATTAATGCTATGCGGAAATGGTGCTAAGGGTTCAGGTTATTTTATGTTTTTTTTTTATTTCAATACTAGCTGACCCGGCGAACCGCCTTAGCGTAGCTTTGATGCACTACTTTATTTTGTCAAAATGCAGTATTTCGAGTTCTGCGGCCTAATTTTGTACGTCTGCTTGGTGGTCTATGGCTGTGAACGACGTTGACATACGTTACGCGCGTTTTTTAAAATATGCAAAATTAAATGTATTTTTTTATAATCTAACTGAGATATTTTTTAATTTTTTTGCGTAAGAACATTCTACAGAGTCTTAGAAAACTACAAAAGAAAAAGCCAAATCGGTCTAGCCGTTCTCAAGTTATAACGTGATAACGGGAAACGGGTTTCATTTTTATATATGTAGACTAGCGGCGCCCTGCGGTTTCACCCGCGTAGTTCTCGTTCCCGTAAGAATATGGGGATAAAATATGCTAAAGACCTTCCCACTGAATCACTCTATATATTTAAATAAACTGCATCAAAATCCGTTGCGTAGTTATAAAGATCTAAGCATACATAGGCTTGGATACGCCGGGTATGTACGTGTAGTATTTGTTGCCGCATATGACTACGTCGGCGATACCTACCGAACACAGCGAAACCAATTCTTCATCTAAGGTAGTAATAGTAATGACGATGATAATTGACATTACTAAAACCTAAAAATGCTGTGAATCTCAAACTTCTAAATGAAGGTGAACAGTCATTTTAAGTAATGAAAGTAAAATTAATAGTTTTCGTATTTAGCCGGATTGTACCCGTCATTTTTACTCTTGATCAACTTGTTGACGTGTTGAGTGTTTTCTTCCCGATTATATAGTAAAGTATATAGTAATTTTTTGATAATTCTTTGTTTAAAGTAATTATTGTATTATGTTTTATATTCAGTTATCGTTAAATTTCTGTTATCTGAACGTTGATTTTGATGAAAATAAGTGAACCTGGTTCAAACAGCGCTTGCACTTTTACTTCGCCGAAGATCCAAACATACACCAAGGCGTTCTACGGATAAGGAGACTGTTCAATGTTATTAATATATTTAAATACGTAGAAGAGACTTGGCCCAAAGATTCGTATTCCTACAAAAATTATATTGTATATAACGACTTCACGAGCCTCCGTTTACCGATTTGTAAATGAAAAAAAGGAAAATCCATGTTGGAGCTCTTCTTCTTCTGAGGATCACCAATAAATAGTTGTTTATTTATTTTGTAGTAAAACAATTCAGGTGCTTACATGAATTGTTTTTACTTGTACTCAACTCATCCTGTTTCTTACCTTTTTATTGATTTTTACACTAAACTAAATTACTTATAGACGACTTATCAAAGATGCCTACTTAGTCTTATTTTACTTTCATATTTATAACTCTAAAAAAACAATATATTTTTCGCCTAAAAGAGCTAAAAGTTTGACAACCAATATTTCTTTGTTTACATTTTGTCTCACGGCCAAATGAATGGAGTATAGTTTAAATAATCTAATAGTAATCTAACTTTTGAATAAAATGAAGCGTTTTTTACCTGACTGCATGACGCAAAGGAGGGTAATATGTTTATCAGTCTATGTATGTGTGCACTTATTTTTTATTAGAACTAGGGCCTGTTTCACCAGTTGCTGATAAAGTATCGGTTAGTTACTCACAAGTTTTGTCTTTATCACTTGACATAAAGTAAGAAAGAAACAACACTCATTTTACTTTTGTAGCCTACTCGGAACTTTACTTTATGATCGTGAAAGAGGCCCTTAGGTACATATTACAAAAATATAATAAAATATAAATATAATCAAATCAAAAAACATCTAACAATACCATCCTTTCCCCAGGCGTACTAAACACGGTGGAATCCTACATGAGCTCTGAGCTATTGCCGGGGAACTGGCTCGAGGCGTGGAGATACGGCGTCGTGCACACCGGCACATGGGAGTCTTTGGTCTACGGGTGAGTCACGTTTTTAATACATATTTATAACATCTGGCTATACCACGAAACATGTACGCAATGAATAAATAAAATAAATAAAAAACATTTATTGTCACATTAATATTACAGATACATGAGAAAAAAACTTAAAACTATGAACATAAAAAACATGTAGAAAATAAATAGGTTTGTTTTTTTGTATTCAATACAAACATAAAATATTTTAAGAATATATGACAAACAGAAATAATAAATTATTTTAAATTTAAATAAAGAATAACGAGATCCATAAATAACGCCGATAATCCGTGACCAATTCCTTGTAGGAGACAAATAGACAACACAAAAGTGTAACGCACCAACTTGATTGTATTACAGATTAGCCCATCACAACGAGCTCAAAGCGCTAAGACAGAAATTGTATCCGGAGAGTATGCCCAAACTAACGCCTAGGTTGCCCAAAAGGTAAGCTTGACTTTAACAACTTACTTCAAAACTTAGGTATTTTTTTAAAAATAATTTATATTTAGACTTTTAATCAGAATCTCTTTGAGTGAATTACGATAAATAATGTGAATTAAAAATGAAATCCTTTTTTTTTATTTCTTCACTATACCAAATTTATGGTCAAAAGAGACTTGACTGACGGTTCTGGAGTGTCCGGGATTTTCTTCGATTTTGGCTCAATTTCTTTTCCTTATACAGAGATAGAGTAACCTATAGAAAAAAAATGGCGAAACACCAGAAGAAATGGTTTTAAAGTCCAAAGGGGTTGAATAATTCTTTAAAGTTGCTGGAAAATTCTAAAACGAAATCAACTATAACCGAAATATTTCTGGCGATCTTCCAGGGGCCTAATCCACCGTCACGACGGCGGGTACTGCGTCCCATTCCCTGGAGCTGACAACTCCGTGGTGTACCGCTCGCAGCGCCGCCTGGCGGACGGCGGGACGAGACCAGCTCAATTTAGAGCTTATGTGAAGTTTTCAAGTTTCCTGGGGGCGCTGTTTGCTGTGGTCGCTGCTGCGTTTCTATATGTTATGGCGCAGTGAGTATGACTTAACATTGGTTATTACACCCTGGTTATTTTTTTAGAATAGTTGGTAAAATGTCAATCATTCATCTCGGCGAGTTGCTATCTGTGCCCTATATGTAACATAATGATACGTAAAATCTAGTTAACAATTTTAATATAATCCCATCTTAATGTACATCGTTTAAATTATACATATAAAACGTTGTAATAACCATACGCAGAATCTATCGTAAATCAAACATTTATTACTTTTATGTTTTATCCATATCACAACGTTTGTGATTGAACTAATAAATCTTTATATTACGATAAGTCCCGCGTGTAGTTGTTACATTAATAAATGTGTGTATAGTTTCTAATAGTATAATTTTATGAGTGTTCATGCCTGTAACTGGCACATACATCAAGACATAGTACATAAGTGATATTTTTTGTAGGTTTTGTTTGTCTGTTGTTGGCGATGCCTTAATAAATAAAAAACTTAGGTAAAGGTATAAGACAGTTCTTATACCCCTAACTAATAATAAAACTGGTTAATAATCTAGCGAGGTTATCCTAGTAAACCAAATCCCACCAAAAACATTCTGTAAAAAACTAGCCAAGTCTCGATGGAGCTGCTTGTTTATCTCTAAAAAGTAATGAAATCTAGACAAAGTCGTGCCAAGTGTAAGGTTCCTTACTGCGATTTCTTTATTATTATAGTTAATGTTGTGTGATTTGGCCGTTGAAGGATACACTGTACACAAGTACACAACTGTACACAAGGGTACAAAACTAGGTGCTCCATGACACTATTGCACCAATCTGTCGCCAGAACCACTACCCATTGACGATAGAAAATTGCCACTTGAAAAACGTTGATTCAATATCCAGTCAATTGTAGGCTTGATAAAGCTGCGTATTTTAATAATGTTACAACATTACGTGTAAACAAAATCGACTTGTACCCACTACTAACGTTTTAAACAATGTTCAACGGCCAAGTCACACAACAATAACTATAATATAACTATAATAATAAAGAAATCGCAGTAAGGAACCTTACACTTGGCACGACTTTGTCTAGATTTCATTACTTTTTAGAGATAAACAAGCAGCTCCATCGAGACTTGGCTAGTTTTTTACAGAATGTTTTTGGTGGGATTTCATTTATTTTTGTTGAAACGTGTTTATATTGTTTTTTTTATTAGATTTTCTTATTTGACACATTTTTTTCTTTTTAGGAGTAGTATTTTATTACTAAGCGCCCCGCAATTTCACCCGCGTAGTTCCCGTTCACGTTTCCGTGGGAATTTCGGGATAAAAAGTATCCTATGTGCTTCTCCTGATTCTAAGCTATCTCCCCACCAATTTTCAGCCAAACCAATTCAGCTGTTCTTGAGCTATAAATTCCCGTTCCCAATCCCGTGGGAATTTCGGGATAAAAAGTATTCTATGTTCTTCTCAAGGTTTTAAGCTACCTCCCCACGAATTTTCAGCCAAATCAGTTGAGCCGTTCTTGAGTTATAAATTCCCGTTCCCAATCCCGTGGGAATTTCGGGATTAAAGGTATCCTACGTCCTTTTCCTGGTTCTAAGCTACCACCTCACCAATTTTCAGCCAAATCAATTGAGCCGTTCTTGAGTTATAAATTCCCGTTCCCAATCCCGTGGGAATTTCGGGATTAAAGGTATCCTACGTCCTTTTCCTGGTTCTAAGCTACCACTCCACCAATTTTCAGCCAAATCAATTCAGCCGTTCTTGATTTTTAAATTCCCGTTCCCAATCCCGTGGGAATTTCGGGATTAAAGTTATTCTTTGTCCTTTTCCTGGTTCTAAGCTACCTCCCCACCAATTTCCAGCCAAATCAGTTCAGCCGTTCTTAAGTTACAATTCCCGTTCCCGTTCCTGTATAATTCCCGTTCCCGTTCGATTATCCTAGTTTTTATAGTTTTCCCTTTATGTGGCCATTAAACCCTAACTCTGTACCAAATTTCAGCTCTCTAGGTTTATGGGAAGTACTAGTTCTATTTTGATGATCATGAGTGAGTGAGTGAGTGAGTGAGTGAGTGAGTGAGTGAGTGTCTAAAATACGAAACTTTGCATTCGCTTAACTTCGGAACTAAATGACCTACAGACTTGAAATTTTATTTTAAGTATGTGCTTGTATAGCTTACTGGATGACGAAAATTTCAGTGCTCTGGGTTTATCCAAAGGTTGTCAAATAGGGGCCTGAAAATGCGGCGAAAGGGTTCCTGTAAAGGATGGTACGGCAGTGTTTGCTTCGCGCTCGACTTGGCGGGGGGCACTGCCGTGCCCCCAGATTATTACCTGTACTTATATACAGGGTGGCCCAAATAGAACGGACAGTGGGGAAAGTATAAAACTATAAGAGATACAATTTTTTTTAAATTTTCGGGTTCAATTTCCGCGATGAGTAATAGTTTTTGTGTCTAAAAATGTGAAATCTATGAATGCAGTTTTTATTTTTACTAAAATCGATGACATGGTTCCTAAGAACAGATCTTTGTATCTCTTATAGTTTCAGACTTCCCCCCACTGACTGTTCTATTTGGGGACCCTGTATATGTATCACCTGACTAAGCGTGTGATCATTCCCTGTGAGTTCCCACCCGTGGCAGGTTCCCGTGGCCGCGCCGCATGCTCCTGTCGTTCCCCCGCGCGTGCTCCCTCGGCCTGGTGGGCCCGGGCCCCACTACAAAAGTGATGTCGCAGACTCGATTCCGCTTGGAGCTGCGCGGGGAGGGGTGGACAGGGGATACTAGTGGGCCACATGATCGTGCTGTTACAGCTTATGTTAGTATGTTTATTTTATGAAGTTTGATATTCTCGTGACAGTATACAGAGGAATTTTTCAAGTAGGTGTCTTAGGCTCAATCGTAAACTGAGTAAAAATGCGAAATATTATAGGTCTCAAGGCTTCTTTTAGCATTTTTCATTATTCCGAATAGTTTGGGACTTGATCTGCCACGCGCACTGGAAACATTCACTCTGTGTAGCAAACAGAAATCTCAGTCTCTAGGGTTCCTTTTGACCCAAACTGATGTATAGTGTCGGATAACTGTCCAACTACTACAATGCCCACAACCCATAACTCGAACCTCTAGTCAATATCTCGAATCCCCTAGTCAATATCTCGTTGTGTTGAATTTGAATATTTGTGACAATTTGTGTGCAGGTGTGGGGAATGAACCCCGGGTACGGCGCCACCGTGTCGGCGCTGCTCTACTCCGCCATCACCATCCTCACCGAGAGCCACAACATGCCTGACAAGTGAGAAATCCTTAACCTAATCTCTTAAGACTCTCACGATTGTAAACTACATAAAACAAAATCTGTTTATTTACACTATGTATAACTCAAGAACAGACTTGAATTCGGTATAGATATTTCTTTTAATCAGAAATAGCAATAGCATATTTTGTAAAATTCCTTAAAAATTGAAACACGGGAATCAGGAAGGTGAAATCGTGTGGTTCAGCTATTTGCAATATTTTCAAAATAAATTTGTTTTCATCTGATCCTGTCTAACAACTTTTCTACTTCTTTAAAACTGACTTTCTTGTTTCCAGGGGAGTCCTAACACCCGCAGTGGCGTTTAGGAATACGGACTACATCAAAAACTTACACGAGAATGGAATGAAATTCGAAATCACTGAGACTGCTTCTATTTAAGATATTCATAATAAGATAAGTTTGAAGTTTAAGTTTCAATATTTGATTGGGATAATATTAGTGGTATATGAGTAGTGTAGTGCCACAGATAAATCTGTGCCGGTGACAGCGTCGCTGCAATCGCATCTTTTGGTTGTCAGTGTAATGAAAATGTACAGAAATGACATTATAGTCAAAATGACAATAGTAGCTTCCAATTTTGGCCACCGGCACAGAAAAGTTTGTAGCACAGTATACGTAAAAAAACTAAGTGTCAAGGTTTATGGACTTTATGGAAAATTAAGGCATGTCTAAAATATTATCAAAGTTATTATGTATGCATTGTTGAAGAATCTTATAAATAAATAATATGTTACATGTTCTAAGAATATTCCAGAATAAATGTTACCTCCAAATATTTTAAAATTAACCAAAGAAACCTAGTTGTGACAATAATGTTTCCACGGAAGTAAAACCAAAACAAAGTGCCTTATCAAATAATTTATTGCCATCGCCACTAGGTGGCTCTGTGTGTTTCATACACTAATTTAAGTAAGTATTCATTGCACTTAAATTACGTAAAAATTTTCTGTATACGACTCTTATTAATAGAGGCTAATTATAGTGACATATTCCGTGATAATAATTACATTAAAAAAATTAAAAGCCCCCAACGCATTTACTTTCAAACCCCCATAGCTTTTAAACGGGTTAACCGATTTTCATCAAACATGTCTAAAAACACTCGCACGTAAGTCCCCTTTAATACAAAAAACTAAATTGAAATCGGTTCATCCGTTCGGGAGCTATGATGCCACAGACAGACAGATACACACACACATACACACACACACACACAGACACGTCAAACTTATAACACCCCTCTTTTTGCGTCGGGGGTTGATAACTAAAAAGCTATAATTATATTATATGTAATTAAAATAAACTCATTTTTAGATTGAAAAGCTCCAGAAATTTTACAATTTGCACAATATTGATGGTAACTGTAGTTGTTCAAAATATTTATTTTATATACTTACCTAAACATTATTCAGAATTACGTCATCCACATTTTAATTTAAAACCTCTCCTTGTATGATATTTTAGTATGGTATTTTAGTTACACCCTTTTTTTAAATAATTTAAGTATTATGATAATTCAAATAACACATTTGTAATTTGTAAATAAATGGTTATTTAAAAAATATATTTTATTATGGTCTAAAATATCCACTATCCGTTACTTATTCTTCATCCTTACATTGTTGGGTTGGACAGTCGAATGTCTCCATAGATGTCGCTAGTAACTGCCGTCAAGCCAGTTCTACCGTTCGAAATTTCCAAACGCTGAGATATGGCCTCGGTAACACTGTTGGCGTAGAGCGGTGGTTAAGCATGGACCCTGGGTTCAAGGAAGGAAAGGAAATTTTTAACGATTACCTATAATAATAATAATATTACATTTTATAGTGTTATACAGGGATAGTTGCCGGATTGTGCACCCTTTACACAAGATTAAATGTCAAAGGGCTTCCGTGTGTTGGCTTTGGCCCCATACTAGCCTTCCAAAAGACCGGCACTCCTTAATAGTCCCGTGAATGGAAAAGACATGTTATATTAAGACCTGTAAATTTTGCAACATTGAATTCCGATCGCGAAAATTTAAAAAGTGTACGATTACCTATAATTTTAGACTATGTGAATTACTATAAAAAAATAACGGTTTACTTAGTTATAAAAAGGTATAGTTAATCCTCTTTTCCCCTCGTAATTAGTAGTAATATTATTAGAAATAAAATACTGAAAATAAATTTATTTGAACGTGCTATCACGCGCCTATTATTAAGGGATTTGGGTGAGTAGGAATAAAATATAGTCGTTTAAAAATAGACACAATTAATTTAATGATGAAATTACAATAGTTATCGTTACAGCGGATTCACAACTGTTTATGTACAAGTTTCATTATGTACATATATTCGTAACAACGCTTAACAGTAAAATGATAAATCAATCAATGATATAAAAAAGTAAGAAAATTGTACCTAGCGTAGTCTTGCTGAGTTCTATTTTCAATTAAAATAACTTAAACGGATTTTTGATTTACATAGACGTTTCGGATTCTCTAAAACCGCGACAAAAATTCGTTAAAGTACATAGGTAGTATTTAAATTTCAATATGTAATGTTCCCGTAAATGAAAGAGTTTCATATAATATTTAGCTCAGCATTATTGATAACATATTTTCTTACAAATATGCCTTTATCTATTTTACTATTAAGCGTTCGATTAAGACTGGACTAGTTAGCGTCGTGACCAATAAAAAAATAAATTCTATGTAGTAATGTTGCTATGACAATATTTATTTAGGCAGTTTTCGTAAAATTATTAATTCAATGTGTTTAATATCCAATGATTTTCATTCTTATTTTGAAGTTAGTTAAAGATGGATGCCATTTGACAATCATATTCTATCTTTTGACCATTGAAAATGTTACCAAATGGAAAATAATGAAATAATTATTTCTACATTATGTATTATGAAAACTGCATCTCATACAAAATTACCTAAAACATAAGTCTAAATATACCAAGTAAAACTGGGAATAAGCAATATGTCATTTAACATATTGAGCACTGACTGTAGGTAAATTAAAAATACCTACTAATAAAAAGACAAAAAAACGCTTTGGTTTAAAACAAAATAAAAAAATAAATAAAAAAAATATTAAATGTCTTAACAATTACTACGCACCTAATGCTTAAACTATCTATTCAATCTCAGAAACAAAAATCTCACGAAATAAAAAAGGACTATTTTTACATTAATTGCTAAATATTTTTGTACAAACTAGATTATGCGTACTAGAATGAAGCAACCGAAAGGCTAATTCTATATTAATGTTAAACCCTTAAATAATATAAATACACATTTACAGTTATTGATAAGGTCTCGAAATTTTATATCCACTTATGGTTCTTGTCAGTTTTGTATTGTTCACTGTTTTATTAAGTAGACAAGTCAAAAGTTAACACAATATGGTTTTTTTGCTATAAATACACACATCAAAAGTGTCTAGGGATCAAGCATTTTTATGCGGATTTCTTGAGATTGAGATGTGGCTTTGTAATAAATTTATGATTTTATAAATTTATATGGATCCTTTTTGGTGCATTTCATAATTTGAATCAGGAACTGTGAATCAAATTCGAGTAAAAGATGAAAATCAGCTGTCAATATTTTCCCTATAAAAACATACAACGCATTGAAGACATTATTAGTGCTACTGTTTCCCTACTACTGATTAAAACCAACGTTATTATGGAGCGGCGACGTCATTTAAGCAGGGAAGAAATGCTCAGAGCCGTGGGAATGATAGAAGCTGGTTCCCGGCAACGTACTGTGGCTTTAGCTCTAAATACAAGTCAGAGTGTTATCAGTCGACTTTGGACACGTTACCGAAGCACTGGTACCGTGGCTGAGCGCCATGGAGGACGGTATCGCTGCACCACACGGAGACAAGACCGATACATTCAAATCTTAACTCGAAGAGCTCCAACAATAACCGCCATGATGTTAGCCGTGCGGCTTCATCACTCTTCAGGGAACTTAATTAGCGACCAAACAGTCAGAAACCGCTTGCATG
Organism: Timandra comae; assembly: GCA_958496195.1. Taxonomy (NCBI): domain Eukaryota; kingdom Metazoa; phylum Arthropoda; class Insecta; order Lepidoptera; family Geometridae; genus Timandra; species Timandra comae. The sequence goes on along the minus strand of OY292361.1, from coordinate 745,028 downwards.
AAGTGAACCTTCATTCCCGAAGACCGCTACGGGTACCACCTATAGCAATGCACAATCGTAGGATTCGATATCAATGGGCTCTTGAACACAGAAATTGGGCAGAAGAACAATGGCGTTTCGTGTGCTTTTCTGATGAGTCTCGTTTTGGTATGAGACCGGATACAAGACGTATACGACACTGGAGAACCCCTGGACGCCAACAGCGATTAAAATCCTGCCAGGAAGTCCATCCTTATAGTGGTGGAACCATCATGGTATGGGCGGGTATTTGGATCGGCGGAAGAACTGAGTTGATTTGGATCAGAGGCAACCTCAACGCTCAAATTTATGCTGAGACGATTGTATCAGACGTCATCGTTCCTCTACAAGTGCAAATCGGTCCCTTATTTCAGTTAATGCATGATAATGCACGACCGCACACCGCAAGAGTTGTAAGACAGACTCTCGCCGCAGCTAACATCAATGTCCTGCCCTGGCCTGCTCAGTCGCCAGACTTGAACCCGATTGAGCATGCATGGGATATGCTACAGAGAAGAGCTCTGCCGAATATGGAGGGTATCCAGTCGCAAGAAGACCTTTTTTTGTTGTTGCAACGAACATGGGCGGCCATTCCACAGCGTGATTTGGATGAACTCATTTTGAGTATGCCAAACCGATGTTCTTGTGTTGTTAGTGTTCGCGGTAGAAACACGGATTATTAATTGTTTAAGTTACCCAATAAAATTTTAAAGAAAACTGTTATTTCAGTCTTTTTTTCGAACTTTAATGTTAGTGGTTCAAATGTCAAAAATCCCTTTATTAGGAAAATGGCAAATTTCTTTATTAATGCAAAGGTGACTTGGTTTATCGTTACTGTGACAAACGAAAACACTTTATTTGATGAATCCTTAAAGAAAATTTTAATTAATATCAATCAGGAGAAAAGTTATTGCAAAAATATATGTTGATCCCTAGACACTTTTGATGTGTGTAGTTCGCATATCTACAAAAGTTTCATTAAAATAGTTATTCTAAGAGTAATAATCATGTCACTTAGAATTCACATAAGCATTTGACTGGGTTTTTAGTTCAGTTTTTTATAATTTAAAGATTTTTATATTCACTTGGAATGTAAGTCCTTGTAACAATAATGAGCATAGATTTAATGATGACTTTAACTAGATTCCCGGCTGTTTTCACTGGACCCGACCGCGGTAGGCTGTGACACACTGGCCGGGGTTACCTCGGGAGCTACAATTAGACCTTCTTTAATCCTTTTCTTCTGTTTCATCCTTCTATTTTGAAACCAAATCTTGACTTGCGTCTCATTCAGTTGTAAAGCTGATGCTATTTCTATCCTTCTTGCTCTTGTCAAGTATTTGTTGAAGTGGAATTCTTTTTCGAGTTCTGTGAGCTGTTTGTTTGTGAAGTTCGTTCGGCCGGTGTTGTTTAGGTTGAGGAGTGGGTTGGCGAGCATCTGCCCGCCAGTGGGCGTCCGTAATCCTTCCTGTGGACTACCGATTACACCTTGACTGACGAATTCCGCTGGGGGTATCATCAGCTTCGGACCTAGAACAATATAACAATCAAATTATATGTCTGTATATCAACATAATAATTAAATAGTCACTGCGGAAAATAGGCCTATTCTTATTGTTTCCAACGATCGACCTGCATTGCGAAGAAAGTCGATTCTGTATTTAGGAGTAATGATTGCATAAATATATTAAATTATTATGGCTGAGTATTAAGTCATAAATCTTTTTTGAAGGAAACTAAATTGTTGTCAAAACTTTTATTATTTCAGCACAAAACGTTTCTCAACAAAACGATTATCTTCTTTATACTATTAGACAGATTAACAACAAAAGCTCAGTTTCTCTCCCATCGAGACGCATTTAGTGCATTGTCCTCCACCGGACATGTTTGTTTACAAACACTCATTGCTCGGAAATCATCTTTTTATCCAACATTTTGGACGTGGGAGCCACTTCAGCGCATGACACTGACAGGTGTCATTTTTTTCGATCCCAAGACGAAAAAAAGGAAAAAGATAAAAGATATTTCAATATTAGCTTAAAAGCAGCACCCCGCTGCGCAGGAGTGGCTCGCTAGCGCTCGTTTCACGGCAAATTTGATGGTTTGACGTATATTGTTCATCAGGCAAACAGGTATTGACCGTCGTACCTATACCATTATCTAATTGTCTGAATGAACTGTGGTATTTAAAGTAAACAAATATTTATTTAGGACGTTCCGAGAATCAGGTGTATTTTAATTCAAATATTTTATCATCGATTTGTTGCGATTGACCTTGTATGGGTAAATAAAGTGCGTTGGGATTTCAAAGAACATGTATGCCTACTTATTATGTATGCCTAAACGTAGGAATTGCAGAAAATTGGGTGTTGTTAAAACCATTTATATTTGCACACTGATAAGTGTTTGTTCTATTGATTATTTCAAAATACTTTGACAAATTATACGCATATATTATGTGTGCAATTATTTAGTTTTCATTGATATTTCTTTATTAGCATTGGTAGAGGTAAAAAGATTAAGCGAATTATTATTAGCTTAAAATCTTCCACGAATGTCGCTCGCTATTACTTGGTGGTCAAAAGGTAGGTTTTCAACTGTTTACCTATTCCTTGATTCCTATTAAAATTGTATAATCTACACTTATATTAAAAAGTCGAAGAGTTTGTTTAGTTATACGGGTTGATTCCAGAAACTATTGATTCGAATTCAAACATTCTTTAAACATCAATTTAAGATGGTAACGTAAGCTAGATATAGGCTATGAATCATCTAGCAGCTAACACAGGTTAAACCGCTTGGCACAGCTAGTCTATTGATGAAGCGACACAAGACGTTCTTGAGGTCAAAACATACTGCATAACTTCAACATTAGTACAGCATAGCTTTATCCTCTAATTGCTAACGGTACCATCGCCATCGTAATCCTGTGACAAGTATAAAAATCACGTGTACAAATAAATTGTGATTGATTCTGTTCCCTTCCTGTTGTTCCCGCTGCCCGTTGTCCAGTTAATCCGGCCGATTGTCACTGACAACTGCGCTATTAATTTGTTGATTTTGTTTCCGCTCCTAACCCTTCTGTTTGTGATACGAGTATAGATTGTTTCAATGTTCGTGGACTGTCATTTGTTTTAAGGGAATTCGGCTATTGATATTTTGTCTCTTTTGATATTTGTTTTATAATTGTTTGTACTCGTATATAAATGGCTTCATCGTTACACTTGAGTTTGGGTAAGTAATTATTTTTCATCATAGCCTTTAAAAAATCATATTAAAAATGATGAAGAATTTCATTTTTAATACGATTTTTTAAAGGATCTAATCTTACAAAAACAATTGAAAATATAGAAAGAAATTCAATTTATTTCTTTAGTGTTTCAAATGCTATTATCTACTTACACATAGGTACTTTCATAATAATTCAACCATAATCATGACCCTTGTAACGTTTTATGATTATTCATGATGTTGATGATTTGATTTCAAATTCATGATGAAATTCTTAGCCTTAACTTAGTCTACATTTCCTCTAAAGACTATCATCGCATAAGCCTAGAAATTATTATCTTCAGGGAATTTTGTACCAGGATGTGTCTAATGGCGATTTTTAATGTCAAATGGACTCAAAAGTATAAACTCTTGAGCCAAAGTATAAACTTTTGAGTCTATTTTATGTAGATTAAAAACCACTATTAGACATTATGACAGCATTGCATAAGCCTCTCTTCTTCTTCTTCCGAACCGTTATCCCATGTCTGATTGGGGTCGGTTATCAAATATCCTTTTAGGTGTCTATTTTCAGTTTAATAAGATTTGCCGCAATATCATAGGCCTAAAATCATTATATCCAGAAAACAATCCACCATCGGTATGTCTGTGGGTATATGGTTTCCCCGAAGCTGTGCCGTGTCGCGTTTCCAACCCGTTGGCAGATCAAACAGAGCCGGGTGTTTGTCTGTGTGTTTGTATTTGCGCAATCGCCACTCGTGGCCGCGTCGCGCTAGGCGAGCCCTGCTCCATTATAACATACGACACCATGTTTGTTTTGGTTATTGTTTGGCTGCAAAGAGGCCGTTTGGAATACAAACTAAGTACTGACGAAGAGTGTGCACCTAGTTAAAATGCGATAAAAATTAAATTAATAATGTTCTACCAAACCTTGGGATAAAGGTTTAGAAGAAGAAGGTAAATCACATTTTCTTGGGGTCAGTCTAAATGGGTCAGATTTGGTGGTATGTGTGAGTATTTTACATGAAGCGACTGACATCAGACCTTCACAGCCCAGAACAAACTAATATAACACGAAGTTGAAGAAACTATGCTTGGTCTACTGTACTTAGATGCAACTCCTGCTCGCAAAGCCTTCGGAAGGTTTCTTGGATGAGCGACGCTGTTTTTCTATTTATCTAACTCAGGTTTGAGATTTTTGCCCGCAAATGTTGATCATGCATCGTGATTACGCATATTTCTCCTGATTGTACTAACACCATGAGTGAGAGAGAGACCTTTGCCATACATTTGGAACCTAAATGCCGATATGCAAATGAAAAAGCTCATAATGGCACTTACAAGTTGAAATTACCGATATTTGTCTGCTATAAGCTAGGTAGGTATATAAAGTTTAGAATACTGTACTAGATCGAAATAACCTCTAATATTAAATGGTATCGTCCAAGCTCCTATGCAGCCCGCACTAAGACCATGTTGATACGCAACTTACCTATTCAAATATTGACAGTACAAACACACAGACATACAACGTTTTCGAATCATACACCCAAGGTACTGGATTTACCTACTTATATTTGTTTTGATATATTTGATGTTCATACGATCAAGTTCATGTTGGTTCTAGTATTATGATATGAACAATGGGTTACTTCATTGATTGACAAACCTAACTGTTTTTAAACAGTGTATAATATAACTAGCTTTACTCGTACACTAGACAGTAACCCCGTATTAATTACATTTATCATTTAAGTATCTTTAAACAATTTATTGGTAATAGATTCTTTGTAAGTCTTCTATTGAAAGCTCTTTGTTCATTACTCATTCGCGTTCATACCGTCAACGCGAGCAGTTGTGTTATAGCGGCTGCCTCGATGTTTGAATAATAAATAAACGTCATCAAAACTGCGAATATGGATGGACACCCTCCCTCCGCGGACGTCACGGATCAAGTCGACGTTAAAGCCTTGCTGCAGGACGTGTTGCTGCTGAAGGCCGAGGTCACCTACATCCGGGCCAAGCTGAAGGATTCGGAGCGCATTGTTTTGGAGTTAAGTACGGAGCTCGCCACATTGCGCAAACAAAATGCAACAACGTCGGAAATGCCGCAGTCAGCACCTTACGTATGTGTGCGACGCGGTACTAAGAATTGTGAAACATCACCCGTCAGCAATAATGCTAGTAGCGCGAAAACCGACGCACAGGTCAAAGTGCGCCCGGCCCCGATTACCTCGGCTCCCGCGGCGCCTACTACGTCATCTGTGCCTACTCCACGAGTTTGTAAGAAGAAGAGTTATGCGCAGGTGTCCTGTCCCCAAACTCTTCAACAGCAAGCACCTTGTAGTACACAGTTAACAAAGAAAGTCGACGGGGATGGTTTCACACTTGTGGAGAAACGACGCCGACCGAGGTTGACTCGTAACCTAAGGGGTACCGCCACCGCTTCCGCTGCAGAAACAACTCTACGAGTTGTGGAGCCGACCGTCTCTCTCTACATATCGAGATTTGACCCCAATACTACAGGCGAGGAGGTCCTGCGATATGTTAAGGAGAGAGCCTGTTTCTGGACGAAGGACACCATCCGGCTCAACCTGCGGCGCCTCGAGTCGACGAGGGACACCACCTTTAAGTCCTACGTGCTACAGGTGCCTGCGAAGTACAAGGACATGTTCCTGACTCCCGATTTTTGGCCTGCAGGAGTGGCGTTCCGGCGCTTTAGGGAGGCGAGACCGATAAGAACTTCCTAAACTTGTAGCTTTAAGTATATAAAATTATATATGTTAGTTTATAAGGTATATATTTAATTTCTTATCTTAGTTATATTTTATGTGTACGTGGTTTGAGAGGCCTTACTTCGCCGTAACACAGTTTATTAGTAACTACCACGGGAGGTAATGTCTCAATAACCACATCAAATAAATTGTAACTAAATTAGAAAAATATTAATAAATTGAAATTAATAAATTGAATTACTAAGTACATCTTTAGGTAAGGCTTTTCTATCTTGTTTGCCCTATATGCTCTCTCTCTCTCTCTCAGCGAGGACTGTTAAAATCCTGATATCATGGTGGTTAATTAGAATAACATTATATTTTTAATCGCATAAACATAACATAATCATTCACTACATCATCTCATTACAGTATCTGACCCCTAAGTTCGTAACTTGTATCTAGGGTATCAGAAACTACGCACACACTTATTCACACACAAAATCTAAGTGTATCTATCTTATATGGCTCCAGTTTATCAGATGTAGCACTTTCTATTTATAATTTTTATGTGATATGATAATGTGCACTAGTGAGAAATGTAAGAATATTACAATTTCTGGAATATTTCACACAATAATAACATAAAGTCGCGTATAGACGAAGCTATAGCGCAATTTAAAGGTGCACACAAGCGGTCGGGCGGTTGTTTGACCAACGGAGGCTGAAACACAACACCGCTCGCTGCGACATCGCTAATCCATTACGAACGCGGCTCAATACAAATATTTGCCCGCGCCGAGTTGCGTACGATTACGCTTTTTGTACACATCCACAATATGAATCCGATTTGGTTTACTGATCCAATGAAACGGAACTTTAGGTATTTGTATTGCGGCCGGTGTGTTGTGATTTGTTTTTTTTTGGAGTTATTTTATTGATATACTAGATTTATGACTGGTAATATCAGATGGGTGTCTCATATTATCAAGTTTCTAAGAACGTTTTTATAAGACTGCAATCTTTGTTATTTAAATAAAAAAGAAATAAAGTCTATACTTACGTAAATCTAAATTGGGAAAAATCGCAGAAAACTTGTACAAATATTAACGAATCAATTGCATTGTTTAGTATATATTCGACAGTTTGATGAAACTTGCCGTTGCAGTCATACAAAGAGCTTAAATTTCAATGGAAAATAAAAACTAGTTAAACTGACTTTGCTGTAGTAGCGTGACAAAAGTACCCTCTTGTTACATAGCGCATCCCTTTATTTACCGCGGACAATGCGGGTGGCGATCCATAACGATACGCCGCGCTCCAAATTACCCATAATTCAATCAATTCAATTGTGGAACACGACCGGCCATGTACTCTCGCGTCAACGCCCTACCAACCAACCGACAGAAAAAAATAACATTCGAATTTCAAACAATTGACAGTAAACTGACAGCTAGGGGAGCGGGAACCCACTCGATTGGTCCAAAGTTGGACAATGCGGCAGATGCGCTCACGAATAATAAAAAATATATACATTTTACTCACCGCCATGTTTGCTTAAATTCTTTACCGAAAAATGGGTGTATTATAAAAAGTAACAGTAGGTTGAGTTCGCAGCTGAGACATTTCAATTTTATTGGCATTCGGTGAGAGTTGACAGGAGATGCAAGCGATTAATTAAATTCATACATATTTATAAAGCACATCGCGATCGTCGAAACGTTAGCTCGCTCGCGGTTGACATATGGAATACCTCGGTAATAATTATTATAATTTCAAGATACATATTTGATAATGAAAATTTAAGAATAAAACGAATATTACTTTCGTCAAATGCATAAATAAGTTTTGAAATAAGTATATATTTTTTTAAACTTTGGGACTTCTCCTAGTTGAGACTAGCTAAAGTTGTGCTACGAAGGATACGCAAAGTCCTATTCTAAATATGCACTATCCTACACACATAAGTCGTTTTCCATTTTACTTTGTAATAAATATATAAAATAATAAATAATGCTACTTTCTATAAGTGAAAGAATTTCATGAATCGGTTCAATTTGAGTTTATTCAATAAATTACAATCTTTTCAACTCCACCCTTCAAATTTTGTTTTCTATAAAATTAGTAGCGGGATAAACGTAGCAAAGCACCAATAAAACTTGCTTTACACGCACGTATTACTGGAAGCTATCTGTCAACATTATTTTTAATAAAAAGCAGTGATAGTGTCAGTGCATAACTCCCAAATTGAATGGCAAAGCAAACACACTGGCAATACCGGTAATCCTTTAATCTCGACTCCCGGTACACCATACAGTACTTTGTGTAATATGGTACACTCATATACTGACTACTGTCACTGACTATGTAATACATTAGTTTGGATGATATTTTTAATGAAAAATGTTTTCGCGGATATTGTTATTTAACGTACATACTTAAGTATCGTATCGTGTGTTGTGTAGTGCATTATCTATACTAATAATATTATAAAGAGGAAAGATTTGTTTGTTTGTTTGTTTGTAATGAATAGGCTCCGAAACTACTGGACCGATTTCAATAATTCTTGTTAAAAACTGAATTAAATTCCGTTGTGTACTTTGAAAGAACTAAATAACAGCGGGAATAGTTTTACACTATGTAAAGAAGAAAACACGATGTCTCTAGACTTGCTCTAGGTAGAGAGTCAAACAAATGATATGTATTTGTTTGACTCTCTAGCTAGACCAACTATATTTATTTAAAAAGTATTCATTTTCCCAATATTCTTATATGATAAGTACTTTACCTACTCACTGCGGGTAATGTTATTACAATATTATTTCAACAATAACGTATTCATTCACTCATGTACCTTCATTATTAGCGATACAGAAGCGCGCAGAGAATATATTTTTTTTTTGTGCCGGATGGAGCGATCCGTCATTTGCTGTCGTGCCGGTATAATGCACGTTGCCAGTACGAAATTATTAACGTTAGCGCGGCGTGAGGGTGGCAACACTGACATGGCGGACGGCGGGAAATGTTTTAATTGATATTTTTATTACAATTTATTGTAGGTTGTAATTGTATATGAGAAAGAGCCGTGTTATTCATTTTGCTACGAGCATGCTACGAGTAAAGTTATGTATGTGAATAAATTGTTTATATATGAAATATAAAGAAAACTATCGTTTTGTAAAGTCTCACTGCAAGACAAAGGCACTGATGATACTAATACAATAGAGTTGAATAGGCATAACCTTACACCAGGTTTGTCGAATTTTGTGAGTAATGAGAAATGGAGCTTATCAACATTTCAGTTTGTCACGGTCTATGTACTCAATGGTAGGTGTTTTTATTTACAAAATTTAGGAAATATATTTATCGAATATCTAACATAACTTTTCGGAGTTTAAATCTAGTTAGAGAAGCATAGCAATTTCAAATATTTTTTTATATAATTTTCACCTACCAGTACTTAAAAATTAAATTAAAATAACTCGAAGCTACTTCCCCTTCAAACACATAAACAACACACAAAGACCCTCCTCAAAAAAAAAAAATTTACTCGCACAATTTTTGTTTGCTAAGCATCATCTGCAATTTTAGACATCAACGCGCGCGGCGTTTATCTTGTCGTAGTAGGCAATGAAAATTTTATGAAAACGGACTTAGTTCATCATAAAAGCACTAATATGTTTTGTTTAATACGGATTCATTTGTGAGGCACAGCGAGTTTAAAAAGAACTAATCGAATCAATAAACAAAAGGCCAAAATTAACTGTACAGAAGTTTTTATATAGAAAATAAATTTCTGCACAGTTTTTTTTCCCATTTTTCTACATTATAAGAAAAGGTAACTAAACTTCAACATTTAAATGTTGTTCCGAAGAACGGTGAATGAGTGTGTTATAAAATATTGTAAAACTTTGGGAGTAGTGTTAATTTGTAAACTATAAGGTAAGTACACCAGGGGGGTCAAAAGTAGAAGTGCATCGAGGTAGCTATGACTCCACCTCAAAATCGGGGGCACTGTCGTGGAATATAATGTATAATGTAACACCGTCTAATTACAACTTCTATAAATCTAAACATTTCTTTGTTGTCATCGCTACACAAACATACAGTCCGTGCCAAATGACGCTTTGTTATATCACAAATCAAAATATCGCGGTATCAAGTCCCGAATATCACGTCCAAACGTTATCGGTTACAATGCCATTCAGCTGATTTAAAGCGCCTTGTACGTTACCAGATAACATAGTATATACCTATATAATAATAGATTAAGATTACTGTTTATGGGTAATCTTATATTCCGCAATGTTTCTTGGAGACCAACTATAACTATAAACATTATAACTGTTGCACGTTCTATATTTACTTTTAAAGTGATGTGTAGAGTATTTTATTCATCGTTTATTATTAGTCCACACTCTACATTTAAAGGGTAGGAGTGGCTGAAAGTCAGCACTGCCTGTAAGTCAACCAGGCGGCAGCAATCTTGGCATGTCCTGTTGTTAGAGTAATTAAGAGTTAATATTTCCTTTTTATTTATTCTTCAATGAGTTATGTGAGTTCAGACAATAAAAGTTCTTTTTACGATTGCATATCTTGCCTAAATATTGTATATGCCAGAGCACTTATTTTAGACTTTAACGGCCTGTAGGTAAGTAAATAAATATTTCTTAACAATTCCAAACCCACTAAAAACAAGAACCGACCAATAAAACCAAGTATATCGCGTACAAATGGCGTGTCAACGTTTCTGTCGTCTGGAAATACGTACAAATAAAATCAGGAGTCCGGGAGAGTTCCCCCGGGACGCGATCAATCGTGGCGAGTGACGGGATCCCCCTCGCCCGGGACACTCCGCTATAACAAGATATTTGCTTCGGATATTTGGAGTATACGAGTATTTCTACTCTAATGTAATGCCCTTTGTCCGTTGCAAGACTCCTGTTATTTATATTACTCTTATGCAATAATCTCTACTGGTGTAATACCTATGTAATAATGTACATAGCAAGATTCTGTATTCTGGTATGGGATAGATAAATGACGATTAAAAATAATGACGGCCAATTCACTTGCAAACACAATGAATTTTCAAAACTACTACACCAAGAGTAGTAGCAGATACAGTAGAAAATGAAATTCGGTAAAAAAATAGAAAAAGAAATCTATATATTTAAGACACAGACATAATTAATTGTTCTTGGGAAATATTTTAAATCATGGGAATTAATCCACTAATTCCAAGACATTCTAATCATAGATCTATTAGTATTAATACAATGATAAAGTTATTGAAAGAAACCAGTCTTGATTTGCTGATAAGGAGAAAAATGTTAATGGCCGAAAAAACATTGTGGTAAATAGACAATGCATAATAGAGTTTTGTCTCCAAATTTACATCTGCCTGAATATAACCTTACTAGACGAAAACTTTCTGTTCCATGCAAGATTAATGTCCTACGAAATTACTTTCTGAAATCCAAGATACAGGTAACAAACTTAAGCCAGTTGCTAAATGAAAAAGATCCAGAAAATTGAACCTACTAATTTAATAAAACAAATGAAACTCAAAGATGGCATAATAGCAGCACATAGACGTTTCAGCGAATGCATTTCTGAGACCGGAGTCCTGAAAAGTGCTGGTTTCCAGATGCCCAAAAGAGTCTAGTCTGCAGTGGGTACAAGATCATGTGGATTAGAAACCGGAACAAGAATGAAATTAATCTAAAAATCAAATTATCATTTTGCAGTCTGTGATTACGATATGACGCTGGGTTTTCCATCATGTACATCGTACATATGTGTACTAAATATAAAAGATAGTAAGCACAAGTGGTTCATAGTTTCATTTAAAGAAATATATATTTTTATCTTATCGAAACCGGTTTTTATCGCTAAGATTTGGTTTTTGAATTTTATTGAAAATATAACATGTGCAAGTGTAGTTACTTATTGTTGTGGTTGTAGGTGTATGTATGTAATCTGTGTCCTTGTGCGTTCAATATCTTATATTATTATCATAATCGTACGTGTTAAGATATCGGTCGAGGTTTTGGAAATATCACAAAATATGGTTTTGAAATGCGCAGCAGGGCGCAGCGACAATAAGAACTTGTATTTTAATATTAACTAATATTTACTTATATTATTAATTTTCATATCAAAACATGATGGGTGGCATTTAATTTCATAAGCATTTTCTTACTTAGTCTCCTAACCTTAGTCTCCTAAGTAAGAAAATGCTTGAGCCGGAACCGACGGCTTCATATGCGTTGCGGTTGTCGTGCTAACATGATCCACAGTCTTACGGCTAGTTAGAGTCGATCAAAAGTCTAACATTTGGATTGACCAAAAACTGTCGTATCGCCCTCTGGGTTGTGATTGTGAAGGCCTGATGGCAGTCGCTTCACGTAAAATACTGACATTCCGCCAAATCTAGTTAAATTGAAAATTGTCCCTTAACAGACATGGCATAAAGGTTAATTTCCTACTTATCAAAACAATTTCCTACTTTAAGGTTTACTTCTTTTTGAAGAATTAGGGAGGTCCATTTGCACCCTCTACTAAGTATGTTTAATACCATAAATATTTAAGTATATTTAGTTATTGTTACTATGTTATTATTTACCTAGTTTATAACAATAACGTATAAATTACAGATTTACTTCGAAACCCGGACTAAACTAATCCTACTAATATTATAAAGGCGAAAGTTTGTATGTATGGATGTTTGTTACTCTTTCACGCAAAAACTACTGAATGGATTTTAATGAAACTTTACAATAATCTTGCTTATACATCAGAATAACACATAGGATACTTTTTATCCCAAAATTCCCACGGGAACGGGAACTACGCGGGTGAAGCCGCGGGGCGCTGCTAGTCTAATCTAATCTAAATAAGTATTGAGCAGTGTTGTTATCAGTCAAGACTATTTTATTTGTAAAGTTATCACAATACTTTAAGCCATCTTGTTTCGGAGACTGACTCATTTCGGTTAATAATAACAGTATATCGGTATTGTAACATTTACTTTGTATTAGTACATATGGTAAATATTACGTTTGGGTAGGCAATATCGAACACTATAAAGGTGTTTTGCTATTGTTTGTCTATATGTACGGCTTTACTAATCAAGAGATCCACGAAAAGGATTTACAAGCGGTTTTATCATTGTATTGATTGTTAGAAATATGTTTGTGAAATGTAAAAATGTCTCTTTGGATTCTGAAGGTTTGAAGATTGCTCTACAAACTACTGACGTTTCGCCAAAATTGAAAAATTTGATAACCGTCCCCAATTAGACACGGATGAAAGGTTCAGAAGATGTTTTTGCAATGAAATCAAACTCAATGTAAAATTTGTTTTTTTTTTGAATTTTTTTTTAAAGATAGATTACTTATTCTCTTTTCAAATCCCAGATAAATTGCCAAAACTGTGACAGACCTAATACTTTATCTGGGCGCCAGCTATCATAACGTGTCTTTATCAGAGCGAGATGTTAACGGAATATAATTGATTTATTGAGTGTTGACACTGCGCCTCCGGAAGCTGGTCTCCAAATATAATAAATTACTGAATACCAAACACGCGATAGTGCGACACGTCCGCCGTGATCGATTATACATAAACTAATCGATTATATGTTGCAGCTGCATTCAAATCGCCTAGTGACAACTTTATTGTGGACAGAACACATTGTTATACTCTCTGAGGCTTGCTGGACTGTGTCTTTCTCGTGTAAAATTGTTTTTGTTATAATTTTATAAGGTAGACAACTTTATTTCTGTGAGTCCGATTGATGAAAATCGTTTTTCCTTTCTTGGATTTACGCGAATAGTACAAGTTAAACTTCTTTAGTCGCGGATTTAATTTCAGTCACTTAGTAGGTACAATATATTTTAACCTATTTTAATTGACAATAACGGGAATTGGTTGTCTTTTCCGAAATGATGTTAACCTAACATATGCGTTTGGTCCTACTTTTGAGTGGTTTTGTTAACAAATCAAAGTTTAAACATTTTCATTCATAATTTAATTTACTTTTCCTCTTTCCGTAAAATCTCAAGTCCTCAAAGTTAAGCCCTAGTAGCCTACCATCTGTTTGCAGATAGCACTGCAAAAAATTTAGGCACACTCTGCATCAATAGATCATGATAAAGATATGTACTTTATAAGCCTGATAACTCGACTCAAGTAGGTATTTCCTTTACATGTGTTTTGATTTAGAATCTTTGTATTATTTACTACACACGTGCAACTAAATTATATATTATGTTTAATCCGATTAAAATAAATCGACGATGCAAATGCTACCACCCTCCAGTAGCTTTGTGCAATATATCGAAGGATAGCCATAGTTGAGCAGACCAAAAGTTTTAAATAACGCTGGGCCTGAAAATCTTACATGCCTGGCGGGTCCCAGGTACCAAAGTCTTGCATATTAAGTATTACTAAGCTAGTACTCATTATTATACTGTAGTATTAGGTACTTCAAAGTATTGCATTTGTACTTTCAAAAATACTTGTATTTTACTTACTTATCTGTTTTATTTAAAGGCTTTAATTACATAATTATGACATCCACACACGGCTCTTATAAGTAGACGCAAAGGCGGATAAAGATAAACCTGGGCACGTACGTCGTATAGTCTATAATATTATATAAACAATTCGGTAGGTGTTCGCATAGTGTTCGCGATAGTATCTCTCAATGATAATGTTGCGGTTGCGCTAATACATAATCCCGTATGACGCAAATTGATTTACGATTGTAATTATTGTTTTCTGGGTTTATTTTTAGAGTTTTATTGCAATACCGTTATAAACAGTATCCCATCAAAAAAGTTCTCATGCGAAATTTACTCCATTCGTTGTCTGCCCATGTTTAGTTTAGGGGCGTCCCACACGGCGGCTGCGCTTACTCAAAATATTACTTAAAATAAAGTTGTTTAAAGTATATTTTATGGCGACTCAAATTTAAAAAAATACATCTGGTGACACAATAGATCACCCAGAGGAAGAAATGGCTCTAGAAGAGCTGGAACTTCAGAATTTAATTTAAGGACTGGTCATTTTTCAAATAAAAGGATCCATCATTATTATTATTATCAGTCTGTAATGTCCCACTGTTGGGCAAAGGCACTGTTATATTGTTTCAATCCATCATTACAAGGAGATATTACAAAGCAAGGTCCCGTAGTTATAATTGGTAACTACTCTTTTGGAAATAAATAAATACACATAAGTAAATATGGAATTTATCCTGAACTTGCCTATACGTACAACATTTATCCTGAATTTTCCCACTGCACACTCACACATACCTTTAAATTATAAACAAAGACATTTAAAAACCTTTTCCGTCGCTCACGGGACCCTAAAACCCATTACGATGATTTATTCATGATTATTACTATATCATCTACCGCACTCCCTCCCACGGCCTTCCTATTATAATGTACGGTGGCTTGATGTATCATATCAACAGTGAGCTCAGACAATGGGGTTTATCGAGAGGAATGTCTTCATATCTCTTCATATTATGTGGGTTAAAACGTACAAATACTTTGGATTCATTAGGTGTATCGTTTAACGGGATTTAAGGTATAATAGGAGTACTTTCCTGTATTTTAATATGATTGTAGTAAAAACTTGTATCCGCAATTAGAACCGTCCAATTTCGGTGCTTCATGCGTACTGCGATATTTTTAGTAAGATTATTGATGACTGTAACGACTCCCGATGTTATATTGTAATAATATTGTTTAAGAGTCAATTTTTGTTTGGTAAAGCATGTTTAATTCAATAACCTAACTAATCTTGAAAAAATACTTATAATATAAACTGACGCCTTCGTCAGCAAACGGGCTATAATTATAAAAGTAAGCTTGGTGCTCTGGGACGCTGCTCTACCAATGAGTTATCAAACATCACTACATAGTATAAAACAAAGTCGTTTTCTCTGTCTCTATGTATGCTTTAGATCTTTAAAACTACGCAACGGATTTTGATGCGGTTTGTTTTAATAGATAGAGTAATTCAGTGGGAAGGTTTTTAGCAATTTAATATTTTTATCCACATATTCCTACGGGAACGGGAACTACGCGAGTGAAACCGCGGTGCGTCGCTAGTATTCCCTAAATCATAACCACGTCAGTCCTACATGCTTTCAACGTATTATCTCAAAGAAAGTTGGCCGTGATTAGCCGAAGAGGCTCTGAGTAACATCATTATGTTACACGGAGATATCTATGTAATATTATGCTGTCAATCGGTCCGTGGACTTTATCGTCAACCACCCACGGGAAGGTACAAATGCCAGGTTGGAGATATTATACAAAATTGTTACCGATATAAAGGTAAAGAATGTAATTAATTTCTGTACCCATGTCCGTAAGATTAGCCTATCCTATCCTAGCCTTCCTGAATAAGTAGGATACAAAATTAATTTGTTTTAAATGCAACTTATGTAACTGTCATACTAGTTCAATTAGCATTGAGAAGAGAAGTCGGATGTCCTTAACTGACTCCATGAACTGTGAGTTTAAGCTTTGCACGTTCAAATCAAAAGACAATCGCTTCTTGCTTTTGATATAGATAGTCCGTGATAGATATTTTTGATAAGTACTTATTTTTCAATATGTAGTCTCAAGGACCGAAATTAGAGAGGTCTATTTGTAGAAAACTACCCACGCAATTACCAATAAAAGAATATGTATAAAAACATCAAAGCTGTTATTTTTATCTCTACATAAATCCGTTTTAAAACCAACCTTCCAAATAACCTGTTAATTACAATAGTTGTAGATTTTCAGTTGAAATGTACTGTGATATAAATTATAACAATTTGTGTAACTGTGTTCTGAATGTCAGATGGAGACATAAGGGGTTATTAGGAGTTCGGAGTGACCGGAACAAGTGGTGGCTTGCAAGTCACATGCATTAGCGAACGCGACCGTGGCGCAAGGCATCGACTTAGGACATTGATTGTTTGATCATAAAACATAATAATGAAAGTTATTCTGATTTTATGACTTGAGGACAAGCAATGATACGACACCAGAAGGTAACTTCATGGACATAGACAAATAAGAAGAGTTACTGTGATGACATACCAGCTCTAATGAGAACAGGACATAAGAAAGAGGATGAGGGGGACAGAAAGTTGAGCTCCGGACCTCTCACTCACATGTGTCACCTTGCGAAAATAGTATAGAATGTGGTACTCGCCCGGTCGAGTCAATTGGTGTTCGAATCGTGAATAAGCAGTTCTATTCAACATACCTTCCAAAAGACCGGGACTCCTTAATTCCCGTGAATTGGAAAAGACATTATAATAATAATGTACTCCCAACTAATTGCTCTTATGGCGACCACTTCTAGCTCTGTTAGCGTCGTGTGTGTGCTCTGACATGGCTCACATTCTACCTCTATTAGCCTTCCTGTCGAATTTACTAAGAGTCTTTGGCTCTTTCTCAATGATAGCTTATTATGTCTTAAGCAGCTGCCTCCTATCTCTGAGACCACATATCAAAGCAAGGTCCAGTAAACCGATTAAGGCCCGCAGTCCACTCTGGGCGACTATCGCTACATCTCTCACGCAACACCCCTCCCTTCCCCTAGGTTCGTACCCCCTCGCACCCCCGGCTCACGTGACCACCTCACTTTCCGATACATTCGCCCTTTGTGCGGTAATGACCCCATGAGTTTTATATCAATATGCTTTATGCGTCTTTGATAGTCTACTTGACTTTGTTGAATTTTTCATTGCGGTGTGGGGTGACTTTTTTGTGCATCACCTTGTTGTGGCTGGTTTTTATTAAGTAATTTTTGTACTTCCATTACAATTTATTTAGTAAACGGTTGGAATATTTCAATCTTCAGGGTAAACTACTCGGGCTAGTGATATCTGCTAAGCCGGTGCTAACCGTCAATCATGGTGGATATATTGTATGTACTAATAGCATTAGTGAATAAGAAGCTTTATAATACGGTGTAATTTTTCTGGCGACTACTTAAACTTACTCAAACATTCTTGGTATTTTCTATAAAATATTTCTTTGAGTTGTTATAAAATACAGTCTGGTATGGTTGTAATTGACATTCGCCGCTGCAATTTTTATAACTAAGGGCCTATTTCACCATCTTCAAGTAACACGTTCCGAGTAGATACTCACATGTTTTGTCATTGTCATAAAGTAAGAGACAAAACTAACTTTACTTGGTGAGTAACTTTACTTGAAGGTCGTGAAATAGGCCTTAAGTATACTTAAACAAGTAAAGATTTGATTAAGTGATAAAGATTTTCAATCATTTTCTTTTCATGGTTTGGGTTCAATAAACCTTGACTTTGGCGTGTAAAACAAGGGCACTTTCATAGTTAATTCAACATTGTAGGATCACGACATCAGGCTAGACTTATTATAGGTATAAGAAATACAAGTAAGGTCTAACTAAAGTGCTGGCGATCTAGAGTGCTTTACGTAAGTCTTAAAACATTTTATAGGCAGAAAATAGTGGTTAGTATAACAAAAAAAAAATGCGTTTAGGTGATTAGAGTAATGGGGTTATTTAGTCTAATTTAAAGGCCAAAGACAAATAACTACTAAATTGAATTTTGGTACTACCAGATATTGCCAAGAATCAAAGTTTTTAGGTCTTGCTTAATGAAAGATTTGTCTTACTGGTTTTCCTGTACATTTAATTTTTCTTGTAGCCTTATTACCTATACCTTTGAAAAACCCTTCGAAAAGATAGGCTATCTACATTTTTCTTGCTAACCATGACATTATTAAATGAAGTTGTCAAAATATTTTAAAACCCATGATTGTGTCTTATATTAATTAAACATGATATTTCATAAACACAACGAGACGTCTAGCCATTTGTAAAGATGAAAAATGATATGTTTAACTGACTATACAAATATTTGCCCACAATAATATATGCGTTTTATTTTTGCATTCTACATCGTCATCCGTCATACATAAGATTTTTGCCAATCATAGCATTTTTACACAATCTTAAGAAAACAATTTTCGACTCTAAATCCAAGATCCTACGGCACAAAATCAAGGATCATCGATTGTCATGCGACAGAATTCAACGACAATACCTATTTGCTGCAAATTTATTTTGTGATAACCAATAAATTTTTACTTATATTTGTATTGTATCGTAAAGGCACAAGGTTCAATTTTGAGGCTTTATTTTCGGGTATATGTTAGGCTAAAGTGTAATTTATTGCAAGTGATTAAGGTTGAGTTTGTAAGGTATATTTTGGCGATGTATTTTGAATGTTGTCGTAAGTCCCTCGTGGTTCGACGGCTCGGTATAAGGATTGCATTGTGAAGAGGAATAGATAAGATCTAAGAGGTCTTTGACAGCCTGAGTTCACGTGTGGTCTACGGGTTAGTGTTTGTAATGTTTTTACTTCAAGTTTTGAGTGTTTATCGTCATGCGTATCGAAACTTGCCAAAATAAATAATGTGAAACAAGTTATACTTAGATAGGTTGGTAGATAAATTAATGGTCATAAAAAGTAAGTACTTAGTTCTTTTATTAAAACAATGTTTATTTTTTTATTTTATTAGAGATATTCTGAGAGTAAGTAATTATTTTAATAGGTTAATATAAAACAAACAATGTATCATTAAAACATATTGTTTTGTAAAAAAAGCCTAAAAATCTTATTGCAATTACAAATACTAATCCATATAAAACCATATTCCTTCTAAACCTTACAATAAAATAACCGCAATTCATCGCACCAATTTGTCGCGGGCTCCCGGCCTACATCGTTCACTTACCCACAATACTGTGTAATTGTGCTTTATTAAGCTCACCGCACACCCTGAGCTTACTCATTATGACTCAGGACTTTTGAACGATACGGGAGCTTTTGTACCAAATATTATGAGCTTTGGTTTATTTATTGTTGCAATATTTTTTGTTGTACAATACGCACGTAGTATAATGTATGTTTAAGTTTTTGATCCGTGATTTACTAAGTGAATATTGCAATGTAGAGTTACATATTTTATCTAGTTATCTGCTACTTGTAGCAGCTATAGCCATCCGATTTAATCCACGTTTAATATTTAAGGAATAATGTTAAGAAATAGTCAGTTGAGGATTGAGATAAATTAGTGTTTTAAACCCTGAAGACGTCGTATCTTAAATTATAGGTGTATATCAAAAATATACCGTAATTATAGCAAACATAGAATTAACCCAAGGAAAACGGATCACAGCAAGCTATTCAGTGTACGATATTTAAACCAAATAAATTAGAACGTTAATCGTAAAGTAGTAAGTACTCGAATGTCCCCTTTCGCGTGTAATTAAACAAACAAACAGTTACAGCTCTACACGGATTAGTTGAAATGTAAACGAACTCCGGGGGAGGGGATTCGACCCCCGAATGAAGACAAAGTCAACGATACGGTGAAAACGTTAAATTTTAATTTAATGGTGACTTTTGGATGTTTTTTTCATGGTTATTGTTAAAGCAGTTACATTTTTTTTATTTCTCATGTTTAAAATTAAAAATCGGTATGTAAATTCCCAAACACAGATCTCTGTTTGAATCTGCTCATCTCGGGTACTGCTTAATATGTTTGCACTAGATTCCCGTTTTAGATTACATTTAATTTATCTATTTTTCTAATCTAGCTAGATTATCAAAGCAGATCTCTCAGTAGCCTAACACGGTATTCTAAATTATATATTTTTTTGCAATCTGACTAATAAATATCTTTGTATAAACGAATATTGTATTTACACGTATGATATTTTTTTATCAATATTTAGTACTCATTAAAAACTCCAAACACCAAATCCTATAACTATCGCAGTACCACGCTAGTAATACCGTCATCCCGTCATCCGTTATCAACACATTACATCAAACACTCGTCTGTCTGTTTGTCCGACGGGCCGACGTTGATATTAGAGACTTTGTGATAGCCGTGTACTGCCTAGTGAGTTAGTAACACGCCTCTCGTTCAACGTGAAGAGTCCTGATTATCATAACATTGGCTCTTGTGCTAACAGTTTATAGGCTTCTTGTACTATTTTTATAGGGTACTAGTAGCTCCCCGCGGTTTCACCCGCGTAGTTCCCGTTCCCGTGGGATTACGGGGATAAAATATAGCCTATGTCACGCACTGATAAATTAGCTTTCCATTAGTGAAAGAATTTTTGAAATCGGTCCAGTAGTCTCGGAGCCTATTCATTACAAACAAACAAACAAATCTTTCCTCTTTATAATATTAGTATAGATTAAGTATTGACTTTTGACATTGTTTGGGTATTTTGATAGGCTATTACGTCTAGTGACACTTGAAAAGTTTTTTGTTATTTTCTGTTGTCTTGTATGTCCACCGCCATTCACGCTACAAGAGTGTTCTTAGTTAGGATGGGTATGGAAATATTGTTGACAATTAAGTATATGAAATTTTCAAAAAGTTCTTTCAAATATTTAGTGGTTTAGTTAGAGTTTTCAAATTTCTTATTTCATTTTCTTAAACATGAGTATTTGAGCACACATTACTTAACTTACATCATCAGCGACAAAGAGTTATGGTCTACAGGATTTTACAGGTCCTTTTGTCCACCGTGGGCAATGAGATAATGAATCCATATTGACTAAATATTCTTCAAAATCTTTTTAACCCCCGACGCAAAAAGAGGGGTGTTATAAGTTTGACGTGTCTGTGTGTGTGTGTGTGTGTGTGTGTGTGTGTTTGTGTGTGTATCTGTCTGTCTGTGGCATCATAGCTCCCGAACGGATGAACCGATTTCAATGTAGTTTTTTTTGTATTAAAGGGGACTTACGTGCGAGTGTTCTTAGATGAAATGTTTGATGAAAATCGGTTTACCCGTTTAAAAGTTATGGGGGTTTGAAAGTAATTGTGTTGGGGGTTTTTTAAATTTTAAATTTAATGTTTTTAGCCTTTGAAAGAAACTACGATTGAATCTACACAACACAACTTGGTTAGTTGTGTGATATTATAAACATTAAAACAAATCAAAGCCTCCATTTCTTATATTTTGATGGACAGTATGAAGCTGTAGTGACTAGTGGTGTCATCTGTGACGCGGTAGTGTGGTGCATGTCAAACTGTTTGGCCCCGCTGTAACCCTTGACTCGTGTGGTGTGGCCAACGGTCGTATAGTGATAATGAGATGAATTATGTTGAGGTGTTTTTAGTTATTTTATTATTTTCTCTTTATATCATGGATTTATTTTAAAAAATATATAGTGAAGAAAAGAATAATAATATTGAGGAATATTTTTGTATATTATAATATTTTTGTCTATTTTAGTAAGTATTAAAATTATCATGGATTTTTTAAAATGTAGGTGGGTATTAAGTTTTACATGATAGCTATGATTGTTTTCTTTTTTAACTTTTGCAAATTAATTTAACTCAGCAACAGTTTTAGGTTGTTGGGAAGCGTGAGACACTAGTTTTTTTAAAGTGCATTGTAACTTAAATAAGTACTGCAGCACTTAGAAGCTCGTATTTACTACTTAGTAGGTATCTACTTACTATTTATTAATATACCAATAGTAAAAAAAATATTTTTTATCGTGAGACTACAAGATAAATCTGTTTATCGATATGAATGGAAATACAAATCTCGACTATGTGTGACGTATTGCAACTATGATCTAGATTAGATCTTATACTTATATATTACCATAGAGATATCTTGTTTTCAAAGGAGACTGCAAACAACGCATTTCCAATTCAAAGCATAGGTAAGTCTTTACTAATATTATAAATGCCAAAGTAACTCTGTCTGTCTGTAACCTTTTCACGGCTAAAGTATTGAACCGATTGACTTGAAAGGTACAGGGGTAGCTTATGGTCCGGCGAAGGACATAGTCTATGTTTTATCCCGAAATTCCCACGGGATCGGGAATAATACGGGTAAAATCGCAGGGCACAGCTGGTACCTAATAAGTAAAGAGTTTATAATAGGGATATATCCTTGTTTTCTTTCGCTATCCTGTAGTTTAACCCGAGTTAGCTCCAGTTCTGTTATAAGTAGTTCGTGATGTTACATAGCTTCTCAATAAATAATAGGCTATCAAACACAAACATATTTTTTCCAAAAATTTTGGTAGTATCTATACTGAGATTAGCACGTTCAATCACATAAATAAACTCTTCAGCTTAGTATCTATACTTTGATAGAAACATTCAATTTATAGTTAGTAGGTATAACGGGATAGGAAAGTTACGCACAAGGATTACATTCTAATATCACAATATTTTCAACTCATATTTACTAAGCCTTCACAAAATAAAAAGATCTAATAAACAGATAAGCCACATGTTAGTTTTAATGAATGTTTAACCTTTGAACCGTTATGAAGTTTAACTCCCGCCTGTTTTGTCCAAATTAAATTCTGTCAAATTATAATCACGACTCGAATGTTTGAAAGTTTTGTTACTGCTTCAGAAGCAGACAGATTAAAGTTTATTATAGTGGACGTGTTTTAGAACACTTATGTAAGTAGATTAGGTGTAGTTATAGAAGAAAGTCTTATTAAGTATTTCATATTTGTTACAGTAACATTGTGTTTATTCTCGGTGAACTTTTTACAGTTCATGTTTGCAATTTTTTCTAAGTCATTTATGTCAAATTAACTAAAAATATTTTTACTTAAAAATATGATCATTTTCAGTAAAATGTTTGTGCTTTTGTGTATTCAACGACACCTATGTGCAATTGTGCATTGTTATAACAACGCTCTACTTTTAGAAACACTCCTTCTTATGATACTGTCTTAATCTAAGTTTTTTTAGGGATGGGAGGGATTAGTAAGTATCGATAAAATTTATATTCTCAGTAAGTATCGATATTTACATTTCTGTAAATTATTGTCATTTTATAGTTGCACATTGCAGTAATCAAATAAGATGTAAGATTTACTTACCGGCTGGTTTAGGGACATTCCTCTTGACTTGCATCCACTTATACGTGGGGACAGCGGAGTGCGAGGCGTGCGGTTGGTGCGCGCCCTGCATGTGTCCCTGTGACGTGACGCACTCGCCCTCCCGGAGGAACCCCTCCCGGAGCCCCCCGAACTCGTCCTTGGGCTGGTAGTGCTCGAACTCGGGGCACGGCAGCGGGGAGCCCGTGTGGTTGTACTGCATCGCGGACTCGTCCACGAAGTGCATGTTGTACTTGGTCTCCAAATAGTGGTTGTCTAACTTGTGCTCGTGCATGTGCATCTCCTCCGGCCTCGGCACCTCCTCCCTGTGCTTGTACTGCTCCGGGTGAGGCGGGATCGAGTGTATCGGGTAGTTCGGTTGCAGTTCCCCATAGTCTAAGTTCGTATAACAGAGTCCTGTGTCTGTGCTGATGACGGGCGTGGAGGGCAGGTCGTGCGCGGGCTGCCCGTGCAACAGGGGCTCGTAGTAGTGCGGCGGGTGCTCGTAGTACCCCTCGTGGTAGCCCTCGTACGGGGGCTGGTAGCTCGCTCCCTGCTGGTAGTACTCCGCGCTGCCGTAACCGTTCTGCTGGTTGTTGTACATCCCGACGTCCATAGTCATCATGTTTGTCACGATCACCGTGTCTATCGATACAATAACTCGTTTTTACATCACACACAACACTAGGGCCGCCTCGTGTAGATCTCGCGGCGTCCCGGAATTCGGTGCGTACGAATTTAAACGGGTTAATGCCGCGCCGTGCAGTATCGATCGCACGCCCGCACGTCAGCCTTACCGACGAACACTGGCCGCCACACGCACCACACCATAATTTTTCTTAACCACACCTAAAGTTTAAATTTACCGTCCTTGTCTCACTGACTGAAATCTGTCCGTTCGACTGAGACAGACTGATCTACGCTTTACGATATCAAACTTTGATAAGGATTTGTTGACCGTGATTTACACTGTTAGATGTATTTTTCAGTTTACTGGTGAACATCTCAGAGGTCTGGAGCGGAACTAACTCGTCTTGTCGTAGACAGGTAGTGAGATGTTCTGGAAACTTTTTACTTGCAAGAGGCGGGGCGTGTTAGATGGGAGGAGTTTAAGGGATTGCGTCAGCCAATGGGGTGCGGCGGACTTTGCCTCTGTATTGTATTGGCTGGAATGAGATAATAGTGCGAATCTGGGAGGCTGGATGCAAGCGCCGGATGTTTTTTTATTTACTTTGTGTTGTGCTGAATGGCTCTCGGCAGTCCGTTTGCTGTGAATGCTTTAATTTATCCCGCTGACGTAAATCGATTTCAAGGTGTGAACAGTTGGTCTTTTCAGTTTCGCTCCTGCTATGTTACTTGTGATGGCAGCTGTCTGTATGTACTACTACATACAGTGAATGGAGAGTGAAAAGTATTTACTGGAACTAAAGGACGATACAGGCCCTTTTCTTGTTTACGATTCGTTTTATTCTCGACTTACCCCTGAGGTATAACTGAACTATAGACTTGAAATAGAATCTTACCTACTTAGATTTACGGATAATGTAAATCCTGAAATTTTTACGTAACTCTAACATTCTCTACCTATTTGATAATGTTTATCGACAAGTACTTACTTAATTACAATGAAAAACTTTAAACTCTCCGTTCCAACCGATAAAGTGGATCAATAAAATGTCACAAATAGACATTTCCTCAATAAAGACTCTTCATACAGATATTTTGCCAGTAACATCTGAAAACATTTTATGAGAAATGTTCATATTTACGCATCCCTGCTTTTAATTTCACAGTTATCGACAAACCCGATCGAGATCCATCATCGTGTCACGGCCCTATCACTAATTCTTATTTTCAATTAAGTTGTGAAGTGCAGTTTGCTATCTCTCGTCTTTTGAAGGATTACACTTGTCTCTTTCAGTCACAGAATACTTTTAACTTTGTTAGTGTATTGAACAAATATAGGTACCCGTCAGGGTTACCTACATGTCGATTTTTCTCGGTTAATGTAATTTCAGAATTGGTGGTTTAGTTTGCAGAGTTTATTGAAACATTTTCCATTTTAATTTCAAAAGTTTAGTTAGTTTTACTTGTACGAGTACCTACCTAGTTTTTATAGTTATCATGGTTATTAGCACTCAAATTATTATAATTAACGAGATTCATCCGTGATCATGGCGCTTGCAACAGCGTGGAAATATCGGAAATTCGAAACAAATAATATACATGGTAAATATCCCGTTAATTATAATAATTTGAGACCTACCTAGTTGTTTGGTAATTAATTGATATTCAGTTTTTCTTTGATTAACCGCAAAATCAGTAATCGAAAAACAGGCTCAAACTGAAAAGTTAAAAGCTTGTTTAAAACTTAAAATTCATTTAATTTAGTACTTGCCACCTAAAAAGTGTTTAAACTTCAATACATTTATTTCGCTATGCTTCTATTGACATCGTAACTTTATTAATTAATTGGAACATGACCACGCCATCAAGAACCTAGCAACAACAAATTTAAAATAAGAACTACAAATTATAATGTTTAAAAAACTAATAATTTATTATTTCCTATTACTAAAAATATAATTGACACATTCAGGTCACGACACACGTTCACAGGAACAACACCATGAGAAAAGTCTTATTAAAATTTGAACAATACAATACCCTATTAGCTGTGATGATAAATGATCCGTCGCCCGCCATTACCCAACCGAATGACACTTTATCGTAACAAACAAAACAAATGCGATCGACATTAGCGCAGCTCAGACCTTATCACCCACCGGACCGACTTGACATTAGATGTCTTCATATCCAACACAAAAACAATATCCCTATCATCTGACATGCTATTCAACTACACAACTTACATTTTAATTCCACTTTATACTCTAACTCGATATACCAATGTCGATATTCGCTTAACTGTCGACTGTGTCACATCACTAAAGAAGCTCAACTGTCAGTTGCATTGTTTTCGAATTTTGATTTTAAAACAGTATGACTAAGATGCATTATTGATTGGCAAAATAAATAAATGAAGGGTTTAATTGAATAAAGTGTTGTGACGTGTCTTTGGATGAATAATGAAGTGAGCTTGTTTGGTTGTATGTTGGTTTTTAAAACAATTTTATGTTAGGTAGCTTAACTCTAATATCGTTAATAAGAAGGATTTCTGATTTGTAAGTGATAAGTATTAGGTGGGTATAACTTAATTATGCAGACCTATGTCTATTCCTATTTAACAAGAAAGTATTTCTACAAGAAGTTGACATTTTATCCTACCGTGTTATACTAAGTAATTTAAACATCGTATAGATACATACGAGTAGTAATAAATTGCATCAAACTAAGTTAAAATAAACGCATACGGTAATATTTAATAATGTGTAAGCTCGTTCACATATTTTAATTAGAACTAATCAATTACTATCCGATATTTATCAATCTCAACAAATTAATTTGTTCTCGAGTCAAATCGTTTAGCCGCGCGGTTAATTAATCATGACACTTCATCACTACATGACGCACGCTGTCGTTTTGACAGCTGTCACCCGTGACAGCTCAATGTCATTACGCGTTTATACGTCATTAGTTTTCACTTCCCATAGACGTGTACTAGGAATTGTTTTGATCGGAATATGTTTCTAGTTCTTTTTCTAGGTATCAATAGTTCCATTGTAGAGCAAAGATTTGTCTGTTACTAATGATATTTTGAGATACATTTAAGAGGAGTAGGTGCATAATCACCACTCTTCTTCCAGTGCGTATTGCCAATTGCTAATTTCAAATTCGAGTATTTTTTGGCAAATAGCAATGTATCAATTGACCTGGGAGATGAATTCGGGACCTCAGGCTTGCGATGTTTAACTTTTAACATAACTCTACAATAAAAAATAAAAGCCCATATATCAGATTCCATGGGCTTTATAGAATAGAATCTTAAGTGCTAGTCTCGAGAATATCGGTCAATAGTTATGACGTAAAGGAGACACAAACAACTAGGTTTATATCAAACTTTCAAAATATTTACTTATCCCAAAAACATTTTCAATGTAAAATGCAATACGAGACCATATGACTCGCATTGTCACAAAGTTATCAGATCTCAACTCAAGTAGAGCTAAGCTTCTGCCTCTACACACTCTTATTCTACAAGACCTAAATTCACTTATTTAAAAAATGTGACATACAATATTGAACTTTTTTATGTCATTTGATACATACTTAATAGTATGAAGCAATCTGATCAAAATAATTTTAAGCTTTAACCTATAGGTATAATCTATCTCTAATCATACTAGACCTAAGAATTCGGTATCTTTTGATGGTGCGATGTTCCCACGGGAGATTATGTGTTTTATTACAGTTTATTGCTCCTCGGCAAAGGAGCCGATAGTGATAACGAGATAACGGAATACAATATTTGATTGTTTTATGGCACTTGTTACAAACAATAGGGCGCTTTGAGGGAACAAGTGTGGGGTGAAGTACGTAAGAGTAGGTACTAGTACCTTGATTTGATAGTGCCTCAGAATGTTATAGGTACAAATCAGAGGGCTTTGCACTTTTGAAGCTTTGTTGCACACATAATTACTATCATTTACTTCGAAGTTTCGCTCAGGTCCCAAGGGAAATAAAATTAATGTTTTTAAATAAATCAATTTTATCAGTTTAAAATTCATTGTGTCTCTATTATTGTCCTATAACATTAACAGTTTCTTCAAACATACATACTGAACAAATTTTAAATAAGGACGAAGTACATTAGGGACGATTTTCGTCTCGGCTAGAAATATCTAAGCAATTTTATTGCTACACCATTTTTGTTGACAGTTTTTGATTCTACTGCATATTTTCTTATATGTACAACAGTTTGCTAGGTAGCCCAAACTACCGTTTAAAAAAGGACGTTCACCAAAAATGATTGATTACAGAATGTAGCACGATCGTGTGTTTGTTGGTGCAAGTTCCGGGAAGAGCGATGTTCCCGGCGGGAGCGCGGACAGGTCCCGCGGGACTCCGGGACATGACACGGGATAGTTGAGGTGAAGTGAGGCGGGGTGCAGAGGTAGGGATAGTACGGGTTTGATGTTTCATTTGTAGCTTATGAGAGTTATGAGGTTTATAAGGCGTATTTATCTACAGCGCTGTTTGACTACCTAAGTATTCATGTTTTTCATCTATTTGTGGCTATGTAAGCTTAAAAATTCCCTAGGAGTGATGCTCGATCCTCCAAATATAAATTTCATATAAAGTTATCTCTATATTCGTTCTCGGGTCGGGTATGAAGTTTGGAATATTGGAAGTTAATAAGTAATTAATGATTTTTAAAATAATGATTAAAATTTAAAATAAGAGCCCTTTTAACTTTTTTATTGACAGAACAGTAACAGTATAGTAACATGATGGATCTCTGGATTTGCGTCCAAAACATAGCATAACATAATCATTCACTTCATCATCTCATTACAGTAACTGACCCCTAACTAAGTTCGTAACTTGTATCTAGGGTATCAGAAACTACGTACACACTCATTTACACACACACCCAGACCGAGACAAACATTTGTGGTTCACACAAGTATTCACCCCGCACGGGAATCGAACCCGCAACCTTACGGATGGCAGTCCGGCATGGTGACCACTCTGCCACCGAGGTCGTCGAAAACATAACAACTGTGTAGTTCTCTACAATATTCTTTCTTCTCTTTACTTTTGCGTTTTAATATTAAAATGTATTTACTCCTAAATATTTTCTTATTTTAAAGTTTGGTACACAAACGGAAGCGCGTCATTGATAACGTACCTATACTATACACAGCTGATAACACTATCTAACATCTATTACATATTTTTAATGGAATTTTTATCAAGAAAATTCTCTTAACTTTAATAAATGTCCTTCTTATATATGTGATATGTACTTATATACTACATGAATAAGTATGAACTTTGGACATTATTATATTTATTAGGCACTAGCTGTGCCCCGCGGTTTCACCCACGTAATTCCCGACCCCGTAGGAATTTCGGGATAAAACATAGCCTATGTTCTTTCCCGGAACATAAGCTACCCCTGTATCAAATTTCAAGTCAATCGGTTCAGTAGTTTAGCCGTGAAAAGGTAACAGACAGACAGACAGAGTTACTTTCGCATTTATAATATTAAGTGGGGATAAATAACTAGCCAAGCTAGACCCACACTTCATGAAAAAAAAAGACTAGATGCATTATCCAAGGAGGAATATAGGAGGAATATTTTTGCATGGAAAGCTGCTGCTCGACTCCCCTCTTAACGCTTAAAAGATACTTAGACGTTATTAATTTAAATTACTTCGCTATGAAACTATAACTCTTATATTTTTTTTTATTTAACCTGTAACGTCCCACTGTTGGGCAATGGTCTCCCCCAAACCCTTATAACGAAATAGGTTATCAGAATTTCTGATTTCTTTGTTAGTAGCTTATCTTATGTGATTGAGCGATTAGTAATATTTTGTATGAGATTAATAATCTGCAGTGTGATTATGATCTTTAATTTCTTTCGATTGCATTTAGCACTATTATCACGGGATGACAAACAAGAATTACAAGTGCTAGAAACTTAGTATTAAAGAAATAAGTAAGTACATATAAAGTACAGATTTTAAAGCAAGTTGTCTATAATCTTATCAGCTAATCTTAGCGTTCGTTGTGGTTACGTAGATATCGATAACGACGTATAATAATATTTGGTAACATGGCAACATTGTTTATACCAATCTATCATTTTAATAGAAAATCTTTAATCGTCATTATCATTATGTCAGTCTAGGGATGTTCACTGCTGGCTGACCACATTGTCTTCTCTGATTTGATAATGATGATCTCTGATTTATCATTATGGATATATCAGTCTAGGCTGATGGGTGCTGATGCTGATCATTGGCCATGGGTCCTCCTCTATCAAGATCAATTCAGCGCAACATGCTTTTTTAAGGGTTCTCTAATTTTTCTTTTGTTTGACGTAGCTATTTATACGTTCTACTGTATTTTCTAATATTGTTCTTTCTAGACCTATAAATTGTTACTTTACCAAATTCAATATTGATATTTGAAAAAGTTAAAAAGGTAGGTATATGGGAACAGATACATTTATAAAGTATCTCAATTTTAATTGACATCAAAAATACTTTACGTTACAATAATTCATCCAAATAATTACCTTACATGCATAGCTATTGAAAATACAAGTTTAACAATAATCTGGCACTTTAAATCTAGTCTTTATTTATGTCGAAATAAGGTCTTATGAACAGCAAAGATATTTTGGTGAAGATATGAACACAATCATTTATCATGGTTATCTGTGAGAACAAACTTGGTAGCAGACAATTTTATTAGTTTAGATTTTTGTCACCCAGTTCTTAGGAACGGGTTATTAATAAAATCTTTATCTAATTGAAAATTGTGTGAATAGAAACATGGCAAAAATTATAAAAGTACTTACAGTAAAAAAGTGCATTAAGTACGCTTTATTAGGCCTTTCTAATTTTAGTCACACAGACTGTGATTTAGCACAATAATTTTCACCGAAATAATTGTTAGATTTTTTAAGGTCTAAGTAAGTATATCAAATCATCTTAGCAGATTTTCAAAAACTCTATAACGGAACACGAATTGCCTGAAACTATGTTGTTCTTCATGTCACATAAAAAGAAGGACAAATATTATTTTTTGAAAAGGTTTTTATAAATCGTCCCCTAAAGGCGATTTTAAAATTAGGGTTAGAAGTTAAATAATAAAATAAGTCCCAATAAGTCGCCATGTGCCAACCACACCTTTATTACAATTCCCTTTTTAAACCTTACCAATTAATAAAAGCAAATTGAAATGATCATTCATAAAATCACACAAGTGTTGTCACTGTGCTCGCGTTATCACTATCTTATCAAGTTATCATGTATCAGTTCGTCTGCCGGTAGCGCCCGATAATCCCGCTAATCCCACCTAACCCCCCCTACAAACACACTGTATCCTGGTTTATTAGTTTGGGCACGTGACTTTGGCGGCATTTGAGAGAAAGGGTTAAACGCTTAATTTTTATTAATTATTTTAACCCCTAGCTTTAGTTAAGCTTCTGTTATATAGGTGAGATTGTGTCAGTGAATAATAAAACGTGTAATTTGTCTAAAGCTATTAGGCACTTACTTAATCATATTAACAAAGGTTTATTATATTTTCATTAGCAGTGTTTTTTTATTTCTTACTAGCTGTGCCCTTCGTCTTCAATCACATTTATTTTCAAACTGGGCCTTTTTCAATGATCTCTCTGTCAAATCTTATCCCACCAAAAACATTCTGTAAAAAACTAGCCAAGCCTCGATGGAGCTGCTTGTTTAACTCTAAAAAGTAATGAAATCTAGACAGACTCGTGCCAAGTCTAAGGTTCCTTACTGCGATTTCTTTATTATTATAGTTAATGTTGTGTGACTTGGCCGTTGAACATTGTTTAAAAGGTTAGTAGTGGGTACACGTCAATTTTGTTTACACGTAATGTTATAACATTATTAAAATACGCAGCTTTATCAAGCCTATAATTGACTGGATATTGAATCAACATTTTTCAAGTGGCTATAATTAAGCTAATTTTCTATCGTCAATGGATAGGTTCTGGATTTTTTAAGATTGGTGCAATAGCGTCATGGAGCACCTAGTTTTGTACCCTTGTGTACATACATGTGTACCCTTCAACGGCCAAGTCACACAACATTAACTATAATAATAAAGAAATCGCAGTAAGGAACCTTAGACTTGGCACGAGTCTGTCTAGATTTCATTACTTTTTAGAGTTAAACAAGCAGCTCCATCGAGGCTTGGCTAGTTTTTTACAGAATGTTTTTGGTGGGATTTCATTTATTTTTGTTAAAACTTGTTTATATTGATTTATTTTATTAGATTTTCTTATTTGGCACACTTATTTTTTAGGAGTAGTATTATATTATTAAGTGCCACGCGGTTTCACCCGCGTAGTTCCCGTTCGCGTTCCCGTGGGAATTTCGGGATAAAAAGTATCTATAGATAAATAGTTTTAAGCTACCTCCCCACAAATTGTCAGCCAAATCAGTTCAGCTGTTCTAGAATTATAATTCCCGTTCCCATTCCCGTGGGAATTTCGGGATTAAAAGTATTATATGTGCTTCTCCTGGTTCTAAGCTACCTCCCCACCAATTTTCAGCCAAATCAATTCAGCCGTTCTTGAGTAATAAATTCCGGTTCCCAATCCCGTGGGAATTTCGGGATTAAAAGTATTCTATGTTCTTGTCCTGGTTCTAAGCTACCTCCCCACCAATTTTCAGCCAAATAAGTTCAGCCGTTCTTGAGTAATAAATTCCCGTTCCCAATCCCGTGGGAATTTCGGGATTAAAAGTATTTTATGTGCTTCTCCTGGTTCTAAGCTACCTCCCCACCAATTTTCAGCCAAATCAATTCAGCCGTTCTTAAGTAATAAATTCCCGTTCCCAATCCCGTGGGAATTTCGGGATTAAAAGTATTCTATGTTCTTGTCCTGGTTCTAAGCTACCTCCCCACCAATTTTCAGCCAAATCAGTTCAGCCGTTCTTGAGTAATAAATTCCCGTTCCCAATCCCGTGGGAATTTCGGGATTAAAAGTATTCTATGTTCTTGTCCTGGTTCTAAGCTACCTCCCCACCAATTTTCTGCCAAATAAGTTCAGCCGTTCTTGAGTAATAAATTCCCGTTCCCAATCCCGTGGGAATTTCGGGATTAAAAGTATTCTATGTGCTTTTCCTGGTTCTAAGCTACCTCCCCACCAATTTTCAGCCAAATCAATTCAGCCGTTCTTAAGTAATAAATTCCCGTTCCCAATCCCGTGGGAATTTCGGGATTAAAAGTATTCTATGTTCTTGTCCTGGTTCTAAGCTACCTCCCCACCAATTTTCAGCCAAATCAGTTCAGCCGTTCTTGAGTAATAAATTCCCGTTCCCAATCCCGTGGGAATTTCGGGATTAAAGTATTCTATGTTCTTGTCCTGGTTCTAAGCTACCTCCCCACCAATTTTCAGCCAAATCAATTCAGCCGTTCTTGATTTTTAAATTCCCGTTCCCAATCCCGTGGGAATTTCGGGATTAAAAGTATCGTATGTCCTTTTCCTGGTTCTAAGCTACCTCCCCACCAATTTTCAGCCAAATCAGTTCAGCCGTTCTTGAGTTACAATTCCCGTTCCCATTCCCGTATAATTCCCGTTCCCGTTCGATTATCCTAGTTTTTATAGTTTTCCCTTTATGTGGCCATTAAACCCTAACTCTGTACCAAATTTCAGCTCTCTAGGTTTATGGGAAGTAGTAGTTCTATTTTGATGATCATGAGTGAGTGAGTGAGTGAGTGAGTGAGTGAGTGAGTGAGTGAGTGTCTGTCATAAATACGAAACTTTGCTTTCGCTTAACTTGGGAACTAAATGACCTACAGACTTGAAATTTTATTTTAAGTATGTGATTGTATAGCTTACTGGATGACGAAAATTTCAGCGTTCTGGGCTTATCCAGAGGTTGTCAAATAGGGGCCTGAAAATGCGGCGAAATGGTTCCTGTAAAGGATGGTACGGCAGTGTGTGCTTCGCGCTCGACTTGGCGGGGGGCACTGCCGTGCCCCCAGATTTGAAAGTAGTTTCTGAGACGGCGCGTTTTAACTAAACACAAACAATTTGTTTTTTTAAACAATGTAGTTTGTTTCAAACAAGGCAGTGTAGTTTGTTTTATGTAAGGATTGAATTACATAATTACTTTAACCTTTGGTATAATTTCCCACAAGTCTATAGAAACTAAATATTAAAAAAACCTCAAATATATTGCTAATAAAATTCCACATCACAACCAAACATTATTATAATTAGTCATCCACTCAAAAGCTTACCAAACAAAACAAAACAAAATAAAAATGGCAGTGTCACCGGATAACAATATTAAAAAAATATACATGTCAAAAATACCTGATTATTCGTCACGCGATTTTAAACTCTATTTTAAAGTGTATAAGAGTTATGGTTATCGAGCTGTCGTGTCAATTATTATAAGGAAAGTATCTCTTGTTAGTAATTATGAAGTGATGGAGGCTGTCGACAAGGCTCGGAGATAAACAAATAAGATGATACTTTCCGGTCCGGACGAGGTAAAAAACTGGGAAAAAACTGACCGTTGTGTGTCGCCGGTCGCCCGGTACACTGACGTAGAGTCGCACAGAGTTACGTTTGCGTTCTTGATTTTTGGAAGTCTGTACTTGTAATGTAAGTAGCCAGTTTTCTGCAATTACATAGATTTCTTTTATTTCTACCCAAACTTGAGTAACCTATGTAGCGGAAAATTTCGTGCACAAATAGTTTAAAGAAAGTAATAAAACATTATAACTAAAGTGTAAATAAATAATACATTATTTTTTGGTTAGATTTGATTTATTGATTGACAATGGTACAGTAACGTTTCTGGATATTATAAGGTTAGTGTTTTAAATCCAGTATGGACGTATGGTAACCGCTCTTTAAATCACTCACCATGTAAGTTCTAGCCATGAACTTTTCAAAGCTCTATGCAAGATTTTCGTGTATAGGCTTAAAAATATTTTAAATACATATGAGTATTTTAAAATATGCAATCCAATGATTTAGGTCTCTTTTATCGTGTATGAGTGAGCCTGGAGTCAGTTTTTGTGCGGTTCATCCGCAGCCACTTGAGATTATCTCCGAGTGACATCCCTCATGATCGCTAATCATTTGGATACACTTTACGTTAATCGGTTATTTTGGGAGGTGGGTTTAGTTATTAATATTAGTTATTAATATTGTGTTAGTGTAGTTTGAAACTTGGATAATTTTATACTTAGATCTATTATAAAGCCGAAGATTTTATTTGTTTGGCTAAACGCGCTAATCTCACGAAATACTTTGGCTTGAAATAAAACAAAATCTTTTGGTGTTGGACAGTCCATTTATCAGAGAATGCTAGGAGCGTATTATAACGCAGGTTTTGACGTTTTTAAATGCTTTAAACATTTTTTTCATTACTTTGAACCAAGGAAAATGTCAAAAATCATTCAAGTTCTTATACGTATCTACTCGATAAACATAGATAAACTTACAAATAAACACGTGAAGGCGCCATCCAGAGCCTTATTTAAAAAAAAACTGTTACAAGTCAACTTGTCCGAACTTAATACAATAACAAGATCCATATACAAAATATTATTAATAAATTGTAGGACGGACACTTCCTTGGTTGTCGCGACGGATGAGAATGTTTTAACTTTTATTGGTTTAGGGATCAACGGGTTAGCGAGAAAAACCCTTGAAAATATAGTAGAAGTAGTGGCTTGTCACTTCTTCTTCTACTGGTAGTTTTAAGGAAATAAATCTTGATATATTCCCTTAAAACTACCAACCTTTGAAATGCTCTAAACTAAGGGTCTGAAGGTTTAATTGATACTGCATCGTTTAAAACGCTGGTAAAAAGTGGAATTAAATCATCGTTTTACTTTAGTTTTATTTTTTATGAAATTAGTGGAATCGGACCGGGAGGCCCTGACCTGACTGACGAATTCATCAACGCTTACTGGGGCTAGAACTGCGAAGCTCACGCGGTACTTTCTTCCTACTTTAGTAGTAAAAAAAGGATGAAAATGTAGGTACATAAATATGAAAATACGTAGGTACAAGATAGAGCCATTTTCATTATAGGTACCTACCTACCTATTAAAAATATGTACGGAATACGTTTCGTAATAAAGAAAAATATATTGTGAAGACGGTTTAGTGGTAACTCAATACTTTGGTGATTGAGTTTTTGTTGATCCAATATTACAAGGTATGTGGTTGACCACGGACGCGCGTGCCTAATGAGGATCACATTATTTATTTATTATCTCCATTTTAATTTTATAGTTTTAGAGTTGAGTGCTTTACCTATCAAAGACTATGTATTGTCACATAAGTAGATAAACTGGGACTTATTATAAACCTTATTATTTAATTTTATTAATTTCCATTAAAATCCGTTGCGTAGTTTAAAATACCGACCACAGACATGCGTAGATCATACCCTACGCATGTTTGTACGCCTGCACTTAAACAGAAGGCAGGCAGGAAGCGACTTTGTTGTCTACTCTGTAAAGGTGGAGTATCTTGGGACATAAAAATAAAAATCAATAAAATTATCCAAGTACCGATTGGAGTAAAACGGGTTATGAAAAATAATATATTATTAAAATTATATATTATTTTTAAAATTAT
This sequence comes from Timandra comae, assembly GCA_958496195.1. NCBI lineage: Eukaryota > Metazoa > Arthropoda > Insecta > Lepidoptera > Geometridae > Timandra > Timandra comae. The sequence goes on along the minus strand of OY292361.1, from coordinate 707,830 downwards.
TCTCTGGAGCAAACTGGGACTGCATTTTTTCATTTTCGATATCAAAGGAATGGAGTAAAATGGGACTAACCCAGATAAATGACATAATTGAGTTAAGGATAAGTACTTAAAGAACGGGGTTGACTTTCCTTATAGCCTTCCGAGCAGCTCTATCATAAAACCATGAAGTATATTGTATATTGATTCTTTTCCAATCAATTTCGGCAAATGCGACCGGCATTTGTACTTGGTCTGAACTAAGGTTACTTATTATAACTACTATTACAATTCCTTTACACCACTAGGTAACCTAACTCCCTATTGACCTTGCATTGTGTGTGCCAAGTTTAGCCGATCCTTAGATAAGTCGGGAGTGACTGCTCAGGAAATTACATGTAGCGCCTTCACACACCTCCACTACTCGATAACGGTAGGTTAAATATACTTACTATAAACTAACTACAAGTAAAATGCTTAGGTTTTAAGTTAGAAGCAAAACTATTACGTCATAACCACGGTTCATAAAATATTAACGTAACATAACTTAGCATTCATTCACTCTATCAACTTCATATAGCAACTGACCTCTAAATAGGTTTATCATCTGTATCTAGGGTATCTGAAACTTAGCACACAAACAGACCGACACAAACACTAGTAGAGTTGTGGATAACACAAATATTTACTTCGCTCGGGAATCGATCCCGCAACAATTTGCTTGGGAGTTGGCAAAGATAACTCTGTGAGTCGATGTTTAAAAATAAACAGATCATAAAGGGCAAACAACATTTTTGCTGTTTTTTGTAGCTTTATTGGCTTAATTTTATTTGTGTTCTACTGACTGTAAAATCTCCACATGCCATTCAGAATTATAGAACCATTGACAATTCGTAACAACACGTTCTCAAACTTTGTGCAAAATATTAAATAAAAATTTGTACTTTACTTATTACTGCGATGGGTGTAGACTGTAGAGATACCAACGATGAAGTCAGGTAGATTTTTGAATATTATGAATATATGTATTTGTGAAAATAAATATATTCCAACGAGAAAAATAAGACGTATTTTTATTTAATAATTCTTATGTCTGTTACTCCTTCACGCAGAAACAAATGTCTGTGTGTAACAAACATAAGGAATATGCACACATACAATACATAGGTACTTAGAAACTTTCGCTTAATCTATCATGAATAACTCTGCCTATACCTTTTCTAACATTTTACTTTTAATCAAGTTTATTAACCCCCGACGCAAAAAGAGGGGTGTTATAAGTTTGATGTGTCTGTGTGTGTGCGTGTGTCTATCTGTCTGTCTGTGGCATCATAGCTCCCGAACGGATGAACCGATTTCAATTTATTATATTGTGTCGGGGGTTTTTTAAATTTTAATTTAAGTAATTGTTATTTTCTATATCTAAGTATAATTATTTTAATAAACTTCAGTCTCATCTATTCTTCCAAAAACTTCTCTCTCCCTATACTTTGAGAGCCACACGCCTGTCCCGATTCAGATCTCGCGACAGGTTGTCATATTGTGACAGCTCGCCATGAAGTCGACATTGTTCTTGTGTCCGAGTAGACAGGGAACCTGTCTGTTTGTCTGTCACTACATTACGAAGAAAGGTGGCTCCTTGGAGAATAGAGATATTTGACATATGCTTTTATAGTATTTTCTCTCACTGATGTTTGTTTAGATCACTGTTAGTGACTTTGAATATGCATCACGAGAGGAGATTCTCTCTGGTCTCTGGTTGGTGATCTGAAACCCGAGCCATATTTGGAAAATACCAAAACATGCATAATTATATAACCATTATTGCATGATCGTGAAGGGAGTGAAATAGTAATAAGATGAAGGACATTTCTTACTTCAATAAATATTGCAACATGATCTGACTGCTTTAGACTATGAATCATCGCGTGTAAAACGATAGAGCTCTAGCGTCATATAAATGCATTTAGCTCAAAAATTCTTTAGATTTTAATCTTCAAATTTTCCCAAAACTAAAACAAACGAAAATAAATAATTTATCTATATCAAACATCTAGCTACCAGATACACATTTTAACACGATAAAATTATAACGCAAAGAAAATTGATTATAATTGGCGATCAATTATGATAAATTTGACGTTTTGATACCGATGTATCGATATCCACACTGATTACAAGTGAGATAACAATGCCATGATTTATTTATTTGTTTAATTGGTATTTGTGTCATGGTTGCAATGCATGCAACCTGCAAGGATACGCGCTAAGGACGTAGTTAATCTGCGTGACCCAAAAAATACTTGGCATTGTAAATGTAAATAGTTAGTATTTATATATATAGCAATAAAATTAGTAACTGAGAGGCTTACCTTGGGGCTCTTTGTAGAATTTCCAGGCTTTTTTTGCGGAACATATGGCTGCGGCTTTCACTCCTGCATAGCCCTCTTTAGCCACAAGAAATATTTAACTCAAATTGTTCAGTAACCACGCCATGGCCACCTAGATCATCTTGGCTAGAAAGCTTATAATGGTGATGGGTGGTGTTATCTTGAAGTTAGCTAACTAATAACATACTTACACCTCTACAAACGTCAAAATAAATACCCCAAAGAGTCACCAATATTCAAAGAATGTCAGTTACCTATATTTTTTTTAAGTCTCCTCGTCAAAGTGACGTAAAGCATGTTATAATCCATTATGTGAGCTACCGAGCGGACCCGGATTATAGTATTGTTAAGTTAAAATGTTGTTAGCTAAATGGCTTAAGTTTTTTCATGGTTTAATGGTATTGATAGCCTTTTTTTGGTCTGTCTGTGGATCTTGTTTGGTTTGTAAATAAAATACGTTTTGTGGGCTGTGTGTGAGGTTGATATTCAAAACAGGAAAATAAATTTTAAATGTTTGTATTTGGGAACTTACTTGAATGTCTGGGTCTTTAAAATTACTGTAAAACGATCTTTACACTTTCGGTTTGTAATTTCATGAGCGTTCCCTTGCATCGGAAAGCATCTTTAGCTGATCCTGGTTGTCATCATCGATACGGGTAGTTAGAGATTTCAAAATTGTACCGGTTAGTTACTAAAGAATAGTATTTTCCCATTTATGATACTAGTATGATTAGGATTAAATTAATTACGTCTGAAAGTTATCAGTCTGTAAACAAGCGAGATTGTATCGCACCACCAACATGCGTAAAGTGTTAGTGACGCATTTCAAATTGTTCAGCGTCTGCGTCGCAACTCAACTGTAATTTTCTCAGCTCCTAATAAAAATGTAATAGCAATAATTAAGTTTTGCTTATAAATGTTTCTTAGGCGTTATTTGAAATTTCTACAAGCTCGGGTGTTTAATTTTGAACGCTATGGTGAATCAGGTTCAGTTTTATTCGACATTTGGAAAGCTTTTTTCATTTGGAAACCTTTAACCTTAGCCCAGCAGTCATCATCAGCTCATATAAGGTCCCCGAGGGGCTCGAGCCTCGCCTAGCAGTGGGACGCTATAACGATGTTACATTCAATAGATGACTCACTCTGACGGTGAAGGAAAACATCGTGAGGAAACCTGCACACTCCTGGGAAGAAATTCTATGGTTGTGTGAAGTTGACCAACCCGCACTTGGCCAGCGTGGTTGACTAAGGCGCAATCACCCTAATTCTGGGTCGGCTCGTGCCCCTCGGTGAGGACATTATATGAGCTGATGATGATATTGAATGAATAATTTCCCTAAAGAATGCAAAGAGCTAATCATTGCAATAAAACCACATGCAATTCAGTTCAGTGATTTTTTGAGATCTGTATGATAAATTAATACAGTTAGTCGAATTATTCGTGATTATGTTAATAATAAATTAGAGGGTAAATAAAACAATGAATATTGTTAATTTATTCTGTTTAATTTAATTATAAAATTACATTACTTATTTAAAGAACTTAATTATGTATTTACAAAAGATTGACTAAAAATTCAAAGAGTATTTCAAAGAGATGTTAGACTGCCATGCCTGGGAATTATTTTATATTTGTTGGTTCTGTGTAAAATATACGTAGCATTATACTTTAGGTATTATATAAATTGATACTTATTGAAAAACAAAACTTTCTCACCATATTTACAAAGAAAATCATATACAACTATTCATAAATATATTAATGTAAAATTGAAAGAAGTAAATTTTTAAAAATGATTTCGTTACTATAACTTTTTCACTTATCTTATTGGACCAGTGAAAGCGGCCATTTGAGAAAATTTACCCTGTATCAGATACACTGTTAATGAATTTATTTGCAGACAGACAGACAGCTCAATCCCAATACGTAATACATAACCCGTTCGAAACTAAGGAGTATTTATTCAAGTACGTCATCAATAACAAGTTCATTATGTCCGTTGGTCTTTCCGTTCCACCTCAGCTCTGAACCCATGTTGGTCATCCGCTGTGTAGTGGACTGTTCGCTGTTTGCCATCCGCGTCTGCAAACGAGTAGTATCCAGAGACAGTGTCCCCGTTCCGTGTTTCCTGGGCCGATTTGTGGTCGCCTGTTTGGGGTACCTGGAACAGAAAATAATATATTAATTAGTATATTTATTTTTGTAGGTATTTTGGGACATTCGTAAGGCTCTCTCGTTACATTTACGAGTTGTGGATAGTTTGAGAGGCTATCTCTTCTCAGTTGTGTTCAAAGTGTTAAGAAAGTTTCCAAAAATCTGTTCTGTAAGATAAGTAATATTAAATATGCATATTAAATTACCTACTTAAGGACAAAAAAATATTTTGTTTTTATTTTATTTTATTTTATTTTAAAGCTTTACGTCACCTTATTTTGTCAACAACTTAAAAAATAACAATGTGAAAGTAATTTTGCTAAAAATATACTGTTTACGGTAGTTGTTCGTATTTAAAGATTACTCTTTTTTTAGTTTAACGTATAGAAACATATTAAATATCATATTTGGACATGTAATTTTGCGTTGACCCTTTCAAAAACCTTCAATGAAAATAGTCTTTAAGGCTTTTGAAATAGTGCTCAAAATGTCATACGGATATTTGTACTTTAGTACACCTTTTGAGCGAGGTCGGTATGTTTTCGTAAATGAAATCTATATTTAAATATTTAATTGTTTCTACCTTTTACATACGTTCATTAATAAAGTTCAATTTTATTAAGAAGTTAAGTAGGTATATACTTATATTAATTTGTGAATGGTATATGTTCGGAATCTTATTATCTTAATTATTTTGTTTTGATACGAAAAGTCAGGTTACTGTTTTGAATTACGTTTTATTCAAGTACAACATTATTATGTACCTCGAAATAAAGGTCTCGACCGAATTGGATATTTTAAATTGAATTTTATTTAAAGCTATTGCATAGCTTCTATCGAGGGCCTCAAGGCCCTCGATAGAAGCTACGGAATTTCTGGATTCGGTCCCCGCGAAATTCCGTAACGAAAAAAAACTAATTATTTTTTTATCGAAAACTTTTTTTTTGTAAATTTTCCAAAAAGTTTTTATAGTAATGTAGACAAAGTTTTTATTGTATGAAGTCCCAAGTACGACATCAAAATTTCGAAGGTTTGGATTGCAATACAAAAATAAAAAAAACAATTAGTTGATAAAATTGCTATGCAATAGCTTTACCGCGGCAGTCCCCGAGTGCCACACTTTTTTTTTATTATTCACTCAATTTTTTGGATTTCGAAAAATGCGTTCAAAATTTTCGCCTCGCCCGAGTTGAACCCGGAACCATGGTGAACCGTAGTACATCTCTTACAATTGAGCTACAGAGGCTTCAAGGCGATTGGTCGGAAATTGGATATTTTTGTTGTTTTTCGTTAACAAAAACATAGCTTTTCCTATTTTTAAAGAAAGATATCAAGTGACAGTGTTCTTATCTTTTATTTGGTTCATATAGATTATTCTTGGTCCACTCCTTTCTCTTCTTTCTTCTAATTTTCCTTCTATTGATTGATAGGACAATTAAATTAAAAAATTAAAAAAACCCTAACATAATTACTTTCAAACCCTTTAATATACATTTACCAACCCAATAACTTTTAAATGGGTCAACCGATTTTCATCAAACATGTCTAAGATTACTTGCACGTAAGTCCCCTTTAATAAAAAAAAAAACTAAATTGAAAATAGTTCATCAGTTCGGGAGCTATGATGCCACAGACAGACAGATACACACACAGACACTCCTCTTTTTGCGTCGGGGGTTAAAAATAAAAATACTTATGCTATGTCGTATCTATAAGTTTGTTTATCATTTCTATTATATATCCTGCTGTATTGATATCTAATAACTTACGTATATCAATACTTCTTAAAATCATTACTCTTAACAATGCGGATACATAATCAATTAATATATCTATAACGTAACACATGCGGTTAATAACTATTTCCTATTACGTAACGTTATGTAGGTGACTGTGAAGGTTGTCTCACCAGATTATCTGTATATGGGTCAAGTTTGGACATATTTTTTAAGGGTTCTGTATAAAATATAGGTTCTTTTACGCATGGAAAGTTGTTAATTTTCTGGAGGAAACTATTCTATTTAATAATTAGTAATAGTTTCTCTTACGGATGGAAAGTTGTTGTCCCTCAATTTTCTGGAGGAAACTTTATTTCTATTTTATAATTGTTATCTTTTGTCTGGTCAAGAAAAACTAGTTAGACATTATGTCATTACTTTTCCATTGTATTCTTGTTACGGATCATAATTGATGGTGTGATGATAATACAGGGTGAGGTGTTTATTCGAATCAATGAGCTTGATTCCTAGCTACGACTAGTCCAAAATTCTAATGACAGCTTTATATTTTTTGACAAAGCGGCCTCGAGATTCCTTTCAGCATTTTTAACTATTCCTTAAAGTTTCTGACTTGGTCTATTATTTTAGCCACGCTACTAAAATTAATTACTTGAAGCAAACTATAAAATTATAATTTCCTATTTATCTCAAGGACCCCTAAAACCTAAGCTTACTGCACTTTAATCTAACCTATAATTATAGACCAACACATGTTACAGAGTTATGTGTGACGTCACAGCCGCGCCTGCGCACTCAGACCGTCACCCTGACATTGGCAATAGTGGAATGTGATATGGTTTATGACTTTAATAACTTCTTTGAACCTAATACATAGTAATAGACGACTTTTTAGTTTAATTAACGTTATTTTCTGTTGTTTAGGTTGTACGTTTGGGCTGATGATGATAATACATGGTGTGTTTTTTGTAAATTCGACTACTTAGTTCTCTTCTGGCTAGGAGCTGGATTTCCCAAAAATTTAAAGATGTCGATTTAGCTTAAAGCTTGAAACTACTTTCAGCATTTTTCGCTACTCCATAAGACTTTTGTCCAGCTGAGGAAATATGGGTTGAAAAAAAGTTTCGGATTTAGTCTACCACGCCAATTGAAAAATTCGCCCAGTATAGTATACTATACTTAGTATAAGTCTAGAGTCTAAGTTGAGTAACGTAAGAATAAATAGCAATAAAGCATGATTATAATGCGAAGTACAAACCAGTACCACTTTCACAGTACGCTGGCTGCCAGGTATGAGGTATTCAAAAGAGATCATTTGCAATCACTTTCTCCTTGGACACCTTGTAAAAGCTACTATGTACTTAATGCTTGTGGTGGTAATAATGTTAGTAGTTATAGAATGTTTTTACTAACTAAATCAGCATTTATTCTCTTCAGTAAATAGACTTTCCGTTTGCATAAAGATGTGGTCTAGTCAGTCAGCAGTGACGGATTAAGACTTCATGATGCCCTAAGCAATCCAAGCCTTCGTACCCCCAGGGCTGTAGCTAGAGTGGAATTTGACGACGAAAAAAAAAACAAAAGGTCAGCTAACACTGAGCTCGCTATGTTCAAGAAGGTAGGGGCATTTGTCATTTCAAGCATAGCTAGGGCCCTGGGGCCCCCCTATCCTTTGTGTTCTGGTGCCCCTACTAGTGTTTTCTGGTGCCCCAGACGTGGTGTCCTTGCTTAATTTGATTAAGGGTTAATCCGGGACTGTCAGTCAGTACTATTAACTGGACACGTTCAATTTGTTTTTATTTTCGCACCGACTAAGAATGCACTTTAGATGAGCAATAGAATAGATTTTCAGATGATTTGATCCAAATATTATTCTAGAAAAATAACGCGAAGTGTAGGAAAACTGTTTGAAAACGATAACTGATAATGCTGAAAGTGCTTTGTGATTCCTAAGTAGTTAACCTAAGAGTAAACTATAAAACATAAATTACATAAAATGAATTTTAAGACGTGTGTGTTAGTGTTTTACAAAAAGAAAATTTTATCGGTCGGATAGTAAAATTAACTAATTTCGAAGAATCCGAGTGGCTTGTCTAAGAAGATTTCAGAGCGCTGAAAGAGCTTTAAAACTTAAAATATGATGAGATTTCAAGCTAAAAACTCATAAGAGTTCAGAAGGACACAGGTCTAAGAACAAATATTGAAGTAGAGTCATTATCATTGATTGATGACATTATTCTGATATTATTGCACATCGTAAAATGTCAACCGGCCACATTATAGATAAAATATTACCATTTTGACCCCATTACACTCATTTTAGATATCATTTTTCAATATTTCGCAAATGTTTCCGAAACTAATTCATAATCCGTGAAAGGTTATTTGTTTATTTTTGTACTGATTTAAATAATCGTTTCCGATTGTTGCTGACTACGATTTTCTTTGAATAAAATTATACATGTAATAATATTATGCACATATTATACAGTAGCTGGTGGAACACTGCGAAGGATAGGGATGGTTGGAGATGTTTGGGGGAGACCTTTGCCCAGCAGTGGGACACTATAGGTTGACAAAAATAAATAAATAATAATATTATGCACTGGTTGCAAAGCCTTCACCTGCAACGCATCTTCTATGTTCTTATGGTGTTTAATTTGATAATACTATTAAACCTATGATAGGTAATCGAGTATTGCTAGAATCGTGTCCTGAATGCTAACTAGTCCTAACTAATATTAACTCTGTCTGTCTGTGTGTTACCTTTTCACGGCTAAACTACTGAACCGATTGACTTGAAATTTGGTACAGGGGTAGCTTATGGTCCGGGAAAGAACATAGAATACTTTTTATCCCGAAATTCCTACGGGAACGGGAACTACGCGGGTGAAACCGCGGGGCGCTGCTAGTTTTACATAATTATAAGACTTTTCTTTGTAATATTTTTTTGATGTAACATTTTTTGATGGTTGTATCAAGCCAGTTTAGTTAGATCATCTTTCGCAACCGCCTCGCAATGACAAACTAGTTCAATACGAAAGTACTTATAGATATTAAGAAATTTAACATTCCATTTTGAACCTTGCGCATATAATTACCTTGGGAACTATATTTTATTGACGTGTAAATAGCTACATAACGTGGAAAACTTAAATATGTATCTGTTAAGTATTTAAATACCCCGAGGTATAGAATGAACAAGATAATTTAGTCTCTTTGATCTTGGAGTAACTACGCTGCATGGTGATTGGAAGTTTGATTACTATTGTAGCAAAGCTCTCATCTCGGTCTGGGTGTGTGTGTGAATGAGTGTGTGCGTTGTTTGTATCTAGGGTATCAGAAACTTCTGATACCCTAGATACAAGCTTCGAGCTTAGTTAGGGGTCAGTTACTATAATGAGATGATGTACTTAGTGAATGCTTAAAACAAAAAGGTAGTTTTGAGTTAGTTCTAGGATATTGCAAATTAATGAATTACATACATACGAGTATGTGTGAATATGATGACTTCACATTAAGTTAAAAGGCAATTACTAGCAAAAAAAATAATGGTATTTGTACGAAAATTCTTTTAAAATTTAAACCAATTGCATTACTTACGATGCGTATCACGAAACGATTACAAAATAGACTAAATATTATACAAAGACGTAACGTATCGAAAATATTTAAATTTTATTGGGATTGTTTTATATTCCTAAACTGTTTGAAGTTATGCATAGACATTGTTATTGACGAAAAGAAAAGTGTTCGATAAATTTAATATCTATGTGTTTGGAATGCTAAATAATACTAAGTAAGTACTTACATACTTTAACATGTCTTTTAGTTTATTGCAGTTGTAAGTTTTCCGCAACAAGACCTCTAGTAGAATATTTTTGAAATCATCAAAGTTTTTATGTTAATAGGTAAGTATATTTTTATAAGTAAGTACTTACTTAGTTTTCGGTACTAAAATTTGAAAGACAATAAAAGGTAAAGTTGATATTAATAACAACAAAATACACATACATATTTATAATTTGAAATATTAATTACGTGCATTGCTTAGTTTATCAATTTTTCCATAGGTTATTTGGTAATTATTGCGCGTCCGGGAAGCGAATTCCGTACACACGAAAACTGGAACATCAACCTTTATTCCACTCCATTTCACATATCGTTCACGATAATTATTTTACACCTTTTACGTTATAAACAATTTATGCATCGGATAGTAAGATATTGTACAAAAGTCTAAAAGTTAATATCGCAGAACTCATAAAGGACTCAATCATGAAGGGATCTGATTGAGGAAAACTGTCCGGTTAATATTTATTAAGTACAATAATATATTGATAAGTCTATGCGTGTATTTTTTCAGGCAAATCTCATAAACTACGGTACGGATTTTACAGTTTTCACCAACATTATGATTTACCTATGAAGGTCTTAATCAAATTCTTGATCGAACAAAGGCAGTGTAGGCCTATTAATATAAAACACGACTATATTAAGATATTAATTTTAATAAGAAAGTAACAGCGGATTACAACATTCTAACCTTGGTTATCCCACGTGGGTACATACAAATGTATATTTCTAGTAACTATTTAGTAATCTGTGGTGTCACGTAGACCATCTGATCCGATCTTTGACCTCAAGGCGTTTGTTTTCTTTTGTTACAAATATTTTGATTTTTAATGTCCAAATATGACCTTCAGATATTTTTAGAAACATCATCCATATTAATATTGTAAAGATGAAGGTAACTTTGTCTACAATTTACAAACTTTGAATAGATTTTTATGAAATAAGATATGAAGAAAACTTGAACTATATTACCGAAGGTGATTTTTCTTTGGTAAAGATTAAAAATAATAATAAATTATCGAAGTTTCGAAACACATGATGATAAAGAGAGTTAAAATTGCTCTAAGTACATAAAATAGTTTTTATAAGTTACCCCAAAATTTGACCTCCTAAGAAACAATGTTAGCCTTGTCAAATCAACTTGCAATATATCATTAGGATAGTTATTTGATATTGTTTAAAATACTTAACTCACAATAAACTAGTCAGTCTGCAATTTATTAAGATCATTATAATTAAGTGGTCTTTTCATACAATTATCCATTAATCATACGATTACAGCGGCTTAGATAACTGTGGACTGTTTTATGAAGCAATTCAGAAAAAGTAGGTTAAGTTGTTATAATAATAGAGACGTATGATCTTAACGGGGACTATTTAAGATATCTCGTTACTTATGGTTAGATGAAACCGCAGAGCGTTAAGAGAAATTCGTTTTGTATAAAATATGGTACAATATTCTACATTATATGAACGGTTTTCTTTTAACTGGTGTTTCTTTTATTGCTAGTTAAGTACTTGGTAAACTTTTAATTGAATTTCCTTTTCATGTTTCATGTCTTTACAAAGTTTTTACTGTTGTTTTTCGTCTAATGAAGAAAATCATTGATGTATTTATTATAAGCCACTAGATTTTGCGCGACTTCGTCCTCGTGGAATAATGACATCCGGCAGAATTTGAGTTTCCCCCCTTTTTTTTTACTTTTTTATTTCCAAAAATCCTCTCTTAGTGGTGGCTTACTCCCCCCAACAAACACACGTGCCAAACAGCTCTCTACGACCAGTAGTTTCGGCTGTGCGTTGTTAAGATTATTGGAGAAACTACCGAGAAGCAAATTAAATATTTTTCATAAAACATAAAGGAAGAAATGTTATAAGTCTAAATGATACTCACATTAACTCCATACGAGAACGAATATTGCGGGTGACTGTTCTGTGCTCCAACATAGTCCCTGTCTCTCGAGTAATGTGCCACATTGAGTGGGTTCCCCCTAATTTGGTTCACTTGGTGCACTCTTTGCAATCTGACTGGCTCCGGGATACTGGCGATGTGGTAGTCATTAAGACGCCCTGGGTAGTACTTTTTGGGAGGCAATCTGGTTAGCACGACGGTGGCTGTTGGCCGTCTTCCAGAAGATGCGACAGGCGCGATTGCTTTTGGAGCTTCAGTAGGCCTGATTCTTTGTATGATAGGATGTCTAGCTGGATGCCTCTCCGTCTGCGGTCTGGAGGTAATTGATTCGGTGTACCTTTCCGTATATTCAGACTCTGTAGTAGCAGTGTAACCAGTGTATTCCTCGACTGTTTTAGGATAGAATCTTTGAAGGTTTGGCTGGTGCAGTTCCGATGGTTCTATCAGTTTTTTGATAGCTCTTTCTCGTTCTTTCTCTGGTAGTTTAGTGTCAGGGTCTTCGAGGTATCCTATAAGTGCTTCTTCGATAGTTTTGTAAGTGTTGTAAGCGTATACGGGGGTTCTTTCAGCCGGTCCTGTGTCGTCATATTTGTTTTCTAACGCGAATCTGATTTGGGCTTCGGAGGCGGCGGGTGATGATGGAGGGTGGTAGAATTGGTAGTTGAGGGCGTCAACTGTGATGGCGAGGGCGAGGACTGGTATCTGGAAGGGAAACATATAAATGTTACTTACTACATATCATATTCAGAAGACGAAGAAATTTCGCGATCAGGAGACATTCATAGCTTTCTCGTAACTGTTCTGTGTAACTGTCTCGTCCTGTGTAACCTGACAGGTAAAGACTTAAATTGGACTGCAAGTAACAAGTTGTTTACTTATTGTCAGTATTTAATTTATGAGACATTAGTGCCATTTATTATTATGTTTACTTTGAGATGTTAGAGAGACTCTACGTTGTGACTCTACCAAATTATATTGAAACACACCTACATTTTTTTTATATCATTATGTAACTCCAATAAAAACTAAACTACAACAAATTAAAATCATAAATAACTTGGTTTCAGCGCAATTTAAAAACGGCAATTAGTTTCCGGTGGACTCATAACTGTGTTACACAGTTCAGTTGCGAAACTCGACTTTAACGTGCTGGCAATAAGGGTCACTCATGTTGTCTTAGTTATGCTAATACAATTGTTTTCACCTGATTTTACTTGCGTATTATGTAATTGGTTTCTATTTACATGCGTGTTCGTTACTATGGAATACTCGTAGTACAGTTTATATTTGTTAATGTGAATATTATACGGGAACAATACCTCTTTTTTGAATTTACACAAACTACTATTGCTACATCACTTTTGAGCAGATTTCTACATAAAAATGTTGCATTATTTACTTATTACCTGACTTAAAAATAGAGCAGTACGTTCTCAAATATTTTTTACTCGGTTCAACTTTTAAAAAATCTGATTTTTAATAATTTTTCCGATAAGTACTCCAACTTTCCAATTAGTGATTGATCCCAAGAAAAAGTTATGTCAGAATTTTTGAAGACGATGATTAAATCGATAGTGTGAAGATATTCATATCGTTATTAAGTAATTAATACGTTTGATGTGATTCAGAGCGGAACTGAAGGGGTCACGACTCGTGCCTGGCCGTAAAACTACATATTGTTTGCAACCGAATCGCGTATTGTTGAGTAATGTTTGTGAAACAATTAACATTTTAATGGGTTTCGTGTAAACGATTGTCTTTGCGTTTGACCTACACACATAAAAAGTGTAGCTACACTCATTTATTCAAACTACACTCACCACTCACACATCATACTCGTACACACTTTTTAACATCCAGGGTCTGGGAACCACAATACATCATACAAACAACAATAACAATTTGCAGTGAACGGAGATTTGGAATAGAAGAATTTGAATAAAGATCGAAACTCGATGCATTAGCGATGCTTGCAAGTAGATTAGGCATATACGAGTATTACTGTGAAGCATTGACAACCTACCCAAATTGTGAAGTTATATCAAGATGATAGAAAAGAAGAGAGAGACGCTGCGCCCTTACAAACTTGTTGCGCATCAATTTTCTTCGCAGATTTTTAGTTAGATATAAGTAGATTCACATCGTGCGAATTCTCAATTTTGTGTTGCCCCAAACTTGATATGTAAGCGAGTTTCGTTTAAAATGTATTTATTTAAATCAATATTATATTAAATTAGTTTAGATATATTTAAATTGTAATACAATTCAAATATCACAAATCTACATCTGTTTGATAACAAAATTCATATTTGTCAATTGTTTTATCGGTCATGGCCGTCCGAAGATGTTTATGAACTTGACATTGTTTTGTTTGAAATACACCCACAAATATCCATATTTATAACGTTCAAATTGACCAGATACTGCCTAGTGACAATACTTAACACCAAGCGTATTGAAAAAAAAACTTAACGAATTTTTGTCGTGGTTTTCATTGAATTCCTCTAAAGAAAAGTAAAGTCTTATCGGTCTGTAAGATCTGCAGAGCAAAGGCTCAAGGAGCAGGACGAAGATCTTTCTCTCACTGATAAAGATAATATGACCAGTAGAAACATTGCCACCATTGTTTACACATAAACTTAAGTTTACATAATCTCAATTAGTTAAGGGGCTCTGAGATGCCAAATGCCCGTTTTCGGAAGACTGGTTATAATATTTCTACTATTAGTACAAAATTATTTTATGTATTATATGCAACTTTGGTTCTTTAACTAAACTTGACCCGCACCGAAACACGATAGCATTACATTTTCTCGATACATTTTCATTTTGAAAATTATGCTTTTAAAATTTGTTTTTGCGGTCTACGTAAAAAGTATAAGAGCTGGTACCACGAAACTTCGAATACGCTTAGTAAAGATAAATAAATAAGTCTCACCCGAAAGATTTTTTAATCATTAAAGCTTTTCACTAATAATTATTGAATTTCATGTTTTTATCCAGTCTTATTTGAGCCGTTTCGAGGTTGTCATTGCGCTTCTCTTTCCTTTCAATGCAGTGCGACAGTGACCGCTGAGCGGTGGTGCTAGACGGACGTGTATCACTTCTCCTCGTGCTCAATGCTGTTTTTTTTACATTGCTAAACAACGGGATATGAATAAAACTAAGATTTTAATTGCCTGAACTACATTACTATAATATTTCGTGATGATCAGACAAGCGGTACTCTATATAACATTTTAATATTTCAGACAAAGATAAAAATATAAACACCGATTGCACAATCGTCAACGAATACGAATGAACTATAGATGTTGCACTTATTTTCTTTCCCTTTCGTCATGCGCCTTTGTCTCTTTCATACATATGTACAATTTACGCTATTTTTGAGAGTCGCGAATGTTGACACGGCACGTCTATAATATTTTTTTCGAGTCGTTGACAAACTTCCAGAAGATTTTTGACACTAGCTATGATAATATAAATATAGTAAAACTAAGTAGTTTGTCCAGTACAGGACAAAAAAAAATTGATGATCCATTTCCATTTTTATGTACGTGTAAATTTTATTATTCGGATCAGACTTTATGAAGTTATGATGGGTACAAAAATTGACAAAGTACCTATGAAAAATGACACGGTTTGACCAAACTGTTCAAAGTTTAGTCCAATCAACTCGTTACTGGATTGATTTAAAAATACTTACTTCAGTAATGTAAAGTTTTACTTTCAGTATTATTTTTGGATTAGGTATATAGCCTATCAGGTACTTGAAATCAGTAGTTCAATAAATTCATATAAATAAATAAATGTAATATCCTTATAGACTTTTAACAAAAGACCTAATAGAGTAGGCTCAAGCCCCTCGGTGAGGACATAATATGATGATGAAAAATATTGAGAATGTTTGTTTCTTATTATATCATTAATTGTCTTTCGCGTATTAAATTCTTGGATACCTGGTAAATTAAACCTGAATTTTCAAATTTTATCGCATTAAAAAACAGAATGCACGTGGGTGAAACCGAGGGGCACGGCAAGTATAAATACTCAGTTATACTCTGACACATGATTATTGATTAGATAACCGTACAGAGACAAAGCTTCATACAACCTCACGAATCGGTTGCCCTGCTAAACAGGCACGTAGAGTGGGTTTTTTTTTTATTGATTTTCTTCTTTATTCAAATTTATCATTATGAGTATACAGATATTAGTTATTTATAGTACAAGTTTGTAAAGTTGGTGCTTACCACCGAGGAGCTATTGAGGAGGATAGCCGAGGATAGTAATCACCAATACACACGTGTATCATACAACGTTTTTTAACACACTTGCGAACACAATAATTATAAAATACAATTTTCGCTAATAAATAAACATTTTTCCTATTCGCGCGCATCTAAAACAACAATGAGATCGGCCATAGACTAAAATAATATACTTATAAAAAAATGAACGAATGAATGATTTGGTATCGAAACTTTTTTAAATATGTACAAAGCAACTTAAAAAAATCTATAACTAACTGGTGAGTAATAGGTGTCATTCTGTGCCTGATTGCAGAGAAATAAGAGCCACTTTATGAGCAAGTGTTTTGAAAACATATATTTATTAGGGCGAGCAAAGCGGAGTCCGCCTGACGGAACAATCTATTCAGTTTTGTGGTCCATTTTACGTAAAAACTACAATACCTACTGATTTGATATTTGCCATAGTTATTAAAATTTGTGTTTTTATATAATCGTTTAAATACTCATTTCAACACACTTGCTCATAAAGGGGCTCTTATTTGTGCAAAAACAGTTGAATAATGACACGCTTGATTCACTAGTGAGTCATAGTTTTTTTTTAATTGTTTAGTTTTCAAAAAAGTTTCGATACCAAAAAATATCGTGTCCATACATTTTAAAAACAAACTTCAACTATGTTGCCTTACTTTTGGTAGGTCTATGGTCGATTCCATTCATTTATTCATTCGATTTTTTTTAATGAGTATTATCTTTTAATCTATGGCCGATCACCATTGTTGTGTTGGATGCGCGCGAATAGAAAAACTGTTTATTTATAAGCGAAAAATGATAATTTCTTCGCAAATGTGTTGAAAAACGTTGTATGGTAAACGCGTGTATTGATGATTACTATCCTCGGCTATCTTCAGACCCTCGCCTGACGGCTCGGGCCTCAATAGTGCCTCGGAAGTAATCACCAACTTACCTCGCTTGTACCATAAATAACTATTATCTTGTATTGAATTTCCATATTTTACATGCCGCGGGTTAAAGGCAGTCTTGGAGTGATTAAAAACCTTGCGAGACCCCACAGAGCATAGACAAAGTTACGTTTTAACTACCTAGTTTTATTTTTAAGTATCGTTCATTAATTTTACATTTTTGTTTGCCAATCTCTGAAACTAAAATTGGTTTGATTGTTGTCATAGAGCACTTTTATTATTTGACAACCTTGCCAAAACAGGTAATAATTTTACACGTTCTTATGAAGCTTTGTCTCTGTACGGTTATCTGCTCTATTTTTTAGGCTTTAAGCTATTCAAACTGTTAGGCTCGCCGCTGACTGTGATTTTTTGTCACTAAGTCGAGCGCAAGAAAAATATATTTAAGCTATAAAGAGTGCGCTCATTATGGTAACGTGGCAAATAGTTCCAGCGATATGAAACATGCTTACTGGTGTGACTTATTGTCATTCGGCCGGCCGAATATATCGTGTACAATTTTCCTTATTATTATCATTTGCATTATATAGGATGCACCCAGTAGCGTTTTTATTTTCGTTTCATTTTTCTTCTACGTATTTCAAGAGGACTACGTATATCAATCACGACTACCTCTTTGAACCCCATAACAAAAATTTACGCGATTTGACACCCTAGATAAGATTCAGTATAGCGCATTGTGAGTGACAGCAGGTGATAGTGATAAAAAGTCACGGCAACAAAACATCATAGTTAGCGGCGGGCCTTATAATTCAAAACATTCTGACAATAATCATTTTGAGATAAAGCAGTTTGTACAATTGCACAATCGCAGTCACGAGGCAGGGGGAAGTTAGACTAGATCTTCCGTCCGCCACCCGTCTGCTTCACCCCCTCAAAAACCGAAATTTGACAAGTAACCTCGCCTTAAAGGATTGCGTGTACCACCATATACTGCGAAAAGATGGAGCTGGTCAATGTTGCCAAAAATACTAAAGGCGAGGCCGGTCGCCAACACAATGGTCTGATCAAATGAAAGAAGCCACATCCTCTTCCATATCTGCTAGGTAGTGATGGATACTTGAGAGCGGAATCTATGAAGTGATTATTAATTTACCAATGGGGTTCTAGTGACTGCTATAATGAGAGACCAACGAAGAGAGAGTGTCACCTTAGATCTATGATTGCTTTCCATCAGGCAAGGTGCAGGTCAAATGCTCTCAAAAAAGAAAGGTTTGGAAAGGAAGACAACATCATAAATGTTTGTTTATCTCACAACCACGGACTTGTTTACTTGATTAATAAATAAGATTAACAAATCATAATTATATGTAAAAAATATTCAAAGCTATTCGGTTTAAAGGCTTAAATTCATCGAACCCTTTTTCGTCTAAGGTCGACAACTTTTGTTTCCAATTCATGTTTCAAAATGTCATTACAATAATAAAATCATTAATACCTTTTTGGTTTTGTTTTTAATGAATTTATTTTTGGCATTCTAAAAATAACTTTACGTGAAAGTATTTGGGTTAAATATAAATTGAAACACAAGAACTTTATGTATTTTATGGCGATCGAGTGACAAGACTAGTGAGGTGGACCTTATGGTAGTAAGCAACATGCCTACTCATCACTCCGAGCCATCAGTTGGTGAGTCTCCCATTACAGACACAGTGTACAATACTGTACTGCGCTCTTCACCCCTAGACATAAGTTGGTAAGTCTCCCATTACAGACACAGTGTACAACACTGTACTGCGCTCATCACCCCGAGACATAAGTTGGTGAGTCTCCCATAACAGACACAGTGTACAACACTGTACTGAGCTCATCACCCCGAGACATCAGTTGGTGAGTCTCCCATAACAGACACAGTGTACAACACTGTACTGCGCTCATCACCCCAAGACATAAGTTGGTGGGTCTCCCATTACAGTCACAGTATACAACACTGTACTGCGCTCATGACTCCGAGACATCAGTTGGTGAGTCTCCCATTACAGACACAGTGTACAACACTGTACTGAGCTCATCACCCCGAGACATCAGTTGGTGAGTCTCGTGTGCCCAGTCATTTCACTGACTACATTGCCCTTCAAACTGGAACACAGTAATGTTCGGCACTACTGTTTTGGCAGCAGAGTATGGCAATGCGGTAGTCACTCAGACGGAATCTGGCAAGATTCCTACTACCTCGTAAAAATATATAAGTTAAAAATAAAATTAAGTATAAGTGCTATTTCCAATTTGGTTAAACATGAAGGGAATTGCATAAAATTCCGGTTGGTCGTGTAATAAAAACTACCTTCTTACTCATCAGAGAATTGCGATTTTAATTTATGTAAGTAATGTTATATAATAAAGGTAGGTGTGTAATTTATTACGATTAATTGACCGGCATTTGCATAAGAAATGTTTGAAAAATATTGTGATGAATATATTATTTTACATTTTAATTATTCATAATTAGTTTAAAAAATCGAGCTGTGCAATTGCAAATCGCAATAAGTAAATTTATTCTTGGCGGTTATTTGAATATTGTATGTGAATTATTATGTACTTACTTATTACCTACTTATTTATATACGCAAGTTGCGCCCTACGGATTTGCGAGATATAGGTAAGTACCTAATACCTATGTAAGTTATAATTTCTAAATAATGTAAATTGTACTAAAAACGGTTTGTCTCAGAATTTGTCAAATAATTTCGACATAAGTTATCGACACTTGGTAGAATACTTTCAGAATGGAAAGTTAAACTTAAATAATAACAAAAAAATTACAAAAAAAAGAAAGAAAAAGAACAACTTACCATAAACCGAAACATTTTCAAAAATTCAAAAACCGATTTCACAATCACGAACACTGGCAGCTATAGTGAAGTGCACTTCATTCATAAAATGACCGATTTAAATCACGTCGAATTATTTAAATATTCGAAATTGGAATCGAGACCACGAGTCGGCCGTGCGCCGCTGGCTGACTGACAGCAATACGCGGACACGCAAAGAGTATGAAACTTTTTATGCAAGAGGTGACCAGCTGATTTGACACGCTCTGTCCAATAATTCGGTTGACGTGAGTCTTTGGTAAGGCAAAGTGTGTATTGTTCTAACATTATCTTTGATAAACAATGCGTAACAGCGATTAATCCTTCTCTCTCTTTAATTCATAAGTAATTTAGTTTCTTATTCTTAACATGTGTGTGTCATCATCAAAATTACAGGTTGACTAAAAAGAGATCATAGACTAAATAATTATGTGGCAATTTTATGTATTTTAGTAAGAGTGTTTAGAGAAAGATCTTTTTATTTTGGGTCCTTTGTTTTGTAAGGTTCAAAGGATTTTTGAACATTTATTTCAGATTCATATTTAGGAAACATGCTGAAAATAGTCAGAATAACATTTATGTATTTTTTTGTAAAAGTAATTTTCTGTATTGGCAAAGATCACCCACATCACATAGGGCCAAGTAACATAGCGGCTCGCTTTAAAACAATGTCGCTAAGTAAGCCGACATTTGGGACAGACGGTAACAAAATATGCCTACTCCAATATATTCATCAATCAAGATCATTCGGAAGCCGAATAGTGTTACAAGAAATGTTTACAAATTATGTGTTTTGTCTTTTTTTGTTCCGCATTGCGTAACACTAAGTACTTACAACTATCCGAATTAACATACGATTTAAGAAAGTTTTTCCCTGCTCTACCCGGTTAAAAAAAGTTTCGATATATCTTTGACGACTCAATTTTTTTAAGTAGCTCACTCACTTACTTAAAATTACTAAGTAAAGTTGATTTACATTAAGTGGCTTGACTACTGGGTTTTTCTTTACGGCTAATATTGTATTCTTTATTCCAAAACGATATTGATGACCTTTGTGGCAAAAAGTCATCATGATCAGCCTAGTAATGACCAAAAATGCATATCAGAACATGCATTTTTTGACCTCGGTGATATACAAACTCTTTTTCGTAACGCTCAGGGCCATCTGGAACTCGGAAGACTCAATGAAGAGGTAAGAAAGATGAGAGGATTATTAAAAAGTAGCTCAATCAGAAGCTTAAGTTAATTCTTTATGTCAATATTCTGTGAGAGTTTTGTACTTCTCTTGTGTAGATAATAGCCGATCTAAATTAAGCTGTGATAATTACTGTTATTGGCAACTAACTAATTGTTAGGTTCTGCCTAGGTAGAGTTACTAGTACGTTAGTGAAGGGACTAAATGGAATTTTATTCCACCGTTGCACCTAAGTTTTGGTGGTTTATAGTGGTCAGTGCAAATTCCGTAGAACATCACCACTATACAGTTTAGTTAAATGGAGTCTAGGTTAGGTTGATATGGTAAGAAAACTCTTTTTCTACGAAATTCTATTTTTACGGAATCCTCCAATATAATCTTCGACTCACACTTGTCCATTTTCCGCTCTGGATGTCATAATGTTTCCCAAACAGTATTACTTTACATTATATCTCATTGAATCGGTATATTTCCAAACTAGAGTTATTGACAAACACTTTAGAATATATTATTTTTTATTGAGAAATCTTGTCAGTACTTTTTTTGAATTTTTAATATTATTAACATTTATAAACTTGTTTTAAATATTAATAACATTTCTATTTTGATTTATTTTATTAATATTAGTAAGTATGTGTTGCAACTTTAAGCAAAGACTGAAATTAAAAAGTCAAAATGTTTGGTTGCTTTATCTAAGTATTGCAGCACGTGTGGTACGTAGTACCCAGGATAGGAACATTATCTAAGTTAAATCTATGGTCTCTTCATTCTTTGCTGTTCATGTAGTTTTTCTTTACTTACCTGTATCGTATACAGTTAGTAGTAGATTTGGGCAAAGCTCAGGCAAAGCTACTCTCTTCCAACCTGCTTCCATTCGTCTCTATCTTGAGCTTTTCGTTGTTCTTTCCTACAATATATTTCTCAAATCTTTCAAGGTTTCAGGTTCCCTTCTCCAAGTCATCTCCTGTGCATACATAGTCTTACATAAAAGTGGATGTACTTCAATCAAGTCTTATTTATCTTGTTCTACGAGTTTTACTGGCAGTGACTATGAATTGAGAAATTCGCCATATCTCAAGTATTCATACTATTATAGCGAGGAATGCCAATTGTAAACGCCTCGTAAAACAATAAAACAGGCTTATTACAATGTAAAGTTCTCTTCGTAATTCACGGTAAATAAAGCGAATGATTTATAGTCTGTTATTACGGCAAATCACGTTATAGGATGCCTATTACCACTTACTTGAAGGTCAACTTCTAAAGTAAGGATTGGGCGTTGGTTAATTTTAGAACAGGGTAAATGACATTTTAGAAATAGCATAGACACTGGATCATAGTACATTTTAAAGGGACAATGGAATTGAAATTGGTATTAGGTTACTTTTTGATCGATTTTCATTTTTATTTTTCGTCAGATGTTTTGGATGCTTTACGGTAAGTAGGTAATAAAGTACCAAGTAAGTTCTGTAAAGTAAGTACTTTCATTTCATTTGAAGTGTAGTGTTCGCATTAATTAAAGAAATTAATATGGGACAATGGATATTATTTTGCCATTCTGTTTCATTTTACGTTTACAAGAAAACTTGTAAAATATGTTGAGACTATTTAATAATTAAACTATGTGTTAATTTATATAATAATCTCCCAAATATTTAGGTATTGTTCTCTATGTATTTGTTTAAATATATAA
This sequence comes from Timandra comae, assembly GCA_958496195.1. Taxonomy (NCBI): domain Eukaryota; kingdom Metazoa; phylum Arthropoda; class Insecta; order Lepidoptera; family Geometridae; genus Timandra; species Timandra comae. The sequence continues at coordinate 684,875 of OY292361.1, read as the reverse complement.
TTTGTGAGTCACTGATTTCGTGCAAACAATTTGGACAATAAAATGAATGGTGTTGATATATGGCGAGTTGAATTATATAATGTTTATTATTGATTTGTTTTGACTTTCGTACCTATTGTTATAATAAATAGTTCAGTCCCTAAGTGCAATGTTCAAATTTTCAGAATTGGTATTAGTAATTTGTTAATATTTGGAGAAAAACAACATAATTTTAATTTTGTCTAAATGTCTTTATACATACAGGCATGTTTTTCACGGTTAAAATTATTTTAATTATTCTTATTATGATAGAGGTACCGTACTTTGGCTGTACTTTTCCTGGAGTTGGTCACGAAACACCCAAGGTCTCTTTAAGCGCTGGCGAAAAAACAGATCACCTGATGGTAAGTGAACACCAAGTCTCCAGTGGACACCTCAAACTAAAAAGCATTACAAAATTACAAGTAGGTAGGTACTTTATTGGCCTTCAAGGATACATGATACTGAAAGGAAAAAGAAAGGGTTGACTCAAAACCACAAACTCTCAATCACAAACTGTTACCGCCACAGGCTCTGCTCTACAAACACGTACTCATTCAAGCACATTATGACTTTACTCGTCAATAAATAATGATAGTCGCTGTAGGTCAGTTATTCGTTCTCATTTTCAAGCGTGTGTCTGTAGTTTATCAAGTTCTAGTCAAAAGTTTAATGGCAGGATGTTGTGTATTGTCTGAATTTGTTCCGTATTCTTATCCGGGATTGGTCTGAATTAGTGCAAATTTATAATTTCAAAGTTGCTATCGTTGTTTTAAAACCTATCGTTAAGTTAGATACTAATAATACCTAATAAGTTGGGTGTATGTAGTTTTATTTTTTATTGGTGAAGGTACAGTTTTTACAAAAAGTTCGTTCAAAGCGCTTACAAAGTTTCAACCTTAGACTTACCTCCGTTATCTAAGGTTTGTTACACTGCAGTATCTATAATCATAAGAGAATGTAATAAAAGTCTTACTAACAATTAAAACTATATCATAACCTCGCTCAACCAATGTTTACAAACCTATGGTTAACAATTAACAATCAATCAATGCGTAAACTGCGTTTAACAAACATTATATAACTATGTGATTGGAGCGACTTTATTAATATCGCGACCTTCATCTCGCGACTATTATTTAATGTAAACTGTTTAGTTCGGTTTAATAAAGCTATCATTAACGTTAATAACAATGGGTTTGGAACTTTGGAGTGCCGTGGAACAGTCACGATTTGACTGTAGTTGTGGGTATTATGATTGTGAAAGTATGTTCGCGTTTTCGTAGAACATAACATAACATAATCATTCACTACATCATCTCATTACAGTAACTGACCCCTAACTGAGCTTGAAGCTTGTATCTAGGGTATCAGAAACTTCACTTATTCACACACACACACCGAGATAAACATTTGTGGTTCACACAAATATTCACCCCGCACGGGAATCGAACCCGCAACCTTAAGGATGGCAGTCCGGCATGGTGACCACTCTGCCATCGAAGTCGTCATCATTAGAGTTGTTTAGACTACCATATGGAAAGTATTTATTACTATACCTGAGTAAAGTCGTGGCACAAAACTATTTGACTATATAGGTTTGGACGAAAGCCCTCTTTCAAGCGACAGTGAAATATGAACAGAGGTTATTTTTTGGGCAGAGAGAGCAGAGAAGTGAGCTACTTAGTTCACTAGTCGTTGTTACAACAAGGTATTGCATTGCATCCGATTTTTCCTTTGACGAAACATGTGGATGCTAGGGTTCTCCTTAAAGCTTCTTAATTCTTTCATGACACATACTGAGGAGACAATCTACGTACTACTTACTTTCGAATATTTTTCTTACGTATCGCTCATAATGTAAGTACTTATTACAATAATTATTAATGAATATAATTGTCTATATGTACCGACATATAATTATGAATTGTTAACATCGTTTGTAAGTAAATCGGAGGTCACGATTGACCTTCATAATTTCAAAACCTCCTGACACAGAATACTGTACAGTTACTATGTGAGTAATATCATATTTATGATCACGGTCATTTGGCAAATATTTGATATGTTGTTACATAATACCGTCAATGGTATTAAATTAGATTAGTTTAGTTATTAAATATTCGATAGTATTTAATATGAATAGGTAGTCGGAGAATTTTGTGATTGGTTAAGTTCTATAAGTAAGTACTTACTGTCCATTGGTTCCAATTAGGTACTTATTCGTTAAAGGATGTTTTAAATTGCACTAGGTGTATCACCTGCATCAAAGTTTACAATAAACTTGTAACAAACTTCATCTTGAATCAATGTATCTGTGAAGAAACACGCGTTGAAATCTATTATTTGTTACTGCGATCTCTTCATTATGTACTTAATGTGTTGGATTACAGGGTTTACCCTTTCAAGTATAAGTATATGGATTATTAGGGCTAAATTCCGGACTATAGTGGTCTAAGTACTCTAGTATAATCTGACAAGTTCGATAGTCCGACACTGACCTGCAAAACCTTTGTCGGATTACCAAGTTCCATTATAGGTAGTTGAATCATCAATTATATTCCGAACTTTTCTAAATAATCTCTAGAAACTTCAAACTCTCCATCCAGTCCCACAAACAATCACTTCCACCTAAGTAACCATTTAAAAAAAAACTAATTAATATTTGCATTTTGAATTAGATAGTTTTGAAGTCTCAAGGCTGGACCAAATTTTATGGTTTTTGGTTTCCTGATAGGCGTGTCAGATAAGCAAGGTCATTGTGAAACATTTCTTATATCTATTTACTTGTAAATAATACTTGATATAGATCATATTGCTTCCGATATTAGATATAGGATAAAAACTACAAAACAAAGTAAGTAGATACTTATAAGAAACAAAAAAAACTTATTTATTTAAACTCGTACCTATAAAAGTAATAGTCACATTAGCCACTAACATCTATAGATACTTAAATATAGCCTGAAAGATATAACAAAAAACGAAAAAAAAAACTGTCGCAATCAAAATTATAAACATAATCTAAAATACTTAAGTACCTCTTACTTTACTCTTCACTAGACTTCTAGGTTGAAAATAATAAATATTTAAAACTACCTGCGGTTTCACCCCCGTAGTTCCCGTTCCCGTAGGAATATGGGAATAAAATTATGCTAAATACCTTCCCACTGAATCACTCTATTAAAAGAAACCGCATCAAAATCCGTTGCGTAGTTTTAAAGATCTAAGCATACATAGGGACATAAGGACATAGGGACAGAGAAAGCGACTTTGTTTTATACTATGTAGAGATAATTATTTCAGCCAGTCACATTCTGATAATGGCCACTATATGTGGCTGAAACTAACCACAAGAGACTAAAATCAGTACGAATGTCTAACCGACCCTTATAAATAATCAAAATAAATATCTAAAAACCTCCAATATCCTAGTATATTTCCACACCACCGTTGACGTAATAAGGAGCTTAAATAGGGAAAAAATCTTAATTCCATTCTCAATGGAGGGATGCCGGGACGAGGGGTGAGCGGGTGTGCGGGCCGAGGGGAGGGGGGTGAGGTCCGATCCATCACCAGCGCTGTCACATGCCATTAGTGAGGCCTATGTGGTACGGGACGGGTGAAGGTGCCGGGGATAATATTTGATATTGAGAGTACTCATATACTTAGGAAGCTTCTTTTCTTAGTCGTCCTTTCTAAAGAAGGGTTCTGTAAAGAATCCGAAACGTCAGAAAATGTAAATCAAAATCCCACCAAAAACATTCTGTAAAAAACTAGCCAAGTCTCGATGGAGCTGCTTATTTATCTTTAAAAAGTAATGAAATCTAGACAAACTCGTGCCAAGTCTAAGGTTCCTTACTGCGATTTCTTTAGTATTATAGTTAATGTTGTGTGACCTGGCCGTTGAACATTGTTTAAAACGTTAGTAGTGGGTACAAGTCAATTTTGTTTACACGTAATGTTATTACATTATTAAAATACGCAGCTTCATCAAGAAAGAACATAGAATACTTTTCATAGATTACTTTTAATCCCGAAAAATATTTTTGGTGCAATGGTGTCATGGAGCACCTAGTTTTGTACCTTTGTATACATGTGTACCCTTCAACGGCCAAGTCACACAACATTAACTATAATACTAAAGAAATCGCAGTAAGGAACCTTAGACTTGGCACGAGTTTGTCTAGATTTCATTACTTTTTAAAGATAAATAAGCAGCTCCATCGAGACTTGGCTAGTTTTTTACAGAATGTTTTTGGTGGGATTTCATTTATTTTTGTTGAAACGTGTTTATATTGATTTATTTTATTAGATTTTCTTATTTGACACATTTTTTTCCTTTTTAGGAGTAGTATTTTATTATTAAACGCCCCGCGGTTTCAACCGCGTAGTTCCCGTTCGCGTTTCCGTGGGAGTTTCGGGATGAAAAGTATTCTATGTGCTTCTCCTGGTTCTAAGCTACCTCTCCACCAATTTTCAGCCAAATCAATTCAGCCGTTCTTGAGTTATAAATTCCCGTTCCCAATCCCGTGGGAATTTCGGGATTAAAAGTATTCTATGTTCTTTTCCTGGTTTTAAGCTACCTCTTCACCAATTTTCAGCCAAATCATTTCAGTCGTTCTTGAGTTATAAATTCCCGTTCCCATTCCCGTGGGAATTTCGGGATTAAAAGTATTCTATGTTCTTCTAATAGTTTTAAGCTACCTCTCCACCAATTTTCAACCAAATCAATTCAGCCGTTCTTGATTTTAAAATTCCCGATCTCAATCCCGTGGGAATTTCGGGATCAAAGGTATCCTATGTCCTTTTCCTGGTTCTAAGCTACGTCCTCACCAATTTTCAGCCAAATCAGTTCAGCCGTTCTTGAGTTACAATTCCCACTCCCGTTCCCGTATAATTCCCGTTCCCGTTCGATTATCCTAGTTTTTATAGTTTTCCCTTTATGTGGCCATTAAACCCTAACTTTGTACAAAATTTCAGCTCTCTAGGTTTATGGGAAGTACTAGTTCTATTTTGATGATCATGAGTGAGTGAGTGAGTGAGTGAGTGTCTGTCTAAAATGCGAAACTTTGCTTTCGCTTAACTTCGGAACTAAATGACCTACAGACTTGAAATTTTATTTTAAGTATGTGATTGTATAGCTTACTGGATGACGAAAATTTCAGCGTTCTGGGCTTATCCAGAGGTTGTCAAATAGGGGCCTGAAAATGCGGCGAAAGGGTTCCTGTAAAGGATGGTACGGGAGTGTTTGCTTCGCGCTCAACTTGGCGGGGGGCACTGCCGTGCCCCCAGATACAACCACGACAAATATCCGTTTAAGTGTTTATTTCAAAGTCTTTCTAAGTTCACCACTGGACCGACCTCCCTTTCCTAAAATACTACGCGTCTGAGCCCGATCTTCGGTTCTTCTCTGCCAATCACTACCACTGCTTTATGAAGGTCGTCGCTCCATCTGGTTACAGGTCACTTCCACGAGTACTAGAAACTTTTTATATCAAGTTTTATTACAAGCACCTAGTCGGATTAATTTTATCCTAAAAGGTCTAGTAATATAAGCTTGGAGAGTAAGGGGCTAGACACATTTATTCAGCTCCATTCCCGTTTAGCTGAACAATTTTGGTCACACTTAATACATCTCTGCTTCTATCAACCGCATACGGCGTCGTAAGAATGAAAACAGCCGTCATATCCTCGCAAACTATATACTATATTAAATTAAAAATATTAAATGTCCGTTACTTTCTCCCCTCCTTGCGTGTCGTACATCTCACAAATAAACGTGTAAACAGCAAATATCTGTACGCCTCGCGCCGGCCGGCCGTCCGTCCGTCCGCGCACTCTACAATATAGCTTACTTACTTATTTATTTCTACCCACATACACCAACTAACTACATAAATGCATCACACTTACTGTGAATTACATAATATAAAGCTTATTTATTAACTTAAGTATGTATATTATTAGTTATTACCATCAATAAATATGGTAAAAACTTAACAATTTATTTATTTATTTAGGACGACCAGTGAAAATTACATTAGATCTTAGAAGTAAAAACTTAAATAACTAAATTAAAAATTAAATGCACTTTCTGTGGGTGCCACAACATGCGATGAATTTAAATATAACATAAAATATCACGTTAGATTAAAATTAAATAATAAAAACAATGGAAATAAAATCTTGAGAACAAAATATATGTCATGTAAGTATGTTATTTTCATTAATATAAAAACTTAACAATCCAGTCACTTTCGAAATACCTATTCTGATACAATTGTATTAAGTGTCTAACCAATTAGGATAGGAACGTTTAAATAATAAAGGTATACTTACTTACCTATATTTCGGTCCTATTACCAGTGTTACCTATACTTAGCTTAGTTTAACCATTTACTTCGAGGTTTGTATGATTCTATGTTATTATTGTGTCTTATCTGTATGAATTCGTAGAGTAGATGCCTATTAAGTAGTTAACATTACCTTTATAGATAAGTAGCTACCTGGTTAACTTCGCAAGTACCTAGGTACTATTTTTACATTGTTTAACTGCTTGTAAGTAATTAACTGTACTCCATGGTTTCACCTGCGGAAATCCCAAGCCCGTGGTCCTTCACTACATCACTAAGTGCATAGTATAAAAGAAAGTCGCTTTCTCTGTCCCTATTTATGCTTAGATCTTTAAAACTACGCAACGGATTTTAATGCGGTTTGTTTTAATAGATAGAGTGATTCAGTGGGAAGGTTTTTTTGCATAATTTTATCCCCATATTCCTACGCGGGTGAAACCGCGGGGAGCCGCTAGTTTGGAATAAAAATAAAACTATGTACTATGTATATTTTATTGATACTAGCTAATTTATTATAATCTATATATACCTACTAAAATATCAATATCAGTTCAGTAGTTTTTACGAGAAAGAGATAAACTTCCACCTACAAACTTTCGCGTCTATACTATTGGTATGATTATCTTCAAACGTTAAAAAATATACCCATTTCACCCCTGATCCGTCCTAAGACGAGGATCAGCGACAAATCTGTGCACTCCATCGGCAAATCATCCCTTATTGAATTAAACCACACCCCCGCTAATCGACTGTTTAAACATTTTAAACTTGACCCGACCTCAGGGGGATGTCGTTTCACAGTTTGTGATAATGTTAGATGGATATCTACATACGTCTACTATTTTGCTTCTTCCTTTTTTCTGCCCTTTTCCTACGTGTGTGTGTTCGGCCCAACATGTTTTGTTCTTCTTAGCTTTGTTTGGTATACTTACACTTATCTCGGGAACTACTAATTGTTTTTAGTTAAACATATCTTTTTTTGGATAGCCTATATAGCCTAGAGCCTACAGCCTGGCCCAACTGGGCTAAAGCGGATAGAGCCAAGGGGTACTCGTAGAACTAAGTTTAAAAAGAGTATTTGTTAAGATATGGGTTCTTTTATTCACATCTATCACAAAAAGTGCAGTTCAATTTTCAATTGTTTCTAAATACAGGAGCATTTAGTTCCCAAGTTTGTTTTTGGTGTAAAACGTCAAAAGTTGTTCGCAACAGTTTAGTGTTGATGGATCGCCGGGAAACTTTGAACCGACATCAGCGGTACCACCTTATTTAAAGGTAAAATACTCGTACATATCGATACTCAGCCAGGTAGATACTTTTAGTGGAAGTTTTTGCAAGGGTGTTATCAGACTTTCACCAAATGTTTGTTTCGAAGAAATAGGAACGGCGGAAAAACTACTAAGCTAAAAATTCAAAAACAGACTCTATACAGAGATGGAGGACATAACAACTATTAGGATGAACAGCAAATACTTACGTACTTCTAACTATAAAATAGATACTTAATGTTACAATTATTAGTAGCTATACAGTCGCTAGCAAACAATATTATACTGTGCCTAAGTAGACATGACAGTTACTAAATAAGTAATTAGAGACATTTTATTATCAAAACTCTTATAATTTGTAAAGTAATAAAACATTATAAATCTTCTCATTGATTGGGAATCTGAAAAAGAAATGAATGTTTTATGTTTTTATGCTTTGATACCTAAGTCACTCTCGTTTTATGAAACTTCGTGAATTTTACCTAAGTAGGTATAAATACTTAGATCAGATTTTTTACGTATACAGGGTTATTGGTTAAGTCGACCTATTCCCGTCAAGGGCGTGTAGTTTACATCGTTTCCGACTGATTTCACCATGAAACACCCTACCCTAAACCTAACCGTTTAAGAGATATTTCAATTTATTTGTTTTTATAAAAATCACCGGATCTTCGGCTATAAGCTTGGATATTTTCAAATGCGTAAGTCTTATTATTACTATTACTTGATTTTTACGTTTATAATAAGGTGATTTGTGACCCCAATAACCAATATTGTACCTAAAATAAATAAATAAGTAGTGGTAGACGATTAAAACTTTTAAAAAATAATAACAATCGGAAAGTTTATTTTTCTTTCAAGGATATCTAGAAAAAAAGATATGGCACCTGTTTGGCAGATATGCCTAAAAATATCTACGTTTCATCGGCTATCCAAAGAGCTATAACAACATAGGGTTTTATCGAAATTTTGTACAAAACATGTAGTTTTATAGGCTACCGGGGAGGTTAAATAAAACAATAGGTCAGCATACAGAACAAGTTACTAAACTTATTAAACTTTTAAGTACTACACACACCATTTTTGAGTCTAAATTTCATGTTCGACATGTCGGCCCCTGCATTGCACACATCTTCGCATTATTTTGCGAAGACCAGTTTTCACTACACCAGTAGTTAATTTTGTTCTTATTTCATTGGCCGCATTAATGATCCTGTCTCTCAGTACTTCAATTGATGAAATTGGGTTGGGCTCACTGTACACGAGACTCTTTATGTACCCCCACGCATAAAAATCCAATACAATCCAATAAAATAAAAATCATGAGGGTTAAGTCCAGACTTCTGGCTGACCAGGATATGGGCCCACTTCGTCCAATCGATTTGCCTGAATGTGTGGATGGGCATTATTTCCAATCATTCAATTGGGCCTTACTTTCTCCCCGACAATTTAAATGGGAAAAACTATGAAAATTTCCTGCGAGAAGACTTAAATGACCTATTTGATGATTTGCCACTCAATCTTATTCAAGACATGTGGTTTCAGTATGATGGCTGCCCTGCCCATTTCAGGAGAAGTTTTATCCAAACAAATGCCATCACTCTCACCTAACAACTTAGAAAGCGGGGGCCGCCTGAAAACCAGCGCTGTGCTGAGATCTCGGTCTCAGTACAGCTAAAGCTGAAGACGGCTCCCATTGCTACATGTTTTTCTTTTCCTAGTTTTAAGTTATTTTTTTATGTTTTCTTATTAATGTAGCAATAAATGTTTTTTTATTTTTATTTTTAAATGGATTGGACGAAGTGGGCCTATACCCTGGCAGAAGTCCGGACTTTACCCCCATGGATTTTTATGCGTGGGGATACATAAAGAGTCTCATGTACAGTGAGCTCAACCCAATTTCATTAATTGAAGTACTGAGAGAGAGAATCATTAATGCGGCCAATGAAATAAGAACAAAATTACTACTGGTGTAGTGAAAACTGGTCTTCGCAAAATAATGCGAAGATGTGTGCAATGCAGGGGCCGACATGTCTAACATGAAATTTAGACTCAAAAATGGTGTATGTAGTACTTAAAAGTTTAAAGTTTAGTACTTATCTTGTTCTGTATGCTGACCTATTGTTTTATTTAACCTCCCCGGTAACCTATAAAACTACATGTTTTGTACAAAATTTCGATAAAACCCTATGTTGTTATAGCTCGTTGGATAGCCGATGAATCATAGATATTTTTAGGCACATCTGCCAAACAGGTGCCATATTTTTTTTTCTAGATATCCTTGAAAGAAAAGTAAACTTTCTGATTGTTATTATTTTTTAAAAGTTTTAATCGTCTACAACTACTTATTTATTTATTTTAGGTACAATATTGGTTATTGGGGTCACAAAGCACCTTATTATAAACGTAAAAATCAAGTAATAGTAATAATAAGACATACGCATTTGAAAATATCCAAGCTTATAGCCGAAGATCCGGTGATTTTTATAAAAACAAATAAATTGAAATATCTCTTAAACGGTTAGGTTTAGGGTAGGGTGTTTCATGGTGAAATCAGTCGGAAACGATGTAAACTACACGCCCTTGACGGGAATAGGTCGACTTAACCAATAACCCTGTATATCGTCTTACCTATCTACCTAAGTATTTATACTTAGATCAGATTTTTTACGTATATATCGTATTACCTATCTACCTACCTAAGTATTTATACTTAGATCAGATTTTTTACCTAAATATTCCATTCCAAACATTGAAAATTAAAAAAGAAACCCTACATTTACCGAATCTAATTTCTTTATAAAAATATGTCAATTTCGGGTAACGAAAAATCCATTTTGATTGTACGTAATACCACGTGCGTTTCACAAAATCTGTCAACCGATGTCCTTTGGCGATTGATCGATGGAGCTCGCAATCACCCACAGAGTAGGGGCGCTCGTAGACTGCTTACGGAGCTGGCTTTGGTTGCAAAGATATGGTATAATAAAGGTTGTTGTATGGAATTGAATTGATGAATATCAAACTGATTGGTCCTCTATGAAAGGAAAATTGCGAAGTATAGAAAATAAAGTAAATAAGTACATGTCTTACTTTAAATTAAAAACAGCTCATTTTCTGCTTAATCATTGTTTTCATTCGATAGAGGTAAGTACTTAATTTTAGTTAATAGAAAGATAATGAAATATTCGTTAAAATGCCAAAAACAAGACATATTTTTTTACCTAAGTATAGAGAAGTTCGACTGTTCGTATCTTCAATTGTATGGATTCCTTTTGTCATAAGACTGGCAGTTTCAATATTTATTCAATGAAATATGTCTGATCAGAAAATTATGATATTTGAAAAGTATCATAAGTACTTATATACCTATCAAAAAAGATGTTGGCGCAAAATGCCTGCTATATTTACGACATGAATAATCTGAAATTTAACCGAAACGTTTATTTGCCATTAGGAAACTACATTCATGAAAGATATTCTGGGTTCTGTTTTCTTATTATTTTTAGAGATTTTATATCAATAAGCACCTAAATCTTCGACATAGGTACTATTGTGATGTCGCTATAAGGCAGTCTTTCGAGATTATACCTAGATGCGTATATTGAGAATCCAATAACATAACCATTCACTACATCATGTCATTATACTCGTAGTATTTGACCCATAAGTTCGAAACTTGTATCTAGGGTATCAGAAACTATAACCTAATAAAGGAATTGGAATAGAACTGGACACGAGAGCACTAACAAACAGAAAAAATGGAGAAATTCAACGGTTACAACGGGGACATTGCTGATTTTTTCACACAATTTAAGATAATAGCCACAATTAATAAGTATGATATTAATGCACAGAGGATAGTCCTTAGTGCATAGCTGCAAAAGCGGGACCTGTAATCGACGAAAAATGTTTTATTCAACATTTCATGAAAAATTCTAATTCCTTCATAAAGAACAAAGTGGGGTCACAGATATTCCGCAACAAGACCGAACTCAAAGAAGCAATTAAACAAATCAAGGAGATGTTTGACAATAGGACCCCCTCAACCACTTTAAATTTACCCATAACTATTAAATTAATACCCGCAGGGCACCTTTGAGGCGGGGTGTCGGGGAGTAGCGACCCCGCGGACCTGACGCGCTCCCGGGGGAGGTCACCATTCCTCACCTCCGCTTGCCTTCACTGGCCGGCGGAGTGAGCACTGACGGGGAACAGGTCCCCCACCTTCGTGCTTGCCTTCATTGGCCGGCCGGAGTGGAGCCCGCGAGAGCACTTTGATGCTCGGAGAGTGAGGGGCGTTGCGTAAGTGGTGAGTTGGCTTACCATGAAGCTGGACCCTCGGGCTCAGTGGATCGCGGTTTAAAACCCAGGGCGTCTACTCCACTCTCAAAGCCGCTCGTTTCATGTTGCCCCCTTGTTGCGACTCGAGCGACTTGTTTGGGGGGCCCAGTTATAGAGCTGGCAAGTCTCCATCCGCCACTTCATACATGTTTTGGCAGCTAGCATTGAATCGGCGGGTGTCATAGTCCCCAAAGTTCCCCAATATCCAGTCCATTGAACATCCCATTCCCATAACCCAGTCGTAGTTTTCCATATATTTGCAATAGTCCCAGCAGAACCGGGGACTGTCCTTGGATGCATTTTATAGTGTTATACAGGGATAGTCGCCGGATTGTGCATCCTTTACACAAGATTAAATATGTCAAAGGGCTTCCGTGTGTTGGCTTTGGCCCCATACTAGCCTTCCAAAAGACCGGGACTCCTTAATAGTCCCGTGAATGGAAAAGACATAACAATAATAATATGTTTATTTTTCAAAGTACTTAAATAACAAAAATTGAACAAAAATAATAAATACACTAGTACCTATGAAAAAGGGGACCGTGTTCAGCATACGCTGTGACCTTGACAGTCCAAGGCCACAACACTGTTCTTCCACACGGCCCGAAGCGAAGGAGTGACAGACAAAATACAATGTAATGATACGTGTGGTTTAGTAACAAACAAAATACCGTTTTTTAAATACTTACAGACTAAGCTTACATAATCTAAAAAATAAAAAAATTAAAAATTTGGTTGACAAAAAAAAGAAACTTTGCACATTATAGCACGCCTATAATAGTTATTTATGGTACAAGCGAGGTAAGATAGTGATTACTTCCGAGGCGCTATTGAGGCCCGAGCCGTCAGGCGAGGGTCTGAAGATAGCCGAGGATAGTAATCATCAATACTCGCGTGTACCATACAACGTTTTTCAACACATTTGCAAAGAAAATATCATTTTTCGCTAATAAATAAACAGTTTTTCTATTCGCGCGCATCCAACACAACAATGGTGATCGGCCAAAGACTAAAAGAATATACTTATTAAAAAAAAAACGAATGAATGAATGAATTTCGACCATAGACCTACCAAAAGTAAGGCAACATAGTTGAAGTTTGTTTTTAAAATGTATGGACACGAATTTTTTTGGTATCGAAACTTTTTTAAAAGTAAACAATTTAAAAAAACAATCTACAACTCACTAGTGAATCAAGCGTGTCATTATTCAACTGTTTTTGCACAAATAACTGCCCCTTTATGAGTAAGTGTGTTGAAAAAGACATTTTTTTTCTTTCAAAGGAAACTCCGTGAAAAAAGACGCTTTTACTAGCGTAAATATTTCACTATATTCATTACAATTTCGAAACAATGATAACAAGAAAAAACATAAAACAACGATTTACAAAGTGATACAGTTTAAGAAAAATAAAAAACATGAATATAATCCTACCTACACTATATTGAAGAAAAAAACACCCATTATAAAAAGAAATTACCAGTGTGAACCAAAGTCTACAAGTAATACCTAAATCCATTTCCAAACAAAATCGTTAAGGCACTCAGATTCACGGACGAATATGCATGCATCAATACCATGTCAGGGTAAACAAGGGCACAAGTGCACACATGAAGTTGTGTGGATGGCCGCTTTTCAAAAGAAAGCGTGGATCTTCCGAAAGCAATACGTAAACAACCAACTTGGTAAGTTATTTACATTGTAGCTGACTTTATTAGATATACTTAACTTATTAGATAACTACGCATACACTCATTCAGACACACATCCAGACCCATAATAACACTAAAATACTTAAGTAAATCAATTAACCAAGATCCCATAACTAACCAAGTCCCAAATACAATGTGTGAAAAATACAAAAATAAATATATCAAATCTACGGTTGTCGGGCGATCCATCAATATGTCGACGCCGGACACCCACAATACATGTACCGATACAATATAACTACTGCGTGACGTCTTTATGTACGGGAACATAGGAAAAAATGTATTATTTTATTTTTATTGTGGTTCTTGTTGAAATGTTCGTTATTCTTATTACTTTTTGTTGTAAGGGTGGATGCTGATTTTGAAAAGGATTTTTTTTTATTGAATAGATGTAGTAGGTAAAGGATCTGTCTACATATTTTGAAACAATAATTATTATAATCACCGGCATCATCATTAGTTCATGAGGTCCTCCCCTCATAGATACGAAGAAGTATTTGAGAATGGGGGGTGGAACAGGTTGTTGCGTTCCTCATCCTCATTGAGTCGGGAGGATCCTCCGACCAGCCGGGTGTTGTGACTGGTGGGAGGTGTCCATAGGTTGTAGTCAGGCGTATTATAAGGTAAATTGCGACTGGGCGATTCAGGAACCGTCAGTTTAGTTCGTATACGGCGAGGTAGATGTCGCTACAAGTAGGTAGTGTAGGTACCAACAATCTAAGGTCCGGTGAGAATTACTAAATAACATGAAAGAAATATTAAAATAAAACAAAATAATTACATAATTTCTTAACAATTTTATTATATAACATTTATACTATATCGATGATCACATGTGCGAAGCGGCGTACGGCGTCGGGAATTAATATTGTAAAAATAAATAATAGTATAATCGTATTTACATATAGTCCAAGCACGCGGCGCGACGTATTCTTCTAGAGATTCCTAACATTATCGGCTCATTGACGCCGCGATCCTGTAATAAGAACACGGAAACATACAGGTTTGTGATAGATTGGAAGTTTTTAGTTGGGTGTGGTAGGCTAAAAGATTTGATTCAATATTGATTCTTCAATAATAATTGATAGAGATGCAGTTATTTTTGACATACAAGTAGTAAACCTTGAGAATTAACTTTTTCTTCTTCGGGGAACTCTAGGCGGAGTCGTATCGGTGTAGGGTTGGACATGCTAGAGTGAGCAGTGAGGAGTGAGAGGCTGCAGTCTAATCTTGATCGTCAGGCTACCGGTGGTCCGACAGTGGGGGAGCCCCACTAGTAGTGGGCACTAGGACACAGCCTGCCCTCCCGCCGGCGGGCGGGCGCCGCGCTCGGCTCGAGTGCGCGGGTAGCGCGAGGAGGGTCGGGACCAGCGGGTTTAAACGGCATCGAGAGCGAGAACTCCAAATTAATTAATTTCTAATACATACTTGTTCCCGAGCACGGCGCTGACGGCCTGCACGACGTGGTCCGGGCGCGGCAGCGCGTGCGCCTCGAGCGAGCGCGTGTAGGGCATGGGCACGTCCGCGCCGCACACGCGCCACGCCGGCGCGTCCAGCTCGAAGAACGACGGGTTCTCCATCACGCGGGACAGGATCTCCGCGCCGATACCTGCAAAAAAGCATCATGGATTACAAAATACTAAATGAAATTCATGACTTCCATACGAAAGTGTTCTTTTTCTTCTTCGCGTGTCGACTCATATTTTTGAGGACCAAAAATCGGCCACCGATATAGCGCTATCATGGTGCTCGCGTGTACAGGTACATGCTTGTCATGTTGCGCCACTCGGAGAGGCTCCACGAAAGTGTTGCGAAATAGTCTTTCAAAACACAAATTCAACGACATACGTGTATTCAGTTAAGAAAAATAACAGTAACACAATTTTTATTATTCTTAGATGTATCCGAAGCTTTTGATCTAGTGTAACATTATAGAGTTAATAAACAAAATAAATTGTGTATTACCTTATGTCGCCTAGTACTTACTGAGGATCTTTATTTAATATTTTCAACAAAATAGAAGAACTATTATACGTTAAAATTTATTATTTTCGATATAACCGAAATACTACCTCAGGGTTCTATACTTGGGCCAATATTGTACATTGGATATATCAAAGACACCTCAGCATCTTATAGCAAAGAGCAACATTTTAAGAAGTAATAAGTACATTAGATTAAAAATTAAACAAAATTATCAAGATTCTAATAATAAACTATATCCATACCTGACTGTGGCCACCCTTGTTCCACAGTGACGAGATGGTGCGTTTTGGCGATGGAGCGCGCGATGGTGTCGAAGTCCAGCGGCCGGATCGAGCGCAGGTTTATAACCTCGCACTCAATACCTGGAAACAATAATATTCTAATCAATACTAATGTTATAAAGCTGAAATTTGTTGGTTTGTGTGAACTTATTAATGATAATATTTGTATTGTTTTTATATATTTGTATTAAGTGTAATTGTGTGTTTTTGTATATATTTTAATTTGAAAGTAGCAATAAATGATTTTTTATTTTACTTTACTTTCAAATTATTGATATCCTTAAATCTAGATCCACAAACAAAAATACCAATTTCATTAATTAAAAAAAATCTCTTAGTGTTGGATAGCTCATGCATCGAGGAAGGCTATGGATTATAAAACATCACGTTATGACCAAGAGCTGAGCTAACGCGGTTTAGCCATGGGACATAGCTAGTTAAGTGATTAAAAAGGGCGTTAGTTGAAGTGTGTATAGTCTATGTGTGTGTGTGTGTTTGCGAACAAACTGTTGATAAGATTTAAATGTAAAATAGTACCTTTTCCTGCGAGTTCGTTGGCGGCCTGCAGCGCTGTGTCGGTACCTCGTCCGGCGCATACAACTGTGATATGTTTACCTTCACGCTCGATCTTCGCCTTACCTGTAATTGGAAGTAAAATACTATTTTATTTAGGAATCTGATTCTATCAATTAAGTTCACCCTAACATCGTCATCTTCGGTCTATCCCGCTATTGTGTTGGCACATTATAGTTTTCTCTTCCATTTTTCTACATCAGCCGTCATCTCAACATTCATACCTTTCTTTCCCATATCTTTCACACAATCCATCTATTTTATCTTCGATTTCTTCTACTCATATCACCATCAAGATACATATTCAAAACTTTTTTATTAATCCTACTATCCTACTATATAATATTATAAATGCGAAAGTTTGTATGTTTGTTCCACTTTCACGCAGAAACTACTGTATCGATTTTGATTAAATTTGGTACAGATGTTCCTTATAACTAGGAATAACACATAGGATACTTTTTATACCGAAATTCCCATGGGATTGTGTATAAGTAATCGTATGTTTTATTGTAACTTTTTGTAGTCACAAATCATACCAATAGATGGCGCTGTTACTTAATTTTTTAACACACGATGGTGAATTGTGCCGAGATTGTATGACGAACTACGCATTCTCACGGGAGCGGGTACTACGCGGGTAAAACCGCGGGGCGCTGCTAGTATCTTATACATGGTAAGTGTATCAAGTGGGTCTGGTAGACTAAATTCGAATATTATGAAGATAGAAAAAAATGCTGATAGGGAGTTTCGAGATGTTACAGGCTATTTCTTTTTTGAATATACCTTATAATATGTAGTTTCGGATAATTCACCGTGTTCATTGTATCACTTCGATAAAATAATTCTTGTACCTAGTATTCAAATAAAATATACTAACCAATAGGTATAACGAAGTCGCTGGAGAGCGCCTCATCAGACATCGGGAAGGGCACCCCGTACATTATCTCGTCCTCCAACATCACCACCGGGTCGGGGTCGCGGATGGCCGCCTTCAGCAGGCCTGGAATCACCACCATTATTGGTCATCATATAGTCCCTCTTAATAATATGACTGAGTTTTGCTTGAATTTAAACATTTGCACCACCATTATTGTATTTCAACGCCTCAAACATATGACTGGACGAGCATTGTTGGATTAAATGTTTGCAGATAGCATAGCATAGCAGGGGGATTTTTTAAATAAGCGGAAGTTAAGCTCTAGTCAGATGGACTGAAATCGAACCGCAAATTGCAGTACAGGTGCAGTTTGCATGCAGTTGACAGTTTATTGCAGTTGTGTCAACTGCACTTGAACTGCAATTTGCGGTTGGATTGCATTAGGTGCAATTTGCATGCAATTGACAGTTTATTGCAGTCGTGTCAACTCCATAAAACTGCACTTAAACTGCAATTTGCGGTTGGATTGCAGTCAGTCTGTCAAGAGCTTTAGTGACGCTCGTTATTTAGCTTTGGCTATAAAAGCCTTTACCTTTAGCATCTTCTGCGGAGTATGGCATGAGCACTTTGAGCCCGGGGCAGTGGCTGTACCAGGCGCCGAAGCACTGCGAGTGCTGCGCGGCGACTCCCGACGCGGCGCCGTTGGGCCCGCGGAACACGATCGACACGGGCACGTTGCCCGCAGACATGTAGTATGTCTTCGCAGCTGAGTTTATCACCTGACAACACATCAACATTATGGTTTTAAAAACACAAACAGCAGGGTCCCAAACTGGAGAGGTCTAGTTGCGGAAACTGCCCGCTTACAAGGATTAAGCCACATTATATTGTTTGGGTTCAAAAGTATGAGACTGCTGACTAGACCGTCCCGTCACCGACTATCACCGTCGTCGCGTGCAATGCACAGTGCATCAACTATTGATGGCGAGAATATTTTGCGGGTGCTGAGCCGGTGAGTTGCAACCGCGTATGATTAAGGCTCTAGAATGACAGACTGCATTTCAACTGCAATCCAGTTTGCAGTTGACATGCAGTTTGTCTGTCCATCTAGGGCCTATGAGTGTAGCAAGTACTTGTATGCATGTAAGAATAAAACTGAATCCTATCGATTTAATGGACATTGTATGTCTATTAGCAGATTCCCATTGTAAAAATTAAAACAAACTTACAACAATCCTCTCTAAACTTTCAACTCAACACTTAGTGAAAAAAGATCATACATTATCTTGGGATGTTACTCGTATAATCTGTCTCATTTTAATTATCTCGTTAAAAAAAGATAATACAAGTATACTTCACAAGAATGCCATAAAGTATAATTCAAATTCACATAAACATTAAACAATGTTTGCATTGTCAATGGCCTTTGATATCAATGAAAGTGATGTACAGACACACTATCTAATCACTATCTGGTTATCATATGATAGATGAAACAAAATGAGAGATTTTTAAATGTCTTTCATAGAGTCATCATCAAGAATAGATTAAAATACTATAATATTTTTTTTTTTGTTTCTACGGTAAATTTAATTTAAATCTTGCAACATTAATTTAGCCATGTCATGTTCACTTACAGGGTTTCAATTTCGATCAATATGGTTGTAATTCCTTTTTTTATTTAAATAACAGTTGTAACCTGCTTTGTGAGCTTTATTAAATAAAATAAAAAATAAATTGAAATCCATGAACTTTTTTATGACATTGAATAACTTTTTAATAATAATAGTTTTTAAAGATATTGTGAATGAGAATTTACTAATAGAGATGTTGTGGGATTTAGTTTTTTTATAAGATTTGGACACATAGAAATGCTTATAGCTGATAAATACATTGAAATAACTCACAGAATTAAATAAAAATTAAAATAAATATTCTATGCCATTTGAATAACAAACCGTTGAAACTAAAATCTTAAGTGACTGAGGAGAATCAAGAAAATTACCATGAAGAATCCATTATTATTACTGTAAATTTTTTCAGTATTTTTTATTTTAATCAGTATTTAAAAAAATAAACTTGTAAAACAAACTGTTTATTTCATTTATTTATAAATACATACTTACTGCTGTTATATTTGATGGTTATTTTGTTTTTCTTTCTAACAACATATTCAAATAAATTATAAACAATCACAATCCACTCACATGATCAATAGCCTGCATAGAGAAGTTGAATGTCATAAACTCGCAGATGGGCTTGAGGCCAGCGAACGCAGCGCCGACCGCAATACCTGCGAACCCGGCTTCAGTGATGGGAGTGTCAATTACTCTCTTGTCTCCGTATTTCTTCCATAGGCCTCTGGAATGTTTCAGTGTTGTTTTAGTTGACGGGTTTTAATGATATTTTTAGTACTTAATAGGGTGTTTTTTTTTTGCATTCCACTTTATGACCCTTTTGCTTAGTTTCTCTGAACTCCTGCTTTCCATATTTGTGACTATTAAATTTTATTTTAATATTTAAAAAGTATGTATACATACAGCTATTTCAATACATTTTGGGCTAGACCCATTGTTGCAAGATAAGTCTTAGGAAAATTAAATAATGGACACTACCAAAACTAAGAATCTTATACTCTGATGAAGTAGGTAAAACTGTTGGTAACTCTCAAAGATACACTGATCTAATTATACATACACAGATAAAACTCAAGTTTCTATTTGTTTTAACAAAGTGTTTATTAAAGTACACTCAACTAACAATACTTGTATCTGGTAAGGAATACTGTACACTTACTCAAAATAAAACAATATTGCAATAAGTAATTTTAGTACGACTAAAATGTTACAAAATATCTACATAATATTCAATCAATTAATTAACCTCTGAATTAAATAAACAAATAAAAATAAATGTCTTTCAATGTACCCGCAGTAACACAATCTGTATTTAAAAACATTTGTGTTCTTGTAAGTAAACATTCATTTCCTGTATTTCCTTGACTGATAACATGTCACTTGAGACTGACAACAAACTTCTTGGTTATGTAACTTGCTAAACATTAAAAAAAAAACATTTAAATAAGTTTATTGAATAAAATAATAGAAAAGATAAAAAGAAGGAATTCCGGGAATGCTTAAGTGTATTCCATATGTACCAAACACGCCTTGAAAAGGTTAGAATATGAACTTGAACTCCTTACCTGGTAACTTTGTATGCACCGTCGTATTGAGCGACTTCCTCTCCCAGAACGAAGACTTTGTCATCTCGCTCCATCTCTTCGTCGATAGCCTGGTTGAGAGCATCTCTCACAGTCATGGGCTTCGAGGCTAACGCTCTGGATGTGGAGAAATTACGAGACAACCGTGCTAACACTCCAAAAACAACCGGCGACGATTTCAACGCCATTTTCAATAAATCTATTTATCAACAAAATAAAATACACCGAGGAACCTGTTCACAGGTTTAACTTCGAGTGTTTTCAGTTAATTCCCTTGAAAATGGTTTTAAAATCGTGATTTAAACGCGACTGACGGCACTGCGAAGGATGAATGGAGGTCGTAATCGTAATCGGTTCAATCAGTTTGACGTTTGATTTATCGCATGACTTTTGACACTGACGGCAAAAATATGTCAAAAATGACATTTTGATAACAAACCTTGCTAATTCAAACAAATTTCCAAAGATGGCGCTATACAATATGAAATGTAGATTGCAAAAGCTTTTAAAGTTTCATTTTCTCATGGAATCTTATTAACTTATTAGGCGTAGGTTTGGTTTTATATATGCTTACAAAACCAATAGAGAACTAAAACGTACCGAGATATAATAGTATACTTAGATGTAAGTACCTACCTACCTACTTGGTATGTTGGTTCTGCAGCAAAACTTCTGCTATACCTACATAATCGCAATGTAGGTACCGGCCGACATTCAATCAATTCAAATCAAAATTAAATTGTCCATTGGCAAACATTTTATTCAAGGCTAGGTCAATAAAAATGACTATCTGTCAATAAAACCCGTTATTTGAAACTATGAAGAATGCTATAATTGCTGGCTACATTTCATGACCGGTTTACGATAGCCCATCCTGGATTTTATGTGCCATATTCAGGGGCCAAGTAGCCTCCAGTTAGTACAGCCTCGAACAGTTTTTATGATTGCTTTCATGTTTTGTATCTACTTATATTTTATCTTGTCGGCCTGAAGGTAACAGTTCAGCGTCTTAAGAACTAAGCATCTCCATCTGCTTAATAAGTAGGTAGTAACTACTTTTCTTTATTGCTTTCAGGTTCCAAATATCCTAATAGGTCTATGTAGGTACCTATAACAGTAAAGATTATGAGATAAAAGTAATTAAGATCAAGTTTGCCTATGTCGGCCTGAAAGATCCCACTCCAAAATAAGCATTCCATACATATTTTTACGGTTTTAAGCATTTCGATTATAAAAATGTTAACATTAAATCCAAAAAACAATTTCCTTACAAATAAAGTTTTACCAAAAGTTGTCAACGTTGAACGTACAAAAACTTTGTTACATTGGAAGTTCCGAGCCATAATTTAGCTCATAAGCGGTGTATCTTCCGATGGGGTGATTTCCCCAAAGTTTTAAACCGAAGTATTTAGGCGTACGTCACCCTTAAAAGTGGGAAACGGCTCAAGACCGGGATTTCCTCACAACTCTTGTGGATACCGACAACTGGGCCAAGGTTCTTGTAACTGTAAAGATTTAATGACCGCACCTTTACATTACAGGGCTACCGACTGGTACATATTTTTTTATAGGTAAATAGATGACAAGTGAATGCTTATGAAGAATTATCTAAATAAAAATAAATGTGTAAGTACTTAGTATGTTATCAACTAGCGGCGGCCCGCGTAGTACGTTCCCGTAGGAATATGGAGATAAAATTATGCTAAAAACCTTCCCACTGAATCACTCTATCTATTAAAACAAACCGCATCAAAATCCGTTGCGTAGTTTTAAAGATCTAAGCATACATAGGGACATGAGGACATAGGGACAGAGAAAGCGACTTTGTGATTTTTTTTCTACTATGTAGTGATTCTGCATGGGAATTTGTCTTTGTATAAGTGCTGTAGATTTTTCCGTTTTCATAGTAAAGGGGTTTGCTCTATTTGAAAAAGATTTACCTACTTACATAAATAAAATCTAGTCATCGAATACATTGAATAAAATGGATATTGACTGCATTCATAAATTATGTAAGTAAGTACTTACTTTTCATCGTGTAGGTGATAACAGAATGTAATTTATGTTATTTTTTATCAATTAGATACTCGTATTATTTAAGACGCAAAGCTTAATAAAATCTACTGCCTTACAAACATTATAAACTACTTATTATCAAAAGTAATAGCATTATCTAGCCTATATAACTGAAAAAAAAAACTAACAGCAATAAGTAGACAATAAGCTAAGAGGCAGCCCTGTTGTAAAGGCGAGTATCCACCAACGCCAGTCTGGGAACGAATATTAGTTTATTTACAAGGGCCGGTATTTCAGAGTCCGCTGGGAATTATTAATGATGAGTAGAAAAGGCACCATATTTATACAGGAAGGGTTCCTCTGGCTTGTACTCGGTAATTATGGACAAATTAATTTTATTCTAATCCTCTAAACTCTATTGTTTCGTTTTTGGGTCAGTCGGATGTAATAACCATGTTAGTATGTCGGCTTTAACGGAGATTAGATGGGAAATGGAAGGTCTTACTGCTTTTTCATTCAATTCTATATCCGTTTTTCCCTATTTTGTATCTATTGTTAACTATTTTCTCGACTTTTTCTCTTGGAGACTGTGTGAAGTAGCGTTATGTGATTGTGATCTTTTACGAAATAAAACGGTGCCCTAAGGAATAGGGTTGAACTAGATCTGTTCATCTCGTCTATGATATTAACGCGCTCCTGACAACACAATCGCATAGCAGACGGTACAATTTCTATAGAACTAAGTACGACAAAGCACTTATAGAATAATCATCATCATTGGGCATATCGACTGCCGCTACGTACAGTATCGATTCTGCAAAATTGACAAATTTTTTTTATTGCACAATTAGATAGAGAATAGATCATTTCATTATAATAAAAAATAAAAATTATAAAAATATTATTTTTTGAGCAAGTTTTCAATTGAACAAAATTGATTCTACATGTGTTAAGCGATGAACATCATCGAAGGCGTCAGATTCAATAGTGTTCTCGAACAGCGACACCTACACTCGGTCCGTATCTGCCACAATCGTCAGTGTTCGCCGCGATGTGAGTGCGTGCGGGCCTGCGTCGAACTATTTAGGTTATTTTTGATTTTAGTTAGTTTATTTTAAGTTTACGATTAAAAATGGCTAGCAGAGGCAGATCTATGGTTAATTTAGTAAATAAAGTTTACCAATCAACAGAAATTATGTCAAACAAAGAAGATGACAATCGTATCGATTAGTAATTTATTCCATCAATGTACTTATTAGTCATATTTTGTGTCGTTTTGTTTACGTAATTTAACAAGTAATGATTACCACCAAAAACATTCTGTAAAAAACTAGCCAAGTCTCGATGGAGCTGCTTGTTTATCTCTAAAAAGTAATGAAATCTAGACAAAGTCGTGCCAAGTGTAAGGTTCCTTACTGCGATTTCTTTATTATTATAGTTAATGTTGTGTGACTTGGCCGTTGAAGGATACACTGTACACAAGTACACAACTGTACACAAGGGTACAAAACTAGGTGCCCCATGACACTATTGCACCAATCTGTCGCTAGAACCGCTACCCATTGACGATAGAAAATTGCCACTTGAAAAACGTTGATTCAATATCCAGTCAATTGTAGGCTTGATAAAGCTGCGTATTTTAATAATGTTACAACATTACGTGTAAACAAAATTGACTTGTACCCACTACTAACGTTTTAAACAATGTTCAACGGCCAAGTCACACAACATTAACTATAATAATAAAGAAATCGCAGTAAGGAACCTTACACTTGGCACGACTTTGTCTAGATTTCATTACTTTTTAGAGATAAACAAGCAGCTCCATCGAGACTTGGCTAGTTTTTTACAGAATGTTTTTGGTGGGATTTCATTTATTTTTGTTGAAACGTGTTTATATTGTTTTTTTTATTAGATTTTCTTATTTGACACATTTTTTTCTTTTTAGGAGTAGTATTTTATTACTAAGCGCCCGCAATTTCACCCGCGTAGTTCCCGTTCACGTTTCCGTGGGAATTTCGGGATAAAAATTATCCTATGTGCTTTTCCTGGTTCTATGCTACCTCCCCACCAATTTTCAGCCAAATCTATTCAGCCGTTCTTGAGCTATAAATTCCCGTTCTCAATCCCGTGGGAATTTCGGGATTAAAAGTATTTTATGTTCTTCTCAAGGTTTTAAGCTACCTCCCCATCAATTTTCAGCCAAATCAGTTGAGCCGTTCTTGAGTTATAAATTCCCGTTCCCAATCCCGTGGGAATTTCGGGATTATAGGTATCCTACGTCCTTTTCCTGGTTCTAAGCTACCACCCCACCAATTTTCAGCTAAATCAGTTGAGCCGTTCTTGAGTTATAAATTCCCGTTCCCAATCCCGTGGGAATTTCGGGATTAAAGGTATCGTACGTCCTTTTCCTGGTTCTAAGCTACCACCCCACCAATTTTCAGCCAAATCAATTCAGCCGTTCTTGATTTTTTAATTTCTCGTTCCCAATCCCGTGGGAATTTCGGGATTAAAGGTATCTTTTGTCCTTTTCCTGGTTCTAAGCTACCTCCCCACCAATTTCCAGCCAAATCAGTTCAGCCGTTCTTGAGTTACAATTCCCGTTCCCGTTCCTGTATAATTCCCGTTCCCGTTCGATTATCCTAGTTTTTATAGTTTTCCCTTTATGTGGCCATTAAACCCTAACTCTGTACCAAATTTCAGCTCTCTAGGTTTATGGGAAGTACTAGTTCTATTTTGATGATCATGAGTGAGTGAGTGAGTGAGTGAGTGAGTGAGTGAGTGTCTGTCATAAATACGAAACTTTGCATTCGCTTAGCTTCGGAACTAAATGACTTACAGCCTTGAAATTTTATTTTAAGTATGTGATTGTATAGCTTACTGGATGACGAAAATTTCAGCGTTCTAGTCCTATCCAGAGGTTCTCAAATAGGGGCCTGAAAATGCGGCGAAAGGGTTCCTGTAAAGGATGGTACGGCAGTGTTTGCTTCGCGCTCGACTTGGCGGGGGGCACTGCCGTGCCCCCAGATTTTAAGGAAATAACGCTTAATATATAATGTTTTTCATTCATAACATTATTAATTACCATTTAACATGTAAAACTATGGAATGTGGTAGTTTCGATAGTATACTAGGTTAATGAACTTTTAACAAACATCGAAAATGGTAATTTCGATAATGTACTACGTTGATAAACTTTTGATTAATATCGAAAATGGTAGTTTCGATAGTATACTAGGTCAATATTTTTTAAACAGATAACGAAAGTGGTACTTTCCATAATGTACTAGGAATAAAATATCTAATAGATGTCGAAAAAGGTAGTTTCAATTTTGAACATCTATGTTTACGGACCATAGAAAGTGAAATTTTAGTCAAATTTAACAAAAATATGGTATCTTACAGACTTAAAAGAGAGTAATCTCATGAGAAAAAGAAATGCCCGGGTCAAACATGACTTTAAGTTGATAAGTAATTTTGTTTTTGGTCATTTCAGAGTCCCCTGTGCCTTATAATGGGTATACCGAAAAGGAATGACAACTTTTAAATAAAATATACTATAAGGATGTCTTTCCCACTACACCATCGCCTGGGCAAGAATTTAATAATGATCTCCATCAAATATTGTAGAAGACACTGGAAACATCACAAGCAATGATAACACTCCGATGACATCACCAACTGCTGAGGAAGACAATGATCTACGAACTCCGCCCACTATACCAGAAGATCCTTTGCATAGTCGCAAGTTTAAATTCATTGATCTCAACATCCGACAGTGAAAATATAACAGCTCTTAATTCACTCGGACGTAAACGTAAGTCAACATTTAAAAAAAATGCCCCATGGCGTAAAAGAAAACGCCATGTTAATAACTGGATTGATATTCGCAGAAAGTTGTTGACAAATTCTGAAAAGGAATACCTTTCCAAACGAGGTAAAACTATCCCAGCGAAATCTATAAAGTCTCCATGTCCACTCTAAACAATGGGAGTATATTAATGGATTTACTAAAAGACTGGAAAAAAGAAAGATGACTACTGCCTTCAGTAGTCATCCTTCGAGACGAAAATATTACTTGCCTGTGCCTACGAATGATTCTCACTACGAGAATCGTCAAGTTTGCCTAAAAATGTTTTGTAGTACTCTAGCTATAACGGATCAAATAATTCGTACAGCTCACAATAAATTAGACTTCACAGGTATCACTACAATAGACAGCAGAGGAAAACAAACAGAGTACTACAAAACATTTTCAGGCAAACTTGACGATTCTCGTAGTGAGAATCATTCGTAGGCACAGGCAAGTAATATTTTCGTCTCGAAGGATGACTACTGAAGGCAGTAGTCATCTTTCTTTTTTCCAGTCTTTTAGTAAATCCATTAATATACTCCCATTGTTTAGAGTGGACATGGAGACTTTATAGATTTCGCTGGGATAGTTTTACCTCGTTTGGAAAGGTATTCCTTTTCAGAATTTGTCAACAACTTTCTGCGAATATCAATCCAGTTATTAACATGGCGTTTTCTTTTACGCCCAGGGTCATTTTTTTTAAATGTTGACTTACGTTTACGTCCGAGTGAATTAAGAGCTGTTATATTTTCACTGTCGGATGTTGAGATCAATGAATTTAAACTTGCGACTATGCAAAGGATCTTCTGGTATAGTGGGCGGAGTTCGTAGATCATTGTCTTCCTCAGCAGTTGGTGATGTCATCGGAGTGTTATCATTGCTTGTGATGTTTCCAGTGTCTTCTACAATATTTGATGGAGATCATTATTAAATTCTTGCCCAGGCGATGGTGTAGTGGGAAAGACATCCTTATAGTATATTTTATTTAAAAGTTGTCATTCCTTCTCGGTATACCCATTATAAGGCACAGGGGACTCTGAAATGACCAAAAACAAAATTACTTATCAACTTAAAGTCATGTTTGACCCGGGCATTTCTTTTTCTCATGAGATTACTCTCTTTTAAGTCTGTAAGATACCATATTTTTGTTAAATTTGACTAAAATTTCACTTTCTATGGTCCGTAAACATAGATGTTCAAAATTGAAACTACCTTTTTCGACATCTATTAGGTATTTTATTCCTAGTACATTATGGAAAGTACCACTTTCGTTATCTGTTTAAAAAATATTGACCTAGTATACTATCGAATTTACCAATTACGATATAAATCCAAAATTTTAAAACATAGTATACTATCGATAATGAAATATTTTGAAAAATAAGAAAAATATAATAAAAATACCTAAATAATTGATTAATACGTAACATTACAAATCATTAACATGCATTACTTTTATGATACCCCTAACACTGAGTAAGCGAAATCGAAATGAAACTTTAAACTGTTGCCCTGTAAAGTACGCGATATGCAGTTTCGAGACTGTTCGTTGCGGCAGTCGATATAATAATAGTTCTATTCTTCACCATTCAGTTTATTACACCGGGATCGAAATTTTTATTAGATCCAGACTCGATTTGTGGCAGTTGATTATTAACTAGCAGCGCCCTGCAGTTTTGCCCACGTAGTTCCTGCTCCTGAAAACTTTGGGGATAAAATTATATCAAAACCTTCTATTTTAATCACTCTATCTATTAAAGAAAAATGCTTCAAATTCCGTTGCGTAGTTTTAAATATTAAAGATTATTTTTCTCATCTCATCTCTAGATAAGATCTTACGGCCAACAGGCCATTGTGGCTTTAGATAAGATATGAAACCCAAGATAGATTCAGTCTAGACATATTTGACAAAGTCATTATTTTACTAAAATTATCATAGAAACCTAAGATAAATACTGTAAACCAAACAACTTTAATGACACTCAACTCGTTCAATCAAGTCTGCTAAAGATGAAAGTATGGAAGTACCTACGTCATCCGGAGATCGCAGGTTGAACAAAGAAATGAACTTTACGGATTAAAAGTGTAATTAGATTGTAAAGATTAAAAATGCATCCAACACTAGACTTTAATACCTTAAATTAAAGTAGATTATAGCACAATAAATCAAATGTAAGCACTCAGTTCGCTACTACGAATGTAAAAGTGTATCCTTTGTTTGTTAGAAATGTGTTAAATGATGAGTTAAGGCGTGTTTTATGGAGGACGTGATTTCCTATGAAGGTTGTTGACTCGACTGAAGAACAGGTATTAAAATATACACTTTGTAGTCTCAGAGCTTGAGGTGTTTTATTGAAACTTACATGATAAGGTTCAAATATTAAAGTTTTATATTTTATTTTTATTTTTATATTATTTATAAGTAAATGATTTTTTTCTATGAAAGTTTCATGGATATATTTTTCAACAGCAAGTTACATGTTTTGATATATAATATTTGATAATTTAATATTTATTTATTATTTTAATTTGATAATTCTACCACTTAAGGACCGTAGGGAAGGTGCTGACGTTTCATATTTATTGAACATAGCAAATGGTACCGTTGACTGCCCTGAACTGCTAGAGTTGATTGGACTGCGCACTAATACAGCCCAATTGAGAAGACCTACACTACTATATGTTCCAAATGTAAGAACAAATTATAGGCAAAACACTTTCCTTAATAGAGCCTGCTCAACGTTTAACAGTTTGATTAAAGACAATACTCAATTGGACCTATTTGATACCACGTCAACTAAACTTAAAAGATTTATTAATCAGACATTTTTCAATTTGTAAATTATATATAAGTATTTTTTTTTCTCTCTCTCTCTTGTATTCATTGTATGTATATTAATTTATATTCATAATTTAAATATGTGTGTACCTTATCTGCCAACGATATTGTTTTTGTTACCTACTCATTATGCTATCTGTGAAAACTTGTAAGTAGCCTTCAGATTACATGTTTACATGTTACTTATATATAAATTTAATTAATGTTACCTAGCTGTAAGTTTTCCGAAAATTATAAAATAAAATAAAATAAAATATTTCTATTCCAAAATATATTTCAATAAGCCGTATGCTATGGCAAAACTATAGAGTTAATGCTGGATATATACCAATTTTATTTATACAAATGTTAAGAGTACATGTTATCAGTTTTGTTTTAATTAAAAATTCAAATAAGTAAAACCTTACCATAGAGTATTCCGATTTCTATAAGTAAAATAAAATGTTTAGACTAATATTTAGTAAGATAGTACTTACTTATTTTTTAAAATATAGTAAGGAAATCTTATTTACGTAAAAAAATATACAAACTTAGTAAATATGTTATTTTATGCAAATTACAATCTTATAAATTTCTGTACTTAATTAATTCTTATAAAATAATATTATTGTGCTGTATTTCACATTTTCAAAATTGTTTTGTGTAAAAGTTGTTGGTGTAACATATTAAATGAATAAATAAATAATTTCTTTGTAAATACACACATCAAAAGTGTCTAGGGATCAAGCATTTTTATGCGGATTTCTTGAGATTGAGATGTGGCTTTGTGATAAATTTATGATTTTATAAATTTATATGGATCCTTTTTGGTGCATTTCATAATTTGAATCAGGAACTGTGAATCAAATTCGAGTAAAAGATGAAAATCAGCTGTCAATATTTTCCCTATAAAAACATACAACGCATTGAAGACATTATTAGTGCTACTGTTTCCCTACTACTGATTAAAACCAACGTTATTATGGAGCGGCGACGTCATTTAAGCAGGGAAGAAATGCTCAGAGCCGTGGGAATGATAGAAGCTGGTTCCCGGCAACGTACTGTGGCTTTAGCTCTGAATACAAGTCAGAGTGTTATCAGTCGACTTTGGACACGTTACCGAAGCACTGGTACCGTGGCTGAGCGCCATGGAGGACGGTATCGCTGCACCACACGGAGACAAGACCGATACATTCAAATCTTAACTCGAAGAGCTCCAACAATAACCGCCATGATGTTAGCCGTGCGGCTTCATCACTCTTCAGGGAACTTAATTAGCGACCAAACAGTCAAAAACCGCTTGCATGAAGTGAACCTTCATTCCCGAAGACCGCTACGGGTACCACCTATAGCAATGCACAATCGTAGGATTCGATATCAATGGGCTCTTGAACACAGAAATTGGGCAGAAGAACAATGGCGTTTCGTGTGCTTTTCTGATGAGTCTCGTTTTGGTATGAGACCGGATACAAGACGTATACGACACTGGAGAACCCCTGGACGCCAACAGCGATTAAAATCCTGCCAGGAAGTCCATCCTTATAGTGGTGGAACCATCATGGTATGGGCGGGTATTTGGATCGGCGGAAGAACTGAGTTGATTTGGATCAGAGGCAACCTCAACGCTCAAATTTATGCTGAGACGATTGTATCAGACGTCATCGTTCCTCTACAAGTGCAAATCGGTCCCTTATTTCAGTTAATGCATGATAATGCACGACCGCACACCGCAAGAGTTGTAAGACAGACTCTCGCCGCAGCTAACATCAATGTCCTGCCCTGGCCTGCTCAGTCGCCAGACTTGAACCCGA
Organism: Timandra comae; assembly: GCA_958496195.1. Classification (NCBI taxonomy): domain Eukaryota; kingdom Metazoa; phylum Arthropoda; class Insecta; order Lepidoptera; family Geometridae; genus Timandra; species Timandra comae. Next base: position 653,740 of record OY292361.1, on the reverse strand, counting down.
TTGAGCATGCATGGGATATGCTACAGAGAAGAGCTCTGCCGAATATGGAGGGTATCCAGTCGCAAGAAGACCTTTTTTTGTTGTTGCAACGAACATGGGCGGCCATTCCACAGCGTGATTTGGATGAACTCATTTTGAGTATGCCAAACCGATGTTCTTGTGTTGTTAGTGTTCGCGGTAGAAACACGGATTATTAATTGTTTAAGTTACCCAATAAAATTTTAAAGAAAACTGTTATTTCAGTCTTTTTTTCGAACTTTAATGTTAGTGGTTCAAATGTCAAAAATCCCTTTATTAGGAAAATGGCAAATTTCTTTATTAATGCAAAGGTGACTTGGTTTATCGTTACTGTGACAAACGAAAACACTTTATTTGATTAATCCTTAAAGAAAATTTTTATTAATATCAATCAGGAGAAAAGTTATTGCAAAAATATATGTTGATCCCTAGACACTTTTGATGTGTGTATATTAATAGAAGAAATACTTCGATACTTTTACATTACAACTTAAGTGAAGTAAGAACTACCAAAGTAGTATCTGTCTCTTAGACCACGACTCGTCACATCTAACGCGAAGATAGGGGTGTATAATAAATCACGAGAGGGTGCTTTCACCCCGCGCATAACGCATATACTTCCAATTATCTTCAGTTAGCGCCGAAAACTTAGGAACATTCGATTATAGTTTCTACCTTAATCTTAATACAATTAGTGCTTTTATTAAAATTAGTTGAATACTCAAGTCTTAAATTCCATTAGCACTCAATTTCGAAATTATTTATTGTTTAAATGCTATATTATAATCATTTACCTAGAATAACATATTTATGTACTTATTCATGTGTGGGTAAATTAAAATGTATATATAACCACTAGCTGTGCCCCGCGGTTTTATCCACATACTTCCTGGTCGAATTTCGGGATAAAACATATTTGTGACAAATATTTGTGGACCACACACAAATATTTATCGGAAAATCAAACCCTTCCTTGTTTTTGCCTTTAAACTATTAGGGTGGTCAGAGATAATGAACGAAGTTCGAGTTTCGAAAGCCTTTTGAAAATAACTAAACGTGATTAAAAATATAGTTTCGTGGGCTGGTATTTAGATAGCTCACATATTTGATATTTAGATATCTTTTGTCATACTCATGAGTGAGTAGTTTCCGGCAATTAGATCTAATTTGGGTCTGTGATATTTTTGGTAAGACCTTTGAAGGCTCTAACTGCCCACTAGAAACCATTCAATTGTGTTCTTATTTCAAAATCGGCTTTCAAAGCTATTGTATTTAAAAGCCTGTGAATAATAGCGTCATTTTGATGAAAAGACCTTTAAGGTGGCCATTGACGAGGATGAACTGACCAGTCCTGACATAAAACTGTGGCGTCACTCCAAAAGTTTTAGACCAACTACATTTCTCTATTGGAATCTTGAATCGCTACGGTGATTGATGACTATTTTTGAATGGACGTCAGTTCAACTGATCAGTTAAACAATGGTCAATGGCTACCTTTAGTTAATTAGTAATAGATCTCTATTAGCACTTAGTTTAACATGTTTATTCTTTTGTATTAGCTTAAGGTGTTTATAAAAGGTTTATTTATCTCTAGACAATTGTAACATGTAGGTTTTATCAGATTATATTTCATGATATGCTTTGTTCAAGTCCTCTCTACGAATGATTGACATTAATGGTTTTCGGTACAATGAGATGCATTAGTACTTAATAAAGAATAAACTTATTATGATAAGCACTAGTGTTATTAAAAGCTGTCGTGAAAATATGATACATATAACAGACTAATTGTGCCTTGCAGTTTAACCTTCGTAGCATGATTTTATATCTAACTAGCTGTGCCCTGCGGTTTCTCTCGCGTAGTTCCCGTTCCCATGGGAATTTCGGATTTAAAAGTACCCTATATCCTTCTTCTAGTTCTTAGCTACCTCCCCACCAATTTTCAGCCAAATCCCAATATAAATAGTGTAACTAACGAGACTTTCTTTTAAACTATAATATAGATACTAAAATATTTTCAATTTTAACCAGTAGTTTCCAACATTAGCGCGTTAAAAAAACAAAAAAAACTAATTCTTTACCTTTATAATATTACCTAATACAGATATGTGTGTAGATACTGTATAAAAATTCCAAACATATACCCAAACACGCCTTGTGAACAATTCCATTACTGTTAATACCACACAATTAAATTCATATTTTAAAGAAACAACACATGTACAGTTTTCTCTATTTTAAATTCGACAACCGTTCGCATTGTTTTACAACGAAAAATAATCTTTTATTAATATTTACCAAACGACAGCGCTTCGGAATGTTTCGGAGTAATAAAAACTCATGCCAAAGAACTTTTAAAGTCCTGTGTAAGCAACGTTTTCTCTGTTCTATGAACGGTTAGTACCGAGATACACTATCTAGATTTCATCTTTGGTATTGTCAGCTAAATATCAACTTTTTGAAAGGAAATTGTATCAAGATATTTGTAACATGTATGTTGAGGCGTAATTTGATAAAAAATACTATGTTGGTACTTTGTGTATGAAAATTTAAATCATTTTGTTAAAAGGGGTTAGGTTAGGTTAGTATATTTTGAAACAAAATAATTTTATTTTATTTTACCTAATAAAAAAATCTAAGATTAAATAATTGTATTTTATTTCAATAAAGACATTATACTTATTACTCAAACACATGTGGTACTTACAATGCGAAGTTTTACAATCGTAAAGCGAAACATCATGCACACATAATATTTGTTTTATTATATAAAGTAGAATATCACAATAAAATGTGCTATAAACGTCTACAAGTGTACAAGGTTGTAAAAATTAGATTTTAAATACAATTTTTACGATTTGTGAAGTTGTAAACACGATGTGGGTATTTCGTAGTGCAATGGCGTCTGCCGGGCGCCATCTTGGATATTGGTATTTCATTAATGAGCCAGTGATAATGTACTGGTTATTATATCATAACAAGTTAGGTAGGTACTACACATCATACGTAGGTATGTTATGAAATATTTATGTTACTAAAGTACTCTACAGTATTTTTAACCCCCGACGCAAAAAGAGGGGTGTTATATGTTTGACGTGTCTCTCTGTGTGTGTGTGTGTGTGTATGTGTATCTGTCTGAGGCATCATAGCTCCCGAACGGATGAACCGATTTTAATTTAGTTTTTTTTAGTATTAAAGGGGACTTACGCGAGTGTTTGATGAAAATCGGTTGACCCGTTTAAAAAATTTGGGGGTTTGAAAGTAGCTGTGTTGGGGGTTTTTTATATTTTTACAGCAATTTTTTTTTACCAAATTTAGGGTAGCATGTTTCGTATTTTTGTTTTATAAATGTCACTTTCGGTGTATGTGTATGAAACCTGTGTTGATTAAGCCTATCCATACTTACTGTACTTATACTTATCATCAGGAAGACGGATCCGCCAAGATGTTATGAGAGAAATGAATTAAACTACTGATGGATGGTTCTAGTACCTTATAATAAGCAAGGGATTAAAGTAAGGGGTCACGTTTAGTATACACGTAATCTATTGTAAGTAATTTACATAACGATTAAGAGGAATATGTGTGACCAAATGAAAATTTGTTTATTTCAATCAGTTTGTAATGTAGACAACTACCAAACGACCAAGAGGGCGCCCCAGACGAAGGTGGCGTGACGATCTTGATTCGCACGACAAACACTGGGCCACCAAAGCCGAAGACCGAGCTATCTGGAAGGAAGGAAGGGAGGCCTTTGCCCAGCAGTGGGACACAATAGGATAATAATAAATAAATAATAATAAGTAGATGTTAGTTTCCTTTCCTTTAGTTTAAAATACAAATGTATATATGTCCTTGTAAAAACTATAAATGTATTACTTCAACTTATTATTGAACTATTTATTTGTTTATGAACAACAAAATATTTCTATAATATCTTAATAAAATAATAGCTTGTATCGTTGTGTACATAAATCAGTCTCCATTATACATATAAACTAATTAATTACTGCCATAGAAACAATTTCATTATACATTAGTATGCGTGCCGCGTGATCTTTAAACTGCGTCCATCGTATCTCACGCGCCCCATATAACTGCAAATTACCTAATTAACCGTACATTTGTGAAAGAAAACTTAATTTTATAGAGACTTACATAAGCTACACTGTCGTGATGTGTTAATTGGAAAGATATTGAAGGGGTTTTTATAAGTAAGATGTATCTTGTTTTGTTGTTTGTTCTTTAATATATTTTTTAATGCATGCTGTGTCTACCTGTAATTGGAAATAAAATAGATAAGAAGTTAGTATATAAGCATTACATGTATTATTGTTGGCAGTCCGTAATTAAATAAATAAATAAACCTTGATTTTATTGATGTATTAATACATTTATTTTGAAAGGCTATAAGGAGTAAATAAAATAATAATTTAGTATTTATTTTCCTTAAATAAAATTAGAATAATATTTAGTATTTAAGCACAAATGATGTATTTGAAGTTCGTAGCATCGTAGTCATTCGTAGGCATTAAATGCTACGCGGTTTTAAAATTGCTTTCTGACTTGTCTAATTGGGCAAGCAATTGAAATCTTATCTTTAATTTTCATTGTAGGTAGATAGTTAACTTTATACAGTTAAGTAACAGTTTGTATCCAAACTGTTTATATCCATAATATTTTGTTTTCTTACTCCAATTATCGTTGGAAACAACAACAGACCCAAAACTAACAAATCCACTAAGAACATAAACCGAAAATCTTTGAAAGTTATCGGTTCAACTCCCAGCTCCAACAACTTATTTCGAAACTTAGTTATTCCATAAGAATACTTCATTTTCAAACTGCAGAATTGGGTAAATTATTTTAAAATATTCCGTTCGAGTGTTATTTTAATTCTTATATCTATTTACATAAGAAAGATAAGTATTTGATGTTTTATTAATAATTTTAAAGGTTTATCTTACAATTTATTTGCGGTTTGTAAAAAGCCTTTTTAATTGTTTGTATTTTGTATTATTTATATACTTACTTATTATAATTAGCCGTAAGATTCCCTAAGAATCACAAAATAAAATAACATTACACTGACAATTGATAACAAAACGTATCAGTACCAAAAATTCAACAAAGTTATTACAAAATTCCTTTCCTTTTCGTTTTATTGAAAGAATTTAATGACACGGACTCCTATTCTATCATTTATTGCTGTTGATAAACATTAACGTGAGATAATATCACATTGTCAAGTACACGAGAGGATTCTATCGACCAAGGTCGTTGAACCCACCTATTGTATTTTTATTACTTATAGAAATCATTTTTCGTACCTTTCAGAAGCAGTGGCCCCTAATATTCGATATGATAAGTTTTATTACACACCCCTAAATACGACTCTAAAGAAATCTAAAAGAGCGCGAAGTTTTCTTCGAAATTCAATGTTCAGTTACTTCTACTCTGAGGTTCAGTTCTATTTTTACCGACAATGATTTCACGGTTGAAGTAATAAGATTTGTCATTTCAATCTTTTATTTATATCGTGAATAAATAAATGAATATTTAAAGGGAAAGGGTTTTAAATCGTTGTCATATCATAGTATCGACCTGTAAGGTCCTAATGCATCGTAAAGGTAACTTTCTCACTGATTCTATTGATACAGTAAGGAATATGCGTAATAGACATACATAATCATTCACTACAACATCTCATTATAGTAACTGACCCCTAACTAAGTTCGTAACTTGTATCTAGGGTATCAATAACTACACACACACCCAGACCGAGACAAACATTTGTGGTTTACACAAATATTCACCTCGCAATCGAACCCGCAACCTTACGGATAGCGGCCTTTTGAACATAAAATCGGTGATCAGCGATAATCAGAAGACTAAAATAGAATAAATCCGTGTCAAAAATCAGTTAAAGTTTCATTTCAATGTATGCAAACTTGTATACAATACAGATTCGTTTCCTTAAAACCAAACACTAATGTTACATTAAGAAGCCGCTGTATTGTTTGAGTTGGGTGTTCGAAGCAGCTCTTGATAAATTGCACTTTGATAAGTAAATCCCGAGTCTCAATCTAAGTTCGGACACTGTTCTCTCTATATTTGTAACAGTGCTACGACCTGCAGTAGTGCGGGGATGCGGGTTGGTGATGTCGATAGTTATGAAACTATGAGAAATTAGTCTTTTAAAAACTTTGGTAATTCTAATTATACATTTCGTGAAGTAGGTTGGTACTATAAATAAAAAAGAGATTAATTACGACGACCTCGATGGCAGAGTGGTCACCATGCCGGACTGCCATCCATAAGGTTGCGGGTTCGATTCCCGTGCGGGGTGAATATTTGTCTCGGTCTGGGTGTGTGTGTGAATGAGTGTGTGCGTAGTTTCTGATACCCTAGATACAAGTTTCGAACTTAGTTAGGGGTCAGTTACTATAATGAGATGATGTAGTGAATGATTGAAATAAAAAAAAATCTATATCGTAATATCACTACGAGTATTATGATTTATTTGTATTAATCTCTAAAAAGTCATAAACATTTACAACAGAAATTTAACATAATTGCATTTTGGTAAGGACTTTAATAATTTAATTATTCGTACTATTAATTAGTCACTGAAATTTTGTAACTTAACTTACTCATTATTAAACGTTAAACTACTGAATGGTGTATATGAGAAACTTATTCATAAGCTTTTACATTTACTATAAATAAACAGAGAATACTTTCATCGATACACATTTAATTACTGCCCATACCCCATCACTAATAAATACTAAAGAATAGATATCGCCGTGGCAGACTGTCTGATTGTCTTAGCTCGCTCGTTTGGTACGCAACTTGTTTCTCGCACAAAAACACCCACACTAATTACAATCTATACTATTATAAATATTATACTAGCAGCGCCCCACAGTTTCACCCGCGTAGTTCCCGCTCTCGTAAGACTGAAGAGATATAACATTAAATAAAAAAAATAAAAAACCCCCAACACAATTATTTTCAAACCCCCATAACTTTTAAACGGGTCAACCGATTTTCATCGAACATGTCTAAGAACACTCGCACGTAAGTCCCCTTTAATACAAAAAAAAAACTAAATTGAAATCGGTTGATCCGTTCGGGAGCTATGATGCCACAGACAGACAGATACACACACACACACACAGACACGTCAAACTTATAACACCCCTCTTTTTGCGTCGGAGATTAAAAATTATGCTAAAAACCTTTCTCTTAAATCACTTTATCTAATAAAAAAACCGCTTCAAAATCCGTGGCGTAGTTTTAAAGATTTAAGCATACATAGAGACCGACAGACAGCAACATCGACTTTATTTTATACTATGTAGTGACACTATCTATAGTACAATATTCTAAAGCTGAAGAGTTTGTTTGTCTGAACGCACTACAGGAACTACAGGTCCGATTAAAAAAAAAACCTTCAGTGTTCTGTTAGCTTCAGATAGCCCATCTATTGAGGAAGGCTATAGGCTATATAACATCACGCTGTGATCAATAGGAGAGGAGATAACGCGGGTTGAACCGCGGGGCGTCGCTAGTAAGTTATATACTCGTAGAATAGGTCTACATATATTTATTTATTTGTGAGTTTCAATTGGAATCGGTTTGTAAACAATATTGTTATTGTTCAATCAATATGTCAAGTATTTGTTATTTACTGTTTTGTTTCTTGTTTATTTATTTTAAAACATTTTTGGATTGAAACTTTAAAGATGGAGCGATGGAAAGTAATAAAGATTACGGATAAAAAAAATGTGTTTTTCTGTTTTGCTTGTACTTTAAATTAAAAATTATATAAATATTCGGTTTGCCACTCAAAAGCACATTTGAATGTAAATAAAAGACAAAAAAAAATAACCACATTCATAAAACAGATATTAAAAATACTTATCTACCCTAATAATTTAAAGAAGCCTATTAATTATTTAAATGAAAATCCAAAAATGTGTTTTTATAGCTTTATAACGCATCGCTAACGTACATATAATACATAGTAAGTACTTATTATTTTGATTTTAAAACCCTTCTTTTACGTTGGGAAAATATTGATTGAAAGACCAAGTTCTTTTCTAAATAGTCTTCTAAAAAGTCATATCGCCACCCTGCCCAGTATCATGTGACCCCTCCATTATGATATATTTATGGCTAGTGAACATTTAAGTGGCTAATAGCCGTGAATGTCATAGGCTTGAGTGGTCACTCGTGTATATTATGTAATATATTATAATTAAACTTATGTTAATGAAGCGTCCGTGTATGGAGATAATTGGTGATCTGATGATTATGTGGATGAAGAATTTGTGGCCTATATTTGTTCTTATAATAAAATAAGTCGCCCCAGGCGAAGGTGGCGTGACGATCTCGATTCGCACGACAAACACTGGACCACCAAAGCCGAAGACCGAGCTATCTGGAAGGAAGGAAGGGAGGCCTTTGCCCAGCAGTGGGACACAAAAGGCTAATAAGAAATAAAATAATCACATCCTAATTTTTTAAGATAAATGATATAATTTGTCGAATTAAATTGTTAGTGCTACTTACGAAACTTAATTATACCTACTTATGTATTTTACTGTCAGGATAATATTATTTGGCAGACACCATATTAAGACCTTTCTTGGTAAAAAAATTAAGTAAAATATTTGACTGTATGATGTTTCTGCGAAACAAGTGCTTCTTTTTCACCGACTAGGTATGTTATTAAAGTAAGAAATCTATACAGAAATTGTTGTGTTAATTAGTTTAATTGGTGTAGTTACGAAAGAACTATCTTAGAAAGTTATACTTATTCCATTTCTTTATAGGACTTTAGTTGTTAAAAAACAATTGCTCGAATCGGGTGAATCTATTAGCACAAAACAAAGTATAGAAAGTTAAAATTTTGAATATAAGATTAGGCATTTTATGTCGTGAATATCTACTGTATAAAAATAAGTCGGGTTTTCCTTCCTGACGCTATCTATAACTTGAGAACGGCTAGACCGATTTGGCAATTTTTTTCTTTTGTAGTTTTTTAATACTCTGTAGAAGGTTCTTATGTAAAAAAATCTGGAAAATCAACGGGAAAATTGGACCCGTGCGAAGCCGGGGCGGGCCACTAGTCTGCTATAAATTTCGAAATGATAACTTTGTAGAGTGAAAGCTAGTACTCATTATTATACTCTGGTGAAAGGTTACATCCCAAATATTAATGACGCTAGTCACAGCTATAGTAACTATTCTATTATCAACAATACAAATTCAAATGAGAACATAAAATGAACCTAATTATCTGAGTAATAAAAAAGTAATTTGACTGAAAGAACTCCAATCTTTACACATAAAAATATTTTATGTACTAATAGTTGTCGATAAATGTATGAAACGACTTTCTACGATGTGTACTGTACATAATAATATCACTTTAATATGTTTTATTATCTTGCTATCCATCAAATGGTATTATAGAGTACTAGCGACGTTCCATGGATTCACCCGCGTAGTTACCGCTCCCATGAAAACGCAGCGCAGGAATAAAATTATGCTTAAAACCTTCCTCCTAAATCACTCTATATATTTAAAAAAGTACTATAAAATCCGTTGCGTAGTTTTAAGTATACATAGGGACGGATAGACAGCGAATTTGTTTTATTCTATGTCTAGCTGTGGTGCCCCGTGGTTTTACCCCCGTAGTTCCCGCTCCCATGAAAATACAGGGATAAAATTATGCTAAAAACCTTCCTTTTGAATCAATCTAGATAGATTGATTGATGAAAGAAAACCGCTTCAAAATCCGTTGCGTAGTTTTAAAGATCTAAGCATACATAGGGACGGACAGACAGCGACAGCGACTTTGTTTTATACTATGTAGTGATATTGATTGCAGTACCACGCAGTGCAGTTTATTTGAAACACATGTATTGGTTTATAGAAATGGTAATGAACCAATAAAATGGTCGCCATGTCTACGCGTCTATTGGTTTTATTTATTCGAATGTTACAGAGTATTGTTTTACACAAAACACATATATTTTATGTCTGTATTATCGTCGATTTTGTTTTGAATCAATCTTGGTAATTATTTGCAAGTTTTTCAAGTAAGTACTTATTTTAGTATTTTTTTTTACCCGGTATAGGATTGCACTTGACTGTAACTCTGATGGAAAGCGATGATACAGCCTAAGATGGAGCGTGGTCGCATAGAATTTATTGGCATTACTAAAATAAGTATTACATATTCAAAAAACTAGCAAATAACTGTTTTAAAATTGTAATAACTATCTATTATATGAGCGATTAGCTTCTTTGTTGTATAAGAATATTTTCCGTGAAATAAGGATTAGGTATTTTGGATTAAAAATAGGACTGCAAACCGTATTCCTTTTCCGCCTATCCCAAATAATGTATACGAAAACAGTGAAGTGAAAGAAGTGTTATCAATGGTGTCGGAATGACTGTACTGTTTACACTATCCAATATAAAGGTGGCTACAGAAGGACCGGTTGAAAGTTAGCTTTAATAAAAGTACTAGTGCGGTTTTATCTGTTTTCATGTTTAGTGCAATCCTAATTATCAGCACTAATATATCAAATTGTTTTGCCATCTCATCAGTTCGCATTGTTTCGACTTTCGATGCGAGAATTCCTTGGACACTGAAAATAATTTCAAAGTTTCTTCTCAACTTGGATTTGAACCTATGCTCTACCGTAGCGTTGCTGAACCAATTGAAACTGAGCTAACGAAGCTATAATCTTGACAATTACAATTACGTTAAAAGTAACCTGCATGATTACACTGTTAGTCAGTCATTACAAATTAATATAAGTAATATATGTTATGACAATGTAGGTTAAAAAAAAAAAAAAATTATATATGTTACAAAACTATCCAAAAAATATCAAATTCCGTTATTAAAATATCGAAATATTTAGTATTCGTTGAACTGTCGAGTTGTACGTGTGACCTTACACGTATGTCTATTCTAAAGGCAAACTCGAGCGATATGAAACGACGGTTTGAATGATTTACCAGTAAGTATTTACAGTTAGGTGACAAATAGCTATGAAAAACGTGACCTTTTGACTGAAAAGCTTCGTATTTAAATGTAGTGTTGTATTTTTGTACTAACTCTAGCTGTGATTTGTGGTTTGCCTCGAGTTAAATTGTATCATGCAGATAAATCTTACTCTTGAATCACTCTACTTATTGATGGCAACTGCATTGTAATTCAAAAGGTAAGCGTACAAATAGCGGGAGAGAAATTGAGTGATGTACTGTCTGACTGACAGACAACGCACAGCTGAAACTACTGGTCGTAGAGAGCTGAAATTTGGCACGTGTGTTTATTGGGGGGAGTAGGCTTCCACTAAGAGAGGATTTTCGGAAATTCCCCCTCCCCTAGGGAGAGAAAAGGGGGAAATCCCATATTCTGCCGGAAGTCATTATTCCACGCGGACGAAGTCGCGGGAAAATGCTATATATATACTTCAAAAAGTTAAAGGTACGATTTTTATTCAAGATAAAAAATTGTGTGAGTACTTGCATGATCGTCTAGGTATATAAATCTAGGGGTTAAATTGATACAAGATGATAATGATCGATAATGTTTCAATATTCTCGTATGTAATGTTTATCCACTTTTAAATATAAAAACTCATGTGAAATAGTTCCTTATAATCTGAGCTTTATCTGAAGGTGTGGTAGGTATACGAGTAGTGACTGGGAGATTCGGACATCGGATATTATCATATTTGTTGGTTCATCCAATGAATTCTTATCTGAATAGAGATGAGAATTACATATATATTTGAGACCGAGTATAGTACGATACTAGAAAAAGTAAAACGTGAAATACACACTTGCACAAATATAAGTAATTGTTTTATTTATTAAATCACTAACAAATAAATTCAAGAGTATATTTTTAAATAATGACAAACATATTGCTGCGCTGAACTGAACATAGGTACACACATGAAATAAAGTTAATTTAAAAAAATAAAATACCGACTTCAGCACTAAAAAGTAAGAAAATAATTTAAAATAAACGATATTATTAATACATATTTACAATTTATAATTGGTAACTTTTGGAGTCAGTGCCAGCCCAGGATAGTTTTTTTCCTTATAAGATAGCACGAGACGAGCCTATAATATTAATGAAGGCTTTGGCTGTCACCGACTTCAAAAGTAACTAATTATAAATTGTAAATATGTATTAATAATATCGTTTATTTTAAATTATTTTCTTACTTTTTAGTGCTGAAGTCGGTTTTTTATTTTTTTAAATTAACTTTATTTTAATTTTTTTAGTGGGAAGCAAGTCTCCTACAAAATACGCTTAAATTTTCCTCCAGAAGAGCTTTTGACTCGTGGACCACTTGGATTTTTTTTTGTGGGAGGAAGACTTTACGTCTTTCCTCTGTCCAGGGGAACGACGTGGTATGTCGGACTCCGCGCCGCAAAGATAGAGCGGCGACGCGCTTACCGACTAAAACCCCTTGGTGTGCCACCTCTGCGCTTATGGCCGAAACCGGAAGAAACGCGGATGCACGCTACTACGATCCCGGACAGCGTCTCTACCCTGTTAAGGGTTTCTCCTCTGAGCTAGAATGTAGCTCTAGGCGACAGATGTTGAGTTAACACCTTCCGAAAGTACCGCACGCCACCTCGAGGCCTATATGGCGGCAGTGGATCTCCCCCCGGGGATCACTGCCGCAGGTCGGGCGTGTAGTATGTGTGTTTGTATGTATTAATATTAGGTAATTCGGCTCGCCTACGCAACACCACGTGCTATCGGACCGGCTGTCAAACACCGACTGCCCCCACTCCGTCCGTGCGCGCCGTGACGTATACGCTCGAGACGAATAGTAAACATTAATTACAACTATCTAATACACTACATCTCTTTCTTGTTTTAATTTATTTTATTTCAGTGTGAATACTATTTTATTTTATTATCTCATGAAGAATAGTGTTCTGTAATCTATGAAATAAAATTAGTTTGATTGTTATGAAATATATATATGATATATTTTTTTACATTATAATCACTAACTTGGATTTACTTAATAATTTTATCTATTGGTCTCATTACCTAAATTATTTATTGGTCAATCATCATGTTTTATTTATTTTAATCGTAACCTTCAATTCGTGATTTATACTTCTACCTTCTATCATTTCCTCCTTTTACCTAATCATCTCCATCTCCTTCGTTATTTAAATTTGTTGTATCTTCTGTTTCGCTTGCTTTGTCATTGAGAACTTTCCATTGACCTTCAATTTTTTTTAAGTGTACGACATTTCGCCTCAACAGTTGTCCCGTAGAATCATTTCGAACAAGGATATCTCCTCCAGTGCTTTTTTCGACGGTATGAGGACTTGGATCATAGTTTAGGCTTAATTTATTGTCTTTCCTAATATTTTTCAAATACACCTTATCTCCAGGTGTTAAATCACACTCTTTTGCTTTTCGCTTCCTGTCAGCATATTCTTTTCCTATTTGTTTCTTTTCTTTGTCTAAATCTCTTACATCTATGTCTTCTGGTTGCCGATTAAGGTCACCAAACATTGGTATTTTGTCGCGAAATTGTCTTTTGAAGAATAATTCTGCAGGTGATTTCCCCGTCACACTATGTGGTGTACTGTTGTACATAGCCAAGTAGTCTTCCAAACCTTCTTTCCAATTTCCGCTCTCCGCCTGACTGATTTTTAGGCGTTTCAAGATGTCGCGGTTTTGGCGTTCAACTTCTCCGTTTTGTTGCGGCCAGTATGGAACAGTATTAAATAAAATAATATTCCTTTCCTTACAGAAATTATTAAATTCTTCGCTACAAAATTGTCTGCCATTGTCTGCAGTTATAGTTGACGGATTCCCTAAACGACTAAATTTTTCTTTTAGATTTTTAATTATGTCTAAACTCGAGATGTTGCGGATAATGTTAACTTCCTTATACCGGCTGTAATAATCTACTACTACTAATATGAAATCTCCACTTGGAAGGGGTCCCATTAAATCTATAGCTATATCCACCCAAGGCTCATTCGGTAATTCTCGTCGCTTAAGGGGATTTGGTGGGTTTGGAGCCGACACCAAGGTACAACCTTTGCACATTTTCACTAAATTTTCGGCATCTTTGTCATATCTCGGCCACCAAACCTTAGTTCTCAACCTAGCTTTCATTTGAACTATACCGGGATGACCCTCATGAGCTGCTGAAAGAACCTGATCACGCAATTTACTTGGAATTACTATTCTTGTCCCTCTTAGTAAAACTCCTTCATACAGACATAGCTCATTTTTAAATAACATGTAATTTTTTATTGTATCGTCCCAAACATTGTTATATATACCTTCCGTAACTTTTAAAATCTCTTGATCTTCTTTTGAATATTTAATAATGTCTTCCAATGAAACCGCAGTGGGCTTTGTTATCATCACTATCTGATGTATGTCATCTTCGACTGCGTTCACCATAGGCTTCTCCAGGTTGCACAATCTAGACAAGCTATCTGCGATGTTCTCTTTTCCTGGTTTGTAGATGACTTTAAACGCATATGTCTGAAGGCGCAAAATCCATCGTTCAATTCTGGCACATGGTTTGGACTTGGGTCCAAATATAACCTCGAGAGGTTTATGATCCGTAACCAGATCAAATTGCTTGCCATATAGAAATACATGAAAATGCTCCACCGCCATCACCAGAGCTAGTGCCTCCTTTTCAGTCTGGCAATATCGCCGCTCGCAGTCAGTCAGTGTTTTATGTCCATAGGCAATTATCCTTGGACCATTTTGGTCTACCTGTATTAAAACACCACCTAATGCTACAGGACTAGCATCGGCCATTACAATGGTACGGTCTTTCACATCGTAGAAGCCTAATGTTGGAATATCAGAGAGAGCAGACTTCAATTCATTAAACGCTGTCCTTTGTTTAACTCCCCAGTACTTACTGATCTCCGATCCCTTTGCTAACTTGTTTCGTAGCAACTCTTTAAGAGGTTCGGTTTTGGTAGCTAAGTGAGGTATCCATTTACCGACAAAGTTAATAAGACCCAAGAAGCTCTGAAGCTCACCTATATTTATAGGTGGTCGAAATCCTTGTATACTAGATACATATTTCTGTAAGGGTTTAACACCTCTTTCCGAAAATTCATGTCCCAGAAAATGTATCTCTGTCTTTCCAAATAAACATTTGTCTTCCCTTAACACCACATTGTGCTCTTCTAAAGTTTCTATAACTGTCTTCAGTCTTTTATCGTGTTCGATTTTGTCCCTTCCGTAGATTAAGATATCATCAATGAAATTGATAGTGCCCTCACAACCCAAGAGAATTCTTTCCAATGTTTTTTGGAAAATTTCAGGCGCGCATGAAATCCCGAACATTAAACGTTTGTATCTATAAATTCCTTTGCTAGTGATAAAAGTTGTAATATGGCGAGAGTCTGGGTGTAATTCCAGTTGATGAAATGCATCTTTTATGTCCAATTTGCTAAAAAATTTAGCATTTTTCATTTTGGGTAATAGTTTGTCCATGGTTGGTAACGGATGGTTCTCCCGCAAGATAGCACTATTAGCTCGTCTCATGTCCACGCAGAGTCGTATCTCGCCATTATCTTTAAGTACTGGCACTATTGGGGATACCCACTTCGAAGAACCGTGCACTTCCTCAATAATGTCTCTATCTACTAACTCTTTGATTTTATTGTTGACTTTTTCTTCGAGTGGTATAGGGATTCTCCGAAGTGGCTGAGAAACTGGTAGCACTTTATCATCTATTGATATATAAATTTGAATATTCTTGAACTTTGGAAAAGGCCCCTCTTTCTCTATTTGATTTATCCCCAATCCAATCTTCAAAACTCCCATTTTTAAAGCTGTCTGTTTCCCTAATAAGTTTCTTGTGCCATCTTCTATTACGTAAAAAGTTTCAGTCTGTACCTTATCAGCTATCCTGACGTCTGCCTCAAAAGACCCAATAACTTTCAAAGGTTGTCTACTCCCGTACCCATAAAATGTTTTATTTGGTTTTTCCATCTGATTCTTAATATTTACCTTGTTTTCCTTTAATATTTGCCATGTTTTACCAGTAATTAAGTTACATTTGCAACCAGAGTCAACCAACATATTCACTTTCATACCTCCTATCTCACATTCTAATTCACAATCTTCGTCTATTCTAAAAACATAGTTTATATCATCCGTAGTAGTAGTTTTAGAGTCTCCTTTCCTATTTTGCCCTTTAAATTTCTTGTTATCTGTTTTATAGTTACTATTTGTTTCATTTTTTCTTTTCATTGGTAATTTGGTCCTACAAAACTGACGGAAGTGTCCTCTTAACCCACATTTTAAACAGTCTTTATTTTTGGCTGGACATATACTATCCTGTGAACCATGATTTTTATTTCCACATCTACCGCAGCCAAAATATTCAGTCCGTTTTTTGAAATTGTCCCCAGTGTAACCCCTTTTTTCTTTTAAATCTACTTTATTTACATCTTGATTAGTATTTGATCCGTGTCCAAAATCTTCCATTTGTCGGTTAACTGCCTCGAGAGCGTTTGCTTCGGCTATGATGTTGTTGAGTGTTATAGAATCTCCAGTTTGCAAAATTTTCTTCCTTAATTCTTTTAATGCACACTTCTCCGTAATTTGATCTATAATTTGATCGTCTTTATCTTTAAATTGACATTTGTCCGCTTGTTGTCTAAGACGAACCAAAAATTTTTCAAATTTTTCACTCGACTCTTGTTTGATTAATCGAAACAAATGCCGTTCATAGACTTTGCTTTGTTTGGGTGAGAAATAAGCGTCTAATTTATTTATTGCAGACTGGAAAACGTCAACTTCGTCTGTTGTACCTGCATCAGGTATATTGTAAAATATTTTTTGTAGCTCTAAGCCGCCAAAATGTAACAGACTAGCTCTCTTCTTTTCGCTCGTATTGATACCAGATGCGTCTAGGTAAATGAAAAGAGCACGCTTCCAACGCTCCCATCTAACACCCACAGATGTAGATTCCCCTTCGCAATCAAATTTCTCAAGGGAAAGCTGTGCCATGTTATTGTAGTAGTACCTGGAATTAACCAGTTTGTTGTTCGTTAATCAATTGAATGATCAGAAATATTCTGCTTAAAAACATTTTTTTTCCATAATGGTTGTCAATAAATATTATCAATCATTTTTTTTCCCACAGCATCAAAAGTCATCATAATGATGTGACTGTATCAATTTAATGATCAGCAATGTTGCTGCCATGTCATTATTATGACAGCATCAATTTAATGATCAGCAATGCTGTTGTAATATCATCATAATGACAGCATCAATTTAATGATCAGCAATGCTGTTGTAATATCATCATAATGACAGCATCAATTTAATGATCAGCAATGCTGTTGTAATATCATCATAATGACAGCATCAATTTAATGATCAGCAATGCTGTTGTAATGTCTATTTAATGGCCAGTAATAATTAATACACTAATTAAAACTGCTACAATAATTTTGACAAAATAATCGACTCCATTAATTGAATTTTACATTACAAATTAAAAAATATTTATTATTATTATAAAATTTGTACCACTGATTGTTCACTTCAATCGGTTCAACAATATAGTACCCCTTTTAAACTATGTACTTATTTAAATTGTGTCTTTATAAGTACATAATTTACGCGGTGCGTAGATAATTTTATTTATTATTTAGATATATTTCCAACTTAATATTACATAATAACGTATTTTAATAATCACGTTACAAATTTGAGTCTTAATAATTGTTCTGTAAACAATTAATTACTACTTGAGCTTATGTTATCAGTCGTAAGTTGAGAACAAAAGAAGTTGAAAACAACTGTCGTCAAGACTTACAGTTGCAATATACCGGTCGCATGACTCATATAATAATAGTGCATCTTTACTAAAAAAACAATTTTTAATGAAAGATTCAATCAATAAATGATTCAAACAGTCCATTTATAATATTTATTATTTATTAATTTACATTACTATCTGATATACACAATTGCAGGTACACACATATCAGGTTATAGAATTCTAGCTTTATTTTAATCAAAATTACTCATTTTTAATTGTGTTTATGCTTCCTATATCTTAGGAAACCTTACGGAAGACGACCAAGTATTGAGACATAACCTAACTTCATCCGTATTTTTCTTTTTCTTTTTTTATAAATTAATTGTATTTTACTTACAGTTATTGTTTGTCCTCGTCGCCAAATGTAGTATGTGTGTTTGTATGTATTAATATTAGGTAATTCGGCTCGCCTACGCAACACCACGTGCTATCGGACCGGCTGTCAAACACCGACTGCCCCCACTCCGTCCGTGCGCGCCGTGACGTATACGCTCGAGACGAATAGTAAACATTAATTACAACTATCTAATACACTACAGGGCGTATGGCGGTTGCAGGACAAAGTGGTAGTCCCGCTTCTGTCTGCCCAACCTTCTGCTGCGGATAGTATTAATGGAGAGGGCTTCGCGCTCTCTCTCCGCAGCTTTTTTTTGCGAGAGTACGACCTCACAAAAGGTGGACACTCCAATCCAAGACCTCTCCTCGCTCACCATAGCAGAGACTACATTTGGCAAGGAGAGGTCGTTTCCCATGATTGCCGCGAGAGTTGCGAGGACAATAGCCTCTTGCAGGGATTTTTTCGCTGCTCTATAAGTGTCGAGCAGTTCAACCTAAACGGGTACCGCTTGAATCCTGTCCCATGAGCTGATGTTACTCATGATTCATAATCTAACACAACCCTGCCTTTTATAACTTCTTTTTAACTTCATCATCCCAATTAAACCATCATTTTATTACAAAACTTCTTTATAACCACAAAGGTATAAGAACTTATTAGAAAAAAATTAACCAAAGTCAAAATAAAAACGAAAATAGAGGATGACGTTTATACTGTCTATTTATTAATTAAAATAATATATACAATCTAATCTGGTGCAGTGTTTGTTTGTAAATCTAAATATATTTTTTTACGAAAAGTTTTAAGAAAACGCTTTGAAGATATATGTGTAATAGGTACCTATAATAGTATAAAAAAACATTTTTAAAAAATGTTTTATGTTCGGGTTTATTTCAGTGTGTGTTAACGAATTAAAAAACGGGACATTTTTATATCTAAAACCCATGAATTGTGAACAGCATTTGATTTAAATACGAAAAAATTCAGCCAAAAAAAATTTCATCCAGAAATTCTTATGGTATCAAGAATATCGCGAGCAAAACCACGGGTCACAGGTAGTTTTACTTTTAATAATGTCAATCGACACCCCAGCCTACATTGTTGCGGGTTTTTCCTCGATTTTTCCTGGATCCCATCATCAGATCCTGATTTCCTTGACATGGGACCACTTCGCGAATATCCGCTTTCTAATGAAACAAGAATTTTAAAATGCTCCATTCATGATTACAAAGAAATCGCGTAACAAACACACAAAAAAAAAAAAAAAAAAAATATACACGTCGAATACTGAACCTCCTCCTGTTTGTTTTGGAAGTCGGTTAAAAATACAGAACTACTTATATGTTTTTAAAAGTTGGCTAAAAGGACAAACATTTCACAACGTCAAAAAAATAATACCATTTATTAAATGTCAGGCCCATTCAATATTCATAGACGAGGGGCCAGTTGACAAATATTAAAAAAGTAAGTATCACGTTCAAAATAATTCTATTAAAAAGTTTCAGAACGCGATGTTTTGCAGAATTTTTGTAAAGTTAGATTAAACTATCGCAGGGCAGTCATAAAACGTTATTAATGACCCCAGAGCCCGTATCTCACGTATTATATTCACTCAAATGAAAAACTTACATGACTTTACAATATTTTTAATAACTGTCCGTTGATTACTTTAGAGAAGATAACTGTAAAATGTGTCTGATTAAAATAATGCAATGATTTTAGCTCCGCTTTTCCGCCTTTTTAATGTTTTGTTTTATGTTCAACTAGCAACGCCCCCGGTTTCACCCGCATAGTTCCCGCTCCCGTAAGAATGAGGGGATAAAATAACACCAAAAACATTCCTATTGACTTACTCTATGTATTAAAAAAACCCGCATCAAAATCCGTTGCGTATTTTTAAGCATACATAGGGAGAGACAGACAGTAACAACGACTTTATTTTATACTATTATGTAGTGATAGTGATACTATGTATTCAAAAGTACGTCAGACTACGCGTTTAGCTACTACATAATTAACTACACTCTACAGCAAGCATATTTTTTGTTTGGATAAAATGTAAGAAAAATAAATGCACCTTTTCACCAAATTGATCCCACTCTACATATTAGCCCGAATAAAACTGTATCGTCCACCTCCCGTGATCCAATTGGACATCGATTAAAATGTATGAAATGTTAACCTTTTCGGTTTTCCCGTTGCATTTTCAACGACTTTCCAATTTCCATGACAATTTATTACAAGTTTTATTTTGGGGGAATTCCGCTCTTATTGTGATAGGAATAAGGGTTGAGGAAGTTGTTTAGAGAGTTGTGTTATAATGCACATGCGTCGAAGGAGGAATAGCGGCGGCAGGCCTACAGTCGGGTGTCGCGCGGCAAACGGCGCTCAGACGCCGACAGTGACGCGCCGCACCACGCTCCCCGCCGCACACAACACTACGAAACTTTTCACATTACTCGTTATGCATCCCAACATTTATAAAGTGCGTGTTACAATGGATTAATAAACTTTAGTGTACAATAATGGCACCGCTCCGTCTACCGTATAGAGACCTATATACGGAAGAAATGGATAATTCAAGTTTTTCGACTCAAAGTCCTCACGAGGCGAGGCATCATTGGAGACATCACAATCATTCTCATCTCAGAGAAAGCCACAAGCACAACAATGTGGTTGAAGTGTTATCGAACTCTATAATAGAGGTGATGAACAGTAAGTTTGTTCCGGAGAACAGCGTGCTGCCGGATCTGGAGCCGTTGTCGACGCATTTGGACTCAATGGAGAGGCAGCACAAGATGAATATAACTTACAATAGATCTGACTTCGGCGGGGTGGCTGATGAGTATATGTATAGACACGGGGGTGCGATGACTGCGGTGTACTGTGCCGCGTACTTACTGGTGTTCGTGGTGGGCCTGGTGGGGAACTGCTTCGTGATCGCGGTGGTGTACCGCTCGCCCCGCATGAGGACTGTCACCAACTTCTTCATTGTGAACCTTGCTGTCGCCGATATACTGGTGATCGTGTTCTGTTTGCCGGCCACGCTAATGTCCAACATATTTGTTCGTGAGTATTTTTTTTATTTTTAAAATCGTTTTTGAACATATTTTGTAGATTTGTAGTGATTAGAAATGTTCAAGGTAAGTTTCTAAAAAAATATTCGTAGTGATCAGCGTAGCAGAAAATTTAAAAAGAGCTTTTTAATCTGTTAAGAACGTCAAATAAAAACGTTACCTATTATTAAATTAGAAGCACTAACTAAAATTAATTCTTCGAAAATGTTAGTTTGCAATACATTTTCTTAATGAAGAAAAATCCTAATCACATTATTACCTTTCGATATTGTAAGAAAATAAATCTTTTATAATTATTTATTTGTCTGTTCGTGACTACTCCCAGTTTTCGTTCATTAGGCTATGTTAGAGGTAATTTATTTAATTGATAGACGTTTTGCAAAGATGTAGGATAGATCGATGATTGACATTTGTATTTCATTTTATTTAAAAAAAAATACCAGCCCTAGTTTCTTGCCGATTCTTCTCGGCTGATGTAATACCGAATCGGTGGTAGATTCAGTGACGTTCATAAGTGCCTCATTGGATAAATAATTTTTGAATTTTGAATTTGAATTTTAAATAGAATATTCACATTTTTTTATTGTAATAAGTTGTAAAGGTGTTAAAAAAATTATAGAGTAAGGGTGACCTTTAAAAGCGCTTGGCGTGATGATATCGTCAGCTTCGACAGCAGTTAGTGGGAGGCTGCAAAGGATAGGGAAATAATATAATGTAATTTCTTTTTTGTATCATGGTGTATAAATAAATAGTTTAAATGTTTGGGAGACCTTTGCCCAGTAGTGGGATGATATATGTAGGTTGACAAAAAGATTTACCTATAGTTTTTAAATATATTATTATATATTAGTTTAATCTGTACTAAAACTAAATGCTTTATTTTACGTACATTAAAAACTATCAGGTTTAGACAGTAAAATTTAAATGTGAAATACATTTGGAACTAGGTCCAAAGCTGGAGTTTTAAGCTTAATCTAGGTTTGATATTAGTGCTAAACTTTAGTATTTATGTGCTGTGCTTCGGAGTTAACGTTTCAAGGATGGACGGTAAGTACTTTTTGTGTATATACTAGTTTTATTCTGCGGCTTTTCGTATGTGTATGTATGTTTTTCTTAGGATAAAGTTAGTCTACGTAATTTTTCGTTTTTCCTTCTAAGATAGTTACGAAATACTTTATAGAATACCAGAATGCCTTATAAATAAAAATGTATGGATACATGTTTATAATTATTGAGGTATACAAAAGGCGGTCTTATTGCTTAGAGAAATCTCTTCCAGACAACCTTTGGATGGACAATTTTCTTTCTAATGACGTATTGAGTTGTCCCTAAGAAGATTAATAAAAAACAAGACATTTACTGTCTAATTGCAATAAGGTCTACAAAACATCTATTGAATAGGATAAGTTACGTTAATGGTCATTTAATTTAAGCGTATTATTAGTTTATGGTCAAAATGACTTCCTAAACTCTTCCAAGGTCAAGTGGTAACAGGCGTTTGGTTTCAACATGATATGGGTAAGTTTAGTTTTTATAGTTATGACGGTTATTGACAATAAAATCACAGTTTACTGGATATTTAACGTATGTAGGTATTATTTATTTCGGGTTTTCCGAAATTCTATATATTTCCTATCCCGTGATTAAAGTGCTGGTAAGCGTCGATATATAAAAAAAGAAAAGAATAAAAACGTGTGGCACTCGGGGACTGCCGCGGTAAAGCTATTGCATAGCAATTTTATCAACTACTTAATTGTTTTTTTTATTTTTGTATTGCAATCCTAACCTTAGAAATTTTGATGTCGTACTTGGGACTTCATACAATAAAAACTTTGTCTACATTTTACTATAAAACTTTTTGGAAAATTTACAAAAAAAAAGTTTTCGATAAAAAAATAATAAAAACGTGAGGTTTTTTTTTGTTACGGAATTTCTGGATTCGGTCCCCGCGCTCAAGGCCCTCGATAGAAGCTAAGCAATAGCTTAAAAATCGAGCTTTAGACATTTTCGGAGTGCCTATTAATATGTGTTTATTCTTCATTATAATCATGTTTTAAAGGGTGTGTGCAACAACTAGCTAGAGATCGTTTACCCGTTTTATGTAAAACAAGAACAAATTACTTAGCAATGTACACATATAAATTGATATATCGTAACATAACGCCACTTACCAGAACATACATTGTATTATCGCGGTATTTACGTTTGTACAGGCGTTAAATTAACGCTAATTTACATATTTGGTAATTATAACTTGTAGTAGTTATTGTTATGTTTAATCTGTAAGATGATTGGTATAAATATATCCTGTCAGTTTATAGTTAAAACTGCGTCTTACTTCGTTCTTTGATTTACGTGAGTTATATTGTATGTGTTTCAAATTTTTTTTAAACATTTTGATATCGCGGTTTAAGTTTATGTTCTACATTTCTTGTTTTACGATTCATTATGAATGATGTAGTTTTTAATCTTACTATAGTTACCTAATAAAATCTCGAATCTTCAATAAAAACATTTTTTTATAAATCAGTTTAATCAGAATTTAATCAGTTTACTTTCGGTTCCTATTTAATACGAAATACAACGACGATACGATAGTTTATTCGGTATTTGAAAAAATCATTCAAAATTTTCGCCTCAGCCAGGACTTGAACCCGGAACCATGCTGAACCATAGCACCGCGCGCTCTTCCAATTGAGCTACCGAGGCGTCAAGTCTACTGGTCGAAAAAAGTTTATTCGGTTGTACTAGACCTAAAATACCTATGTATTTACAGGTTTACGATTCGTAGTATAGGTCAACATACTGTACGTACAATCAGCTTCAGTTAAAACCTCTCTTGCTTGGCATACCAAAGTGAGCATCATAGAGTCACCAAGTTTTATGTGCCGGCAGCCAAAATTGGAAGCAACTATTGTCATTTTGATTCTAATGTCATTTGGATACATTTTCAATAAACTGACAACCAAAAGATGCGATTACAGCGACGCTGTCACCGGCATAGAAAAGATGGTGACTCTATACCAAGAGGTACCTTTTATCTGACTCTGACTGTACCTGTACTTCTTCTCTGCGTGTCGACTCATATTTTTGAGGACCAGAACCGATATGGCACTATCAGTGGCCTTGTAAAGGTCCTCGCGTGTGCAGGTGTAGGGACACGCACGGCAAGTTATTTGCCGTTGAGTCGTGGTGGAAGGATCGGCTAGTGTGTGTTACGGACTTGCCGTCCGCAGACCATTGCCCAGGGCGCATGCCATACCTGTACTTATGTGAGTCTATAAAGAGTTTGACTTGGAAAAGTTTCACTTCAATTGTTTTCTTGAATTGGAAAACGGATTGCCTTTTATATCACCTATGTATGTAGTTAGAATACTTTACGATCAAGTTTCATAGTTTAGTACGGCGACAACTGTTCGTACAAGTGATTTTTATTAATGTTCAACGTCACAAGAATAACTTTTATTCTGTACTTTTATTCATTGATGACGTCATATCGACGTTTGCTACGTCATAAATTTTAGTGAGGTTTGATTTATGACGAGCTGTGTCCCGCAGATGTGTTTGCGTATTTTCTGTAAACTTTCTAAAAAACCTAAGTCATAATAACTATCGCTTGCTAAACAGCGCAATACGTTCAGTAGTGTGTTGATCAGTCAGTCAGTATCAGTCCCTTTTATTTATACAGAAGGTTTAGTTTCATAAATAAGTATATTGTATGTATGTAGAACATACGTCTTAAAACATATCAAAGATTCTAAGTGTGTGAAACGTTTAAAATAAAATCGTAATTACATTCATATTATGTCTAGTTCTTCACAAAATAACAAATACTAAGTACAGTAAGATTATTAAAATATGTGTGTGAATGAGTGTGTGCGTGGTTTCTGATACCCTAGATACAAGTTTCGAACTCAGTTAGGGGTCAGTTACTATAATGAGATGATATGGTGAATATAGTTTTTATGGTTATCATGGTTATTAGTGAATGCTTATATATTTCAAGTTAAAGTATCTAACGTCCTCTTTAAAACTAATAAACCGAGTAATCAAAACGCCAACACTAAATTGATCACATAACTAAGTGAAGTTGTTCGCAAAATTTATTAAGTGCGAAATATCGATAAAGACATGAGGTACCCAAGTGTTGTCAAATACTTGTTTGAAAAATATTGAGGTATTAACTTAATGTGTTATTAAATTGAATGACCAGACACTATTTTGTATTACAGAATTACTTTTGATGAATTCTCTCAATATTTTGTTGGTGAAAAGAAGTGGTTATAATTGTCAAAGGTTTATAAATACTAGTAGCGCTCCGCGGTTTCACCCGCGTAGTTCCCGTTCCCGTGGGATTACGGGGATAAAATATAGCCTATGGCACGCACTGATAAATTAGCTTCCATTAGTGAAAAATTTTTGAAATCGGACCATTAGTTTCGTAGTCTATTCGTTACAAAGAAACATACAAACAAACAATCAAATTTTTCCTCTTTATAATATTAGTATAGAAAAAAATATTTTCAGATTTTTTGTCCCTGTTTTTTTTACTCTATCGGTTCTCCACGGTTATACTTGTGTTAGCTCGGCTCGGATGTAGCGTGATGTTATACAGCCTTATAGCCTTCCAAGATGCTGAATGAATGCGAACCAGTATTTCATGTGATTTCCGCGTTCAACGAAACAAACTCTTCAGCTTTATAATATTTTTAAAATTTCTGACGTCAAAGTAGTTTTATTTCAAAGTGTTTGACGCAAATCAAATAAATGTTATAGTTTATTTTACCTTTGCATAAAATCAGGTATAAACAAACATATGAATAAAGTTTCACGTTAAACAAACAATTTAGAAGTTTCAGGTAACATTCTAAATTCAAATTTGTAATACAAACGCGGGGAGTTTGCCAAAATTGTGCGCAGTCAATCGCAAACTCATAGGGCGCTAATCAAGCGAATCAAGCGTGTTACAAACAAGCTGATTTGCTTGTTTCAAACAGGCTGATTGTTTCAAGCAATCTCTCTCGTTACGTTGGTCATTTCCCTTTACCTTTTCATAGGACAAGGTTGTTCAACTGTCTACGGAGTTTTGTTCGAAAAAATATATAAAAATAATTGATTGGTTTCCAGTTTGATTGGTTTTTGGTATTGTTGTACGACACGTGCCGATTTACTTTAATTGACTGACAACACTTTATTAATTGTTTTTAACAATGAATGGTTTTTTATTGTTACTACCTATTTGTTTAATATATTTTATGAACAAAGTTGACGTTTTAACGAACCAAACATTTTCTAAATTTTTATTTAAACGTTTCCGTACTTCAGAAGTGTATTTGAGTCACCATTTCGGTTTTTGCACTAACAATATCGACAGTCGTTGCAGGTAGTGTCGCAGCAATCTTAAAATTTTGACATTTGGTGTGATAGAACCCACATTAGACAAGTCAAAACTGTCCACTTCAAATATAATACAATATTCCACTTCCTACTAATGTTAAAAACTTTATCTACTTACTAATCACGGATAACATTTCATCACATACAGTTATTGATCGCTTGACATACGAGTATTACATAATTTGGAACTAACTAGTTAGGTCAGATACAAGTTTCAGGTAATTAGTTAGTACATAGTTGTTAAAGGACTCGATGAAAGTCCGAAGGTTTGTCTCTCAGGCTAAGGCGAACTTTACTTAAGTTATATTATGTAATTAAGGAATACCTGTTCATGAACTAAGTTGTTATAGTTTTGGCAAAGTGGTGTAGTTAGTAGTGACTCAGAGGTGCGAAAGTTACGGGTTCGATGTACATGAACTAAACATGTTTGACTTGGTCTGTGTTTTATGTATATTTTAAATAGCTATACATAGAAATAAAAAAACAAAAATATGTATGTTTATCCGTTGTATAGTATCCATAGCTTAAGCTTTACTTTTAAATAAATGGCGATATATATCATTATAAAAAATATAAACCTATATTTTTAAATCTCTAATTCGACTATCAATGACATTTATCACCTGTAGAACACCAAAAAATAATAATAAACGCAATTCGAATTCAATAAAAGTATCATATAAATTCACAAATTCAAATAAAGTTTAGGTGTCTAAATTCATGAGTAATTTCGAGAACAGTTTGATTAAAATTTGATCACAAACTTATGCTTCAGGTGTAGGGTGATAAATCTAGTAATGAGATGAAGATTCTCCCTTCTCAATACATATTCTACGTATGTTTCACGAGGTACCTTTCTCCTCTCAATATGCGGAGTTGCATTTTCACTTGGAAAAATGCGTTTTTTGGCTTATCCAAGTGAACGTAGGGTTTGATGTACTTAAAGAATTTGATCGAAAGTTCATTGATATCTGCTCAAAGTGTTTTGAAGTTTTAGTTTCAATTAACAATCTTTATCTGAAATCAATTTTGAATAATTTAACGTTTTGATACTAGATCAAATTGGAATTGGAAATAAATTTTCAAGTTAAGTGAAATTATTTACTACTTTTTTATTTTTATTTTATAAGTAAAAATTAAATCAATGTGTAAGTAAAAATCAAAATATTCTTATTAAAGTAAGAATCGACTTCAAGACAAAGGCCTCTTTCTCACTGATGACATTAGTACAATGAGGAGGAATGAAAAATATGCATAATCACCACGCTTGCCTAACATGTAAACTCAAACCCCGAAACGTGTTTCAAAAATAGGAAACATTGTATCACACGAACCAGAAATTAAACCCGGGCCCTCCGCCTCGTCAGACATAGCATAGTAATATTAAATCAGTATAACCTACTAACTGCAAGTAAATAAAAATATAACTCTCAAACTTTACCTAACAAACAATATGTAAAAGGTTTATATACCTAAGTTTGCTACTAAAGTATCTCATCAATATGTTATATGTACTACGTTTAAGGTTAACCAAACAGTAACACATTACATAAGATATCCACCCACGCTGTTACCGAGTAACTTAATATTATGAGCAATTGAAGCACATAATTGCGAATAATATTATAAGTGTTTTAGGGTTCTGTACCTAAAGGGTAAAAACACACTTCACACTAACTAGTACTCATTATTATACTTTGCTAAGGTAGTGCTCCCACCGTGGGCGAGTGAGCGATGAACTATCGGCGAGTTTCTCGCCCAAGAAAAAGACAGTGAATGTACTTTCCTTTTTAATGAAAGAGATGCATATATTAATAGTTGCTCGCTGGTGTGAACAGACGAGTAACTATAAATAATATGTGCATCTCTTTCGTTTACACGGAATGCATGTTCACTGTCCCTTTCTTGGGCGAGAAACTCGCCGATAGTTCATCGCTCACTCGCCCGCAGTGGGACCATTGCCTAAGACTCCACTATTCGTCTATCTTTTTCAAGAGATACTGATACTGTAATAGTGAGGCAGTTGAAAATTTCACAGGTACTAATGTATTTTTCTGTTGTCGTTAAAACAATAAATAGGTACTAAAAACAGAATAATAATTTAAGTGACTCTCCCATAAAAATCGTGATAAGTTTAGTCGTATATTCTAAGCTGTATAAATAATGGTACGGGACATTTTGTATGTAAGTCCGATTCGTACTTGGCCGTTTTTTTCTTAATTAACTTTGGGCGTTAGTTGAGAGGTCAGAGGTAAATATTAATACCAAGATCTGATCGCGGTATTTCCCGCGTGGGTTTCGTAATAATATATAAATATCGCGGTCTCTAAGGAATTCTTTATATTTCGGAATTATAGGAAGAATAAAATACGGCTTACTTGTGAATGAGATAAAATGGTATAATTAAAAATAAGAGATTTTTTAAATGTTTTTTTTTTAGTGTTTCATACAGGGACAACATTCGTTCCAAATTTTATTTAAATCAAGTTTTACCAAAAAAGAGTAACAGACATCCCACCAAAACATTTTCATGTAAAATGTTCGAGACGAGACACTCCACATGCAATTGTGCAAAAAGTGAATGGTAATTTCACATATTTCAAACTAAGGTGTAAAGTTTGCGAAGTCAAAGCGTGTACAGTTGGCGCGTGTTGAGTTAGAAGCGTGACTCTACATGAGAAATTAACATTTACAATTATGTAACTTATTAAAGTTAGTTAGTTTATTGCCTTGTTAGTGAGCCATTCAAAACTTGAGGCACAAATGTTGATAGAAACTCACATCTTCAAAGTCTTTGTTCCATGTCAAAGGTCAGTTTAGACCAGAAATTTGTGCCACAATTGGAGGAACCTCACAAATAAACTAATAATTATTACCCACATACATTTTCAAAGGTTTGTTAGACGGTTTCCGCGCAATCGTTTTCCCGTGCATTAACTTTCAGCATTCGCGTTTTTTTTCGCGTACTTCAGATATAGTATTTGTCGTGGGGGACACCCAATTACAAAGTTGGTCTGGGTGTTTTCTGTGTATTCTACCATAGTACAAGCCTTGCTTAGTCTAGGACTAGATGGCGATGTGTGCCCAGATATTCTATTATTTGACTTCGCCGATATTATTTGACTTGGGGTAATACTCAATTACTTACAATACCCCAAAGTGACTGTCAGCGTGCTAAAACGGGGTGAGGTGTTCCAATTGCCGATATAACCTTAATTTACCGTGATGAGAATTGAACATGTGTCCCTAATACTCAGAGAGATGGGAATGGGACTCTCACTGACATACTAACAAGTCGAGTTAGATGTCAATAATACGATTAAGGAATTGATTTTGGTTGACATGCTATTTGATTATTGTATTAAGTAAATGACCTTTTTTTATTAGGAGTGATTACTTCTATTTTTTTCTAGTGGTTAATAAACACAAGATTTATTAAATTTTGATCGCCTTTGAGGTCCTTTTCGTAATAGGTATAAATTCTGTAATATTTAATTTCAGTTAATATTCACTACGTGTAAACAATTAATGTTCGTTTTATGTACTTCTGAAACTGAAAAATACTTTAATTGTATCTTTCAGTACTTCTTTTTTATATTAACCCTTTACCAGGCTATGGATTGACCTTCTCCCACATAGATTTTTGGCGGTTTTTACCAGGTTTTGGTGAAGAATCTCCCACAAACTGTCAAAAACGTCATAATAGAAATATTGAAAAAAAAAACCTGCAACGAAACGTCAATGTTACTTTATTGACCATTTTTTCTTTGATCGTTCGTTTAGCAGTAGTTTTTTTGAAAAGTGCACCGTTTTTTGTTCGTAATGGCGAATCGGAGAGAGGTAAGTCGTACAATTTTTTGATATGTTATAGAATTTGAGTTTTTCTAGCGATATGTGCATAAATCGTACGTAAATACTTGAAAAATATCACGATATAACGAAATAAAACATGTGGGGAACCATATGAACTTAGCCTGTGAAGACCTAAATTATTGTGGGAGTCATATGCCCATTACCCGGTGAATCGAAATCTTAAATTTTTAACTAGCTTTTCGCCGCGGGTTTCATTTTTAGTTTTGCTCACGGTCATTTTACATTACACATAAAATGTATCTTATAAATTATTAATTTATAAGATACATTTTATGCATTTTAGGCGATGTAGGTATGGCAAACATGTTGTTTGATTTTTATATATATAGATATACAAGTCAACGTCTAGACAGGCAATGGGATTATGTTTTCCCACATGGTTTTTTAAGGTTTTTGGCTAATTTTCTAAATATAATTCATAATTTCTCAAAGTAAACGTTATTACTCATATACATCTATACAAAAATTACTATTACTATAAAATTTATCCGAGGCCTGGTAAAGGGTTAAAGTATATGCTTTAGTTTATAACGTTCATGTATGGACAGGAACCAGGAACGCTAGCTATATTAAAAAAATGGGATAATCATAAAATATATCTATTCTAATAGCTCACGTTAAGTATATCCATCCTCTTTTGATCCCTATTAGTTATGACAGTGATTCGACACATAATTTCAATCCACATATTATAATAGTTTTATTATAAACTAGCGGCGCTCCGTGGTTTCACCCGCGTAATTCCCGTTCCCGTAGGAATAAGGGGATAAAATTAAAGTGCCAAAAACCTTCTCACTGAATAACTCTATCTATGAAAACAAACCGCATCAAAATCCATTGCGTAGTTTTAAAGATCTAAGCAGGGACACAGAAAGCGACTTTGGTTTATACTATGTAGTGATGACTTAGAATTTATAATATATCGTAAATTATTCAAATTATTAATTGCTAAAACTGTTAAGTCGTCCTGTAATTAACAGTTAATATAATCGGATAATAAATTAATTATCTTGCGGCAGTTTTATTGGCATTTAATTGGGTAATTCTGAAAGTTATTACCTAAACCAATTATGTGTATCGTAAACTAATTCTGGACGACCATTTCTTGTAAAGCCGCGTGTCTACGATAGGAAATATGTCTTGTCGGATACAGATAAGATAAGAATATTGATGTAAATGAGAAGAATTTTCTCGAGTATATATACGACAAATTTCTTGTCTGTTTCAGACAAGACAAAATCTAGTAGGTAGGTGAATATTTTTATTTTAATATTAATAGTATATATATTTTTTATATTAATAATTAATATTTTTATCTTGGCTGAATCGGACAAGAAAAAATTCTTACGGTTTACACGCGTCCTTATTATCCACCATAAAAATAGATAGATATAGATATAAAATATTCGATGTTGCCCTCATTTCCTGTTAGCTCGATGAGCCAGTGTTGCCAGTTTAATAACAAAATTAAACAGCCACATCCGGTGTAAATAACTTCGGACGAAAATTGTAATTTTCACTCTGAGTGGTTTTAAACTGAGAGGCGGAGACTAATTTTTAGTGAATGAAGTTAACTATTTTAATTGTAGTTATTTTAAGGTGTTTTTGTTTATATTGCCTGTAATAGTACAAATATGCACATCTATAATTTTTAATTTATGCTAGTATAAAATTAGAGAAAAATAGATACATGTTTCGTGCTGTTTTTAAATTTAAATAAAGCTAAGCTCACGTGGAAGGAGCATGAAATTGAACTTATTCTACGTATTAAAAATAAACATAAGCAAAATTAATACGATTTAACATATTCATAGATTACCAAAACACATAAGTTGACCTTTTCCCGGTTAAGTATAAATATTTTCAAAATATTGTTTTTAAAATATATTCAACTGGTCGTTTTCCTTTGTACTTTCCACGTTCTACGGATTACATAATCTGATAACAAAAACCAACATCTAATAAACATTAAACTCAATTATAGA
Organism: Timandra comae; assembly: GCA_958496195.1. Classification (NCBI taxonomy): domain Eukaryota; kingdom Metazoa; phylum Arthropoda; class Insecta; order Lepidoptera; family Geometridae; genus Timandra; species Timandra comae. Next base: position 621,150 of record OY292361.1, on the reverse strand, counting down.
ATGAGTATTACAACTTGTATCTAAACATTGTTAGCCTTTTATAATAATTTCAAGCAAATAAGTACATATTTTACCTGGGCTACCTTGTTTCCCTTAATTTTTAAAAAGATGATCTTATCGGACCAGCTATATTTCCGAGGTTTTTTCGGAACTAATGCACGAAATTTGATTTTAATAATATATCTATAAGCAAATATCTAATGAGAGTTATACATTGTTAAAATAAATAAATCGAATTAAAAATTTTATACACATTAATCAAAATTTGTTTAAAGTAAATAAATTACGTAGTTCATCCTCAACATATTGCGTTTCAAATCGCAAAACAATAAATATTATAGTATCAACATTTTAACACAAAACTTTAAGAAACAATCACATGTTAATTATATGCGAATCAAACTTCTGAACAATCGTAACATCATTTGGAACAAACTTCAAAGTAAACTCGCTTGCAACTGTCAATTGTTTTGTTTGTTTGTTTGTTATGTTAGACAAACTGGTGTTCCATGTTTGTTTTATCTGTTTCAGTTTTGTATTGTTTCATTTAATAATAGATATAGCATATAACTGATTTGACATATTGAAATATAACAATCCAAAGTCTGTTTTTGTTTCATCTCAATAATATTAGGTAACATTTATTCATAACTAGCTGTGCCCCGCGGTTTTACCCGCGTGGGACCTTATCCCATGGGAATTTTGGGATAAAGTCCTATGTGTTATTCCTAGGTATGAGGAACATCTGTACCAAATTTCATTAAAATCCATTCTGTAGTTTTTGCGTGAAAGAGGAACAAACATCCACACTAACAAACATTCGCCTTTATAATATTAGTAGGATCCGTGATATATTCCGCGTTTTTTTTCCTTTCCTAAAGGTAGTATTGTGATGTTATTATAGTCTATAGCTTTCCTTTACTTGCAATTCTAACACAGTAGTTCCTAAAATATAGCGCATTCAATTAAACAAACAATCTCTTAAGCTTTATAAGTACATACAAGTTGGTAAGTATAAAATTATTACAAAAACCTAACGAGAGAAAAGACAAACTTGTTACTTAAGATAATATGAAATGTAAGATATGGTTATCGAGATAATCGCGATCTCAAAGAGATAAGACCTCTCCCGGGACATTCTATTAAACAATTTATAAGTTCCATTTATAAGTAATATTTTTCAAGTTCACCGCAAAAAACCAAAGATGTTTTGTATTTCACAATTTATCGTTAATAAAGTGCCTCAAATAACTTGAGAGACCAATTTATTATTTCTAAATTTATAGCCATTAGTCATAAAAATATTTCAGTACATTAAATTTATTACTTCAAAAACTTTAGACATACCTATTATTTAACCGATTTCAATTTAAATCCGTTCGTATTATTAATAAAAAGTGATTCAAAGATTTTTTACTTAGACTTACTAAAAGTTAAAGAATAAAAGTTGCAGATTTACGTGACTTTTAGTTAGGATAAAAGGGTGTTAATACCCTTATTTAATTTTAAACTTACAGAATAACTAACAGCCAAGATAATAGTTATTTATGGTACAAGCGAGGTAAGTTGGTGATTACTTCCGAGGCGCTATTGAGGCCCGAGCCGTTAGGCGAGGGTCTGAAGATAGCCGAGGATAGTAATCATCAATACTCGCGTGTACCATACAACGTTTTTCAACACATTTGCGAAGAAATTATCATTTTTCGCTAACAAATAAACAGTTTTTCTATTCGCGCGCATCCAACACAACAATGGTGATCGCCAAAGACTAAAAGAATATACTTATTAAAAAAAAATTCTAATGAATGAATGAATGGAATCGACCATAGACCTACCAACAAGTAAGGCAACATAGTTGAAGTTTGTTTTTAAAATGTATGGACACCATTTTTTTGGTGTCGAAACTTTTTTAAAAACAAAGCAATTTAAAAAAACAATCTATAACTCACTAGTGAATAAAACGTGTCATTATTCAACTGTTTTTGCACAAATAAGAGCCCCTTTATGAGCGAGTGTGTTGAAAAAAATAATTTAAGTAAATATGCTACTGAGGGTTTATTAATTAAAAGGTTTCACAAACATAAAAAATAAATGTGTGTCATAAAAGAATTACATAATTAAGTGTTATGAAAGTTAGCTCAAAATATTTTTCTGAAACTGTTTTCTTAACAATTCTATAATTTAGTGTCAGATAGCCCATTTACCATGTAAGGTTATAGGCTATATAAAACTCTTCCGTTACTGGGCGATGTACTGACTGACTGACTGACTGACTGACAGACAACGCACAGCCGAAACTACTGGTCGTAGAGAGCTGAAAATTGGCACATGTGTTTGTTGGGGTGAGTAGGCTACCACTAAGAGAGATTTTTTGCAAATTCCCCCCCCCTAGGCGGAGAAAAGGGAGGAAAACCTAACTCTGCCGGAAGTCATTATTCCACGCGGACGATGTCCCGGGCAAAAGCTAGTCATTCATAAGATCATTAGAAACGAAGCCAACACAAGTTAAACCTTCACCAGCTTGTTAATAAGTTTGTAAACAAAAAGCTTGTCAACAAAATATTCTCAAAATAAAACCAATTATCTAAAACCTATCAAAGTTTGAATATTACTCTAATGCTTTGGTTCTAGAATATTAATGTTCTCTTTGCATTACTAGAATCTGAAGTTCTCCCAATAATTAGGGCAATGTGATATTCGGCCGTTGAACTGGCAACATATTTGATCATGTTTGTATAGTTTTGTTAATTTTATACCGCAGTTTTACCGGCTTAGTTCCCAATCCCGTGGGAATTTCGGGATAAAACATAGCCTATGACCATAAGCTACTCCTGTACCAAATTTCAAGTCAATCGTTTGAGTAGTTTAGCCATGAAAAGGTAACAGACAGACAGTGAGGAATATTAGTAAGGATGAGTACTAACTCTATAGTATTAATTCTAATGGGACGAACATGTGGTGTAGTTGGTAGTGATCCTGCCTGCTATGACAAAAGTTACGAGTTCGATTCTCGCTCGAGACAAACATTTGTGTGTCACACTGTTTGTCTTGGTCTGAGTTTTTTATCTATTCTAAGTACGTATTTACAGAAAACCGTATTGCATTATCTCTATTCATACACATACCTAGATATAGGTTCACACAAATATTTACCACGCACGGGAATCGAACCCGCATCCCTTTCCTCATAAATAGATGTTCGAAAAGTGATCAAATTGTTATCAAAGTGTATAAACATCGTTCGGATGTTGTGCTCCTAATCCGTACATAATTGGTTTATTGGGTTCACTTATATACCTACTCTATAAACTTGAATATGATTGTCCTATCTACACTGAGTAATAATATTATAAGGAGGAAAGATTTGTTTGTTTGTTTGTAACGAATAGGCTCCAAACAACTAAACCGATGTCAAAAATTCTTTCACCATTAGAAAGCTACATTCAGCCTGAGTAACATAGACTATATTTTATTCCCGTATTCCCACGGGAACTGGAACTATGTGGGTGCGCGGGGCGCGGTTAGTCTTATAGATACAATTGATTGCTTGATGTTTTGTTCAGTTTATTATCTACTCGTATCACACTGTTAGTAATTTTATAGGTGTGTTTGTTTGTATCTCAAGGTTAGTCTAGATTATGGTATACGATGTTATGGTATGTTATTAAAAATTTTGTTACATAACACGTCTACATATTATTATGTACATAATATAAACGTACCATAATGCGATAATTACTGGAAATCTACTTTTTAAACCCCCGACGCAAAAAGAGGGGTGTTATAAGTTTGACGTGTCTGTGTGTGTGTGTATCTGGTCTGTCTGTGGCATCATAGCTCCCGAACGGATGAACCGATTTTAATTTAGTTTTTTTTTTGTATTAAAGGGGACTTACGTGCGAGTGTTCTTAGATATGTTTGATGAAAATCGGTTGACCCGTTTAAAAGTTATGGGGGTTTGAAAGTAATTGTGTTGGGGGTTTTTAAATTTTTAATTTATGATATTTATTAATAGTATGACAATATTAAATAAAAAAGAAGAATATTAGTAGCAGTTTTGGCTAAGTTTGTATGTTTGTGTGTTTAGGAGTTCACGTCAACAGTATAATAATGAGTATACTAGCTGCGCCCTGCGCTTTCACCCATGTGAATCCCAATCCCATGCGAATTTTGGGATCAAAAGTATCCTATATTATTATTCCTAGTTATAAGAAACATCTGTACCAGATTTAATCTAAATCGTAGTAGTTTTTGCGTGAAAGAGTAATAAACATCCAAACTCGCAAACATACAAAAAAACTTTCGCATTTATAATATTAGTAGGAACAGGGCTAAACCGCGGGGCACAGCTAGTTAAACTATAATTTAAACTTTATTCATGCAAATGTTTCTGTTATATAATAAACGTAATAATTTCAGTTAAATAACAATAATTAATATTAAGTTAGTAAATTGTTGTGAACTCAGTTTATCAGGAAGCAACGTTCACAGAATTTTAATGACAAACTTGAACCGTTTGTGCGATTACAGTGATGGAATAATGTTACAGTGAATACAAAACAATTGTGAGTTCCCCCGCGGATAGAAGTTTTGGAAGGAAATTGTTTTAATGCACGTTAAATGATTGAAGTGTACCTTTGGTAAAACGAAATGTTTGCAATAAATGTCATTTAATTTTTAACACAAATTAAGTAACTACTTATTGCATTTGTGTGTGAATGAGTGTGGCCGTAGTTTCTGATACCTCAGATACAAGTTACGAACTTAGTTAAGGTCAGTTTCTGTAATGAGATGATGTAGTGAATGATTATGTTATGTTATGTTATTTACATCATGTAATAATCAGAAACAACTCACGCCCAGACCATGATAAACACCCAAATATGTTATTACACACTTGGAAACCATTTTTTTGGCAGTCAAAAATATTATATTTAAGCCATTATGAGTTAGTGTATAATATTGACATCTTTGATTTACACGATACAACATATTTACAAAATACAGCCGCGACAAAAATCCGTTTAAGTGTTTTATTTCAATAGTGTATAATAATTTAAAAACCTAATTATTTGCATACTTAAACGTGTAATGGGCAGAAAATAATCATAAAAATCTTCACCAAAACTGAAATAAATTCTTGATTTCGCGCCCGATTTCCCGGTAATCCTGCGGGAATGTGAAAAATGCGTTTGGTACGTGAAGTCGGGTTACATTACATAATATCGTTAAGTCTCGTTAGGATACCGACAGGCGAGGTTTGGGAACTAATCGAGGGGAAATTGGAAAAATACGGAGCTTATTATAATAGTTTACGAAGCAAATTAAGTAAGTAAATTGAAGGAGTTAATGTCAAATATGTTGGTTTGATGAATCTGTTAAATGTTCCTGAAATAATTTTATTTGGAAAATATTTTCTTACAAGTTTATAATCAAAAAGTGGGCCACCTTGGTGGGGTAAGTAGAATAATTCAAAATTACAACTTGCAGATCACTACATAGTAAACACAAAGTCGCTTTCTCTGTCCCTATGTATGCTTAGATCTTTAAAACTACGCAACGGATTTTGATGCGGTTTGTTTTAATAGATAAAGTGATTCCGTGGAAAGGTTTTTAGCATAATTTATCCCCATATTCCTACGGGAACTGGAACTACGCGGGTGAAACCGTGGGGCGCCGCTAGTATATCATAAGACATTCCTACCCTTGTTTTATACTGAGTAGCAACAATAAATGTAACCGCTGGAAGTCCTATATTTATAGGAGTTATTCAAGATGTCACAAAAACATATACACCGAATAGAACTTAAGCCATATCTCTAACACTTTTGGCACTTGTATTTATTGTCATCACCTTTATTTATTGACGTAGTACTACCACTCTCTCTCTGAAAGTCATCGCTGTGCGCTCGTCGCTAAAACTCGAAAGCTTGATTTTTGAATAACTTATTTGCTTTTTAACTCCGATTCACAGGTAATTTAAAAGCCTAAAAGGATAGGAATTGTGTAAATTTATATAATTTTGTGCCTTAGGCAAAACTACGGCGCAACATCTATACTAATATATAAAGCTGAAGAGTTTGTTTGTTTGGTTGAACGCACTAATCTCAGGATCTACTGGTCCGATTTAAAAAAATATTTCGGTGTTAGATAGCCTATTTATCGGGGAAGGCTATATCTTATCTCTGTATTCCCACGGGAACGGGAACTACGGGGGTAAAACCACAAGGCGCTGATAGTTTTTGAATAAAATACCAAAATCTTTGAAATTTCATCCCTAACAGACAGACTAAACTAATTTATGTCAAGACACGACCACTCCAGACTCAATTGACATTATGCATTGACATGAAATGCATTTTGGAAATAAAAAAGAAGAGAAATCCTTGTGTCTGTATTTTTGAAAGTACCTTAATAATTAAACAGATTTAAGAGCTATTAGAGTAGTTTCTATAAAATCCTGAGGTTAATGACTGCTCAAATGTTATCATAGCTAAAAAAATCGAGTTGTTTTTAGCGCGAGGTAAATATTTGTATGATCAACACAATGTTTTTCTCGGGTTGGGTATACGCGTGGCTGATAATGGCAATAATAAAAATTTAGAGCGTGTACTGTGTAGATACTGATCGAAAATTACACACACTAAACGTTTATAGGGATCTGTATATAAAAAAATTAGGTAGTAATCGGTTAGTTGGTATAAGAATAAGTTGATAGATCAATTGATTTTATGCATATTCAATCACTAGCGGTATCGATGAGTTTTGTGACTGATGTATTTGTATTCACATTTTAATCCACCTATTTTCAAATTAAGAACCACATTATTGTGACCAAGACCACTTGATTAAACATACACAATGTTTTTATACGGTGAAAAAATAATTTACAAAGGATTCCACACATATTTTAAGTAAAAGTGCCTTTTTGTATTTTGTCCCTAAATAAATAAAAGGTTTTCACTTAAAACTCAGGGTCCAGACCAATCTGGTGACACGTGGACCAAAACAAAGGCTCGTTTTATACTTTAACAAAGAAATCTTTATCACTCACTCAAAATAGAACACAATTGAATTTACCGAATTCTTTTTATGAAAAAATGTGTAAAAATAAATCTCAGTTTCAAAGTCCACGGATAATCTCACTTTGAATATATTGCGGGTGGTAAAATACTACATTTGCATACATTATAATGCATTTTCGTTGAAGCTCCGTCGCCAAGATTGACGTATTTTACATGATTGCATTCGAGGAACATAGTACCTTTCTTAAATACGTACTAGAGACTCCAGAATGGATGATTTATATTTAAAAAAAAAAGTTATAAAAAATACGCAAAAAGAAAGAGTTTTTAAACAAAATTGTATTGTACAGGAACTCCATAAAGTTTTATTGAATGATCAAACTGTTTTAAACATTACCTCAAGTTAATTTTATAACTAAATAAAAAGTTATTATAAAAGAGTTTTGTTCCGTGAAATTGGTATACATTATAAGTTCGGTTTCTCGGATGAGTTAGACAGTATCAGGTGGGGTGAATGACCCCGAGATACGCGATGAATAAGACAATTTTGTTGCGTAAATAATCAAAAGGTTATAATTTTGAATGTATTTACTTTTGATTTATTTTTACTTTATTTCTTGCTGAGTTATTTTGAGTAAACAGAGGGGGATGTTTCGTTGAACGAAAATCACGTTTTCGTAAGTAATTCGTGACTTTATTTTCAGCTTTGTGCCGATTCATAGATTTGTGTTCTTGACCATTTAATCTCAACTCCAAACAACACTTAAGAACACGTATTTCTTATAAAAACTATAAAAAACGTTACTTCAACTTTACAGTTTAAATTTAGAAGAAAAAACAACATTTTCCTTTACAAGTATACGTTCAAAATAACGTTCTTTAAAATGAACCTCATGTTTCAAAAGTCATGTCATGTCATGTTTTACAACCAGAAAATGTGTTAACATTTCAAAGTCCATTCACCCTTGGTACTACGAGTAAGGGTAGCCATCTGTACCAAATGCGGTAATAAGTAAAGCCTACAGATTGTGCCGCAATTACTATAAATATTAAAAATTGTAACGTAACAATCTCACGTTTCCAAAAGCTTTATAAAAGCTTTATAATTTGACTTTAATTATACATGTTTTTAACCCCCGACGTAAAAAGAGGTGTATTATAAGTTTGACGTGTCTGTGTGTGTGTGTATCTGTCTGTCTGTGGCATCATAGCTCCCGAACGGATGAACCGATTTCAAATTATTTTTTTTGTATTAAAGGGGACTTACGTGCGAGTGTTCTTAGATATGTTTGATGAAAATCGGTTGACCCGTTTAAAAGTTATGGGGGTTTGAAAGTAATTGTGTTGGGGGTATTTTAATTTTTAATTTAATGTTTTTTAACTCTAATAATAATTGTACTACGTATTACAAGACTTGTTTTTTTTTTAGAATAAGCCTTGTTGTCTGTGTTATTAGAGCTTAATTATTGTTAAAATGTTTGTTGATGTTTTCTATAAAATGTTCAGTTTAGAATTAAAAATATTTGATAAGGGTATCGACCTTGGTAGCTCAGTTGTTTAGAGTATCGCCAAGTTTCATGCCTTCCTGGGTTCTAATCCAATCTTTGGTGATTTTTAAATATTAAAATAAAATATATTATTTTAAAACCATGGTCAAGAGGCTTAATTAAAACAATGTACTTACATATAAAGAGATTTTCATGACGTTTTCCAGATAAAAAATTTGTTTTTTCGCCACACATAGTCATTAAGATTTTGTTTCTTTTTTTGCCCAATATCACATCTAGGTTACAAAAACTCATTAGTCTCAATTTCAAAATTCTAATAGATGTCGTTGGCCCCATTCCCTATTATTGTTTTCAAGGGCGGGTCCTTTGGACAATAACTGTTAGGGTCTAAGTGTTACTGCTATTTTGACCCTAATCGCTTTCACAATAAGGTTGGGTCAGTTAATTATTAGTTGTCAATGGTTCTTGTACGACATTCGGGATTAAATTGACTATTACAGGATCGGACGAACGATTATCTTAATCGTTGACTCGAGTCGGCTCGATTAAATAAGTTTTAAGAATAACAAGGACGTTTTATTGCCTATTTGTGTAAAGAAATTCTAGAATTTGTTTTGTTAAAATAAATTATGAAGTTCGTCTGCATTTGGTTTTAAAATAACATAACATAACATAACATAATCATTCACTACATCATCTCATTATAGTAACTGACCCCTAACTAAGCTTGGAGCTTGTATCTAGGGTATCAGAAACTACGCACACACTCATTCACGTGTGTGAACACACACACACCCAGACCGAGACAAACATTTGTGGTTCTCACAAATATTCACCCCGCACGGGAATCGAACCCGCAACCTTACGGATGGCAGTCCGGCATGGTGACCACTCTGCCATCGAGGTCGTCAAAATAAGAATTAATTGGGATTTCAAGAGTGCATTTTTTGTAGAGTTAATTTGTTTTTAGCTTTACGATATTTAAAATAAATATTTTTGAGTAAATTTAATTAATACGATAGAAAAAATCTTAATTACTGAAAATTTTCAACATGTCATATTTATTAAATTGAAATTAATATTGTTCTTACGTTATTATTAAATCCCTTGATTTAGAGACACACTGTGTTCGCTCGATGCACTCAGGTTCTCATTAGTTAAACGAAAATATTTTGTTTGCCAAAATAATATGAAACCAATTGTTATTTTTGTATTAAAGACCCTTTTTTAAATTCAAATGTCTCACATGTGCGGTTAAGTCAGGCACCGTCATGACTGTGATGGGTCATTACAAAAAATCACTTTAATTTCATGAGCGTTTCCGTGCGTTTCGGAGGGCACGTAAAGCCGTCGGTCCCGGCTGTCGTACTAACATCATCGATAGTCGTTACGGGTAGTTAAAGCCCTCAAAAGTCTAACATTTGGTTTAACCAAAAAATATCGTATAGCCCTCTGGGTTGTGAAGGTCTGATGGCAGTCGCTTCACGTAAAATACTGTCATTCCGTCAAATCTGATTAAACTGAAAACCGACCCCAAATAGACATGGGATAAAGGTTCGGAAAAGAGAGTCTCACACGGAAAGTTATTTAAAACTAGTTTTATAGGTGTAATTATATTAAGAAAGAGTAGTTGAAGTGCTTTAGTTAATAAATCAAAGAACTCAAATTAAAATAACCAATCAAAATATAATAATAACTGTTAATACAGTCAGTTAATTAACTTTACTTTATATCACATATGTGTGTATTTGATTGACGGCCGGATTCAGGCACGTAGTTTATTTAAACTTTGAAAATGGGGTCGTTTAGAGGTTATATGTGCACTTTGTAATGTGTCTTGTTTCGCGGTTCTGTATGTGATGACTTATCTCCATCTCCATAGTAAAATTCGGATGTTGTGGTGCCTTGGTAGAAATCCCCAGTGTGAAAAATAGTAAAATTCGTGTATTTCTCCGTAGGTGAAGGAATTTACAATCATTAAGTTATAAGTTGGTAGCCGACTGCAGACAGCAGCAGCAGACAACACGTTACCGCGCCACTACTGGTTTGTATGTACGTATATCTATGAAATTACATTTGTAGTGGGTGACATGAAGCTAGCTTCGCGTCCGCGCAACAGACGGAGAAGTGTCATGATGATGTTAGGTGGCGACGTGTGGTCTGCTGCTGCTGTCTGCAGTCGGCTACCAACTTATACCTTTAATGTGATTCCAATATTTTTTGTAATTAAAGTACTTACATATAACATGGCACAGCTATTCATCATTTTATAAGAACTTAATAACTACGATTATTCAATTGAAATATAATAATATGTATATCATTTCATGAGTGATCATTTCACCAAATTAAATAAGTCATAAAATGGGAAAAACATGTTTTCAGTAACCATTTCTTATCAATGAATGAACGAATTCATGCAAAAGGTAGAGGTTTATTATATTTCTTTCTTAAACTTGTTGTGCAAATTATTGGGAACATGGAAAAACATGTTTTTAAAACCATTCTCTACTAATTCTGGTAGATCAGTTCAAAGAATGTCAGATGGCCACTTTATAAAGACCGGCCAAGTGTGAGTCAGACTCGCGCACGAAGGGTTCCGTACCAAAAACGACAAAAAAACACGTTTGTTGTATGGGAGCCCCCTCTTATTTATTTTATTTTGTTTTAGTATTTGTTGTGATTGCGGCTTTAGAAATACATCATCTGTGAAAATTTCACTGTCTAGCTATCACCGTTCTTGAGATACAGCCTGATGACAGACGGACGGACGGACAGCGACAGGTCCCGTTTTTACCCTTTGGGTACGGAACCCTAAAAATTGAAATAATATTAGAACGAATGAAAAAAACATGTTTTTAAAAACCATTTCTCATCAATGAATGAACGAATTGAGATCAATGAGATTAATGTTACCCAAAAAACTTGTTATTTCCATATTTTTCTAAGGTTAAAAGAAACGTGTCTTTGATGGTATTAACACCTTATCGTCAAGTCTGATATCGCCACACTTCACAAAATATATAACATTTTATGTGTAAGATCATATTTTCGATATCACCTTTATATCATATTCCTTTGATTTTTATGTAACTGTAATAAGGTTTTATTTGGAAAAAAATGAGGTGAACGAAAATTTATATTTAACCCAGATAAGCCTGAAACTATTTTTTCTTAAAATGTTTCAAATATTTATATTTTTCTAATAGGTCCTAGGGAATATATAAAAAATACTCAAAAAAATCCTGCCTGTAAGGCTTTCAAGAAATCGACCGACCTATATATAGGACAGTAGGATAATAGGGCACGTATTAGGAATGTATGAATAAACAACAATGCAGTTTCTCCAATCAGCTTTATTTTTTTTTGTGAAAGCCTTTATTGGTTAAATCTTATAATATGGGTGTCCCAGTGAAAAACAATGACAAACACAATATGATAGGGGAGATTATAGCCCCGAGACATCAGTACATCGCAGAAAGTCAGTGCAACACTAGCTCCTAAACCCAAATATTTGTATATTGGGTTGCACATAGAGTAGCTCCTTGATATGGCTCCACCCATAACACATACCCAAGCCGAGTAGCTCCAACCCATGATTTGAATCCATAGCGAATCCGTTTTCCTTTTATGTGTTGTTTACAGCCATAGCAACCATAATATAGAATCATACTCGTAGCTTCATCTACGCTATAATATTCGTCAAGTGGAGCGAAATGCAAAAACTGGACAAGTGGACGTATCTTCGTATATTTATCTTGAGGATCCAGGTCATCGTTGACGTGAAAATGGCGGAAAATAAAATCGAATCTATCTCTGGTCATGGCAGAGGAAATCAATTCATTTTTTGAGTCAGGAGGATTTTCCCCATACATTCGCCTTCGTGGCAGCCACGCATACTCACGAGTAAAACTCCAATATAACATTACATTTCTTCAAGAATTATAACGCCAGCAAAATTATTTGTTAAAACATCATCATCAAAAAAATCCTCGAACCACTGTACTGTACTCTTTTCTTGAACACAGCCCAATACTTTTGGCCATTCCACAGGCTGTTTATCTAAGTCTCGTTTCCTCCTCAAGTAATGGCACCTTCTTCTGGGACGACGAGCAGTGGGCTCCTCGGATTCCTCCTCAACATCACTATCTGGATATCTATAGGTTAAAGTAAAATATTCCTTGGCTAATTGTTCAGGGCAACACTGTCCTTGTCTCCAGAATCCTCATCGGTCGGGCAATCTGGGTTTACAGGAGGAGCTAAAATACATATCACCCTTTCCCGATTGTCTTTATCATCAGAATATTCTCCAACAGGTCTAATATTTCATGTGCAGGTACATTTCTGAAAAGCAAAATGTACACCTTATTATCCTACTGTCCCATATGTAGAACACCAATATTTCCAAGCTATTATACAAAAGGAAAATAAGTTAAAATAGATAAAATCTTTATTATTTGAAAATACATTATTATTGACAACTAATTAGTACAACAAAATAAAGAAAAGCGATAAATAATAACATTTATACATACCTCCTTTCAGCCATGTCTGCAGCACACACTTATTATATTTACTTTATATATGAAAATTATGAAAAAACTTGAATTTACTAAAACTTTCTATTTTTTTCACGACAGCTAACAATATCCTTCTTCCAAATAACCAAAAATAATTTATGACATAAATGTGGGTAGACTGTAATATTTTTTTAAATTCACCGACCTACATATAGGGCAGTAGGCTTATCTGGGTTAATACTAGCTGTGCCCCGCGGTTTCACTCGCGTAGTACCCGTTCCCGTGTTCCCGGCAATTATTCGATTTTTTCTCACCTTTTAAACCTTCCTCCACGAACATTCCAAGACCAAGAGAAGATAAATCCGTTCAGCCGTTCTCGAGTTTTAGCGAGACTAACGAACAGCAATTGAATTTTATTAAGATAGAGGATATGTTTAAATATACATATTATGTTTGATCTTTGTACTTTGAACCATCTTATAGCACCCACCACTTTCTTTTGTTGGCTAGTATATGTATACGCCCACAAAACAGGTTCCTAACGAGATTAATTCAACATAAAATCATTAATCTCTACATTTTTATATAGGAACTGACCCCTCAGTTCATTACCTGTATCTAGGAATCTAGGATATCAAACACTACCTACACACATTAATTCTATATGTAGAATTAACATTACACCTTCCTACACACTAACTGAGAAGTCAACAAGCATTTCTGGATATCACATTAAGGACCTATTTCACGATCTTCAAGTAAAGTTCCGAGTACTTACTCACAAGTACTGTCTTTGTCACTTGATATAAAGTAAGTAGGAGACAAAACTACCTTTACTTGGTGAGTACCTTTACTTGAAGATCTTGAAGGCCCTTAACATAATTACCTAGCACGGGAATCGAATCAACAGTCTTTTTTGCTTTGCCAAAACACATAACAACTCCCTTACTTGGGACATTCATTCGGCAATGTGAAAGCCCTAAATATAATTGCCTAGCACGGGAATCGAATCAACAGTCTTTTGTTTGTCAAACCACATAGCAACTCCCTTACTTCGGTCATTCAATTGGCAATGACTCTCTACAGAGGTCATCAAAACTTTATTCCTAACCGTTAAAGTAAAGCACAAAACAAACGATCCTAAATTAACTTTGTTTACATAAGAAACGAGAATTTCGATATAAAACCATTTTACTATTGACTTATTAAAAGTACACAATAAAACAGAACAAGGAAAACAAAAATAATCGAAATTATAACAAGATGTTATTGAACTTGTAAAACGTTAATGTTCCTATAAAAATAAATATGTACGTGTGTTTATTGTCTTATTGGAAAATAATAACAATATTTATATTTACTTTGAATGTTTTCGATGAAAATAGGTATTCTTTTCAACCTCTGTCGCAGAAAGAGGAATGAGTTTAACGTATATTATTGTATGTACATGCGACGGTCTGTATTATCGTAGTTTTAAAAAAGACTTATTATGAATTGTAAAAGATTTTGAAGAAAACAGTTTTTTTATAAATAGTTAGTTTTTTATAAGGACCATGCAAAGTTTTTTGCATTGCCTGTATTTGAAGATCGTGTATGTATTTCATCATTATCATCAGCCTACCTCAGTCCACTGCTGGGCATAGGCCTCTCCTAATGTACGCCACTGAGCCCTATCTTCGGCTCTTCTCTACTAAGACTAAGTATGTTTGTAATTGTCATTCAAGATCAAGTTAGTGTCAAGGAATATTAAATTTTCCACTAAATAATGTTCTAGAACACCCAAAATAGAATGGCGTTATGATCCTTAATTACTTACGAATTGAATTTACATTCGCATATCAATTACTTCATGTTAATTAATACATTGTCTTGTTTATTTTAGGATTAATATTCTAGCAATGTGTTGGTGTAACTACGTCTCAGCTTTCATAGAACTTGAGTTACAATATTCGTATATATACTCGTAGGTATAGTAGAGGTACTTTAGAAAGAAGATCCGTGAATAAAACTTATTGATACTTAGGTTATGTTAAACGAGTATCGCTTTTGTGCGTTTGAATATCATATATTTTGAAGTACATATTGTAATATGTGTCGATAACCTATACGTTTCTATATTTTTTATTTACAAGAATAAAGTAGGTTTTGTTGTTATTTATAAAAACAGGAATTGTAATAACAAATTAAAGCTTTGTATGAAGACGCCTAAATTATTCAGAATTTGGTGTCTAACATTCTAAGTCGCTTTAAAATATTTAAATAATTCAATTTGAAAGACTGCATACTGTCAAAATTAAACTAACAAAAAGGTAAAATAAAACCTGAAGGTAAAAAAGGATTCTTAAAAGAGCTAGACAAAATAAAAAGACAAAAATAATAGAATAGTGAATATAAAAGATGAGCTAAATCCACCGTTTCTCGCTAGACGCAAACGGTCATCGCTTCCCGTTTTAACAAACAATTTCTGGAGACGAATGGCTTTCTTCAAGTGGATTTTCTTGTATTTAACGCTCGAGTTAATACAACATTTCGTCTTAACAAAAGATGATTCTTTATTCTTCGAAGTGATGTTCAAACAGTGAACGAAAATGTGCTGGACAAATCATAACTAATATTATGAATGAGAAAGTTAGCTTATCACGGTTTTTATGTCTTTTCTTGACTTTTTTATGTTTTCTTCTTAATATTAACTTGCAAAACAACTGGCTATTATGAAAATTTATACACACGTTATCAGGAGTAGGTACTGATGGTTATATAGTACGTTTTATTCCAACATTGGCAAATACATAAGTGGAGGACAGCTTTAAGCAAACGTAAATGTTGGTAGATGGAAAACTTACATGTATACTTCAATAATCATAATTTATCTCTTAATCATAATTTTAGCTTTCCATTATTGAAAGAATTTTTGAAATCGGTTCAGTAGTTTCGGAGCCTATTTGTTAACAATAAAATCTTTCCTGTTATAATATTAATATAGTCTAAATTATATATTTGTGTCCATTAAAAACGGTTGTCTAAGAGATCGCTTCTAGCGATAAGACCGCCTTTGTACCAACTTGTTTGCAATCATTCTGTTTTTCTGTTCTTTTTCCTTGTGTGTGTGTGTATAAAGTATTTCTATCTATCTATAGACATAAGAAAACTTAATAAAACTCATATAAAACCCTAGTGTTTCGTATAAATAGTTCCCGTAAATGAACTCCTCCCACACAGTCATTTCGCCGGACAATGTGCACATTGTGTTTTCAATCAGAAACTATCATATTAGTCTCCTTATCTGTTCTCTTAAACTTTAAAGTTCAAATTGCTAAGTCTAGTCTAGTCTTAACCAAGCAAAGCTTGGATGGATACTAGACAACGGATAAACATAGTTATATATCCTTTTTTATTAATACACAGCGCCCCGCGGTTTCACTCGCGTAAATATAATATAGCCTATGACACTCCGGGATAATGTGGCTATAAAATAGTGAAAGATTTTTCGAAATCAGACCAGTAGTTTTGGAGTCTATTCGTTACAATCAAACAATCAAATCTTTCCTCTTTATAACATTAGTTTAGATAATTTAGAATATACAGAAAACACCCAGAACAAGACGAACAAACATGTCATGTTTATTCACAGAAATATTTGTCTTAAGCAGGAATCGAAGCTATAACCTTCCGTATTGTTCGTCATGCACACAAATGTTTGTCTCGACCGGGAATCGAACTCGTAACCTACCGTACAGCAGGGTCACTATCAACACTTGTTCGTCATGTTTGCCGTCTGTACATTTATATAGGATCATAACATAAGGTCAGTGACCGTACGTTGTAATTTGAAATGTCTTTTTAACAAAATCCTGAGCAAAGTTTGTCGAAATTGAAGTATTAGTCTCTCTTCATAGGGATTGAGTGTTTTCGAAAGCAATTTTCATTGTTTTCCCTTTTTTCGAAAATGTTTATCTGAATTAACTGGGCGTTGCTTTGTTTTCTCTTGTTGCTGTAAATGTTTGTAATAATAATAACTGATATCTTTTGAGTTGAATTCTTAAGGGACCATTTGAGCTGGTATTTACGACAAAAATTACTGATAAAATAGACTAATAATTATTTTAATTTAAGATTTTTTTTTATAAAAAACGAAGTCTTGTTATTTCCACCATTTATAACTTAAGAATGGCTGGACCAATTTCAGTGAAAATTAGTTCAGACGTTCAAGGAAAAACTTACAAGATGTAAAAACTTTTTGGAAAATTTGAAACTTCCTCTCCAAATATCCTGTAGGATCGCAGGTGACCCTTCGGGACAACGCTTGTTATCTTTAAAACAAAAATCGATATCTTAATAAAACGGGTAACTGAACTTGTAATGAACCGTTTGCGCTGATTTTAATGACAACCAGCTGCAAAGAAATTCATTTTAAACTTTATTTTGTATGCAAATGTGTTAAAATATTTTTGTTTTTGCACGAAGAAACGCCAATCTTAATAATGTGAGATACGTGGAATATAAATAATGTATTTACTTTGAGTGACATCAACCGACACACCTTTCTTTTAAAAATATATCTAAACACAAGTGTCTAGAAATAAAATACAGAATAAAGAAATCTAAATCTTATTGTAACTCAATAAAGTTCATTATGTGAATTGCAGCAGAATTCTCTTGTTTTTTCGCTGATGTTTTATAAAACTAGTTGTTAGACACACTGTTATATTATTTTCATCTAAATGAGAGACGTAAAGGACTTATTATTTCAGTATCTTATTGTCATCTTCAAAGATAGGGACGAACTTATTTTATTGTCATAAGCAAAGAAAAAATCAAAGTAAATAAAATGAAGTTTTGGAATGCAGTTTTTTAAGTTGCTGATTGAACAAAAACAGCTCATTATAAAGTTTATTTTGGCTTACCTTGTTGTCTGTCCTTCTGCTTTACAAAGAACATTTTTACACTGAGAATTTCATTTGTTATTTTATATTGTTTTCACACAATTGTGATTATACTGTAGTGTATTTAAAATCTTAATTATACAAATATAGTATTTGAAATAGGATCAGAAGTGGTTTAAAAGAAAACAACTACTTAAGGTGATTTAAATTCATAATCAGATTAATTCGTAACAATTTATTCTTATAAGACACAAAACACTTTTTATCCCAAATTTCCCACGGGATAAGGTTCTACGCGGATAAAACCGCGGGGCACAGCTAGTATAATTATAAAAGGCTTACATTTGAAGCTCATTTTTATATTATACGTAATAATAGGTTAAGTATTTTTCTCGACATGTTTACGCAGACATAGACGTACAACGTTAAATTATCTTTAAACTACATCAATGAAAATTGCTCATATTTTGTGTCTTTATTGAAAGATGTTTTAAGCCTAATTTATTATATTTATAAGTCAATTTAAAGCTTTTAAGTTAAATGTTGATTTGTAATTTATTATATTATGTCTACCTGAAACGCATTTTCTTTGCTTTTATGAAAACTTTTGCTTTTATAAAAACAATATATGTATGTAACTAACTATCATCGCCCTGCTGTTTTACCCGCGTAATTCTGGAATTGTTGTTCTATTCCGGTTTACAACGAATTTAACATAAACCGGTCCAGAAGTTTTCAAGTTTATATTATAAATAGATATTACAAGAAATAACAAACATAGACCGACACATCAACTACTAGACATTCTAGGGAACCAAGTAATTGGTTATACTGCATTTGAATTCTAAATGCAAATACGTAGTATGTAGTATGGATCGAGTTCCTAGGAAGTTTGTTTGATTTACCCTCTTATACGTTTCACAGAATTTGTTAGTTTATACTTGTAATGTTGTAATTTGTTGTTATAGTTGTGGTGATAAGATTTTGTTATTCGTCGATCTGGGAGTTGTAATACAGTTGATTTTTATGTAGGATGATTGGTATTAATCTATATTTTTAAAACTCTTTTTGTTAATGAGTGATGTACTGACTGACTGACAGACAACGCACAACCGAAACTACTGATCGTAGAGAGCTGAAATTTGGCACTTGTGTTTGTTGGGGGAAGTAGGCTACCACTAAGAGAAGTTTTGGAAATTCCCCTCCTAGGGGGTGAGAAGGAGGTACATTGAAAACTACGCGGTTAAAACCGCGGGGCGCTGCTAGTGTAATATATAGTATTGTTAAATTTATTGCAAAATGTTGTTTATTGGAAGAGTTTTTGTATCATCATTTTCAGCATATCTCAGTCCACTGCTGAACATAGGCTTCCAACAATATATTTACTATACTGAGCCTGATATTTGTATCGTAATCGTATTTATAGATAGATTAAAGCATTAAAAATATTTTATGATATAAGTTAGTAAAGGCTTTATACTTTCTTATAACATAATAACATATCATTCAATTGGTGTTTAAATGTCAAAATACTTACCAAATTTCTGTATGCGCAAAAGGCAATTTTCGTTACTAAATTGTTTAAACAGAACATATTATACCTAACATTTTCAACAGTAATTTCTTTAAACTTATCAATGTATCTTTTTGTCTCAAAGCGATGTCTCTTAGAGCACTTATTGCCAAAAATAGTACGTCCCACGCCCTGTGACTGAACTCATAAACGAAGGCTCCCATTACAGATATGACGACACTCCACTCGTACCGTCCCATGTCGTCACTCAACTGATGACACTATAAAATGGATAATTAGTGCAAACACACCTAAACTTGGTATGGACACAGTGTATGGACAAAATATAAAGAACTTTACTACGAGTACTACGCAGGCTACGAGATGCTACGAGAACTTTGCGTAGCAGTTGAAGTTAATTTGGCTACGCGGAGTTCGTTTTACATCATAATTTTAAATGTTGTTCATACTATTTAATGGAATTTGAATTCTAATAATATCAAATACGATTATTTAAAGTGTTTAACACATATAGAAATTTGGATTTCTTTTTATTTCTTTCAAGTTTTATTTAAAATAAAAATATAAGGTAGGTAACTAATAAAAACAAAAAAATGTATAAGAGTGCCAAACCAGCTTAGGTCCATTGTGTTTTTGAGTTTAACCACAACCCAAATACACTAACATATGTTAATACGAATACAATAGAAATGTTTCTCTTACTCTGTTACATTTTCATGAATAAACCATTTGTACCGATCTTGATGAAATTTGGTATGCCTGAGAAAAAACGCTAGTGTTGTATACCATGTAATATATACGAGTATATACGAAAAAAAAATCTGTTATTTAACTGACGTTGAAAATATGTGATTCTCTGTTTGATTTAGCCGTGGGTCCAATTTGGATGAAGTTTTCTCTACCACATCGTTACTCAATGTTCAATATTACAAACTAAACGGTTTATTCCCATTTCGGCACCTTCCCATTTCGGCACCCTTGGGGTCGTAATCCTAAAGTACAGAAACATATATTCTTTGTAAACAAAGGCCTGTAAAATCAACGTTCTTTCTTGCATATGATCTTAACTAACTCTACTACCAGTGCTGGGCCTTCAAAATCTTCAAATCCATCCATCTACACTTACCGACTAGCTATTTCTTCAACATTTCTCAAACATTTCAAAGTCCCATAACTATTATATAAAATTCTCGTGTCACAGTTTTCGTTGCCATACTCCTCCGAAACGGCTTGACCGATTCTCATGAAATTTTGTGAGCATATTCAGTAGGTCTGAGAATCGGCCAACATCTATTTTTCATCCCGAAATTCCTACGGGAACGGGAACGGGAACTACGCGTGTGAAACCGCGGGGCGCAGCAAGTAACTACTATAAATTATTTACCTAATATATTAAGCGTAAACTATTTAAGGTACTATCAATGTCATTCAAAATATTTCAAGATCGTCAAATGTTTCAAATCACTACGATCACAACCTTGTACCAGAATGTGAAATACTGTGACACAGTGTATGTGATAGTTTCTACTAAATATTGTGGAAATTAATATTAGAATTTGTTTGATGTGACGGGTTATTTTAAGGTAAGTAAAGAATGTTATTTATAGAAGTTGTTTAGACGCGAAATTTCAAGCTGTGGCTTTTGTGTCTTATTTATAGATGTATCGTGTTCGTTGAGGTATTTAAAATATGAGATGAAATGTAGCTAATTAGCACATGTAGTCATTAGAAATTGTAGCTAGTTAACAGACAGAAAGGCAAGTTTGTTATTTAAGCTGGTTTATTGAAGTAACGTAACTTTTAGAAAAGTAAAGAAAAGTATCTTTTTAATACATTTTAAATATACCATAGTCATTGTAACCTGATCAAAACAAATAATATTTAATATTAGCAGCGCCCCGCGGATCACACGCGTAAATATAATATAGCCTATGACACTCCGGGATAATGTGCCTTTCCAATAGTGAAAGAATTTTTGAAATCGGACCAGTAATTTTCCTATTCGTTACAAACAAACAATCAAATCTTTCCTCTTTATAATATTAGTTTAGTTTTTTTTTATTCACGATCTAAACCTGTATTTCAATAAACAATGAATTCAAATAGTTTCATCTAATAGTAAAGAATTGATGTTCTCCAATTACGTATATCGCTCGTAAACATACGAATGTTAATAAAACAACGAGTTACGAGATAAACTGTAATCTAACCAGTTTTTGTGCAAAACAGTTTTATTTTCGTCCCATAAACTACCGACTTTCGGATGATAACTTGTAGTTTTACGAAACCGGAAAAAAACAAGGAAAATGTAATGAAAATAACTGTTTTCTAGATGAACAAATCTGACTCTGAATGCGTTTGTTAGTAAATTATGATTGCTTCGAGAAACTTCTTTCAGCACTTGATTACAGTTTTACAGTTGGAATAGTTTTATACAAGACTTTTGTTGAGAAATTGCTATTTGGATTTGTTTGTGAAGTTTTTTAGAAGGTTTTTGTGAATGATTTTAGAATTGTGTAGGTATTGTTTTATTTATGTCTAAAAGCTATTTATAGAAAAATAAGGAAAGATCAAGGTTATAGACATCTGGTTTTAAAGTATCGAATTTAGAATATAGAATTAGGTACATCTTTGATAAAATTAAAAAAAATAAATATTGGTTATACGTACAATTACAGATATAAAATACAACCACGTTTTTTTGGTTATGCAAAATGATCGAAGCATAGTGATAATCTAGCGGTTTGGCAACCCTGAGGCCTGAGGAACCGGGTTCAAATTCTAGGTCTAGCGATACATGTTTACTATTTCCCAAACAAATCTTCGTTTTGAGATCACCGACACGCATTGAGCAACCCGGTTAATTACCTATTCCTACTAACCTTTCGTTAGTACGATGTGACAGCCTACAAGTCGATAGTTACTTTATTATACGGACAAACTAGGGCAGGTCTAAAACTGATACTGTCCCCTACTGCTAAAGGTTAATCTATAAAAGTAACAGCGGCGCGTCTATCAATATTTAAAAAGTGATAAGTGAAAATTGAAAAAAGTACATATATACTACATAGTTAGTAGATAGTATAAAACAAAGTCTCTGTCGCTGTTTGTCCGTCCCCGTGTACGTTTAAATCTTTAAACTAAACTTGCAACAGATTTTGAAACTGTTTTTTTTAATAGATAGAGTGATTTAAGAGAAAGGTTTAGCATAATTTTATCCCTTCTCACGGGAGCGGGAAGAAACGCGGTTGAAACTGCGAGGCAATGCTAGTAGTAATTAAAGAAAAAAAACCACGAAAATATTTTTACTAGTAACTAAAATAAACTAACCTAAAAACGTTACTTGAGTGTTGACTCAAGACGAAATTTAGTTTTTAACGAGTACTTAATAAGAACTATTCATGTAACTTTTGTATAAAAACTAACTTTGTGGTTCACGGTGCTGGTGGTACAATTAATAAGTCGTGTATAAGCTAAATAGTTTTAATAAACATTATTGTACTGCTGTTTGTTAACCTAAATAAATTAAAAAAAAAAAAAAAAAAAACTAATAACTATGTGTTTTTTTTATTTGATTGTAATAATTACTTAAATAAAAACCTACACGATCACAGAGTTACAAGTTACTTAAATAAAATAACCTTAAAACTTTATTAGAGCCATTACGTATTATAAATTGGTCATCACCTCAATACAATATGACAATAATTACTTATTCATATCACGGAGTCTATTGTCACAATAATATTACATTGTTGTTATTGTACTGAATCTAGTTTAGTGCTATTTTAACTAAACTGTTCTCATATTCTAGTTTTTGAAAATAGACAGGTAATTAAGGACGGTGGAATGGGAGCTGTAGGTTGAAACGTTTGACGAATAATAAAATGAAGATAGTAGTTTTAATTGGTACATTTTTTGTGACCTTTTAGTGCCTTTTAGTTTGATTGCATTATTTAAATAAAAAAAGGCTCTATCGAGCTGTCTACAAGGAAGAAGCTTTTGCCCAGCAATGGGACATAATATGTAGGTTGTTAATAGTATATTATATTCTTCAAGTCAATTTCGACAACGGGGTAAAATATTGTAATAAAAACTTCTTTTAGTAAAAGGAACGTCCACTTATTGTTTCTTAACCGTAGCTGGAGCATTCTCAATACATCAGAATCACACAAGTAATAGTGTCGAAAAGAAATATGAATAGTTACTGAACTCTAAAGCGATCGACACATTTATGTCTACAACGAAAACTTAAGACGAAAAAACCAAATATAAAAGGAAGATAACTCAAAATATAAGATTCACCGAACGGAAAATACCTATATCCAATACGATTGACAAATTATACATTGACTGGAATTTATTCGGGTAAGCAAACATTTACCTAAAGATACAAAATGTACCTTCCCCGAAAATCTGTTAACAAAACCTAAGTAAGTGAGTGATTCGTATTTTTCATTCGTTCCGCGCTCGCTTTTTGGGTGACCCGGTTAAGTCAAGCTTTCAGTGTTTAAAAGGTACAACGTGTTGCAAATTATTTATCACATTTTACCCTCATTTTGAGTGTGGCTTGTTTGGGTATCTCATATGCTAATAACTTTGGCTCGTTACTGATTTGGCTTTTAATTTTATGAGCGTTTTCCTGCTTCGATGAGCACGTTGAACAAACATCATTGACATTTTATTTTGTTTTTAGTATTTGTTATAGCGGCAATACGATTATAAGTGATTGTATCAATCCTTGATAATAAATATATTTTGAGTTTGAATAGAAAAACATCATCTGTGAAAATTTCAACTGTCCTAGCTATCACCGTTGAGATACAGCCTGGTGACAGACGGCCGGACAACAAAATCAAAGTAATAGGGTCCCATTTTTACCCTTTGGGTACGGATTCCTAAAAAGAATACACTAATAATCTTACATAAACCTTTTTTAATAAATAATTTTAACTATATTTTATACGCAACGTTTACGTAAACAAAAATCTCCTCATTATCTTATAATTAAATAGACACTAAAGTAAATAGGGTATTTAACTCCATTTAAACCGTTTGCTTACTAAGTGCTAAACAAAGTTCAATGGCCCCCAATGAGCTTGAGTCGCACTTCCTTAATTTTCTATTTACAAAAGGAATAAAATAAAACGCCCGCTCCACTTGGAAAAATTTGATCTTAATGATAACCTTGTCTCTAGTCAGTATGCTACTTATTTACAGCTTTGGAAGGAAAAATACTGACTGCTAATTATTTAAATGGAACTGAGTTTTACGAGGGTGGGGTTCCGTCAATAGTTTTAAAAGTTGTAACCAATTATTTATGTATATTATTTGAGATGAATGAACTAACTTATTTAGTTATAATTATTTCGAATTATTTATAGATTTTTAAATAGTATTAAAATTAAATTTAAATATAAAAAAACACTATTTTAAATTGATATGTACATAGATAGACTAAATTACTTTTCAATTTTATTTTAAAGTTGTCAAAGTTGTATTTGTAGCATTTTATATTGAAATAAATGTTTATTTACTGCAGACTTAAACCAAAATATCCATGACAAACTCCTTCCAAACAACCAAAGATATTCAAATGTTAAATCCCATCGGACTTTTGACTTAAACGAACTTAAAATATTTGCAGTCAATAGTTTGTTTAAATATTCATCACTATAGAAACACTCAAATAGTTGAGTACATTCATCATTTAAACCAATAAATAAGACAATGTAGTCTAGACTGTCAGGGAGGTAAATAAAAATACTTGGCAAACGGAACCCCAAGATTTATTTATATCGAGATAAGTAACGTTCAATTCAAATGTAAATCGTTGAATGGTGTAATCAGGTTTGCATTCATTAGTCGAATCTCTAAACGACAGACGAAACCTCGGAGCTACTCATCATTTCCCTTACGAAGGAGCGATGAACTCCAAACACTGTTTGCTTAGACGTTTTTTACAAGTCTCCAGAGTCACCCCTTCCGTCTTCGTCAAATAATTAAAGATGTCACGCAATTTAAGTCGCTTTTTAACCCTTATCTCAATTGGATTAGGTCTATTTCTCAACAAAACTTTAGTGGTAAAGGATTAATTTAAAACGTTTCATTGTCGCAATTAAAGTACTATTATGATGGCATTAAAATTACGCGGATTTATTAAAACTTTGTAAGGTTACTAGTAAAAGTTTGACGGTATAAAAATATATTAAAGTTTTTATTTACCAACAATTTGATTTATACTTATAGCATGGAAACTTAGTGATCCTAACTAATATTATAAATGCGAAAGTAACTCTGTCTGTCTGTCTGTCTGTTACCTTTTCACGGCTAAACTACTGAACCGATTGACTTAAAATTTGGTACAGGGGTAGCTTATGGTCCGGGAAAGGACATAGGCTATGTTTTATCCCAAAATTCCTACGGGATCGGCAACTACGTGGGTGAAACCGCGGGGCACAGCTAGTGAAACGTTTTTTGTACAAGTGGAAGGATAATATGAAGATTTCTTGTTATTATCATTATTAGCTCATTTACGAGTATGTAGCGCCGAGGGGCTCGCTGCATGAGGGCGAATTTGTTAAACATTTTTTTTACTATACAATTATTTATTTGAGAAATCAACATAGTCTAACATTTTACTAAAACAATGAGTTACATAAAGCCAGTAACCGATTCCAAGAAAACTAAAATAAAAAAGGAAATTGTTTAATCGACGCCCACTTTCTATACACAAACCGTCACATATTGATTCAATTTTACTATCGCCAACAAAATCTGCCCTTTTACTGATAAACTAAATATATATCACAAATATAACTCCTACTTACCCAGCCGAGTGAACTGAGAACTGCCGTAAACATGACATAGTGGAGTTATATTGTAACGACAGTAATGTGCTTGTGAGAATATAAAGGATGATTTAAAAAATATGTTGCTGCGGAATTGCGAGTATTAACCTCTTACAGAAGTTAGTAGTGAAATAATGTTTTTGAGATATGTAATCGTTGGTGTTTCTTATCAAATCTTTATTTACTATAGAAAAAAAAATTCTATCGAAAAGTTTTCTTCCGGACCTTTATCTCGTATTTAATAGTTTTTTAGTTTAACTATAGATTTAGCCTAGTATTAGTTAAAGTCACTGCCATCAGACTTTCAAAACTTAAAAGGCGATAATTTCGAAAAAGGTAATCAAAACTTACTAGGTACTTATTTACGTCAAAAAAACTGTTGTGCAGTATGAAACAGGTTTAAAAAAGAACAAATGTATAAGAAATTGTCTAAAAATAGCTCTTGTCTAGAAAAAAAAGATTGTTATTAAGTTTCTAAATAATTATAAAAGTTACTATTCCTAGAATAATCAGCTTACAATTCATCAATCAATCAAATATTAAACTCAAAACATTCTAAACTTTCTCAAACAAAAATTAACCATTCTTTTCTATTCAATTATAATTCTATTCTTCAGAAAAACAGATTTTGTTATTATACTTCTTATCTTTGTATAAGTAAAATCTGCTAATTACTCCAATATCTACTTTTTTTCTTGTTTAGATTAGGGGTTTTCTTCAGTTTCCAAATACTTGAATTTAAACGATAGAATTTTATCTTGTGATTACAATAATATTATTTTATTCTCTTAAATTTTCCGCTTTTCTTTTCACATTATACGACGCAATACTGAAGATCGTAATATTTTTTCTTAAGGATAAAACATGTACGTCTCTCCGTCAAAGTATGTAAGACCTACTTAATGTCTAAGAAAATAGCGGAAATATTTTTTGACATTTTAGTTTTGTGTAGGATCATACAACATATCTAGACAAAGTCGCTGTCGCTGTTTGTCCATCCCTATGTATGCTTAAATCTTTAAAACTACGCAACGGATTTTGTTGCGGTTTTATTTAATAGGTAGAGTGATTCAAGAGGAAGGTTTTTGGTATAATTTTATCCTCGCATTCTCACAGGAGCGAGAACTACGCGAGTGAAATCGCGGGGCGTTTCTAGTACATTATAAAGAAATATTTCTAGTACTTATTGCTAAATGTTACGGTTCGATGGTTTCATGTAGGATGTGACAAGGTGAATAGACTTTGTGATTCATTAGTACTAATACATAATTATAGCATTTTTCTTGTTGTAGGTGTAGTTTGAGCATTTAACTAATTTTCTAAGTAGGTGTAGGATAATTGAAAAACATCTAATTTTTTCGGTACATAGCCAAATACATCAATTTGGGGGAATTGTAATTAATGTTATATAAACTATAACTATGTTATGTTAACTATAACAAAAGTAATAGAGAGATAGGTGTTGCGCCTCGCGGTTTTAACTGTAATTTTATCATACACTAGTGGCTCGCCCCGGCCTCGCACGTGTCTAAGCTTCCCGTTTGCTTTTCCAGATTTTTTTGCATAAGAACCTTTTCCTGACAATAACAAACACAGCAAAAAAAGAATTAGCCAAATCGGTCAAGCCGTTCTCAAGTTATGGCGTGACAACGGGAAACGGGTTTCATTTTTATATTTTGTCATACATATAAAATTTTCTCTTCAAGAAATTGAAGATACTTTGAATTATTTTACCAATTGCGCATCAAAATCCGCGTAGTTAAAAGATCTAATCGTACAAACAGAGGGAGTGGTTTAACACTAAGTAAAGATAACTAAAGTAAGGAAAAGCAAATTAAATATTTTTTAAAATCTAAGTGAAACCATTATGAAGGTAAACAGCATTATTAAATGCGTCGCAGCGGCTCTTGAATATGCAAAACGAGTTCACATCACGTGTAGAGCTATGAGTCTAACAGACATGTCATGTTGTTCGTTTCATAGAATCTCCATCACTACATAGTATAAAACAAAGTAGCTGTCTATCTGTCCCACTCTCTTTTCCGAACCTTTACCCCATGTCTATTTGGGGTCGGTTTTCAGTTTAACCAGATTTGGCGGAATGTCCATCTGTCCCTATGCATGCTTAAATCTTTAAAACTACGCAACGGATTTTGATGCGGTTTTCTTTAATAGATAGAGTGATTCAAGAGGAAGGTTTTTAGCATAATTTTACTTTCGCAGTCTTACGGGAACGGGAACTACGCGGGTAAAACTGCGGGGCGCTGCTAGTTAAATATATTCAAAAGTTTCCATTACTTTACTAAAGGGTATGTTATAAGTTCTGTATATGTTTGATTTACATTATTAACTTACAAGATTTCGAGCTAAGTTTGTGTGTATTTATTGAATAATATTAGAAAGGTTAGACGCTCAGATTTAAGTTAATACATGCTTATAATAAAATTAGCTTGTTCTTTATCCTTCAACATGAACATGTACTGGTAATAAGTTTGACGTATGTATTTACAATATGTGTGTCCGTCTGTCTGTTACATCGTAGCTATTTGACGAGAACTGAGTTTGATTTAATATTATTTTACTTATTTTGAATGAAAGGTGACATTTTTAAATAATGTTTATTTTTCTTAAATTTTTAAGATTATGATTTTCGGATAGTTTATTATCTTTACCAAACTATTTCTTTTTCACATAATATTAAACATCCACAAATATTAAAAACTTACAAAATAAAACTATATTTTCACACACCTTTTGACTCAAAGGTATTATGTGAAGTCTATTCTAAATATTAAGAGTGCACACGAACGAGACGAGCCGACGCGAGTTTTTCACGGCTTTGAGTTCCACCTTTGAAAGCAGCTCTGAAGACGAAATCCAGGTCGCAAGTTGAAGGTTACTCTACCACGAGAACCTGATATGTACTTTTAAAAAACCGGCCAAGTTCGAGTGGGACTCACGCACGAAGTGTTCCGTACTATTATTACTACTCTCTCTAGCTTCTAAGGTTTGGAAGAAATCTCTTTTAGCGTTAAACTCACCTCTGTACATGCCTTTTCGTCTTTTATACTTTATATTTATGTATCTGTGTAAATAAATTATTGGTAAAAAATCAAGTTTGTTGTATGGGAGCACCCCTTAAATATATATTTTTTAATTTGTTGTTAGAGCAGCAATAGAAATACATCATCTGTGAATTTCAACTGTCTAGCTGTCACCGTTCTTGAGATAGAGTCTGGTGACAGACGGACGGATGGACGGACAGTGAAGTCTCAGTAGTAAGGTCTCGTTTTTAACCGACTTCCAAAAAGGAGAAGGTTCTCAATTTTTTTTTTAACCTTTGGGTACGGAACCCTAAAAAGAAATATATGAGAAACACAATTCGCACCCCGTTTGATCCGACTGTAAGCTTTTATAGGAAGAAATTGCAAAGGTTTCCTATTTTCAAGCTAAAGGTATTTGCTCATGCATGTGGAAATATCTGTGCAGTTTATTTGCTGTGAGAATGCGTTATTTTGTTTATTTTTGTAAGGAACATCGATAATATACCTATTATATGAATACCTATTATTTAGATACTTTTAGATGTTGGATACAAAATCATAGGTTCCGATATACGTGGTAATTTATGAAGAACTTTAATAAAACATTGGTTTTAATCGTCGGAGACGGTCTCGAGTTATAACTAAATTGTCTGGTCCGCGACCTAAATGGTCGATTGTCGATTGCCACTTCGAATTCGAAAACACAAATAATCCTATAGCTATCCTGTTTTTACTTATTCTAATACTTGAAGTATAGATTATAAATAAACTAGCAGAATTTGAGGTTTCCCCCTTTTATCCCCCTAGGGGGGGAATTTCCAAAAATCCTCTCTTAGCAGATGCCTACGTCATAACATCTACCTGCATGCCAAATTTCAGCCCGATCCGTTCAGTGGTTTGGGCTGTGCGTTAAAAGATCACTATGTCAGTCAGTCAGTCAGTCACCTTTAAGTTTTATATATTTATTTAGATTTTTAAAAATATTGCTTTCAAATTTGTTGACTAAAATTTTAAAACCAATTATTCGATTTCTTTATTAAATTCATTACTAAAGGTTTTGTACAAAACCTTAAATACTGATTGTATATTTAGGAAATACTAGTACCAGTAATGAATTGTTACAGTCAAAAGGTACTTGTAAAAGGTTCAAAGTATTTTACTTTGCGTAGGCCACAAAGAGAGTCTATGTAACTGGGCCATTGTTACATATTAATTCGTTTCCAGTTATTTATTGTTCTTGTTATTTATTCATGATAACCTGATATTCAAAGTATATATTTTACAAGAATGATTAATTTAAGAGGTTGTTGGTATTGTTTTAATGTTTTACGTCTGGTTACTATTATTAAAGACAGTATTATTATGAGCTAAATTCTAAATTTAACCAATTCATGAATATGTTTTACAAAAAAGTGGCGAACCGATTTAGTTCTTGTATTTTTCTATAAGTATATCTTTTTATATGTTTTTTTTACTGAGTATTGTATTAAATTTTTGGGAAGACTTATAAAAAACAATCGCATTCTGCAGTCAAATAATAATTAGACTGACATTATATAATTAAAAGCGTGATAAAACTCTCAGTTTTCTGAATTTTCTATCATTTTCAATGAAGCTTACCATGAAAAAATATCGCGTCGAATTGAGAACCTCCAACTTTTTTAAAGTCGGTTTATAAGACGAAGTAAATATAAATGCCATGTATTTTAATATCCTTAACAAAAAATTGAATTTCTGTTAGATACAAGGATCAATTTTGGAATTTTGGATTTATTTGATATTAGGGTGAATTTCGGAGTTTGTTATACTTAGATTTATTATTCAATTTCCAATATAAACTAAATAAATAATCGTAACATAAATATCAAAAGGAAGTTACATAAACGGTTATAGTCAGAAACAAAGGCACGAGGCAGAGCTTGAATAACTTTTACAATCTAGAAATTTCTAAGCGTAGGCGTTGGAAACGATACTGGGTGTATTTTTAATATTATCTTGACTTTTGTAGAAGAAAATTGTTAGGTATCTCATCTATTATGTATTCGTCTGTCGATTAAGTTACTGTGAATATCAATTTCGTCAATTCTTTGGTCATAATAAGTATAAAATATATTTCTATAAATCAAAATATTTTGGTTTATAGAAATTATGTTTTTATAGAAAATATAATCTAAAAATAGTACACATAAGATCCAAATTAGTAAGGTTTAATTGCGGAAAACTTTAAACCCACATACAAGTACATAATTTATTTATTTATTTAAGAAAGGTACATTTACAGTAATGCATATAATATACAGATATGAAGGTGGTTTTGTTCTTATATGACTACCAATAACAAATAACAAATTAATGTACACAACATTGACAATAATTACACATGACAAATAAAATAAAATAAAAAACTATGGATATGAAGGTTACGTGGTAAAAAATAACATTAAACCATAATAAGTATAAAAAAGGGGGAAAATATAAACAAAAAAGGGAAGTAAAATAATGATTATAATAAAAATCAGTGTTTCTTATAAAATTTACGGCTTACGGAACCCTAAGACCTATCATCACCTACATTTTTAATTCCAAAGCTACTCATTAAGGACTACTTCATTACCCTGTCACTCCTAATGATAAAGCAAATCCACTTTGTAATTTAGTACTAATTCACACGACTGTTTACCCCCAAATGTTTTAGCAAACATTACACTGAGCACACACATAGTATACCTACGTATATATACGCGACATTCATTTACCCGCTTGTGCAAACTAGCCATAAAATATTGTTATTTTTGGTCGTTTTAACTTAGATTTTTGTTTCGGTGTCAAATAAACTGGGTTGTGTATACAAGCCCCTGTCAACAACTTAATAAGTTTATCGGGTTCAACGGGATCGTGTATGTTAAGTCGCCCGATTGACATTTGATGTTGAATATTGTTATAACCACAAATGTTTGTCTCGGTCTTGGTGTGTGTGATTGAGTGTGTGCGTAGTTTCTGATACTCTAGATACAAGTTTCGAACTTAGGGGTC
This sequence comes from Timandra comae, assembly GCA_958496195.1. Lineage (NCBI taxonomy): Eukaryota > Metazoa > Arthropoda > Insecta > Lepidoptera > Geometridae > Timandra > Timandra comae. Next base: position 588,752 of record OY292361.1, on the reverse strand, counting down.
AGTTACTGTAATGGGATGATGTAGTGAATGATTATGTTACTATTTAGTGTTTGACTTTGGGAGCAGTAGATTAATGGAGTAATGTACAGAAATATATTGACCTTTAAGTTCTAGTAAAACAATCAATTTCAATTCCTCCTTAATGAAGTAATATCGTCAGTGACAGTGAGATCTTTGATTGATAGTAGTATTGATCAATAAATAAACATAACTAAATATTATAGTTACGAGCAATAATTAAGCCCATTAAAATCTGAATTTAAAAAAATGTATCATTCCTAACTTGTATAATGTCAAACAAATTTCGTATCATGTATTTAAAATAGTTTAACTAGACATAATCTTAGATTATCTTCTGCTCACTACAGAGACTGAGTTCTCGGTGTCAACACCAGATCATTGAACTGTAGATTCCTCAGATAACTCAAGTTACTTCGACTGTTGTTTGGCGAAAATTGTGTTATTAATTCAAACGGATCACACTATGATATTGCATTGTGATCAAAGTCCGTTAAAACGTCTGCAAAGTTTCGAAATCAATACGCCATTTCGTACGGCAGTTACGGATTTTCCCAACGTTTCACCCACGCGAACTTAATCAGATATTGTAGTAACAAATACTGAAGTTTACTCACAATTGAATTTGGTAACGATTTAATTTTTATTTACAACTTAAAACTTATGTTATTGGTTTGCAGTTTCAATTGTTTGAACATTTAAGTCTCCATTCTTTATTGACTTAATAACAAACCACTCTGTTTTATAGTTGCTGTTTTAGTAAAGTTTTAAAGTTAGTACCTACTCACAAACACATAAAAAGATATTCGTAACGCTCCTACTAAAGGTGAATGTTCCGTGATCATGTCCAGTGGGTCTACGCAGTCTAAAGTACTATAAATATAGTTTCCATGTCAACTTTTAAGCTTATGAATTGTAGTATAGTTAACCCGTCCAACAAAGCTAATAGCTTGTGTCACATCAATAGTTCAATAGCTCAGGATCGGACTCACAACCTCTCGATCGACACACTCAGCCATTACGCTTTACTACCGAAAACCTTAGTATTTTCATATAAGTATGTAAAACAACGGGATGTTAGTACGTACTTATTTAAGTCGAATCCCTCGACTAGGTTCGCACTCATCCTCCTCTGAAACTGGTCGAGTGATTCGACTTAAATAAGTACGTACTAACATCTCGTTGTTTTACATACTTAGTATTTTAATTTCGTACCTAGTATTTCTAGAAATTACCTCGTATTTGTAGACAAATGTTGGCGAATGCATTACACCTAGTTCATCGACCTACACCTGACCCAGTTTGTTATCGATTGCAGAGTGCACTCGATTCAACTCGATCGATGATGCACTATTCGAGTACGAGCGATACCGTACTGATTTATCTAGGTTACCTTTGTTTGGACATTTGTAACCTGAGAGATATGTCCATGTGTCGTTTAAGTGTAATAATTAATACGTTTCTTGGTAAGAAATACTTGATAATGTATTTGGTTTATACGGTCTTTGTGATAGCTTAAAGTGACCTGAATTATTCCGAGAAATGCCTTAAATTGTATTTTTTCTGGTCTATGATTTTGTGATAGCTTTAAAGAACTCCTATGTATTCAGTTCAGCAGTTCTAAAATTATACGTCTTTGAAGTGTTTGCTTTGTAGGGATTAGGTTGAAAATATGATTCGTTTTAATACCATGTCAATTTAGTTACATTTTCTTATATCATTTATCATTTTCTAAATCGTCCTACTTTTTTCAAGTCTGTATAACAGTGTCATAGTTTAAGCTGACCGAAGATAGATGACTCAATTTTGGTTTAACATTAGACGACCAAGTGGCATAGTTGGTAGTATGTCAAAGGTTGCGGTTTAAGATAAGACAAACATTTGTGTACATGAATATATCTATTTCTCTTAGTCTGGTGCGTATAAGTTCAAGATTTGCTTAGTTTAGGACTAGTGGTCAGGTGTGATTTCTGTCTGGAATTATTTAACTACCTATGTTTTTAGCCAAATTTCTTGCTTGGCGTATACCGTTCGTCATAATAACTATCGGCATGCCAAACAGCGCAATCCGCTCAATGGTTTGAGCTATGCGTAAAAAGATCAGTCAGCCAGATGAGCCGATCAGTTGAATTTCATAACATACAGAAAATTCTGACATAATAAGCTAACATTTTGACATAATTAAGCTAACTTTAACCTACTTTTCACGCCATTTTAAAGAAAACTTCCAGAACCTTCGCTTAAAACGATTCTGTAACAAAAGGCATCGTATGCTAATCTGGTGAGTAATGAACTGGCTCTAACCCAGTTGTGGCCACTCCAGACGCTCGCTGGTGGCCCGGTTACCGAGTCGACAGCGGGATATTGGCCCTTCGAGGGCTGTTGCTACCAACACAATTAGGTCGATAATCCCGAGGCTTATCAATGCTTTGATGCAGTGCAGTGTGAGATTTGTTTGTGGATGTTGATGGAGAGTCTTATACTAATGAAAATAGTAATTCAAAATTATTGTATTAAAAATAATGGAGTTATGAATAAAATGCGAGTTGAGTTGAAAGAGAAGAGTTGATATAGTATTAATAGTGATTAATTCCAGGATTATTGTTTTATATCACGTTACATATTTAGGAGTTTTGAAAATATTATATTTTAAGTTTACATCTAACTTAGTTTAAGAAGACTCTTAAAGAGTTTTTATATCTAAAATATTGGCCTAGCTGTCTAGCTAGGCCAATATTTTCAAAAAAAAACAACTCAAAGAACAACGAACTTAATTTCGAAAACATAACAAAGAAAAAAGTTCAATGCCCAACTATTCTTTTTACAAATGACCATACAAAATAGTAAATGGGACATTAATTAATTAGTCTCTGAGTGTGTACTAAAATTTAGTTATATTAGTATGAACAAATAAATGTTTATGGGTTCGTAATAACTGTGGAATTTCGGATAAATGGCAATATTTTACTGCCCAGATTCATTTGTTTCATGTAAATTACAGATACCGTCGCTCTTAAATAAAAATAAATGTTCGTGAAGAAACATATTTAGAGGTTTGTGTGATTTTAAACGGTTTTTACCGTGATTCTCTAAGTTAAAGTTTTAATAATAAAGTGCGAGTCTTCATAGGAAATTACGTAGGAACAATAGGAATTTGATTCTTTCTTTTGTCTACTACTGCTAGTTATTGAAATTCCTAGTATTTATACAAATACATATACAAGTACGAGTATTATATAATACAAATACAAATATTACTGTAAAAGAAAATTATTCTCCTCGTGATCTGGCTTTAGAAAATGTGGATATTTAGGCTAAGGTTGATTCATAAAATTATGAAGAATGAAATAAAAAGTATCACATTTATAAAAAAAACTGTTTAATTATTGGAAAATAGATCAACCATTTTTAAGATCCCAACTTTTGAAGTAAATTTTGTCTGAGCCAAGCTTAATATCTCATCTAATTTGGACCGCTTCTAAGAAGAACGATTTATTAAGCAAAAACGTTTTAAACCTGCCTTAAATGAGAAGGAACAAAGTACTGATTTTGTCCATATCTTGATTTTAAAATTTGTACATCAATTGATTTTATATTGTTGTAACTAGGAATGGGCTTGCACTTAACTGTAACTCGCCTGATGGAGCGATGATACAGCCTCAGATGGAGCGTGCTCGCCTAGTAGATACCGATACACTCGCGAGTATAGTCAAAAGACATACTGCGCTCCGCGGTTTTATTCTTTTTTCTTTCTTAGCGGATACTACATAATAATAACATTTTTTTTCTTCTTTAATTTATGACTTGTCTTGTCATAATATCTATCTGCGAGTTGTTTGAGCAGTGTAATGATAAATCAGTCAGTCAGTCAGTACCAGTAGCCTTTCATACACAGAAAAATCCTAACACAATATTTGAATAAGTCGTTACCAGGATCCGATAATGATGTTTTTATCAAACACTCCTTCGCTCAAACATTTCTACTTTCTGGTTCTCATTACACGTGGTATGTAGGTCGCGAGTCCTACAGGATGATTGAGGGGTTTAGTTAACTGGTTCTCTGTAACGAGTGTGTATTAATATGTCTGTTATTCTCAAGGTCAGAAATGTGTTCATTTTCCATAATTTTGTATTAAATAAGGGATATCACAATCTTAGTAGTAATACTTATACTGTGTTCGTTCGTTTTGTTCTCTAAGTCAGAAATCTGTGTTTGTGTGTTGATTTTTCATAACTTTGTGTCAAAGGATTGAATTTGCGTTGCCTTTGTTTGCGATGATATGTCATTTAAAGTAATATTAAGTATCGGTGTGTAAGGTCTACTGCAAGATAAAAGTCTCCCACTCATTGATGATTTTATTACAGTGAGGAGGAAGAAACGTAATCACTACGATTGCTCATTGATTGTTATTAAAAACCCGATTCGAGCATAGAAAATACCTAGGGCCATAAAAGATAAATAGTAAAATAAATTCGGCATTATTTTGAGATTAAGTAGAATAGTCGTAATGGTAATAACCAAAATAATATAAGAATAGACTGTAAGTAACTTTTATTAAAAATGATATAAATAGACTACGAAACTTTAACAGTAAATGTTATCACAAAAAAGAATTACATAAACAAATTTTCTTTGTCGGAGCGTGAATATTACAAATATAATTTGTTCTACTATTGTGGGAACAGCGATCAAGAAAATTATTATAGCCTCCATTAGATATTTAGTAGTTCTACTAAACCATGGTTCTTTGAAACACGACGCCGTGGAAAGTAAAATATTTATGTGTCATTGAGTGTCATTACTATTTTATGAGGTGGAAATCCAAATATTGATAGCTACTTTTTTGTTTTAGTTTAAAATGCTGGTTAATGTGTTTTATATAAGTAAAGGTAATTAAGAATAAATTAACTAATGCGTAAGCTTTTAGTATTTCAATTATTTGTTGTTAATTTTAAGGATACAAAAATATATCAATCTGCAAGTTCTAAATGCAGAGCAAATACCTCTCTTTCACTAACTAATATTACATTTTACACTAATGTTATTAAAGTTAGTTTTACTTAATCACATATACATTAATAAAAAAACATGTAAAATATGTTTTTCAGAGAAATGCTACGAACTGATACGCATAACAGCAAAGACCAACACCTACAAACTTATATTTCTTTTCTTTGTGCACAAAAAAAGATTTTCTCTGAAATCGTACATTAAAACGTAGTTTCCTGTACTAATTTCCAACAGTAATTTCCTGTCAAGCAGACACAAAGTAACTCTGTAGGCGTAGTAACAACGGTAGTCTTTAACACGGAACTTGGTACCTAATACATATTTATACACATAATTATATACATATTTGTAACGTTTAACACATGTATTAGAAGGAAGATGTATAATGTAAATAATGTGAGACAAAAGGTTGATGAACTTTGTACGTTTTTTACTTTTTCAAAGTTTATTCGGTGCATAGTAATCTTGTTTCTTATAAGTGATGTTTTTGAACACTTGTTGTGCATTTTAAAAGAAGGTAGGGTGACGTAATCGTAACTTTCCTTCCGTTGTTGACGACCTCGATGGCAGAGTGGTCACCATGCCGGACTGCCATCCATAAGGTTGCGGGTTCGATTCCCGTGCGGGGTGAATATTTGTGTGAACCGCAAATGTTTGTCTCGGTCTGGGTGTGTGTGAATGAGTGTGTGCGTAGTTTCTGATACCCTAGATACAAGTTTCGAACTTAGTTAGGGGTCAGTTACTATAAGGAGATGATGTAGTGAATGATTATGTTATGTTATGTTGTTTTAGAGTCTAATTTACTTGCATTGACTATCCGAAATATGTGTGCAAAATTTTGTTTAAGGTATGGTTATTAACTGATATTACCAGTCGTTCAGTACATAAAAATGTTATAGATTTAAGAACCATTATTACGTATCGTATATTTTTAAGAATTACATACCTCTTTTGTCTCGATTTTTCGAAAAATCATTCCTAGCTATTACTCACTAGTAGTCACGATTAAAGCTGCCAGTAAAAAAATAATAGCCATGTCATAAACTTTTTAGAAGGTTCTTTATGGTCTAAGCTGTTAAAGAAACTGGCAGTTATTCGTATAAAGACTGGATATGAGTATACTTTTTGCTCTGATCATTTGGCGACGTAAACAGTTGACGGAAGTAATTCATATGAGCGAAGCAAAGACCTTCTAATTCAAAAATTTAACCAGTTTTGTGGTACATATTACGGATAAACTACAACACCACAGGTTTGGTATTTATTGACATAGTTATTTCAATTAATGTGTAAATGTTCATACAATCGTTTAATATTATTTTGTAATTAAATTTATGAAAGAGTTGTACAATTAATATGCCACGGGTAAAAGGCACTGTAAAAAATCCTGCACGCCCCTATAAAGCCACACTTATAGATACACAGTTATAAAAAACGTTACCGCTCCCATGAGAATTAAACTTCCTCTTAAATCACTCTATCTATTAAAGAAAACCGCATCAAAATCCGTTGCGTAGTTTTAAAGATATAATCATACATAGGGACAGACAGCGAGAAGCGACTTTATTTTATACTATGTAGTGAAGTATACTACCATGATTTCATAGATATAAACAGTAAGGAAGGAAGAAACAACAGTTTGAAGTTATCTAGTGTAATAGGAAACAATCTCGACTATTAACAGTGGTCTAATATCGAGCAAACGGCTGGGAAATGGCCAATCGCCTTATCTCTACAGGTCAACCCCAATTAGGTAGACGGAACGACAATGTTGTAAGTTTTAGTTGAGTTGGGGAAGATTGTTGAATCGTCATGCTTATGCTTGCAACTTAGAGCTGCTTATTATTGAAGTATTGATAACTAGCGGCGCCCCGCGGTTTCACCCGTGTAGTTCCCGTTCCCGTAGGAATATGGGGATAAAATTATACTAAAAACCTTCGCACTGAATCACTATCTTTTAAAATAAACCGCATCAAAATCCGTGTAGTTTTAAAGATCTAAGCACACAAAAGGACATAGGGACAGAGAAAGTGACTTTGTTATATGTATACTTATGAAATTAAAGTGCAGTGTATCTTGAAAAAAAAAAGAGTGTTTATAAATTAAAGTTAAAGTTAAGTAAAATTGTGATATACATACGATTCGTTATATACTAAATATGTCCCTTGCTCTTGAATCACTATTTCTAATTGCTGAAAATTGCATCTTTTAAACTACGAAACGAATTTTCTTCTTCTTAGTAAAGTTCTAAAGATTTTAGCGAACAAACAGCAGCTGTGACTTTACTTCATACAATTTAAAGTTAAAGATTAATTACATCAAAGTTTTCATTAATTATTGTTTACACTAGTGATTGTATTAAACTTTCCATAGTCTGTGTATCCTACATAAACAAATGTAAGTCTGTATTTGATTACCTAAACAAAGGATTCCAGTGATCATTGCGGGCCCTTTGATTAGGTTACTCGGTTAGCGGGGGCTGCGGAATGTAGTTCCTAATTACAGATCGCTGGAATGTTTGTTCTGCCCTTGGCATTGATCAATGTTTAGGAGAGGGTACGTCTGTCCTTTTTTGATAAAATTTGATAATGTTTGAAATAGGAATTTATGATTACTAGTTAATTTTTCAAGCGGCTTAGGGGGAAACTAGCCTCTGGTCCGCAACTCACTAAACAGTGGTGGAAAATTCGGCCATCATTGTAAAAAGTATCGTTGTAAATCCGTAATCAGTAACAGATGTCTGTTTGTAAGTCTATCAATCAGTCAGTGCGTAATTAAATCCTCCTTTAATTGTATTAAATACTTATCTTCCAGAGTCGGTCTTTATTTTGTAATCAGTCTCACAAAAAACAAACATTTCAGTAACAACCATTTATATGACTCAGTGGGCTGAATTTTGGATCGAATATAATTAAAAATGAATAAAAATCACACCCATATTGGCCACCAGGTTAAATTAAGTTTGTAGCACTATAAAATTTATCACTCAAATAACTCTCACCATAAATGTTTCTAAAAGTGCTGTTTTAGTAGCAAAACATAGGCTAACTAAATGAAAGATTTGACGAGTAATAAAACCTAGGCTAACTAGTAACTAGCCAAGTACTTAACGAGCCAAGTTCTAAGTTGCTAACTAACACCTAACTCACCTACGTAACTACAATGAACAAACAATTAAGGAGTTCACCAAATACCTATCAGCGTTATACTGTTTGGACAACACTCTCATACAAACTTTGAGTTCAAATTGTCAAACAAAGAGGTCTCATTTACATAAAACTATCGTTTCTACTTTACGAACAACGTTTATTAAATTACATTTTAATTTGCTTTGCTTAGGTTCAGGTTGTTGAATTAGATGTGTGTTGTTGATGTTTATCTCAGTTTATTTTAATCAGGGAAGAAATGTAACTTTTATCAGATGTTCCAGAATCGGCACTCGTTGAGAATACTAAATTGAGTCTAACTTTTAAACCACGTTGAATTCTATATAGGACTATAATTAGGTTAGATACAGTATTATAATTCTGACTGACTTTCAAATGACATTCACAAATCTAAATGCATGTGGTCAAAATGTTTCTTTTAAATAAACTTTTCCAATAATTTCAACAAAAAAAATCTATTTAACACAAAAACCCGAATATTTCTCAAAATAACAAATCACATTGTAGATCAAAAGTATGTCTAAGTACGTCTTATAAAACTCCAAAATATTAAGGACAGACGAGATAACAATAGATTTAAATCCGATTTTAAATAATACATGACCAAGATACAAATTCGCCGGAACGCGACGACCTCTGTAAAGTTCAAGATCTCGCAAATAGAATTCGAAGTTTTGTCACCGCTTCGAGCCTCTGTATTTATAATACTAACTTCATCAACTGGGTAAACGGTATTGGGATTTTCCGTTGGGAAATTAAGATGTTTTGTTTCAGTATTTAACTATATCTAAGTAAGTTATTGCGGCAATTAATAATACTCGTGTTTTATTTGACTCTTTGATATTAACTGGGTAAATTATGACGGTATGTTGGAACGAGAAAGATGATAAATAAACACACTTGTGCTATGGTATTTTTTTAATTTTCATGTCAATGTACTAGTATATACAATGTACTATATTTAAAAGGCTACCCTAGGGAAAACAAACTATGATATTATTTTCAATTATCGCTAATATAAAAAAGTAACATCTATTTTTTTTTCAATAAAAACTTTCTGTTTATCATAACACCAAACATAATACAAAAACCTTAACGTAATCTCCATCATCATCTCCATAACGGATCTCCACATCCCGTCGAAGTTGAGAGGAACCTAGTTTCACAGTAACCCACAAAAAGGGATTACTTTGGCGGTATCTGGTCCAATAAAAGTTTGGTATCGCTGCTGACCGGGTTCAATAGTTTCTTGTCAACATTCATGCACAGTTTTGACGAGCCAGTAACTCTGGCGCCAGTACTGAGACAAGCCAGCACTGGCCTGGCCCGTGTTCAAAGCCTATAACACTGACGCAAGTGCTAAAAAAGCCTATACCTGTCCTGGCTCATGCTGTTGTGCTGATGTCATGCTGTATTAGATGATAGGTCTACACGCGTCCTCACGCAGGCACCTCGGCTGCGGAGCAAGCGGGCGTAGGTAAGAGACTTGAAAAATAGACCGGCGCGGCGCCCTTTTCCCACCAGTGCAGTGTTGGTAGCCAGCGCTGATTTGTCTTGAAGAACTGTTTAGACAAGGCGTATAAAAAGTTTGAATCGCTCTACGATGGCTTTTTTTGTAATAATAAGATTTATCTGATAGATTTAATGAACCTGACACGATGAATAAATAACAAGTCAGTGCTAGTAACTAAATGCCAGTGTCATTAGGCCAATACTGGCTTCGTATAAACCTAGCTTCATACGCAAAAAGTTTCAACACTGTCAATTTAGTTACTCTATTTTCTCCCTATTTGTATGGAGTAGACTCGTTGACATAACTTGTTGGAAGTTATGTGGAAATTAGTGTTTACTCAATGTTTTCTGATGGACGGGTCGGATTAGCTGGGAGTAAAGGAGAACGCTTCTTTTTATTTAGGTTTAGGGTCTTAAATCTAGGGAATATTTTGCGAGTATTTTTGGATTAGTCTAGACCGTAACCTACAGTTTTTAAGTTATGTGGGGTCAGAAGTATATTTATTTGTCTTAAAACTTGTTGATGTATAGATTTGGTTGTACACGTTGTGCCTTTCATGCACGCGAAAAGACCTGATGAAGGCAATAGTTCTCATGTAGGATTAGCTGAGTTTTAAACTGGGAAAATGTATTCAAATTTCATTGAGTTTGTGGCCATTACTACGTTAAATAGTAAAAATAAATTTACTTTCATAAATATTTAATCCATTTCTGCTACGAAAGTATTTTTAATTTTCAATAACCTTTACCTACAAATATTTTCATGAAAGACATATTGAATAATGTTCGTGAAGTAATGTATGTTATTACGTTCCTAACAGAATAATCAAAATTATTCAAAGAATTCAAAAGGAATACAATAAAATCATCTTCTCCCAATCTCGGGCACTATCAATCAGATCGCGTCAGACCACGTTTACACTTATGTCTGTCTCGTAGTGATTTAATGTACTTGATTTTATCAAACACAAATAAGTGAGTGAATTTTACTGGGTATTTTGAGATTTTTTTTATCTTAATGTGTTTGCCAAGTGCAAAATTCATTAATAAAAAAGGTTTACGGTTGAGGGAGTAAACCATAAAAAATACGCCCAGTATGTAATCCAATTGCCCTGCAACACATGTATTTTCAAATTGAAATAAGTACAAGAACATAATATAGTTTTACGAAATAATGTAAGTATTATGTTTGGAAAGTGAATGATGTCTCAATTATTTACCCTTTTTTTAGTATGTTATCTAATTCGTTACTCCAACTACAAAATAAAATCCCACACCAAGTTACTACAGTTACGCAACAGTAAAATAGATGCGGTGTGACCGTGGTATCAATGTATAAAATGGCCCAAATCACGGTACTTCCATTGCTCATATCTGAGAGGCGCATGCAGCCTTGATGGTCAGAATACTTGAACGAGGTCGCCCATCGGTCCAGATACGGCCTTCGACGGAAGGGTCCGAATTGCGAACGAGAAAATAGGTGAAGTGTAGTACTCGTAGTTTGTAAAAAAATCTTACGTTCTTATAATTTTTAGTGAACTTTTTCGATGCTTCACGAATGTGATGAAGATTCTAAAGAAACATTAAGATAATCATCTGTGCGCTGAATGTCAGAGTAATCCATTCAGTGGTTTGAGCTGTGCGTAGATTAGTCGGTCAGTCAGTCAGTCAGCCACTTATCTTATTTAAAGCTCTAATAAGATAGTGTATTTTCTTGACCCCTAGAATCTAGACACATGGCATTGTCTACTAACTACGGATAAACCAACAGTATATACTTTATACTCGAATGAATTTGAGTTAAGTACCTTCGGACCGTTCTATTAGTAAATACGTCTTATAAATATTTTTCATGCGAAAATTGTACAACTTATATTATAATACGTACTATTCTGGTATGAACAGGAATCGAACCCACAACGTCTGTTGTTGCAAACATGACTACAATCACGGATCATCTACAATTAACAAAGTCATTAATCAAAATAAATTATCTAACATGTTCACAAGCATGTAGTATGAACAGCAATCGAACCAGCAATGTTTATCGTAGTAAATATTTACAACAAACTAAGCAATTTGTTTTGAAATTTCAGAACGTAATTTAAAGTCTGTTTATTATTAAAATAAGTTAAAAGTATCCATTAAGGTCGCTTTAAAATAATACTGAGAATATCGAATCACTAACAAAACAAGTATCTCAAAGTTACTAAGACCTAACATAATATTCAGGCTAAATGTTGTTTAGGTTTGTTCCACTTAACCCTAAAAATCATTCCAGTTTATTTCTCTATAACAGTTTAGTACATAGCTACACTAATGTTACAAAGCTGTAACAAGGGTTTGTTTTCTCGTTTGAACGCGCTAATCTCGGGAACTACTGGTTAAATTTGAATATTTTTTTTAGTTGGATAGTTCATTTATCAAGGAAGGCTATAGAATAATAGCCAGGACACGGCTAGTTTTGATATTACGTAAGTAATTCCTCATTAACTCCAAAGCCTGTTTTTTGCCGAAATTAATGTAAATATGGAATTTTGTTAACTTTACAAAACTATTTATCAAGTAGAACTGAAACAGTTTCAGAACTACATTTTAAATACTTAATTACCTGGATACGTTTTGGAGGTCTAAGTCGAAACAATGCACGAATCCTAAATAAGAACAATGGCTTAGAGTTTCGTAGAACAGTCCCTTGTTCACCCTTTACAGTTTTACGCTGTGTTACTCAAACTTTATAAATACCGAGAATAATTAATTAAAAATTTTCATTAAAACCCTCCGTTGGTATTTCATTGCGAATAATTTCTATAATAAACTTTTGATAAACAAGCTGAGGTACTGACGTTACAAATATCTTTGTTTATTCCGTAATTATTTAGTCCAAGGTTGTTTCCTTGTTATGTTATCTTTTATGTCATTAATATCGAAGTTTATGTATGGGAGTAGTGATAAAAGTTATGCTCGGAAGTGGGAGACATTAACTTACTGATTATGAATTGCTTTCGAGCAATTGTGGAGTCCTTCAGGAATACGGACTGTTAGGTTTTATTGTAATATTTACGAGTATATATTAATTTTATTTACTTCAACCACAACATAGGATTATGATATTACTTTAGTTTTGGGAGAAAACAGGAAGTATTTTCAGTGATAACTTAACGGGACATAGGATTGATTAGGGAAGAAATTAGGAAAAAAATGTATGAGAAATACATATGTGATTTGATCGTATTTATACGCAAGTTTACTAAGAAATGTGCACCTTTTTATTCAATTTGAGACAGGGAAATAACTTTCCAGAAACTTCCTTACAAAAATGCTATTAATAACAACGAAATATAAATATTCTTTTGTCTAATTAATGAATGAACACGGAAAATCCTTCAATGAATGAATGACCTTTAGCAAAAAATATAACAACAAAAACGTTTTCAATCGTTTATTTTTAAAACTTAATCTCCGAAATGGAAAACAATAAATGTTAATAGAAAACGAATCCTCTGTGACATTTTCTGGATTTATAATAAAAGTTTATTTGAGAAACAGGGAGCAACAGTTTGATATTTTTATGATAAAATCGTTTAAGACTACAAAGGACCTCCCCCAGTTTGTCAAAAATAGACACTGTAAATAATACTTCGTTCAAAAATAAACTGTTTTAAGCACTTTCAAGGACATTTATTTTAAGTTGACAAAATATTATTTTCTGCGCAAAGGGTGTAAACATTTTGTTATAATTTTATCTTTATTGTTCGCCATTTGTCTTTGTTATTTTGTGGAAACTTAACCCATTTTCCGATGGTAATACCCCATATACTAATGTAAGTTTTGTTGTATTAAAATATAATAATTAATTAGTTCTACATACATCCCTATAAACTTTTTCCGTTTATTTATTAGTATGATTTATGAATGTGGGGCCCTCGATTCGGTCCCTGAATCATCTACTCTAATGTCCACTTTGCTCCACCTAACACCTGCATATTAAAAAAATCTGAAGTCTTCGAAGAAGAATCTAAAGGTAAATTAAGTCCAAATGGGCCATCCGTAAGGAAAGATTGTCCAAAAAAATAAGTCAAAGTGTAGTTGCCAGTTTCCAAAAACAAAAGACGGTGAGAATAGTTTTGTAGAAAACCTTCGTCACTACTACACAGAAGATATTTATCTATTAACGTCACTGATACGCAAATAAGAAGTATAAGTATTCTGCCAACAATATTTTAATGATCATAGTTCGGAACAATTCCACATTGCTCTATTCAGACTATAAAAGAATTTGTCATACGTTCTATAAATAGAAGTATGTAATATGAAATAGTTTGAAACAGATGATAACATTCCGCAATCGTATCTGTTTGTTATGGAAATGTCATATGTGTTTCTGTCTTGTGGTCGCAGGTTTGGTTAGAGGATAAGCGGTTAATTGAAGAATTGAGAAGTGTGTTGTGAATTTTAAAAGTAATCTAGTGTAAATAAGGAAAGTTCGTAAATAGAGGGCGATATTAATATTACAATTTTTATGCAAAGAATAGTCTATTGAGGATTGATTAGGATGACGTTTGGTAAACCAATAATGATGGTGGTGTTAAATAAAATACCTAGAAAAACACCATTATTAACTACTAACATTTTATTACATTTATTACACATCTATTTGTTGTGTTACTTTCTAACCCCACACAGTCCCATCTGACGCTCCAAGGTGAATTAACATTGACCATTTAACCCAACCCTGAAGTAACGCACTCGACTAAACAAGGACTATATAAAATCACTTCCTGTTATCTCTCGAAGTGGCACCACGCCTTACGCTCAAGGTTTTATAGAAATTAATGTTGTGAACTTAGACAAGGTTGCATTTGGGCACATATTGAATTTTTCGACCCATTTATTGTTTTCCATACCCTTCAGAGTGAAGGTCCTTCGATTATTATTGGATTTGGATTTATTGGAGTGCTCTTGTGTTGTCATTTTATTGAATTTAATGGCTTTGGAGATTTTGTTTGTGATGGGTTTCAATTGTTGATAGGTTTACGGTTTTCTGTTACTTAATTGGCATATATGTATAACTTATCTGTACGTAAAACAATATCATTAGGAATTAGCATTTGGTAGGGAAGAAAGAGTGTCCATCAAAGATTGATTTTAAAACTACAATGAGAAAAGTGATTGAAGATAATTCAAATAATGAGGAATTAATAAAGTTTGATTAAAAAACCATCTCTTAAAATAACAGTCTTACTGAATACATTTAAATAAGTACAAACTATTTTTGTACATACAAAAACTAATATTTTGGATCACCAAGACCTTTGCCCTGTACGGACTCATACTTCATACACGACATATTGTACTACAACTAAGTACAAATATTACAAACGACCAACTCCTAATAAATAAGTAATTTAGTTGTACGTGAACAGCGGGCAGTAACTGATCGTGGTCTCAGCGAGGAGTCTGTTATTACTAGTGTGTTATTGTCGGGGTATTAGGGTTATAGTTCATGTACTTATAGGTATTTACTAGAATTATTTAAGGTCAAATATCTAATTATTGTACAATGTACTAAAGATTTAATAACTTTCAGGTAAAATACTTATTTTATATGAAGGTCTGCAGGATAATAAAGTCTAACATTTTATTTTCTATTTATTTATACAGGATGGCGACTAATTGTCGTCGGTAATTCAAATAACTGAATGCGCTTGGTCATAAGAGTATTTGGAATTTTACAAAAAATAACATAATCGTGTGCATTTACCTAAACATTTTCTTCAGACTAAATAAAAGGTATTTCTATTTTCCAGCAGTTTCATTGTGGTGTTGTGGTCTACACCCAGTATATCTGCATTAACTGAATACTTCGATGGCACTAATAAGACTATAAGGACTATTAAACTTTTTCCATTGCTCAGCTTCTTCGTGAATAAAACATTATAATGGCAAATAGAATTGATATTAATAATATTAAATTATTAAAAAAAATAACAGAAGTTATTTAATCAACTGTTGCAGTATTTTTACAAAAGTTAAAATGAAAACGTTGAAAAGGACAATAAGGTCATTACAAAATTGGGTGAACGCATTCAACAGCAGGATGACCCAAACATAATTGAATACTTCTAAACGTTACCAAAAATTTCAACATCAAATAAACTTTCATACGAAACAAGTCCCCGGATAACATTCAGTACCATGTCGCAACAAGTGGGTAATACCAAGCGAAATTAACCTTTAACTCTTAATGATATGATGCATTTCAGATTGTATCAATACGAGATGAGGATGGCTGGAAGGACCGAGTGGGATTGTTATTGTGAATTGGTCTCTAAGGTTGTGGAAATAAGGTTGTGTTTTGAATGGTTGTTGTGCGGTGGCCTGGTGGCCCAGTTCATTGGCCTGACCTAGTTTCGGTGCAGCCCCCTTGGTCCTCCCTTCTCGGAGCGTCTCCGACTGAAGATAATGAGGATGAAGGTATATTTTTTTATTGGAGACTTTATAGTACTGCAGTGGATGTTCAGTTCAGTAAACGGTTGAGGTCTTTATTAGAGTAAACACTTACGGAGATTACTGATATTTTTTGGGGAAATGTAGAATGATTCTATTTGTATTAAAATTGAACATTCAGTAAGTATATGTTTGATTGACTGTACATTTGTGTTCAGACTAATAAGTCAAAAATTGTAAACGAGGAGGCGTAAAATTCATCTGTTTGTATAAAAGTATAAAGAGTAACTGAAAATGAAATGAAAAAAAAATGAAAAAAAGATTTATTAACTGAACAACACCTCAGAATACGATTTCTTGTAGTCCTCACACTAGACTCACGTCTGTATCGTGAGGTACCGATATACGATTAACAATTTAAGATATGCTCGGTTAAATAAAGTGATATACTATAGTGAACTGACTGATCTATCAACAATTCAACACACATCACAAACAACTCAACAGATTACCCAGAAATTTAGAATGCAGATAGTTTGACCTAGGCACCCAACAAAAAATCACCCACTGCTACTAGACTCTATAAAATACGCATTTCACATAATAAATTTCATGTAAAGCAGTCCAAAACTTCCTTTCCAAGTCCGGGGTCCACGCTCAAGGTCTTCCCCCGGCCGGGACCTCACATAAACGAGCCACAGGGACCGTACTCACTGAATTGAACCTAATTCAACACAATATTGAAACCGTTTGTTTATTGTCTGTTTGTTTGAGTTTTCTACGATGTTTGGCTGGGAAATAATGGGTAAGGAGCTGGGATGATAGAAAGAAACAATGTGATTTAGATACTTGTGGACGTTTTATGCTGGTTGGAATCGAAATAAACTTATAAGTAAATAAGTATTGGCGATGATAACGGTGAACCTACAGCGACCGATCATTACCAAACCCTATTTCATGAACGGTAGGTTCTATTGACTAATTGAGAAAATTTGGAGCTTTCATAAACTATGTGATGGCCGATTGGCTACCGTTTACTCGGCCTATAGTCATATCGCTCATTTGGTGCTACAATGTCATAATTACATATTTTTTTACACACACGCCATTTTATTTATGCCTATAATTTAGGTTATTTATAATATATCGAAACGACTGGGACTCTAATAGAAAGAATACAAATGAAAGCTACTTTTAAAATGAGTCGGATTATTATAAATCCCCAAAATGTCATCACATTGAAATCATATCTTTGGTTGAATCTCCTCTAAAAATTGTAATTACGTAAATACGACATTGTAGCACCAAATGAGCGATATAGGCATTTGAGATTGTAAAATATTTCTAATCAGCTTCATTTATTCGTTCCCTTGAGATAAAGAAGCTTTTTCGAAACCAACCATTCTATAAGGAATACCTATTCAAAAACCCATCACAATCTTGAGGAGCCATAACTCAATAGTCATGCAATCGTGTCCCAGATACATATTTACTGTAATGTCATACGCACTGCACCAAATTCGGGAAGAAATAATCGTAAAATATCATATTTACAAGAAACATTTCGTTGTTCGATAAACCTACTTCAATAATATTACTTTTGTTAAACCTTTCTAAGTACTAGTTTTGCCCCGCTATTTTACCCGCATAGTTCTCGATCCCGTGGGAATTTCGAGATAAAACATAGCCTATGTCCTTCCCCGGACCATAAGCTACCCCTGTATCAAATTTCGAGTCAATCGGTTCAGTAGTTTGGCCGTGAAAAAGTAACAGACATAGTTACTTTCGCATTTATAATGTAAAAACTAAGGATGAGGATATTTTGTGATTCCAGTAATCGCCAAGGGTTCAATGTAAGACACTGAGCATTCCCACCCGTAACAAACAATGCGAGGGTACTTAGTAACTATTTAGTAATCTGTGTGCACGTACCTGGATGAGCCGCTCAAGTCCACCTTCTCCTCAACTAACGCACCCACCGGTGGTAGACAACACTTGTAAATTGTTCACGACACTTGTTGACGTTCAAAAACTGTTATTTAGCACAAGATTGATATTATTTGAAGCGAAATTCGATGTAGTATTTAAATGATAAGAATTTGTGACGCGTAATAGCCGAATGCGTATAACGTACTACTCTCGAGGGTAGATCGCTATTTCTTTTTTGACGAGTACCCACACATGAGTCAACGAAAGTGTTGCCCTAGTGACTATTGAGTAATCTGTACCCTTGTTATGAATGAGAATTCTACAGCATACAAAATACAAAGCTTAGCGAAAACTGCAATTTGTGAACGCAACAACGTATATATTTTAAGCAAATTATATATAAAATTATAATCTTCAAATCACAGATTTTATTTAAAAAGTAGTGTAAAAGTTGACTTTCATAATATCTAAAATAATATCATTAAAACTTTAGTTAACTAGGTATTTCTTTAGCTAGAATTATTCAAATGACCTAAGTCTTAGTTCAAGACCTAAGTCTGAATGCAACTAAGTCACGAAATTTGTAGGCGAAACTAATTTGTTTGTAAGTATATGAACCAAATAGTTGCCTTGCATATTTATTAGACTTTAAGTCAAATATTTGGTTAGTTTAAAATATTCTTAATATTATAAAAAATAATTAATTTTAAAACCTTATATACTTAAAATGATATAGAATTTTATAGGAAAATTAGTCGTGTTTCGCGGTCTTCAGCGAAGTTTTTTCAGTGCAACTACAACTTTGCCGTTTTGGTTCAATGATTTAATACTGTGTGTTGATCAGTCAGTCAGTTATTAACGGCTGTCTTTCATTACACAGAAAAAATAAATCCTAGAAAACTTAGTATCCAAGAACACTTCCTTAGTAACACAGAACATTAAATTATTGACAACTGTAAACCAAACCAAGGAAAAGCGCGTATTGAATGTACTGTCTTTAAATGTTGAAGTACGTTAAGCCGGCCCAAGGCCCACAATATATAGGTTAACATCGAATATACCTCGTATTTCATTAGATATTTCAAATCAGATATTACCAGACAACAATCAATACACCCTAATTCGAATGCAATTCTACCAACCAAACGATACTGCCTCTTATAACAATAACTTTAAGATACACATTTCATTTACCAGCTTTTTGTCATTTCCGACTTTTGTATTGTAATGCGTTTCGCGGGGCAAGGCCACAAGAGCAGGATGGAGGTATAGGGTGGGTAGGGGGTGGGAAAAGGACGGTGGATATGGAATGCAAGGCTAAAGGGTCGCGGGTAGTACAGTGACCTGACCCAGTTTCGGTTGCAGAGCGACGGGTAAATATTGATTTAGTGGAACCCCACTTGTTGCTCACAGGTACGGGCCCGAGGTGGAATATTAAAGTATGTTTCCTCTTCCTTACGGATTGGATAGTTTTAGAGAAGATGAAAAAAATGTGGCAGGATAAGGCCAGAGACAAGGACAAATGGAAATTGGGAAGACCTTTGACCAACAGTGTTTTTTATTTGCAAGAATTTTCGCTTTCATCAAGGAAGGCTTTGATAAAATAACACTAGATATTGGTATCTATTTAAATCACTTCTAACTACTAACTATTCATAAATTTCGCTTGGTAACAAGGAGATAACGCTTTCAAATATAACCAAGTAACAAACAGATATTAAATTAATTTAACACAGTAATAGAATGATTTTGTTTAACGTATTTATACTTCAGGTTCGACCAACCTTAAACCATCGTTAAAGGATCCAGATCCAGATATTTCTCTAAAATGACTAAAATACACGAAGCTTTTGAGAATAAATTCTAATTTGAATAGGAAAGATGGCTCTTGTCAAAGACTACAGACTTTAAGATACAATCAACACTATTTGTGTGAAAATGAACGTTAAAATTATAAGAAAATGTCACGATAACGCTGAAACAATTTACTATCTAAAATTGTATGAAACCTCTTTCTCTCTAGCTATTATTATTACTATTGTCGTACGTTATTATAGGGTCTATACTATGATCTTTAGTTTTAAGTTCTATTATATTTGTAATTTTAAAACGTAATTTACGTTCTACATATGTCTATCTAAATTCTGTAAAGAATAAAAAAAAACCGATTTGGTATTCATTTCATTTAAATAAGTTTCGTGTAATGTAGAATTATATGAAATCATTCGTCAAATATCCTAAAACTTTTAGAATTTTCACTTAACTATTAATTATTCTGTAACTAAGGTTCTAGTTTCCAAATGAATTTATAACGTTTTACTTCTTACACAAATTTAAAAAAATAATGTATTTCTGTTGAAAGTTACCGTATTTGATTGAAACTAGTCGAGGGATTCGACTAAAGTTGCACATACTTATACATATAACTTATATAATATGATTAAAATGTATTTCTGTTTGTTGCAGCGTGGGTCCTGGGATGGTGGATGTGCAAAACTGTGCCTTACGTCCAGGGGCTTTCGGTTGCAGCTTCTGTGTACAGCCTGGTTGCTGTATCACTTGACAGGTAAGTTTAGTATAAGAAAAATAAAAACATTTGTTTGATCACTTTTTGAAACTTTATTAACTAGTAGCGGCTCGCCCCGGCTTCGCACGGGTCCAATTTTCCCGTTGATTTTTCAGATTCTTTTTACATAAGAACCTTCTCCTGACAATAACAAATACAAAAAAAAATGCCCAAATTGGTCTAAGTGTTGTTGAGTTAAGTGCTTACCAACACATATTGCGATTAATTTTTACATATTATTTATAGATGTACTACAAAAATGAGAAGGTTCTGTACGTGTATGTATGTTTTCTTTTAGATATTTTCGATTTCTTTTTTTAACAGTTAGGTACTAATTTGTATTATTTATGTATATTATGTGGCGTAAAAAGATACAAGATTTAGGCTAGCTAGTCAAAACCAGCTAAACATAACAGTTTCGTCATCAAACTATAACATCTTAAAACTCCTACATTCTCGTAAGCTAAACATAAACACCTATTCCACATGTTCTATCACTCAATACCGCCCCATAATACAAGCGATTTGTCCCTGAACGTCCCATCGAAGTCACCGATCGCTGATGGTGTCATTATAATGATTGAAGTGCAGGCTTCGATACCAAGGCCTCGCGTGCCGAAATACCTCAAACTATGGGAAGAAATACCCTGATTTATTACAAGGCTCTTTATTACGAGGACATTGTTTTTATGTAATAAATAAATTTGATTAATATAGGTTTCATTTGTTTTGGGATGTTTGGAAACAAAAGTCTTATAATTATAACACAGTATTAAGAACTACTATGCAATGAACCTCGTGAGGAAACAGTTGTTATGGGAAGATGATAGACAGATTGGTTTATGTAAGTTTCTATCTGTTTCCCGCAGTTTTACCCCCGCTGAAAGACAAATCCGGTTAAGTTGTTTTATTTCGCAGCTTTCGCGGTTGTATTAACTAATAAACTCAAATGTAAATAAGACATTTTTTCTTTTCTGAACCTTTATCCCATGTCTACTTGGGGTCGGTTTTCAGTTTAAGCAGATTTGGCGGAATGTCAGTATTTTACGTGAAGCGACTGCCATCAGACCTTCACAACCCAGAGGGCTTTACGACATTTTAAACGAATGTTAGACTTTTGAAAGCTCTAACTACTCGTAACGACTATCGATGATGTTAGTACGACAACCGGGACCGACGGCCTTACGTGCCCTCCGAAGCACGGAAACTAAAAGTTATTTTAGTAACGACCCATCACAGTTATGACGGTGCCAGACGTTGCTTAACCGCACAGATCACAAGTGATCCGCGGGTAGTATTGGGCCATGAATAAGACAATATATTGGATTGAAATCAGAAAATTTTGTTATTCATAATAATAATAATAAATATTTTATTTTTCAAGAGGTAGGTACAACAAAAAAAAATACAAAAAAAATACAAAGTACATTTTACACAAAAAATCACCAACCTACAAGAAAAACAGGGTCGTGTTCAGTAATCGTTGCGGCCCGCTAAGGCCACAACACTGATCTTCCACACGGCCCGTTGGGAGTGACACACAATCAAGGAACATTTTTACTCTAGGGACACATAGATATTATAATTCTTAAAACACTAACTTACATAAACACTGGCACAGTAACACGAAACACTAGAACCACAGATAAAAATATATCTGTGGTTCCAGTCGAGCTTGCAAGTTGTAAATGTATCAATAATTCATTAGGCCGATTTGATTGATTGATACTAAACAAACAAACAATCCAACCAATTAGAAAAAAAAAAAACAAAAACTATTAAAATTAAAAATTAAAAATGGCAACTTGCAAAGACAAAACACAAAAACTATTAAAATTAAAATTAAAAATGGCCACTTGCAAAGAACCATTTCGGCTGACAAATAAAACAAACATTACCTTAATTCTTTCATTAATTTAATCTTAATGTTATTAGAAAAGAATCTAAATCCACAAAGTTTTAATTGTACTGTATATTGTATATTCGATCGGTGTCGTATCGTATTGATTTCGATTCAGGTGAATTAAATTTTATCGATACAATGAGAACAAGTTGTACTCGTATTAGTGCTGAAATAGTTTTAAAGTAAAGGTTTAGGTACAGTGAGTGTTAGATATTTTTGAAAGGGTGTTTTATCATTTACTTCAACATTAATTATCCCCCAACGCAAAAAGAGGGGTGTTAAAAGTTTGACGTGTCTGTGTGTAGGTGTGTGTGTGTGTGTGTGTCTGTCTGTCTGTGGCATCGTAGCTCCCGATCGGATGAATCGATTTCGTTTTTTTTGTATTAAAGGGGACTTACGTGCTTCTTAAACATTTTTGATGAAAATCAGTTGACCTGTTTAAAAGTTATGGGGGTTTGAATGTAATTGTGTTGGGTTTTTTTTTTTATTTTTAATTTAATTGTTATTTTCGCGCACAACTTAGATCAGTAACCATGACTGAACCAAACATAACGTCTCGTTAATTGGATATTTCGTACTACACTTAATACTAAATTGTTAAAACAGAACATTTATATGTGTGGATTATACAAAAACAAATAATTAACACAGAAGAAACCTTCTCAGGCTAAATCATTTAATTAAGTATATTTATTTCAAATCTTACTTTAAGTAAACAAGGTTTACCTGAAACCTAACTAACTAAGACCTTTACAACCAGCCTTAACCTATTAATAATAAGTAATAATTATTATAATAAGTACAGTTCAACATTTCTCAATGTGCATGAAGCCTTAAGTTCCCAAGGTCTTTGGTCCCGATTAACAGTGTTACTTCAAACGGGTATCGAACCGATACTCGAGATTCCTTTTGGAAATTAATTAACTACACTCGTTATTGACTAGACGAGAACCATTCAATACTGGAAAATTAGAAAAAGTAAACTTTTTCGAAGGATTTGTAAAAGATTTTTGGAGATTATGTTTTTAGAAACTTTTGAGTTTTAAGATTAAGTTTGTACATATTTTAAATTTGTCTGGATTTTGTATATCGTGATTGTTGGTGATATTTTATCTTACGCAATATTGCTTAATTATTTATTAATTTGTCCAAAAAAAAACGGCCAGTTACTATAAACAAATGAGCTTTAAATGAATTTAACATAAGATTGCAATTTGGTACATAAATTTACAAATCTTATAAAAATATATTCCCCGAAGAAAATTTCACGTCATTTAATTTTGATCAAAAGTCCTTCATCAAGCAAAAGTAAGTGTAAAAAATTCAAAACTATTTTAATATTTAAGTTCTCTTATTCTATAAATCAAATATTTAAACGCATTCTTTTACGTTTACTCACAAATTTTTAATAATATTAAGGGCTATAAAATTTCCCAAAATATTAAATTTCCTTTAGAGGCAGAGGTTATTTACCTTAAGTATAATATTTAAGATGATCCCGACGTTCTTATGATCATATAAAACACATATATACAAGATCTGTTCATATCCTAATCCTAACTAATATTATAAATGCGAAAGTAACTCTGTCTGTCTGTCTGTTACCTTTTCACGACTAAACTACTGAACCGATTGATTTGAAATTTGGTACAGGGGTAGCTTATAGTCCGGGAAAGAACATAGGGTATGTTTTATCCTGAAATTCCCATTCAATTCGGGAACTACGCGGGTGAAACCGCGGGACGCTGCTAGTAAAGTTATATGTGACTATTTTCTCAACAACTATTAGTAATATTTAAGCGAACTATGATTAACGAGTCTACATACCGAGTGCGGTGTAATGAGTGGATAACTTTAGATATACTTATGTATTTGAATAATTAATGTCGCGAGTATTAAGACAATTTATAATTATTGTGTTTAGTGAAAATATTACAATTTGTTTCATGTGGTTTTAATACCATCATTATTATAGTAACCATCTATAAAGCATTAAATATTTTTTTATCTATCATCTAATATAATTAGTGTAAAATAAAGTCATATCTTTTAAATAAATAATTAGTATTAAGTCTTCTTTAGAATCCTTTAAGATTTGTAATAGCTACTATCTTTGAGACCCAAACTACATGAAATTATTTTTGGTTTTGGACTACCAAATGAAAGCTACAAAACATATCAAGGTACATTTTACAAAACGCAGAATAAAAATTAAAATATAAAAATCTATAATAAGTTCATATTCGTCTCCACCGTGTGTCCGCGACTCCGTCTGCATAGACAATAAGAAGGAGTCATCATTCATAGTCAGAAACCTTTTGACGGACTTCTATAATGTATGCACTTGGAGAGTTAATGGTTTAGTACTTACTTTGTTTTCATATTTTATCGTTATTAAATGGTATAATTGTTACAATTAAATGCAAAATTAAATAATATAATTGTCGTGTTAGTATATTAAATTAAAATAGGCTATACTTGAATATGATTTATTAATTAACTAGCGGCGCCCCGCGGTTTTACCCGCGTAGTTCCCATTCCCGTAGGAATATGGGGATAAAATTATGCTAAAAAAATGTCCCACTGAATTACTCTACGTATTAAAACAAACCGCATCAAAATCCGTTGCGTAGTTTTAAAGATCTAAGCATACATAGGGACAGAGAAAGCGACTTTGTTTTATACTATGTAGTGATTATCATAAATGTTTTAATTTTGTCGCAAAAAAATGCAAACTATTTCATATGGTTCTGAAAGTGAAATAATGTGAAGCTGCGCTGCATGGTTTATCTCATGTTAATGAAAGTTATTCTAATGACACTTTTCTTATTTTATATATTTTTTTTGTATTTTAAATATACACACCTCAACTTGCATAAGACTAGTTATCAAAAGTACATCATAATTAGCTCCTTATTTCCCATATTACTAGAACTACAATCGCTTGTAGTTCTTTGAAGGCCACAAGTTTATTGACAGTAGTCCCGGAATCCCACAGGATGTGTTAGTATTGATTTATCATTCCTACATACAATTTACTGAAGAAAACCTTTTGTTTATTGAGGGAATAAATCAAATCATTTGTTGTGTGCGTTATTCCTTTTGTAACGTAAAATATGATTTGTATTGATAATGATATGGAATACTAGGTAGTTGGGTGACGTGGTTTACTTGCGTAGATATTTTTTTTTAATATTTTAAAAAATATGACTTTACTTTGTCTTAGATACTAATAGGACAATGTTCGACGACCTCGATGGCAGTTTGGTCACCATGCCGGACTGCCAACCGTAAGGTTGCGGGTTCGATTCCCGTGCGGGGTGAATATTTGTGTGAACCAGAAATGTTTATCTCGGTCTGGATGTGTGTGTGAATGAGTGTGTGCGTAGTTTCTGATACCCTAGATACAAGCTTCGAGCTTAGTTAAGGGTCAGTTACTATAATGAGATGATGTAGTGAATGATTTCTAAAAAAAAAATGTGTTAAAATTATTTGTATTGCATTCTTGTTAAACCCTTACAAAGTTTTCAAATAACTGTTATTTAAAAAAACAATGTTATTAAAGATTTAAAAATAAATTCCCGAAAAACAAACTAAAATAGGCACCACTAAACTTTTACGTGCCAATGAATAAAGTATTACTCTTAATATTTAACATTACACACAAGTGAAATATGTTTATAAATAAATCACAGCGCACAAGAAAACAACCTACCAGAACTTTATTACGTTTTTACGACGCACTGCACAAGATTCTCTCGTATTCGCATCTTGTCAGTTCTGCTCTGTAGCCCATTTTACCCCAACTTGTACGCACAAGGTTGCAAGTTAAATTTTGCAGAAAAGGTTCTTTTGTTCCAAGGGACTTTGGGTAAGGTCAAACAGGAACCGCTGATTTTAAATATTTGCATACATATTGAAACTTGGGATTATTGCTTGTTTCAATTAAGATTTTGAGTGTTTGTTGCCTTATGTTGTTTGTTTATTGATAACTAGCGGCGCCCCGCGGTTTCACCCGCGTAGTTCCCGTTACCGTAAGAATATGGAGATAAAATTATGCTAAAAACCTTCCCACTGAATCACTCTATCTATTAAAACAAACCGCATCAAAATTCGTTGCGTAGTTTTAAAGATCTAAGCATACAAAGGGACATAGGGACAGAGAAAGTGACTTTGTTTTAATTTCAGAGCAAAGGCCTCTTGCTCACTCATGATATTAATACAGTGAGCTGAAACAGATGTATTATTCTTATCTATTTATTACATTTAAATATTATTCTTTATAGCATATTTTTCTCGCATAGAAATAAGGTTCTATTCTTTAAAATCGTCGAAGTTAGAGAGCAAAGATTCCGCAATATGCGCTACTTGATCGATTTTACTTCTAGTTGAAAAGGAAAGAATTTCTAAAGACAGGACAAGTTTAGAAGTTGATTACTTTCATATATAAGACTTTCAAATACATTTCTTTTTCCACCTTTATAAATGTTTCATACTTTAAGACAATACTTACCGAACTTTATTATAAAAGTGGTCACAGACTCACCAAAGAGACCATTAAAACCATTTCCCAAATTCAAAAGCAATTTGTCTCGTTCATTAACAAGAAAGTCCTTCGACCAAAGGCACCGAACTGACAAAAACCGGCTTAGAGGTGCTCTATATTAATACCCACTCAGCAATTATCCTTGAGATAAGTTTATTAAGATCCTGCTTCAAGACGATGCATCTCTTTCAAGGGCAGTTTGGGGTTTGGGGTAAGCGCGGGCACTCCAAGGTTTAGAGGTTTAATGGCTGTTGTTGTTCATAAAATGTTTAAGGGAATGCAAATTTTAAGAAATGAAAAGGATTTTTCCTTGAGACTTTTTAAACGGCCTTGATCCTAATTAAAAATGTTAAACGTTTTTTTATTATTTTGTTCCACTGTTGGTCAAAGGTTTCTGCTAATTATTTTTATTTGTCCCTTCTTTAGCCTTATCGCACTAGAAATTCATATTAAAATATCGTTACCAAATCTAATCTCTATCTAGAATATAATTCAGCCAGTATCTACATAAAAGTTCAAGAGAAAGACGTCGAAAAAAATTAAATCAAGGCGAAGTTGAAAAGCAAAAGTCGCTACAACATTATTCTAAAAGTTTTCAATAGGCGCTCGTGTTTTGCTTATAATTATTTAAAACCCGCCGTTCTCAAAGGATTTCCTTTTAAAGCACCCGAGTGCAAAGTTTTGATCATGACTTTTAAATCAGTATACTTATTTGTTGCATGAACTTATTGTTACTTGAAAAGAACTACATAAATCTATTTAACACTGATGACGTGTCTGTCAGTTTATTAATACAGGTTCTTTTTAACCCTAAATGTATTTAGTAGACAAAGAATATGTCTGAGTGTCTGTCTATAGGTGAAAATAGTCTATTATTTAGCTCCACAATGTTATCTTGAGGCTACGTTTCAATGGCTTTAACTACCTTTACTATTTAAACTGTTTTTGTAATCAACGATGCTTTTTTTAGCAAAGAATACCGAAGTTTTAATTTGAAAAGATGGTCAGACATCAAAGGGAACCTTAATGACTATTAAATAGCGACTATTTTAATATAACATGATAAAAAAATCGGTGTAACAGACGTGGCGCGTTCATCTTGTGTCGTTGACATTGTGGGGTTCACAAACTAGTGCAGGATACATACATAAATCTTTTGATATACGATACGAGACGGCATTACCATAATATCAACGAAGAATGAATGTTTTGGATATAATGGGGTAAAGGTGCAAACGCCTACGAGATTTTCGACTCGAATAAAATTGTTAGCAATCATACATTGTATTGTAAATATGGTTTTTCGATAGATTTTTTTTCTTTTGTGTACTGGAATATTGAGTTTCAATTGTAAAATAAATTGTAGTTCTTTATTTTGACTATCATTTTGTAAAGTTATTTATTGCAATAAATATACAAAAGACTTTGTCTTAGGGTTTTTTGAGGTACCAGGTTCAAACTATCCATGTTTGGAATTTTTGAAACAATCTTCGGGTTAAGATCACCAACTTGTATGGGACAGGCGTGATGATTACACCTACCTACATATTTCTTCTAGCAGTATCTACAATACCGTCAACGAAAGAGAGATAGGCTTTTGCTCCACAGATCTAATAGGCTTACTATTACTTATCTCTGTTTTAAATGGCTGGCTGGTAAGTCTTGAATTTAATCTTAGTAAAATCTATTTTCATTCACCAATATTATTAATATATTAAACTAACAGCCAAGAAACATTAATCTACCAAACAATAGTTCCTGAATAAACTAAAGTTATTTTCCATTTTCGACAGAAATCACAGTAAATCAATTTTCTTTGTTGTTTTCAAGACGTTGATCAAATTGTTATTTCCAAATTGAACCAAACTAGCTACGATTCACGTTGAAGTGTAAATAATTGAACGGAATAAGTAACATTGTCAGTTTAATAGTGTCTGCTGATACAGAAATGTTTATTCAATCGAACAACGATGAATTTCTATGTTATTTTAATACTTTACGAAAGTTCTTGGAAGATAAATGTTTAGTGAGTAAGATTTAGATTATTCCGTATTTGGAAGTTTTGTATTGATTTTCTTAGAAATACGCTGTCGTTACTTTTCAAAGACATTTTGACTTTTAATGACTTATTTTATAAATCTTAGGCCCTATTTCACGACCTTCAAGTAAAGTTACTTAACAAGTAATTGGATATTTCAAATTTGTCACTATGTTACTTTATAACAAGTGACAAAGACAAAACTTGTGAGTAGTCACTCGGAACTTTACTTGAAGATTGTGAAATAGGCCCTTAGCTAAATAAAAAATATGAAATAAATCCCATCCCAAAACATTCTCGCTAAACTCAATCATAACACCTTTGTCACCTCTAGAACAAAATATTTTTTCATTTTGGTGATATGATGCGACAAACTAAAAACAGAAAGATTACTCCAATACATAAAACATTTATATATTTTTACACTAGGTATTAGAAAATAAAACAAAAATTAAGCTACTCAACTTTATTACAATAAATACATTATTGAATTCCAATCACGGTGGAAATTAAACAAATTTAATGATGAACAGCAATGAGTGGGGCATGTCTCACAACTGGCACAATTGGGGCAGCGTGAACTATTGGGGCATGGTGAACCAATGGGGCATGATGAACGATTGGGGCATGGTGAACGATTGGGGCGGGGTGGATGACCGCGCTGTGGGATACGGTGGCCACTGCTGGGCGAACAACGTGATGGGCTACCACGGGGTGAGCGACTGGCACTACCGGGGCGATTATACCAGCGGACGCCACTGCTACCAGAGCGAATAGGATGGTCTGAAAATAATAAAAGAATATAATATTAATTTATGACGGTTTATGAGAACCTGCTTTGGGCAAGTGTGGTGATTACGCCTATCCCTCCTCTCTGTACTAATATCATCATTGAAATAAAGCTTTTGATCCGCAGTGAGATCTTACAGGTCGATAATTCACTTTGAGAAAAAAGTTAAGGTATAACATTTTAAATTTAATTATAAATATAGACAAATCATCTGAGGGGTGAGAAACTTTAAATTATGATTTGATATACTAAGATTTTAAAATGTCTCACGAATTAAATAAGTACTTAGATGTGTGCAGTATATGTAAGCAAATTAAATAAGACACCTAATCTTGAAGATAAGAGAACAAATATTTATTGCCTGCCGGAAATGCTTAATCCAGAGAAATAATTAAGAGTTCTTCTTGTTTTACGGTCGTGTGGGCTCATTTATACACACAACAATAAATATAAACAATCACCATCGCAATTAAAACACGTAAATAATAAAATAAGTTAGAAAATAAAATACCCATAAACTGTGTACGATAAAACAAATAGGACTAAGTTTTACTAAAGTAAGTTAAATTATGTTTTAGATTTATTTACTTAATTTCACTTTCGACCCAAAAGTATTTACTTAAACATAAACTTCATTATTAAATAATAAAATGCCCGTATTAAACAAACTTAAACATATTAAAACGATACACAATTAAAACTCTACTCTCTTTGTATAATAAAATCAAATTCGTATTTAAAAAGTCAAATAAAATAAAATATGCTTACCAGCTTAAACATTTTAATGGCTGTATTTGTATGATTGCGTCAAAAGGTATTTGTTTGTGGCGTTTCAAGCCGACTGTGTACCTAGATCACCTAGGTTTAGTCCTTTTATAGTCCTGAGTCCTACGGTCTAGGCTATCTATCTGTTTGTAATAAATCTACGCGTTTGGCAATATGCAACATGAGAAAACGTTACTATAGTCCGATTGTTGTGAGTTGGCCTGTGAATTGGTGGCTTATTTTAATATCTAATTATTCATAAAATAAAGGAATGAATATTTTATTCTGCAACCAGAAGCTTTAGTCCCGTGAATTTATATTAAAAAAGTATTTCTAAAATAAGGTATATCCGTAATATATATATTAAAATCAATTTCTAATTGATCTTCACCTGTAACAAAAAACAAATACTTAACAAAATAGCCAAAAATATGTTTGTTGCAAAAATAAAATCTTAGTACAAAAACGTATAAAAGTCTCAAGTATGCTAATTTATTCCAAATTAGATCGTAATTGGTTCTGGATTGTAACACAGGTTGTTGTTACACTGTACAGGCGGGCGGGACTCGGTCGAGGACACCCGCTACTTATTTTGGGTGATTTATTGTATTTTTTTTGCCAATTTGCCAAGTATTGTTTCGATTTAGGTTCACATGTGTTATGGGTAGAGACTTTTATACCTAGTTTTTGTAGTTAATCAATGTTATTGTAGCTATACTCTGCTAGGCGAATTACTCCGAATATTTTTTACTATTTTTGTTACTATATCGTCCTACTGCTGGGATTTTTTTCCTTCTATTTTCAAGGTATCCTTCAAATAGTTTTAACTACCCCGTTCAATTGTTTCTTTGGAAGTGACTGAGACTATCATTTTGAACCTATATCATTGTAAATTTACAAATTGGAAAATTTTCTTTTTACGGTATAGATATGTATATTAACTTTTCTTACTTTGTTTAATAGTTTTCATTTGAAAGTCCAAAAATAACTAAATCAGTGGGCGTGTTAGATACACAGTATTTGTTGACGGTTGGAAAAATTAAGTTATTTGCATTTTCATAAATTTGTTTTCAAATTAAAATACAAAACCTGTTTTTTTATAAAACCACTTTTAATAACCTTATTATTTAAAGTAAATTTAAATAACGAATTAAAAGTCAAATTTGCTTAGGACACAGTAATGGATGCCCATTCTGAGAAAATTTAGTCAAAGCTCTAATAATAACGTTACCGAGAATAGACCACAAGTTCTCGTTATAATAATAATATCAGTTAATTAATTAGATAATATTATTTTTAACCAAACATCATTTAACACGACTTTTATTTAGATAAATGAACCCTTTTAACCACAAGTTTATAAAATTGACCTTTACTGAGTCTAGCTGTATGTACTCCATGGTTTTATTCGCCTAATTGATTTGCCGTTATAAACTTACTCTGTATTAAAGCCAACATTATAAAAAAATATGTTCAAAACGGTCAAGCGTTTTAGTGAAACTAAAGAACATTAACTTTTTATGTGATTACAGAAACGTATCTCTAAAATGAACAAATCTAAACTTTAAACTTGAGGTGACAGCACAGCAACAGTATCTTCGATATTTTTCTCCTAGTACACCTTGCCATTGTACCTTGGCACTGATATTTTAATGTGCTCATTACACTACACTAACTAACGCACCATATTTGCAATTTTATAATTATCTTAACTGTGATCTAAATTATGTAGCAGCGAGTCGAGATAATTATACACTTTACACGTAAGTAAAGAGCAATAATGTGTTAAATGTCTGCTTAGAGTACGTGGAAATTATATTTACTGCATTTTAGGTAACGTTTATTAAATAACTTAAAGTTTTAACATAGTCTTCAGACATTCCAAGATGGCTGGAAAAGTGCTATGAAAATACTCTTTTGAATTATTGTATTAAATTATTATAATCACAAAACTGAAGGACCGATTAACTGACTCCTGATCTGTCATTATAAGCTAGCTGTGCTCTGGTTTTTTAGTCGTGTGACTCTCATTCCCGTGGGAATTTTGGGATAAAAAGTATCCTGTGCGTTATTGTTTGTTATAAGAAACATCTCTATCAAACATCAATTCAGTAGTTTTTACGTAAAAAAGTAACAAACATCTACCTTTCACAAAATTTGGAGATTATAATATTGAATATTTTAGTTGGATGCCAATTATATTAGAACGCACTATACAAACAAACCACAACTGGTACTATGAGAACAGTGTACCCGATCCTACTGTGATGTTGCATTGCAAATAAGGTTGTGTTTATAACAAACGAATCGAACCGTTGTTTATTGGTGATAATCCTACTAATATTTTTAATGCAAATGTTTGCACAGATGAAGTTTGTAACTCTTTCAGTTAAAAAGAACTTGACTTATTTGTATGAAATTCGGCATACAAATTACTAGTACATTTTCCACTAAGTACATTCGTCACATTTTTCTATACTTATTCCACATATTGAAAGTAGTTAATTTGCCATTTGCATTGGAGTGCTTCACTTTACAAGAATCAGCCTGATATATCTCAATGCAGAGCAACTATCTCTCTTTTTCTAATGATATTAGTACAGCAGAGAAGAATAAGGTAATAACCTTAGGACTCTTGTATTTATTAAAAACCCTAGAATTATATTGTAAGAAACGTTTGAAGAAATATAAATCTTAAACATAACCGTTAAGATTAAATCTCATAAACAATTAACTACCTCTCCCTAACACAGACACAGCCTTACAACAGATAACCGCTAACTTGTCGCTCAAAGGTTAACGCTACTCTATTAATTAATAAATATTAATACCAATCTTATTCACGGTTTCATTTAGATAAATTATAAAGTGTGGGTTTGAAAACGACTATTTACATTGCACGTTTATAATTAATGAGGAAATCGGAAGAAGTTATTAGTTTAATTTAATTTCATCTGTGTTTAGGTACATCACATTATTAATTGTCTTTGTTTCGTAGTTCTAACGCCCACAGGATTGTCTTAATGTAAAGGTTAATACTAAGTTTGCAACTAGGATGTGCCTTCTGTCTAAAAACTATTTATAAACTAGGAACAGAATTAATTATTTTTGGGTTTTAGATTTAGGACCATGTACTACGTACGATCATAGAACCTCTATAAAATAGCATTTTCATAAGTTCAAAATCCTACTACAGTAAACATTTTGAATGCATAAATATTCTACGAAATATTTGAGTGAAATAGCTATTTCTGTCACAAATAAAATGTAGCTATACCACAAAAATAAACGGTACATAAAACTCTAACAAAATACGCCATTATTTATCGGAAGCCACCTCCTGCAAACACATGACTAAAACAAAAGCTTTCAAAAGCTGTCTGAGCTTTTTGTTTCACCAAGTGAGTGAACATTGCTCTCAGTTTTTTGTTCGTTCAATTGATTGAACATCCTGTTCGTTCAGTTATTGTTTAATGTCGCAATACAGCAGTTTAATTGATGCTTTCTTTGTTTCATTGATTGAATTTTGAATAAATTTCTGTTTATATTTATTTTTGGTATTCGATTGTGACAGTAAATTTTTATGTAAATTGATATTTTTACGAGTTTCAACGGCCAATTCTTTCGATATCTTTAGTGTTGCTTTAACATCTTGAAATAGTCGTAAAAGTTCACTAACTTAGTAGATATTGATGAAAATAATTTTTACTAAAGGTACCTCTTGAAAATGTGAACTAAAATTTAAAGAGTCAATGATATTTTCTTTCGGTAAAGAAAAAATAATGATATTTTGCCCGCCGGCCAGGTAGTACATAAATATTAATTTTGTCAAATTAACAGAAAATAACTAAGTAAGAGTGGGTGGTAACTCCACATCTTATAAAATTTACTACGGGGCGTGGCGTATTATGCCATTAGAACTTAATATATCAAGGTGGTTATTTTCTTAACTATCTACATAAAAAAAGAAGAAAAAAATATGTCCCTTTTTCCATCAAAGAGCAAAATAAAAGCCATTATCCCTATAGCCTACCGCCGTAAGATTCACTCCATACAATAGCCGATATCCTACATTTTCAAATACCAATCAAATTCCTTACACAATTCGATTAAACCAAAGTTTGTTGGACAATTAACTCTAGATGTCTATACTGAAACAGTGATATTTTATGTCGAGAGTCTGTCAAGTACGATAATCGGTAATTAAATTAAACTCGTCAGGGAAAGTGTTCGTCTAATCTGTTTGGGACAATGATCTTTACATGTCATCTTCATTTTAATAGCTACGAGTCTGCTTCAAGATTTGCTATAGTTAGCTTATTTTGTTCATATTTTATTTCAAGGTCGTTAATTGTCATATAATATCTCTGAGGCGAGGTCGAGAATAGCACGGTGATGAGCTTATACATTTTCGAACATAAAGGAGTGTTAGTAAAGGAGAGGATAATTAAAATGATTTTCAATAAGTAAAATCAGTTTATTTCAATAAACACTTAACAATAAAATAAATATGATATGGATTTATTGTTTAGTAAAAACGATATAACACAGGTGGATTCTAAATTTCATTATAGACATGCTCTCAAAATAAAATTAAATAATAAGTCCTTAAAAATAAAGGAAATAAATTCCTTACTACTCTACCAATCACAATGCTGGGCGGGGTTTAGTCTGGAGGTCTAGTCTCTAGGGCGAGGTCGAGGATAGCACGGTTATGAGCAGCAGGATCTCATAAAGTTCTATAAGACTACCAATCACAGTGTGAGAGTATACTGCACTACAGGTTGTGAAGCCCTGACTTGCACCAGTGGCCCTCCTCTCAGTGACGCTTGGACCCTGACTGCGGGCACCTGGACTGAGGCGCGGACTGCTGGACGGGAGTTAGTCTGGAGGACTAGTCTCTGAGGCGAGGTCGAGGATAGCGCGGTGATGAGAAGTAGGATCTGGAAGTAGAAAGAAGATTTCTATTAATAACAAGATTTGTTTTTGCTTTCCCTATAATGGTTTCAATTTTTATCTAACAAACTTGAAATTCGGCTAACGTGAAATTTAGTTTTATGCACTTTTCGTGTCACATTAAGAAAAGAAAAAAGATATAAGTTTTGCTAATACTGTTTCGAAGACCAAATTTATTCATTGCCGTCTCGCCATATTAGTTCAATACATCCGTTACCACCCTTCATAAAACTTCCAAGCGTCACTCTTGCAAAAACAAGATGCATTTAAGCAAATTTTACAACTAAAACATAAATATCTAATATAAAATCAGAATGACGTATAAACAGTCTGTGTTAGTACTCATATTAAACCTCGTAAAATATTTTAATCTTCCGGCAGTTCAATGTACTGTTTTAAGCAAAGTTCGATGGCTTTCAATATTCCCAAGGGCAAGGATTAGCTTCCGAACGTTAATGAGTAACGTTGGGTGTCTTTGAATGCGAAAACGTTACTGTAGACTGTTTTTAGTCTGTGACTGTCTCTTAATTTGAGAGTATTGGAGATTTCATTGATAAAGGTTTCTTTAAGGTAGTCAGTAAAATGTTTGTTTCCGACTCACGGGACTATAGAAGAGTCCCGGTCTTTTGGAAAGCTAGTATGGGGCCAAAGCCAACACACGAAAGCCCTTTGACATTTTTAATCTTTTGTAAAGGGTGCATAAACCGGCGACTATCCCTGTACACAACATGCATCCAAGGACAGTCCCCGGTTCTGCTGAGACTGTTGCAAATGTATGGAAAACTGCGACTGGGCTATAGGAATGGGATGTTCAATGGACTGGATATAGGAAAACTATGGGGACTATGACTATACAATTTTATTATTGTCGTATTAATAATATTAAATTACATTTTCTTAGTTAACTGAGTATAAGTTTTTCCATATAAGATATTTTCTTTGGGATTTTATAATATTTTGACATCAAAAAATCCGGAATTTATTTAGTTTATTATTTGTCCTAATGTAACAAAATATATATAATATTTTCATCTTGTTGAGTACGTTGTCAATTCATCTTCACCTTTATAAATCACGAGCCACATGAAAGCGACAGTAATCCCTACGAATATGTTATTTTATCATTTTCAATATTTCAGTTTGGCTTCTTTTCGCTACAAATTTGATATAAGTATACCAGTATATCTCACCTCTAAATTAAAAGAAATCAAAGATTTTTTCAACCTTATTAAAGATACTAGCTGTGCCCCGCGGTTTCACCCGCGTAGTTCCCGTTCCTGTAGGAATTTCGAGATAAAACAGCCTATGTTCTTCCCCGGAACGTAAGCTACCCCTATACCTAATTTCAAGTCAATCGGTTCAGTAGTTTAGCCGTGAAATGGTAACAGACAGACAGAGTTACATTTGCATTTATAATCAAACTTATGAAAGATATAGTTGTTTTTAAAGATGTGTGTATTATAAAATTAATTTAAATCATCTTAAGAGGATTTATAGGCCAATGATGATGGTGATATTAGAAAATAGCATCTAAAATGATCTTAAACAGAATGACTTAGCGAAGAATGCTTTTTTTATAAAATAGTTCGTCTATTAAACAAAATACATAATATACCTTAGATATAAATCACTGCAAATAAATAAAATAAATCTACATTACTAAACACATCTTGAAATAAATAATGATTGGAACTCGTGACACGGCCTACACTCGATCTAGGCATTCCCATTCGACCTAGACTTACATTAGTTATATGAACGAGCTTATAAGAATCAGATATTTGTACGAGCGCAATTGTTAGTGTTTTATTAATGATTGCTACATTAGTCTATATATACAAAGATAGAACTGTTTGTTTTCCCTGAAAAAAAAAAAAAACTATACGTTAATTTTGAGAAGAACTAAAGTACAGTCAGCGTTAGATAAGAGGTACCCTCTTGGTAATAACTTTTATATTATGCTGACCGTACTAGTTTAAATATTTACCAGCATCACTTTTCTCAAACGCTTCTACAGATCTGACTTCTTCCCAACTTTTACCCTATCCCTACTTTTTTTTTAATTTATTTAACATTTAAACAATAATTTACATAAGGATGGTTGTTAGCACTTCCTAAAAACCAAAGCTAAAGTTTACGTCTATCTACATAATAATATATATAAACATCAGTCAAGGAAATAAAAATAAATAAAAGATCTACACTTATAATTATAATAACGTGCAGCTCAAACCGTACCCTTTGAGCACTCGAGTGTTCCCAAAAGATAAGATTATAAAAATAACTTCATCTACTTCCTATTTTAATACTATTTCGAACTGTGTTGTTTTTTTTTATTCTAACTAGATTTGGCTAACTAGAGTATTAGTATTTTATGTGACGTAGCAGCCATTCAACTTCCACAAACCAGAAGACAAGACAACATTTTTGGTTATAAGTATGTAAAACAACGGGAAGTCGAATCCCTCGACTAGTTTCAGCCACGTCCGGTGGCCATCATCAGGAGGATGAGTGCGATACGCCCGCGCCGCCGGCGTCTCGCTCTGCACTGTTTCACATTTTACGTTTCGTTTAGTAATCAAAACATTTTTGGTTTATCATACTTTAAAAGAACTATAAATATAACCCATTAATTTAATTTAACCACTCCTTATAAATGAGTTATATTTGTACATCACATCATTAAAATTTGCCTCAACATCCGATCCTAATTCCAAATATAACACATACTAAATAGGACGGAATTAATTTTGGGAACGTTTTGGATTCCGTTCTGATTTCTCGTTAATCAGGAATTTGTTCGTTTGGTCTCATATTATACACAGAGTCAAATATTTGCTTCTTCCGGGAACTGATTACCATTGGGTGAACGTTCTGTGAGATATTTGATTGCACATTAAAATAAAAAGTGCAAATTGTCGGCTTGTAAGATCCAAAGATCCCAGGGTCCTACAGAACAAAAGGCTTTTCTCTTTCTCACTGATGGTATTAGTACAGTGAGGAATAGGCGTAATGGCGAATACGTTTTGGTGACTACACCAGCTATTCTTTCTCGCACGCATATGGCAAAACATTTTTTCCGAACCTTTTACTCATACTTTTATCTCGTGTTGGGAAAAATGAAATAAAAATTAACAAATTAACAAATTGTCTTACCACTATGGAGTATCGCGCCATTTTGCGTTATAAAGATCGTTTCTATCTGATAACCTCAACTAAAGGATACCTCTTATAAAGTATCATTTTCATCATTAAATTGTATCAATAAAGGGCATTTTTTGTGAAGCAAAATTTTCCTGTATTTAAATCAATTTGTCAGACTTTGTTATTTTATTCGAAATTGTAAACAATTAGGTTTTAATTGTTGGTAGAGTTGACAAATAATTATATCTAATTACTTAGAAACGTGACTGTCTATCTGTCCTTTAATTTTGTTGAAATTGTCACTCGAGGACAATTTATCTGATTGTATTATCACTGAACACTAATTTCTGTTTTTAGTTTATGTATAATCTACTTACGACTCATTCTGAACAATCCTATTAGAACGTCCATGTGTATGAGAGATACAAAACTATGTAGTTAAACATACATAAAAAGAAGCGTTATCATCTTTACAAGAGTAGTTTGTTAAAAATCGTTAATTCTTAAATATTCTAGAAAGTACCAGTATAATATACTGAATCTGCTAATCAATGTCGTAGAAAGAGTAATTGCAATTTATATATTAAAACCAAAGATTTCCTTTTCAATCTGGATAGAATTAAATTGTCTAAGGTTATATTAACAAGGTTAAACGCTAACTTAAAACTTGTAAACTAATGATGGGGTAAAGCGGTCTTGCAGTCTTGAATACAGTTAGCTGATATATCAATTATAGTGTAAAAATATGTTTGTATGTATCATCATCATCATCAACAACCTGTATTTGTCCACTGTTGGACATAAGCCTCTCCCAACTCGCACCAATGATGACAAGGCTAAAATAAACACAGGTAAAACAGCGGAACATTATTTAATTATTTAAAAATAAGAATATTTGGAATGCGTTAAATTTATGAATTTCTTGATGTTGATGAACAGTAATAGAATTTTACAATTCGAACTGCTAGTTTTTAATAATAACTTTCAAACAAACAAAGCTTTCCAGCTTTAAAATTTTATTAGTATCCTCTTGGTACATGTATTTATAAAATTCTATAAAAAATAAAAACATAGATTCTTTGAAAACAAATATGTAATTTAATTTAGCAATTTTCTTTGTCTACAAAGGTCTTTTTAAAGAAAGTTTTTTAAATCATATTTTCTCGAGTCTTTAAATTAATATCGTTAGTACGTGCAGTCTCGGTCTGCAGTCTTGTCTTTCTGTTTCCCATCACTATTCCCATCGGATAAGAAGTAGATTCAATGTCATATTAACGATGGCAGTGCCGAGGTTACGATATCGAATAATTTATAATACCTAGTTATTTATTGTATCTAGTTTCGCTAGCCTTTATTTATTAAATGTTAAGGTTTAGATTTGTATAGCAAAAATCGTTTAGGAAATGATTGATCATCAACAATCGCATGATTTAAAGTTGTGTCTGTTTGTTTATCGTAATGAGGTTTTTGATTGCAAATGTAAGCTTCATTAATTAATTATAATCCTTTAATGTTTTATGTGTGACGAAATTATAATCGTTAAAAAAGAATTCAAATTTATATTGTTGCATTCATAGCCTTTTTAAAATGGATGGAATATTGATATTATTAAACAAAGTCGATTACCGACAATTGTTGTAGCATGTAGGGTATATTTTTGAAACTATACAACCGATATTAATTAAATATAAGTACAATAGGTAGAGTAATAATACAAAAGAAAGGTTTCACCAAGGTAAAACTGTGAGGCACAACTTGTATAAAATAAGTAAGTACTTGAGAATTGTTAAATTAACATTCTTGAACATTTTCGGCACACATTTAAAAGTTTTCAATCCCATTTAAGTATCTATTAAACTTGAAATTTTATCATAACATGCTTTAACGAGTTGTTATTGTAAGTTTACTTTCTGTAATTGTATTTTAAATTAATTAACCTAT
The DNA here is from genome assembly GCA_958496195.1 of Timandra comae. Taxonomy (NCBI): domain Eukaryota; kingdom Metazoa; phylum Arthropoda; class Insecta; order Lepidoptera; family Geometridae; genus Timandra; species Timandra comae. The sequence continues at coordinate 548,016 of OY292361.1, read as the reverse complement.
CTATTGGTATTAAGTTTCATAATTTAACTATAGTAATTAAATTATTTTCAACTACGCTGGTCAAGTGTGGGTAGGTCCACTTCACACACAACCAGAATGTCTTCGCTGCAGGTCTGCCCAGATTTCCTCACGTAGTTTCCCTTCGTCGTAAAATTGTCAAATAAACGTACATACAAATCTAAAATTCGTGCACACATAAGTCCGTGGCAAGGTTCAAAGCAGCGTCTTCCAAATAAAAATCAAAAGACATAAATCTTTTATGGAAATATTTTTTATCATCATTATCTACGTCATGGAAATTTTAAATCTACGCTATAGTATTTTTAACCTTAAATAGATATGTCTATAATTAGCATTAATGTCAGCGGAGTGCCGCTAGGTCAGCCATTAAACCTGTTTAGTGCATTAATTGAATCCCTGTGAACGCACCGAACGTAATGTGATCTAACGAGAGATAGGTCGGAGGCAAACTTGTTTACTTTCTATTATGTAATTACGTTTCTTTTAAATATAATTTAATGGTAATTTTATTTTTCCTAATATATATCTAATATATAAAATTCTCGTGTTACAGTTTTCGTTGCCATACTCCTCCGAAACGGCATGACCGATTCTCATGAAATTTTGTGAGTATATTCAGTAGGTCTGAGAATCGGCCAACATCTATTTTTCATCCCGAAATTCCCACGGGAACGGGAACGGGAACTACGCGTGTGAAACCGCGGGGCGCAGCTAGTCTTAATATAAGTGTACAAGCAATGTACAATGCTGCTAATTTTTGTTAAAAAATGCAAGCTTGATGGTCGTTTGAAGATCGTTAAAACTTAAAGTTTCTAGGTTTGTACCCTGAGTTTACTCGCGTGACATTAGGCTTAAATTATAGTCTTTTATTTATTACGCTTTCTATGTTTAAATAACATTAAAAATAACCTCTTTTTAGCAAGAAACTAAACTATTGCGAGATACTTAAAATTTTCTTTGAAGTTTGAAAGTTTATTGAAAAACGAGACCAATTAAAATTATGTTAACAATATTAGTTTTACTTAAAAGTTAATTTGATACTTACGTTTACGTAATTGGTGTATAAGTATAATAAGGTACTTGTCACTAAAGTTTAGAAGAAATGAAAAGAAAAACGTTTTAATAAGAAATAAGGTTTGTATTTAAAATGTGCACAAAAGGTTTACAAGAAATGCAAAAAGAAGACACACGAGTAAATTATCATACTCCACGTTTTAGTCACATTTTTAACAATTTAGTCAGTGAAAAATCAATGCAAATTCACACAAAAGACAAGTTTTATAATCGTGCAATAATAATTATTTTTTGTCAAATACTAATTTTAAGTCCAGAAAAAGACTGAGTGATTTAAAAAGAATTAGAAGTAAAGTATACATCCAAAATCAGACTGAGTGATTATAAAAAAATTGAAGAGGCCTTTGCCTTGCATTAAGCTCTTAAAGGTCAGTACTACTTTATGTTTAGAAGAAGTAAGGACTGTGATGTATCAGCGGGGCGCGGTACACAGGTGGGTGGTGCAATAAAGTGCTGACGTGAGACACGGTCAGCGGGGCGTGGTGGACCACTGGCGCGTGGATCAGTGGCTGGTGAACCACGGGAGGATACACGATGATCGGCTTAGGAGCGGGTGCTGCCGACGCCGCTGCTAACAGGGTCATTAGTACTACCTGTAATGATGAAAAATACCTGGTTTTATTTCCTAGAACTTGTAAGAGAATTAAAAAAGAAGAAGATTTACAAAAATACATTTTGGTGTGTAGATGGTACAGGTTTCGATTCCCATGCGAGTGAATATTTGTATAGTACACATTTGTTTATCTCGGTCTGGGTGTGCGTAGTTTGTAATACATGATCCTCTGAGTGACTGATTAAATTATGTTAATTAATTCACAAATGAACCAAAATCAAAAGTGTTTTTGAAATAAATAGTTTAAATATTTTTTGCTTCCATTTTACACGTAAATCAAACCCGTTCAAAACTTGCAAAATATTGTCAGATTTTCCTCCTTTCTCTTATCGACACGTTAAATAGTTACACTATAAAAACTTTTAGACCTTAATTTCATGTTGATTATAACTGATATTTTTGCTTAAATTAATTACACAACAACAAACAACTTCACTATGTACAATTTGAAAAATAATTCAACAACGTATTCTGTCAATAACATTTCACTTCAAAATAATCTGACACAAAACATTTTCAACCAAATCTTTTGTTCTATCAAGTTTCTTAAATTATTGTATCCAAAACACAATTCAGTTTAACAATATTAGTAAACTTGGTAAAAGTACAAAAAACTTACCAAACCGATCATTTTTCTTTATTTTTATTAGATAGTCTTAGTTCAACTGACCCATTCGGTGTACGAACCACTATTTATAGTTTGTAGTTTTCGTGGTTTTCCCTCGGTCAGTAGGTATGCAACACTTATATGGTCTGGAATTCATTTAATACATCCAGATTCCTAAACTGCGTGTGTCATTGGTTTAGTAAGGTAAATGGCATATATTACGAAGACATCGTGATTTACTGACTATAGTGACAACATGATGAATTGAACAGATTTAAAAATATATTTTATTTAATTGAACCTTTTTTGTAGTTGGAATAAGATTAATGTCTGCGCAGGTAATAGGAGACTTAAATATTGAATTGTCTTTAAATATTTAATATCTTTGCAAAAGAAAAGCATTATTGTAAAGGTCAAAATATCAGATTTCGTATTATAGGTTAACATGCTTACGCAGTACTGAAATTAGATTAGTTAAATAACCTTCAAAGATTGTGTTACGGTAACACAATATTTTATAACCTAAACCGAAATAACTCACAAGTAAATTAATTAAGTAAAACCTTACATATTCAAACTTTATTCAGTACATTCTGACGGAAATAGGTAAGATTACCTTACGACTTGTTGATCGCTACGTTGGTAGAGTTTGAAGTTCTTCAAATTCGTGGCTAAGGCCGTGGAACCTACTGTATCGTTAGACATAGCTTAGCTACCAAAACAGAGAGTCAAATAAGTGAAAGAATTTTCTAGATTACAATTGACCTATGCTTATTGATTTGCACATACAAGACTTTAGACTGTCATTAGCTTGAACAAACACATCTTATTCCACGAATTAATTTATAAATGATACTTTAAAAAATATGATGGTACATATTGTGTATTTATCCATTAATACAAATATCGGATGTATAGCTTTCGAAATCATACCTTTTAAAAACAAACGTAACTACTTGTAAACCTTTTACATCCAAGATAAAAATCTCAAGTACTACTTTAAGTTGTTATAAAATGTATTACGCATTCTCGTTTTGAACCGGTCGTCTCGTCTCCAATAATTGAACCCACATAAGTATTTCCATGACCTGCATGGTAGACATTGATTGAAATGGTGTTGCAAATTTAATGTTTATTTTTATACATTTTGGTTAAGTGATGTACTATTTAACTATGAATTTATTAAATGGATTTGTGACAACTATATGAAGAAAGATTTTTACACTATGATAATTTATTTCTAAAATTATTTGTTACTTCATATTAAAATTAAAACATATTTTAATTGTATAACATAAATTTGGATTGAATTGTTATCTATTAGTTCTATTACTTTTTCGATCTTTTTTTCATGACACAAATCACATTGCAGTTATATGTAATATCTTCCAGCACTATGACTTTCAAAGTACACAAAAATATTTCTTTTCGTCTCTATTTGTTACCTACTCTAGACAATTTCTTGGAACACAATGTACTGTGATCTAAGTATAGCGAGCCCTAAATGTTTTGCGTGTGAACTATTATATAAATCAATACATAAAATATTTTAACAAACACCAACAAAAACTGTCATTATGTATCATTAGCGAATACTTATCTAGATATTAACTTCCTCCATTACTAGTTGCGAACTAAATAAAAACTAGGTCGTAGATGTATGAAATTGCTTTTAAAATTATTGCTTTAAGGACGTGTGTTCACTAGAAATATAGTTTAAAATTATTACTGATTTAGTTACTAGTTATATTTACAACTTATAAAAATATGTATAATTGTTAGCAGATAGTCACATACTCGTAGATAGCTCGATAGAAAACAAATGTCTATAAGTCTGAAATGACTACAAAATAAAAACCCAAAATATCAGGTACAATATATTACTTTATTTTATTTCAATAATTAATGGTGGACAGCGATGACTGGGAGAGTCTTGACGATGGGGGTGTGGTGGACGACCGAGCTGCTGTGGGCCACAGCGGCTGGGGCAGTCTTGACGATCACTGGGGCAGCGTGAACCACTGGGGCAGAGTGGACAACGGCGACTGGGGCAGCGTGAACAACTGGGGCGGCGTGGACAACAGGGGCGGTCTTGACTACCAGAGGGCTAGCGTGAACCACTGGGGCAGCGTGAACCACTGGGGTGTGGACCACTGGGGCAGCGTGCACAACCGCGGCGTGAACCACAGGGGAGCCATGGTTTACGACCTGGCTGCTCTTAGTGATGGTGGTCTTGGAGCCCACGACTGGGACTGCGGCGTGGACCACGGGAGTGTGGACAGCGTGCACGGCGTGAACCACGGGAGTCTCGTGGGCTACGAGGACACCGGGAGCGGCCGCGGCGCAAGCCAGGAGGGCGGTGAAAGCGATCTGTTTGGAAGGAATACATATTAATAAGTGAATTTTATTAATATTAATAATAAATAAAAATAATGAAATTTATCTGATAATGTGTACAAGCCTTAAAATCTAGCTTCAACTGCACTTAACTAATACCAAACTTAGGATTAAAGACAAACTTTTAGACAACAATATCATTATCCAAATTATTGAAATTTCACAAAAGATATACTTACGAAAGCCTGCATGTTTGTTTGTTTGGGTTGTGATCGTCACAAGAGGAGTGAGTTATCTAACGAATAGCGGTCATTGGTTCACCTTTTATACCGACACCACCCGAAATTCGACAATGAAATGCATGCAATGCGTACTTGAATATTGTATTCATTACATTCATGTATAATGTATGAGTTGGGAGCTTCGATGGATACGGCACTTACCGGAAATTATTGACAATTATTACAAATCCACTCTGAAATAAATTATAATAATTTCTGGATATACGGGATATTCACAAAGTTATTCTTATTTATTCTGATAATCACAAATAAACATTTCAACCGAGATCATGGCGTTTGCAATAGCATCGAAATATCCGAAATTAATATACATGAATATCTCGTAAGTAATGTATTGTAGTTAGTTTTAGTGTTAAAACCATGTTAGTATAAAACTATGTTTGGTGTCTTAGTTCAACCTATATTAATATGGAAATGAAAAATGGGGAGACATTTCTCCCGAATTTCAACATCAAACAAATTCCAAACAAAACGCTTTATGGATCTTGAATAATCTCCGAATAAACCACTTTAAATGCAGTTGATCGTTTCTCTCTTTTTGCTTACCGCTGCACATACAGATTTCTGCTTCTATGATTTAAGTACGGATTATTTATTGGTTAAATCTTAGGTTTCTAATAAATTCTAGTATAGACAGACAAATATATCTGGAAAATGTCTGTTCAAGCTTTTCTATGAAGTTTACAAATGTGGTTGCACCGAACCAATAATCTTAAGTGTTAGGGATTTTTGCCAACATCTTTGAAGAATGAATTGTTTTGCCAAGAAGTTCTACAACAACTTAAGTATTTATTATTGTGTTTACACTTGCTGCGATCAACGAATATTTACTAACTTACATTGGTTTTTTAACTTGTGGGGTTTTGAGATAAAATATTTTAAAAATAATTTTCTGGTTAATATCTAAAAGTATCACCAAAAATCGTGATCAAATCATCAACTTCAGACATACTTTTTATAAAAACTTTTTAGAAACAAATGTTCATTCTTTTTCTAATTACAATTGATGCAAGAAATCATTTTAATACCTAAAAATGTTTGCATCAATTTAGTCAAAACACTATAAAAATGTAATCGTAACCAACTCATAAATAATCCAAGTTTGCTCAAACAACCACATCCAAATAAGCTTTCACTTGTTTCGTACATCGTTCAATACATACATAATTATATGATTGAATAAACTCGTAAACAGATACAAGTACTCCAATATACATAAGTACATACATACGAGTATTTAGGTTGAAGTCAAGTTCACTTACATAATACGAGCTTTTCAAGTTGTAACCAATTATTTATAAAGAACGATGAAACGAAAACAGTCCTCATTAAAAGATTACATTCGGGGTGATTTACGTAAATATTTTATTTGCAGAATGGAATATTTTTTGTTTGTTGCTATTATAAGAGGATTTGTTTATCAGAATATTTTATAATTATGTATTATAATAAAAAATGAAACCCGTTTCCCGTTGTCACGCCATAACTTGAGAACGGCTAGACCGATTTGGCTAATTCTTTTTTGCTGTGTTTGTTATTGTCAGAAGAAGGTTCTTATGTACAGTCACGGAATGAAAAGGTTCGTCACCTTAGAGTAGCTTTTCACTTACACTAGTATTGCAAGAAACAATTATGCCAACATACAAGTGTAAGAAACGGTGATGCTAACATTTAAATAAATAGAATGACGTTTGCTTTCGAATAAGGTTTTGCTTGATTTTTCTATCCTTTTTTAAACACTGCCTTGTGCACGTGACATATAAAAACCTCTTTGATATTTTGCAATGATGACATTGACCGATTGACAATAGTTTTAACAGAAATAATAATGGCAGGTCGAACCAAAAAGAAGGTTTTAGTTTATCAAAAATCTTGTTGACAAGATATTTATCCTGTCAAATAACACTGATCTGAATAATTTTGAAGTTTATTATCGAACAGTAGAACATTATTTTCCCTAACCCGAGTCTATCCTGTACCATAGTTACAAAAGGTAATATGTTTTCGCGACACATTATACGAATCAATTTGAAAATTGACGAACCTTTTCATTCCGAGACTGTACAAAAAATCTGGAAAAGCAAACGGGAAACTTGGACCCGTGCGAAGCCGGGGCGGGTCACTAGTGTATTATAGAAGTCTACTTACAAGTAGTTTTATTATTACTGATTTCGATGTTTATTTGACAAAAGTTACTGGACATACTTAGGCATCCTAAGAAATAAGAGGAACGCAGAGCATAGCTAGAACAGATATAATGTAATAATCTTACAAAAAATACTGCTCAATTACTCAACATAATCGCAAAATAGAAACAAATAACTACTCAACTCGCGCAATAAATAAGTAGGTGATAACGATGATCAAACATTAAAATCGATAACATTAAAAGGTGGTCATTGACGAGTCGGTTAAACTGATCGGCTCAGACATAATACTGTGCCGTCTCTCCATAAAACTTAGATGGTTGTCATGGAAACAGTATTCTGACGTTTATTTGTCATATTTTTTATATGCAACAAAGACCACTGAGACACCATAGCCATATGAATAAATGTTAGCAGAATACCAAATTTCTGACACTCTCGTCATGGTGCCACAATATCACCATATTGTCTGATCAATAATGTCAAATTGCAGACTTAGGCCCCTGATTAGTTGAAATGATCGTCAATGGCCACATTAAGAGGTGCGCAAACGCAACCCGCCCGCGGCACCCATTGTGTTATAATGTCAAGTTCATGGGGTTATATTGTTAACTCTATGGTTTGTACGTTATGAAATTATTAAATGAATATTTAGTAGATTATGGAACAATAGGTTTTAGAGTTGTTGAGTAATGTATAGAGGTATAATAGTTGTATAGGTTTTACATTTATAATTGTAAGATATGGATACTTTTGTTATATGTTTTAATAAATTGAGTAGGTATTATGAAACTTGTTATTAAGTTTGAAATAAAAATTAGGTACTTCACTACATAATATAAAACAAAGTCGCTTTCTCTGTCCCTATGTATGCTTAGATCTCTAAAACTACGCAACGGATTTTGATGCGGTTTGTTTTAATAGATAGAGTGATTTAGTGGGAAGGTTATTAGCGTAGCCTAATTTTATCCCCATATTCCTACGGGAACGGGAACTACGCGGATGAAACCGCGAGGCGCCGCTAGTATTGTTATATACTGCTAGACTAAAAATAAAGCTAAAGTTTTTTTGGTTTATCGCGCTAGCCTCACTACAAATATGGATTGAAACAGTATTTTAATGTTGGAAAGCTCGTTTTATCATTTATAGATATTTAAATCGTTTGCTTCTTAAGACAGACTTTGTGTAGTATATTGTAAAAGAAATAAAATTTAAATCATCAGAGTAAACGTAAAGAAAATAATATTTACAAACCAAATTTTGTATCTATCGCGTAACATACAATCATATTTATAAAACCCACACCATGTCCTTTATTTGTCATGAAGATTAATTAAAATCAAAACAAAATTATGTAAGTAAATATGTAATGTAATCACGACATAGTATAAAACAAAGTCGCTTTCCGCTGTCTGTCCCAATGTATAGATCTTTAAAACTACGCAACGGATCTCCGCATTCTCACAGGAGCGGGTAGTACGCGGGTAAAACCGCGGGGCGTTGCTCGTACGTTTATAAATATAATGATTCCTATCACATTGCGACACTTTGTATCCTAACATAACCTCGTCTGATCACTGACAAGATAATTCGATACTCTTTTGAAAGAATTGAACACTAAATTGTACCGAGTACTCATTATTTATTACAAGGGTAAACACAGTTATGTTTGTTTTTTATTATAATTGTATGTAAGACTGCTTTTGTTACGCAATGATTATGATTGATTGTGAGAAGATACAAACCGAGGTATTTGGTTCAAAATTCTAAAATAATTTGTTCAGTTTGGGTGATCAAAAAGTGAGAAAGTTTAAAAAAGAAAGTTTAAATGTATCAAAAAGTATTTTCTTAATCAAAAACTTAAAAGCATTTTCTGTAATATTAGTCCTGTTTATTTTATTAGCGATGATCAGCGCATGGTAGCCGGGAGATAGTGGATGCGACGTGCCGCCAACAGGGCACATTGGCTCGAGTTGGGAGAGGCCTATGTCCAGCAGTGGACACATACAGGCTGATGATGATGATGATTTTATTATAAAACTGGCTGTGTCCCTCTATTTCACTTACTTTCTCGTTGTCCAATCCGGTGGAAATTTAGGCAAAAAGGTTTTGTCTGATTCGATCTTCATACTTTTCGATTTCCGTGCGGGGTGAATATTTGTGTGAACCACAAATGTTTGCCTCAGTCTGGGTGTGTGTATGAATGAGTGTGTGCGTAGTTTCTGATACCCTAGTTACAAACTTATTTAGGGGTCAGTTGCTGTAATGAGATGATGTAGTGAATGATTATGTTACGTGCATAGATATCTGCACCAACATTTATCTAAGTCAATCCAGTAAAGAACCAGACTTTGTTTTATAAATATAGATACTTATATAGTTGTCTGTTAGTTATAATGCCTTCTTTTGTAAGTGCTTTGATGTTCGTAAGGGCTGGATTGAGAGAGAAACTGAATTACTTTGTTTTGAATTTAAATTGGCTTAATCAAAGAGGTTTATTTTTATACTTTCTAGCTTATGTGTATAGTATAATCCTAATCCCTACTAATATTATAAATGCGAAAGTAACTCTGTCTGTCTGTCTGTCTGTTACCTTTTCACGGTTAAACTACTGAACCGATTGACTTGAAATTTTGAACAGGAGTAGCTTATGATCCTAGAAAGAACATAAGCTATGTTTTATCCCAAAATTCCTACGGGATCTGGAACTACGCGTGTAAAACCGCGGGGCACAACTAGTAATACTCTTAAACTCTTAATCCGTTAAAATAATCAAGGAAAGTTTCCCTACATTGCATTAAATTATGTTCATCAAACATTTATTATTTCTGCATACATAAAATCTTTCCACGCAATTAAATTAAAACATAAACTCGTCAGCACATGTCGCTTTAATATCATCCCTGTGACGTTTAAAGTTCTCTATTACACTAATATCTGAGAATGCGTGAGATTCCTCTGACAGATGATTAGATCCACTAAAAGCTGTAATTACTCCGCCAAGTTTACTTGATTCAATTAGTTGAGTTCACTAGCGTTCGTCTGGACTCGCCGCTTTGTCTCACGAAGGGAACACGTGAATTATGTTACCCAAACTACGATTTTTAATTAATTTCAGCTTAATATTTTATAAGTAGTCAAAGTAACAAGACAAAACTCAATTAATAAGTTTTATTGCTCCAAAGTACTAAAGTTTAGTAAAACTGAATATAATGCATTACTTAATTAAGAGAAACATATTAGTGTAAACTTTTGATTAGTTTATGAAATATCTTCGATGTGCAGACGGCTTAAGCTTCGTATAATTAATATAGAGATAGATTTAGTGTTTAAAGAAATGATGAAAGTTTGTTACTTTGACCTTGGGCTGAGATTGGAGTTAAATTCTTTAAGGTCTCCAACGGAATGTTTATACTTAAAGTTACTTATAGATACTTTCACTAGCTAATCCTTACAATTTCCATCAAAACTGATATTTAGATAGTATTATTAGCGACTTAAATTTTTTATCTAAAAAAACAAATAGATACCCTAAGTCATTCTAATAATCATGAATCATAATGTGACATAAGACGAAAAAGTTGTGTTCGTATTTAAAAAACTTAATAATAAACAAATATTATTATTATTATGGTGCTCGGAGAGTGAGGGGCGTTGCGTAAGTGGTGAGTTGGCTTAGCATGAAGCTGGCCCTCGGGCTCAGTGGATCGCGGTTTAAAACCCAGGGCGTCTACTCCACTCTCAAAGCCGCTCGTTTCATGTTGCCCCCTTGTTGCGATTCGAGCGACTTGTTTGGGGGGCCCAGTTATAGAGCTGGCAAGTCTCCATCCGCCACTTCGTACATGTTTATAGCATTGTATCGGCGGGTGTCATAGTCCCCATAGTTCCCCAATATCCAGTCCATTAAACATCCCATTCCCATAACCCAGTCGTAGTTTTCCATATATTTGCAATAGTCCCAGCACAACCGGGGACTGTCCTTGGATGCATTTTATAGTGTTATACAGGGATAGTCGCCGGATTGTTCATCCTTTACACAAGATTAAATATGTCAAAGGGCTTCCGTGTGTTGGCTTTGGCCCCATACTAGCCTTCCAAAAGACCGGGACTCCTTAATAGTCCCGTGAATGGAAAAGACATAACAAATATTAATCACATATAGAGCTCAATAAGATCACATTAATTCTAATATTACCAACAAGTTGTTATATCGCGCACACAGGACTCAAATTAGATAAAGTGTCCAGTGCCCACTTAAAAGTAGTTGCATAAAATTTTGTATTTCAAACCTATTAAAATATAAAACACATAATAATTAAGTTCAATTCCCAAGTCTTTTCTATAATTATGTCAACCCAACGACCTCTACCACTGAGGTTTCATTTTATTTCAGTTACTTACTTTGATGTAACACACTGTGGGTTTTAACATGACAACAATAGGATTCCTTAGAGGGCCACGCAATCTATTACATTTTACTTTAATACCCACCCACATTAAAGAAACGTAATATAAAAACGTCTGTGTTTATTTTTCGTAATAATATTTGGTATGAAATTCGAAGAAATATGTTTTTCTTTATATAACTTAGAGAAATATATTTTTTATGATCCTTTGATGTGTTCAACAAAGATTTGTTTGAATGGTCATTGACGGTAAAGGTGTTGTGATTTAGGTTAGTATAAAGGTTTTAATGACCTTTTTAACCGACTTCCAAAAAAACAGGAGGAAGTTCTCTATTCGACGTGTATATATTTTTTTTTTTTTTGTGTGTTTGTTACGCGATTTCTTTGTAATCATGAATGGAGCATTTTAAAATTCTTGTTTCATTAGAAAGCGGATATTCGCGAAGTGGTCCCATGTCAAGTAAATCAGGATCTGATGATGGGATCCACAAAAATCGAGGAAAAACCCGCAACAATGTATGCTGGGGTGTCGATTGACATTATTAAAAGTAAAACTACCTGTGACCCATGGTTTTGCTCGCGATATTCTTGATACCATAAGAATTTCTGGATGAAAATTTTTTGGCTGTATTCTTTCGTATTTAAATCAAATGCTGTTCACAATTCATGGGTTTTAGATATAAAAATGTCCTGTTTTTTAATTCGTTAACACACACTGAAATAAACCCGATCCTACAACATTTTTTAAAAATGTTTTTTTCTACTATTATAGGTACCTATTACACATAATTATCTTCAGAGCGTTTTCATAAAACTTTTCGTAAAAAAATATATTTAGATATCACAAACAAACACTGCACCAGATTAGATTGTATATATTATTTGAATTAATAAATAGACAGTATAAACGTCATCCTCTATTTTCGTTTTTATTTTGACTTTGGTTAATTTTCTAAAAAGTTCTTATACCTTTGTGGTTATAAAGAAGTTTTGTAATAAAATGATGGTTTAATTGGGTTGATGGAGTTAAAAAGAAGTAATAAAATGCAGGGTTGAGTTAGATTATGAATCATGAGTAACATCAGCTCATGAGACAGGATTCAAGCGGTACCCGTTGAGGTTGAACTGCTCGACACTTATAGAGCAGCGAATAAATCCTTGCAAGAGGCTATTGCCCTCGCAACTCTCGCGGCAATCGTAGGAAACGACCTCTCCTTGCCAAATGTAGTCTCTGCTATGGTGAGCGAGGAGAGGTCTTGGATTGGAGTGTCCACCTTTTGTGAGGTCGTACTCTCGCAAAAAAAAGAGCGCGAAGCCCTCTCCACTAATACTTTCCGCAGCAGAAGGTTGGGCAGACGGAAGCAGGACTACCACTTTGTCCTGCAACCGCCATACGCCCGACCTGCGGCAGTGATCCCCGGGGGGAGATCCACTGCCGCCATATAGGCCTCGAGGTAGCGCGCGGTACTTTCGGAAGGGGGTAACTCAACATCTGTCGCCTAGAGCTACATTCTAGCTCAGAGGAGAAACCCTTAACAGGGTAGAGGCGCTGTCCGGGATCGTAGTAGCGTGCAGCCGCGTTTCTTCCGGTTTCGGCCATAAGCGCAGAGGTGGCACACTAAGGGGTTTTAGTCGGTAAACGCGTCGCCGCTCTATCTTTGCGGCGCGGAGTCCGACATACCCCGTCGTTCCCCTGGACAGAGGAAAGACGTAAAGTCTTCCTCCCACAAAAAAGGATTCAAGTGATCCCCGAGTCAAAAGCTCTTCTGGATGAAAATTTAGGCGTTTTTTGTAGAGGGAGACTTGCTTCCCACTAAAAAATTGAAAATAAAGTTAATTTAAAAAAATAAGAAACCGACTTCAGCACTAAAAAGTAAGAAAATAATTTACAATAAACGATATTATTAATACATATTTACAATTTATAATTAGTTACTTTTGAAGTCGGTGACAGCCAAAGCCTTCATTAATATTATAGGCGCGTCTCGTACTATCTTATAAGCAAAAAAAACTATTCTGGGCTGGCACTGACTCCAAAAGTAACTTAATTATAAATTGTAAATATGTATTAATAATATCGTTTATTGTAAATTATTTTCTTACTTTTTAGTGCTGAAGTCGGTTTCTTATTTTTTTTAATTAACTTTATTAATATTAAAATGTAAGAAATTTTTCACAGGTAATATTTTTTGAGAGTTTATCAAATGAGAATCAATTAGTAAGTATTCAAATATTATTTATTAATCATTAAAAATGGAATATAAATTATAACAGAAATAATATTTTTTAACAATCATAATAAGCGATGCAACTTTACAAGAACAAGAGACTTTAACTAACAAAATAATAAATGACAGTAAAAATACAAAATAAACAATATCATTTTGAAATTAGACCTAGTTTATCATAGTCATCCAAATCAATGATGCAAAGCATACAGCGGAAGATGATTAACAACTGGCACAGTCTCGTGGACAGTAGAACTGTGATGAGACACTGCTGATGCTCCCTTCAGACCCACCACAGGTGAAGAGTACACCACTGATGACTGGTAACTTGGCACGACTGAATGAACTGCATGATAAGTCTTCGTGTGAACCGGCACCTCATGATACGTCACATGATGGGCAGGAATAACAGGAGTGTGTAGTACCGCAGTGCCTCCATGGTTGACTACCTGATGACTCTTGGTGAGGGTTGACTTGGCTGATGATAGCTGGTGGATGACAGGTACTACTGGTGTGTGGTAGATGACATCATGCTTCTGTTCGTGGAGGAGAAGTGCTGGTGAAGCAGCGGTGCAAGCCAGGATGGCGGTGATGATGATCTGAAATTAAAATATATGTTATTTTGGTAAAAGTTACTACTAATCTGTTACTGTGACTTTATTGGTGAATGCTGGCAAGTTCTTCTGAAATGCGAGCTCTTGCCAGGACAAAATAGTTCAGAAAATCTAGTAATAAAAATGTGCGGATAGAGTTAGAAAAGTATATGGCCGGCAGTGAGCTAACATAAAATACGTTGTAGAAGAAGATACAATAATAAATGGCTTTTGCCAAGTGTCAAGTCACAGAGTAAAGAATTGAATTCAATACCAGATTAAGTACAATACTGCAAAAGAAATATGGAAGACGGTATTCCAACTAATCGCAATAATGATCATCAAGAAGAGATAATAGAAAAACTAGACAATGCTCCTAAATCTACCAATACATTAAAATTAATTCTATCGTATCTGAATTTGCAGTTCTGTCTAGAACATTAGAGATTCCAACGTCTGGTCTAGTCAGGCAATAAAGAATTGTCGGCCGCTAATAGAATACAATAAATCACTCCCAATTTTCTTTAAGAGACCACAAGAATTCAATTTCAAAACAATTTAACATAAAACCTCTGAAGATTCACACAAAAAAGTATGTCAGTTATTTTGACTCGCGTCGAAATCAGGCAATTTATCAACTTTCACAACACATAATCCCTTGATTTATGACCACTTACAATTTTTTGCATTGTGATTATTTTCGCTGCTCAACCCCAACTGATGTCCAGCTACCATATCTCGGACCTTATATACAACCGAAAATGTATTAACAAGACTTTACGCACCACTGACAATAATTCGCAGTTTTTTAAAGAAGTTGCGAAATATTTTGTTTACTATCGGGTGACATAGTGCAGGCCATGTCCCCATGTCATATTGTCAGGTGTCAGTATGAGTTAGAGATAAAATTAATTTGTCTTTAATTAACCGTTTATTAGATGTTTATATTGATAGCTGTGACGTCGTTTTGCCTTACTGAAAGGACTAAATAAATATTATTATGTTTTTGCAATTTGTTATACGAAAAATAAAGAATAATTTATTGAGAAATTAAGAATTATTATACCTATCTTATTGGAGTTTTTAGTGCGTGCTGCACTTTTTAGACTTTTGAGTCTAATCGTGTGTCAAACAATGTTTCCAGAAGTACGTAATTAAATGGTCATTTTCACTGAATGTTGCTCTATCCTAATCCTAACTTAATATTATAAATGCGAATGTAACTCTGTCTGACTGTCTGTCTATCTGTCTGTCTGTCTGTTACCTTTTCACGGCTAAACTACTGAAGCGATTGACTTGAAATTTGGTACAGGGGCTTATGGTCCGGAAAAGAACATAGGAAACTTTTTATCCCGAAATTCCCACGGGAACGGGAACTACGCGGGTGAAACCGCGGGGCGCTGCTAGTAAAGAATAAAAATAAAAGAAAATAAGACTATAATATTTAGGAACAACAAAAGAAATAATTATTGAAGAAACTACGTCGTACACTCCTTTTGTAACTGTCACTTTATGGACGCTTAATGACGCGAATATTTTTGTGACAAAATTCTATAATGTTCCTTTGATGGTGATGAATTACGGATAATTATACTTCGGTGTAAGTGTAGAATAATTTGTAAGTGAAACTATATAAATCATGGGGTGAAGGGCTGTAGTTAGTGTTGGTTAATAATATTATTTAGTTTGTCACATAAAGTCAAAATATATTTATTAAATTAAATATATCTAATACGTAATTAAAAGATAAGAGACTTTTAAGTTATGGTTTTCAAAGTTATTAGCAGGAAGAATAAAGAATATTTAGGAAAACATACAGCCAGCGTTAACATGACAATACTGCCTGTGCCGTTTAACCCGCGTAAATCTAAATAAGGAACATCTGTACAAAATTTCATATGAATAGCAGGTTTTTAAAACTTAATAGAGTAACAAACATCTATACACGCATCCATACATTCCGAAATTATATCAGTAGGAAGTCACAACTAAACTTTAGTTCGTAACCATGTTTATTCAAAATGAAGTGAACCAAAAATTGATTTCCCAACCGCGGCTCGTGTCTGTAATAATTCCAATAAATCAGTCAGTCAGTTGCATTCGAATGTTAACGTGCACTTTCAATGGTCACAATGACACTGCAATTATCATTCATTAATAAAGTATGTTTTAATGATTTATGTCTTGGATCGCACATGCACTTGGAGTATTGAATATTCTTACGAAATAAGTATCTGTTGTATTTTTAATGTAATTTTTAGTTAAGTAATTTACTTTAATTTCAATATTAATATTATTATTTTTCTAAATTATTTCTGGCGCATGCTGTGGTCTGCCTATAATTGTAAGTGCAGTTAGCAACCCATGCTGTTATTTTGTCAAATGATGTAAACGCTGTAACTTATGTTGGTGACCCTATCTAAATAAATAAATAAGTAATATAAACACATAAAAGTATTGTTAAGTTGTGTTACACTGAATGCTCTTTCACTGTAACAACGATATTATTTGTGTATTATATTTAACTAGCGGCGCCCGCGGTTTCACCCTTGTAGTTCCCGTTCCCGTAAGAATATTGGGATAAAATAATGCAAAAAACCTTTCCACTGAACCACTTTATCTTTTAAAATAAATCGCATCAAAATCCGTTGTGTTGTTTAAAAGATCAAAGCATACATAGAGACATAGGGACAGAGAAAGCGACTTTGTTTTATACTATGTATGTAGTGATTTAAAAACATATCATACAGACATATTTTCTCTATAGAATACAGTTTCCAGCGTATTCATTCAGATTGTTTAGGCAAAAAGAGCAAAAAAAAAAACAAATACTCTGTTTTAAATAAATTGCGTTCTGGTATTTGTAAGAAAACAATATTTTGAACTGAAAGTTAGTTAAACTTGATATTAACCGCCAATAAATTATTTTAAAGCTGCAACAAACCTCAACAACGCCCCTTTCATCACCCACAATAAAATACAATTCAATAAACAGACAAATAAACAATATTTATTATACAAATGTATTCCCGCAATTTCAGTTATGATACCAATTTTAAACAATTAAAACTGCTAGTCCTTAAGTCAAGGCAATAAAGGTCATTTTCGGTGTTAAATTTCCAATTTACAGCCCTATAATTAAATCGACACTGTAATTAAATGTTAAGATAAAGATTTATTAATTTAAAAACATAAACGCTGATAAATGTGCGTATTCGGAAATGTCAATTGATGGACGAAATGGTTATTATTCGCGGTGTGTGGCCAGTTGCCAATGTGTAATGGAGGTCGTATTTAAATTTAAATTTTAACACAATTTTATGGTGCGGTCAATGGTCATTTGTGTGTAAAGGTGTGACAAAAGGTTCCAGAGTATTTTTATTTATTTTTTATTTTATTTATAAATGGCTTCGAGTCTTTTAATATATCCAGAACCTTCGGCCCTAAAGGTGTGATAAAAGGTTCCAGTGTATTTTTATTTATTTTATTTATATCATAATGCTACTGTAAAGTTTGTTCTTTAATATTATCATAATTTAAGATAGGTATTTGTTATAATTATTTTTAAATCATTTCATTGATTTTCATCTTTCTAACCAGAAAAATTATTTAGTCAGTTTGATCCTCAAAGTAACACTTATCAATATACAAGATCTTACAAAATAAGACTTCAGATTAATTTATTATTAAGCAACACAAATAAAAAATAATTATTATTACGTAACGAAATGCCTTATTTTATTTCCGCAAACTTTTTATGAATCTACTACCGATTCGGAAATTACATCAACCGAGAAACATCAGCAAGAAAGTCGGACTGGTAATTTCCTTTATTTTTTTTCAATAATTGAGAATTGATTTAAATTCAATTGTGACGAATGAAATTCATTTAGATAAAACACTTAAACGGATTTTTGTCGTCATATTTTGTATTACATCACAGTAGTCTTTTGTGATCACGGGTTCTGTAAAGAATCCGAAAATGTAAAACAAAATATAACCACGACAAAAATCCGTTTAAGTGTTTTATTTCAATGTGTAGTGTTCATGTAAATCAAAGAAATGAAATATGAATTTCATTTATCTGGTCTGAACTTTCATTTTCTTATTGTGATAATTAAATTGTTAAAGTTAAGTGCAATCAAATCGACAATTACTGATCAACAAAGAATTTGGGTTAAAACAATTAGTTTGCAATAAAAGACACGTAATTTTATCGATGTAGGTGAGCTTAATTAAATAGCTCAATAAACAATTACGTAAAATTATAAAGAAGTTACAAAAACTTAAACAGCTTCATTGCAAATACATAATTACTCTACATAACTCTCGATGGAAATTGCTTCATTTACGCAAAAATACCATTTTTTCAAGTCCACCTACAATTACGTAGTAATAAAAAGAAATAGTTATAATTTTAAGTCATCAGGTCGGCAATAACGTTTAGCTCGATTCGGTCGTATTAAAAATAATGTTTCCGAATCGACAAAGGTGTTATTAAACATTAAAACGAGTGTCAATTTTTATATTAAAGTGTTATGAACCATTTAAAAGCTATGTGGCTAATATTAGGGATATTCCACTACACCAGTGCAATTTATAGCTTCGTCATTAAATTGTCTTCATGCAAGCCATTGGCAAAGCATTTTGGGACTGGCTTAGTGCATTGGCTCAGCGGATTGTCCCATTATAGGCTTGTGTAAATGATCCACGAAAGAAATATCATAATTATTCAAGGATGTTGTTGTACCAAAGGTATCATTATAATTATCATGTGACATCCAATGACACGAAAATTACCTTTTGTTAAATCCCAAAAAGTAAATAAAATGTCTTTGGTTAAATTAGTCAAAGACATAATTATGACGTAATACCGTCAGTTTGACGCCAATGTCATAATGACAGATGGAAAGTGGCGCCAATTCACAGATTTAATGCTCGTTGCAATTTTTGAAGTACAAATTATACGTTGTAGTGCAATTATGTTGATTAATAACATGATCGGTTAATTTTATTAAACTTATTAGGTAAAATACGATTATTTTGGTGTTTCGAGGAAAAGTGATCGGCAATGAAAATAATATGAGGGTTGAGTAATGTACCTACGTCGTCTGATGGACGATCGATCAATCTAGACCAAATAAGTAGATCACGGAAAGTGCCGAAACGGTATGCGACGAAATTAACTTGTACACCTTCATTAAATAACACATACCTAGTAGGACATTTTTAACCACGACTGCGCGGCGCGGGGTCATAATATTTTGGCAAAAACGAATTGTTTTCCTATTAATTTCCATAATATTACATCGTTGCTATTTTAGTATTAAGATTTAACATTCTTTTTTGTCAAACTTTATAATGCCGTTTGTTTTCTTCAAAAATACATCATATTTTTGTACTTGTCATAAATCAATCACTATCATCTGCCTACAGTTTTGACTAAGTATTACAATTTTACAATGTATTGAGCACACCGAGCTCTGTCTGTATGTGTGTGTCCAAGTATTTCATCTTAAAAATACCAATAAGGAAAACTATATAAAAGGAATACCAACAATGTTATCACAATGCGACCAAAACACGGGTTCCAAAAAAGATACAAAAGTCTTATAGGATTACTGGTTGTAGAAATGTTTTTGTTAAGATATATCACACTGGAAGTAAATGGTAATACATTTCCGGATTCCGTCATCTAGTCCAAATGAAAACAAGCTACTAAAATATTAGCTAAAGCGGAAAATACTTTTAGTAAATAAAAATAACCGAAAAAGCTACACGAAACGACTGGAACGCCACGACATACAAAAGATTGGTGACAGATGGTGAAAGAGGAGGCGTCTTCTGATGAGGAGCTCCTTTAACATGACATGCAACACAAATAATAAATCTGCTAATACATACATAGTTGATGACTGATCGCAGATAAGCACAAAAAAAAACTTGAAATAAAATTACACACCTAGGCAATTTAAACAAAAAAAGGCTCTTTTTGAATTCTCACCCTGACCATCAGCAAACTTTCCAATTATTTTCTACGTAAACTCTACCACTACAAAACACGTTCCTGAATAGTTAAAACAGACACTTATTAACTATCAATAAATGTAGTTAGACATTTATAGCATTGCTTATAATTCTCATTATTTGGACTTGTGCTAAAACCACGTAAGAATATTATCCACAAAATAATAGTCTAGTGTGAATAGTTAGCCTCAAGCATCAGTCGGTATCATTATTTTTATTAGTATTACAACGGTATGACGTAACATACTTATTATTTGTTTATAGAGCACTCTTGTATGCTCGAGGGTTGATCTCAGGTATACATTTGGAACAATTTTTGCTAGTTAGAGTCGTGTTACTAATAAGATAGGTTTTAGATAAATACAGTAGGTTAAAGATAGAGAAAAGATGTAGAACATTAAATTTTTTAAACAAAATATATTGTGCACTAGCTCTGCCCCTCAGTTTTACCCGCATAATTCCCAATAACGTGGGAATTCCGGGATAAAATATTATACTTATGTCCTTCCCCGGATCACAAGCTACCTCTGTACCAAATTTCAAGTCAATCGGTCCAGTATTTCACGCGTGATGCCGTGACCAAGGGATATACGGATTCATTTTTATTTTATAAAGTTTATCTTAAAGCAAATAAATTTATCTTTATCTTTATTGCGCATATTTATCCCATTTAGATACAGTAAAGTGAGATAGTTAAGTATTAAAATTACAAATACATTCGTATTAATAACGCAAGGTGTAGACATGGTCCATATTTCACTGCGAGATATTTAATACCATACTTTATATGAGCCATTAAATTATAATAATACTAGCAGCGCCCCGCGGCTTCACCCGCGTAGTTCCCGTTCCCGTGGGAATTTTGGGATAAAAAGTATCCTATGTGTTATTCTGATGTATAAGCAAGATTATTGTAAAGTTTCATTAAAATCCATTCAGTAGTTTTTGCGTGAAAGAGTAACAAACATCCATACATACAAACTTTCGCCTTTATAATATTAGTAGGATTAATCATTGACGTTTTCGGGTTATTCTCAATGTTGCCCTTTTCAATAACATGCGTGATTAATTATAATAATTCATATTTTTGACTTCAACTTATTGGGGACATCTGCAATCGGTGACATGAAAGTAATCGTATGATCGGTATTTTGTACCAACTAAAGATAAATTTATTGTTTATGGAATATTTTTACGAACAGAAATATGCATAAATTAAATTGTATTTTAAATTAGCAAATGTATGTTCGCACATAAAGTCTACACTACTTTTATAAGGATTTGTTTGATTTTTTTGTCGAATAGGCTACAAAACGACACAACTAAATTCAAAAATTCTTTCACTAATGGAAAACTAATTTATCAGCGCGTAACATAGGGTATATTTTATTCACGTATTCCAAAGGAAATGGGAATTAATCATCATCATCAACAGCCTGTATTGGTCCACTGTTGGACATAGGCATGTCCCGAAATGGGAACTACGCGGGTGAAACCGCGGTGCGCTACTAGTTTCATAATAATATGCCTGACTCTATTTTTGAGAAGGTATATAAGAAGTATTTTTCAGTGGATTTTTTTGTATTTATTTATATTTCTTTAGTATCACAGGACGCAAACAAACTTAGTACGGAGGCTACGACTAAGTAAATAGAAGATAGTAACCTTGTATACATACATAATGTACTGAGTATTGATTATATAAATAATCTTTGTCTTATTCTAACTCATGGCACGGAAGTAGTAATATATTATGTAAATTATGTATTTGACCTTTTTTAAACAACGTGAAGTTAATTATTAATTAAATACAAAAAGTATTTAAGATATCAAACATTGTTCCTACACACAAAATATTTATTGCATAATTGGAAAACTGCATATATTTTACCACGTGACTCTCCAAAATATTATAATAAAATCAAATCTGTTTATGTCTTTTCCATTCACGGGACTATTAAGGAGTCCCGGTCTTTTGGAAGGCTAGTATGGGGCCAAAGCCAACACACGGAAGCCCTTTGACATATTTAATCTTGTGTAAAGGATGCACAATCCGGCGACTATCCCTGTATTACTAACACTATATAATGCATCCAAGGACAGTCCCCGGTTCTGCTGGGACTATTGCAAATATATGGGAAAACTACGACTGACTGGGCTATGGGAATGGGATGTTTAAATCTGTTTATTATTATTGTATGATTGCCTAACAGACAGACACTCAGACAAAGCTACTCTTGTATAATATTAGTAAAAAAATAAAGATACTTATATAAAATCTACCATACTCGTACACCAGTTACGTACATACATAGGAAGGTAAATACCAAACCCATATAAGTTGAAACCCGATTCCTCTAACAATGTCGCTCGCTCTCACTCCCGATGCTTTTAGCAACTCGGTTATTTTATTAAGTTCACTGTAAACTCTGTTAAATGTAACTCTTTACTTTACTGTAGAGTCACACGTTTTGAAAAGAATAACGTTAAGATACGTTTTATTTAATTTAATACGATTAAATAACGTAAATGTACATACGACGACCTCGATGGCAGAGTGGTCACCATGCCGGACTGCCATCCGTAAGGTTGCGGGTTCCCGTGCGGGGTAAATATTTGAACTACAAATGTTTGTCTCGGTCTGGGTGTGTGTGTGAATGAGTGTGTGCGTAATTTCTGATACCCTAGATACAAACTCCAAGCTTAGTTAGGGATCAGTTACTATATTGAGATGATGTAGTGAATGCTTATGTTATATTATGTTTGAATACAATTTGATAAAGTTTTTCTTGCTTGTATGTTCTTGTGCCTTAGGCAGGCAGTTTTCAGCAACTAGATCTTTTAGTTAGGGTCTTTTTTAGGGGGTTTAAAGAGTGGGGGGTTTAAAGGGTGGTTTAAATGCTTAATTTAATTTATCAAATTTTATTTACATCTAAAACAGAAATTGAATCCAGGACCATACCGAATCATGACAACACCAAACCGAAGTCATAATTATCTCAGCTGTTGAAATCTAAATTACCTTTACACAAAATCTACAAATGTAATTTAATAGCTCCTAAACTAGACCAATGTTGATGGAGTTTAGTTGTCTTAAAATCGAATACCCGAGAAAGGACAGCTTATCTTTTACTAAATATCTTCCATCAAAGTCGTAATGGAAAATAGTTGGTAACCTTCCAAATACAAGAGGTACATAATTATGATCCAAATGCATATAAATCAATTAATAAATAAGATATCAAATATAAACAAACTTCACAATCCGACATGTGACATGTAAAGTTAATTCATTGCCTTGATCTGTCAGTAACTTTAATACGAGTTTATCGGATTACTAACTTTTGTTAAGTACGTAATTTTGTATCTACTCGTAAATATTGAAATATTTAATCAAATATATATTTGTTTTTTCAAACCATTTCTGTGAAATTTTTGATTCAAATACAACTAGCTTATTTTTGGAATTGTGTATCAAAGCATTTAAAAATACTTAAGTAGACACACACATTTTAGCCCTCACACACAAGCTAATAACCATGATAACGATATTTGAAACATTCAAAACAACATCATCAAATACAACTTTCGCCATTCTCATTTCATTAAAGTTAATCAAACCTAAAACTGCGTTAAATCGTCTTGCAAATGCAATCTATGCAAAAACTGCTCCTAAATCTCAAGGAGGTAAACAGCGTCTGTTTTTGTCTAGATCGAGTAATTTTTAAAAGAAAAAGAGCAATTAACTCACCAGACTGTATAACTGGTTCATCCCTCAACGGATTTATAACCAGCAGATATATCTAAGTGCCATTAACTTCGGGAAAATCAGGATCATTATTTAAATGCGACCAAATTGGACGGCCATTATTTTTTCCCCGTTTTGTTTTTTAAATGTTTGTTGGCAAGTTCTTTAAGATGTGATTTTTCGTTCCCTTTTTTGTTGTTGGTATTTTATTATCATTTTTTGGAATTTTCTTTTCTAATGAATTTATTAGGTGCGGCGAATGTTAACTATATGTACTGTTAATAAGAACATAAAAATTTCAATGTTTAAAGTTCCCTCTTACCGTGTTAATACAATCAGTGAGAGCAAGACCTTTGCCCTGCATTGGAAATTTACAGGTCTACGATTAACAAGAAAAACTTTAAAGCATAAAATAACCATATTTCTATTTGTTACAGATTCCTGGCGATATGGTGGCCCCTCAAGTGTCAGATCACCAAGCGCCGAGCGCGGGTGATGATTGTCTTCATCTGGATCTTCGCCATCGTGGTCACCACGCCCTGGGTCTTCTTCTTCGACCTCGTCGTGGTGTTCGAGGAGAGCCCCCACGTCAGACTCTGTCTTGACGTCTGGCCCAACCCCCTCAGCGAGGTTCTATACTTTGTCATCGGAAACCTTATCTTCTGCTACATCCTGCCCATGGTCCTCATCACCATGTGCTACATCCTCATCTGGATCAAAGTATGGAGACGTTCCATACCAACCGATACACAGGACGCCCAAATGGAGCGCATGCAACAAAAATCTAAAGTCAAAGTTGTCAAAATGCTCGTCGCTGTCGTCATCCTATTCGTCCTATCTTGGTTCCCGCTGTACTTTATCTTTGCGAGGATAAAACTCGGCGGCCCAGTTCAAAAGTGGGAAGAAGAATTGTTCCCCATAGTGACCCCAATCGCCCAGTGGTTGGGATCATCAAATTCATGCATCAATCCTATTCTGTACGCGTTTTTCAACAAGAAGTACAGAAAGGGCTTTGTCGCTATCATCAAGAGTAGGAAGTGCTGCGGCAGACTGAGGTACTACGAGACGATCGCGCTGCAGTCTTCGAGCACGTCCACGAGGAAATCGTGGCATTACAACAACAACAATCACCCGTCGATCACGCGAAGGTCGCCGCCCGTCGACAAGAACGCGGTCTCGTTCATATTCAACCACACTGGCGTGTAGAGAGGGGCCATTCGACGACGTGGTTGTACTCATGAAGCCATGGTTGGCGAATTGTTTCCAAGGGTCGTCGGGAGGCGATCGGAGCGACTCAGCATATCGCGGCATACGAGTTATATTCGTACGTTTTAGTTTCAGTTTGATGTTGTCTTGTGTGAGTTTTCGAAACTTTAGATAATAATCGATTGTGGACATTATCAGTGTTTAATAAAAACTGTAACTTTTATACGTAAGTTGTTTAAAGTGTTGTAAAATATATTTTTTATTTTTACACTGATTGAAATTTGTAGTCGCTGTCTGATGACGCACATGGAGCACAAACATTTTGAAATAATAATACTTATTAATTAATGTATTTCATTTTCAATTATTAATGTTTACTAAATTCAATTATTGTATTAGCAATGTTTTACAATTAATATTTTGTATAACGAATATTGATTTTGTCAATTTTCAATTCGGATATTTTAGAATTTAATTTATACATTATTCTTTTTACTATAAATTTTAATAATGGCGTTTTACAAAAAAATAATGAAAAAGTTTAAAATAAAAATACATAATATTTTAATATTTACATGAGATAATACTGCAGTACAAAATAACACTGAGTAGTAGAAATAAGCTTTTAAAATATGGTTCTATCAATTTTTAAAATTATATATATACTTAACTATTTATGACATTATGTATAGGTAATTTCACACAATCGTAGTATAAATACCTATAATATATATCAACAATATTAACTTTCCTATTAAAACAAAATACATATTATATTGCCAATTACCAACATATTATAGTATCAAAATTTTATACAAATTACATTAATTAGGTTCTTTATATTTACATACATTTTTATAAATTAAATTAGTAAAATTCATTTATTTCTTGTTTTCAAAGTCGTCTCCTATTTACTTTATTTAAATGTTAAATAAATTAGTGGTATTATAGGTAAGTTACAAATCTAGGATTTTGTTGAACATTGATATATATTAATTGTGAGTTATAGGAAATATTTTAAGTATTTGTTTATTTAATTTTTTTTTTTTTTTTTTTTTTTTTTAATTATTATTAAATGATTGACATTATATTTATCTATATCTACTATTTTTAAAATTCATTTTATTTATACAAAATTTATTCTAATTGTACTTTTAAGCTACAACATTAACACAAATCACAATATATATTTCAATATTTAATACAAATCCTAGTACTTTTGCCTGTCGCCAAAGACAGGTTATAGCCGCTTATGAGCACAAACAAATGTTAGTATTTAATAATAAAACAAGGATCAAGTCTTTGTATAAGTATAAATTAATAATAAGTATAATAATTGTATCGGCGGGTGTCATAGTCCCCATAGTTCCCCAATATCCAGTCCATTAACATCCCATTCCCATAACCCAATCGTAGTTTTCCATATATTTACAATAGTCCCAGCAGAACCGGGGACTGTCCTTGGATGCATTTTATAGTGTTATACAGGGATAGTCGCCGGATTGTGCATCCTTTACACAAGATTAAACATGTCAAAGGGCTTCCGTGTGTTGGCTTTGGCCCCATACTAGCCTTCCAAAAGACCGGGACTCCTTAATAGTCCCGTGAATGGAAAAGTATAATAATTAAAATTAAAGTTACTGTATAATTATAAATTATATGTTATAAATATCAAATTCATTAACGTTTATTAAACCAGTAAATATTTGTTAGATTTTGGTAACTCTATAAAATATTTGTCCTAGTATAATGTGTAAGTTTTGTTACAACAGTGTTCCCCGTGACATTTATAACATTTTCTACAAAATATCTATCTTATTTTAGAATAGTTTTATAATTGTTGCTAGTTTATTGTCATAAACACACAAAGATATCTTTTTTTGGGAAATGTATACACATATTATATACAATTTTAACAATACCGTGGCAACACTGTTATACAAATCGATACTAACGCGTGAGAGATATAGAGAAAATATTAATCTTTAGTAATTGCGTGTTAGTCGTCAAATATATAACAAACTATCTTTTATATAAACCTAGAACATAATACGAAGTATAAATCACAAATATCGCACACATTAGTAAACAATAAACTTAGTAATAGAGAATATATACTATTTTTCTACTGAAATAATTAATAAATGCGAGTTGTGCGTTGTTTGAAAGATGGCCACTTAATTTTCTTATGTTTTTAAAATATTTTTAAACTATTGTGTTGCGTACGGACTTTAATAATTAACCGATAAAAATAACTACTATCAACTTTGTCTTTGAATAATATAAAAAAAAACTATAGTAATGAGGATTGAGACAATTGAGGAGTCAGTCTGGCAATGACACCTGTCAAGTTTCTAAGCTCAAAGGTTCAGCCAGCAGTTCAGTCTTCAATACAGCAGTATATGAGAAATATTGGTCTTACACTAGTTTTTTCAATACAGACTAATATCGATACACTTAATAAGCAAACCTGTATAATACGAGTACTTGTTTACGTACTTTGTTTAAAAATATATTTTATAAAATATACTTAAACAGAGAACGTACAATCTCCACAAATATAAAAATTATTGGTCGTTGTGAGTTATTAATTCACACTTTGACTATATATATATATATATATATATATATATATATATATATATATATATATATATATATATATATATGTTGTGAGTTATTAATTCACACTTTGACTAGCAAGGAAGGAACAGGAAAACTAATTCTCCATAACAATATAAACATAGCTGATTGAAATAGTTTGTACGCAACCCAATAGTTTGCTAGCTACCTACCTATATCATAGACAAAGTCGAAGCTTGCAAGACTGACAAGATGCTTGAGATTCCTTCAAAAGGATGGGCTTTGTGATAGAAAATGTAATAATGAATTTTAATATTTTTGTAGGAACGCTTGACTCCTAGCTTAATATTTATACGTACCTACTTCGTTTCTCCTAAAATTGCATTGAACAAAATAGCGTTGCACTTCTCCGTAATTATAATTTATACTAAGTTATATTTTATACTAAATTTTAATTTAGTTGTAAACCAGTAGCTGCACAAAGTTAATCATAGGTGTAATATCTTAGTTATTTCAGTCGATTTAGTGGGAATGATTATGGCAATACTTGTAGAAAGGTAGTTATCATGCAGAGCATGTATTTAACTAGTATAGTGTATAGACGTTTGTATAATGTCCAAGTATAAAATATAATATTTATCGTAAATATAAGCCTTATAATCATCTCGCGTCGCTACTGGCAGCTAAAAGCTGAAATATCACATTTTAATTGGTCGAGTAATTTAGAATAATTTAAATACAAAAGTATTTTGAGTTTGTGCACATAACAGTACCTACTTACTTTTTATTTGTTTTAAAGGTATAATTATAAACTTCATTTGTTTTTTTTTAAGTTTTATACAAATTTATTCTCATTTAAATAATTGCAACGAAAACATTTAAAAAATAACTATTACGAGAATAAAATGTGTATAATAATTAGTTTATGTAGAACATTAAATGTCATAACGGCATTGTTGTTTGTATAATAATTAATTATTCTATTTTATATACCTAGTTAAGATATTTAATAATACGAACTATTGTAAATATATTCGATAAAATTATTGAACAATAATAAAGTTTAATTTTATTTATTTCTTGTAGACGCGTGACTGTATTATACAGAATTAATTTTGTTGCGGTGTTTGGTGTTAGTAATAGTATAAAATATAGTTAATTATGAGACCTGATATTAGTCATTAAAATTTTATAAATAAAATAATGTGGTTTCATATAAATAAATAATAATTATACTTCATATAACCGTAATTTTACTAAACGTCTGTTATAATAACTGTATAATGTTGTATAAACAGTTATATTTCCTGTTAGATATTATACTAAATTATAATATTGTATAAAATATAACAGACACACCTTCGAAATCAGGGGCTTGTAGAATAGAAGTTATGAATAGAAATGTTTTGTATAAAATAATAATTGTACACAATAATAAAATATAATATATTACGTTCATCTGGTAGCTAGATGTTATAAGCAATGTTAGAGGTTTTTTTAGGAATTTTAGTAAGCTTTTTTAGATTTTATTAATTTTGATTATGACAAAATGTGTATTTTTAAACGTTTGTTTGCACAAATTATATTAAAATTACAATACATAGATATCATTAAGTTGCTCTACCTGAAATCTTCTCAAAAATTTGCTCCTCAAGATAGTGATAAATTTGAATCTATAAAATATTTTGTCATAATCAAAACAACCAAATATATCATAATAATTCCTATATGGATGTTTCACGGTTTATTATATACTAATTACTACCTAAAAGCAATTTTTCAAGTATAATTATTATACAAAATTATCCCTTGGAATTCCCTAAAACATATCAATTGATATTACCTCCATTTTAATGTCAGTTGAACGATAATATTTAATATTCTTAATTAAATTTAGTCATTTTGAAATTTTCTGTCGAATAATGGGAATTTTTACTTCCACCCGTGGCTTTGTGGCGGTGTTTCTTAACTACGTGACGTGCTCTTTAAAACAAGCCATTACACGCTAGAGCATACCTGCCAATGACCAGTGTACAATTAAACTGCACAGGTAAACATGAGCGTATATGTTACTTAAAACTGCACAGTTGTACAACAAACGCTCCTGTTTATTTGTGCAGTTGAACTGCACAAGCAAACTAGTCAGGTATGTCCGAGCATGTATAGGCTGAAATAACTGTTCAATATTTTGAAAACATTCAATGTTATTTTTAATATTTTGGAACGAAAGTAGGCTCTAATAGGACTCCCAATCTTTATTTGGATTACCACTGAACATAGGCCTTTCACATTGATTTCTACTCATGATCTAACTCATGGATCAATAACTACTAGTTGCGTTTGAAGTCCGAACGACTATATTCCGTAATTTTCCGGATAAATATTACATTCATATTTTTGTTCTGTTACATCGAGTTAAAGACGAATAAGCAAATCCTCTTTTTACATTTTTAATACTGTTTAATTAAGAGTGAGCAGTCATTTTGATTTAAAATTACGAGTATATTAAATTTATGCCAGAATCATTTTTGATAGTGTTTTGCTATTCATATGCAAATTAGTTTTCACATAAAGATATAGTTTGGTATGTTCAATGAAAGTGAAGTTGTACTAGAGTCAATTTGTTTTACATTATTTTAATGGAATTTTACAAATTAAAATAAAATAACTACTGTTTTTAGTAAAGTACTTAATTTAGATCAAAATACACTTTCACGAATTAGTTATTGTGTGCATAGACCATCATTATTATTACGTTTACTTGTACTAAGTATATATCATTGAAAACAGTTCTTTTTATATTAATTTTAATTTTTGTTTTACTATAAATGAAAATTAATAGATTGTGCCATTTGATAGCGCAATCAGTACGGATTTTATCGCACAAAAATGTTTCCAAATCGATCGCAAAATCAGATGCCAAAAAGATTTTCGTTTATCAATTTAATTCATTATAATTGTAATGGAATATGTTTATGAATACATAAAAATATATGTAAGAAAACCTCAAAACACATTTGGTACACTATTGGCGTTAATTCCGATTGAACAGTGTTGGTTTGTTTTTAGTTATTTAAACTTTAAAACCATCTTAATATAGCTACAAAAATATCTGTTAAAATACCTTAACTTACAAATAATTTATAAAACTTATCCAGATTATTTTAGTTAAAGACAATATAACAATAATGAAACTTTTTTTTAACATTTGGTGGAAGTGCTAGTTCAAAAGTTCAATCGCAGGATAAATGTGAACTAAGTAAATAAATCCTAAGGTTTTCATGTTTGGAAACTAGCACGGAAGCGCTTTCATATCGTCGAAGCCATCCTGTTTAATTAAGCGCTATTGTTAGCTAAATCCAAAGCTCAGATACTTGCTCATAATTTACTCGTAATCGCAAGAAATCGGAATTAATGTCAATCGTAGAGTTGGTTTGAAACTAATTTGATATTGGTACATACAATAAACAACTGTTTTCATGACAAAATAAGAATTACAATCATTTAAGTTTCAATAATGTATGTTTTCACATATTATTTATGATAAGTGTGATCAATAGCTTCACAATAGTAAAGACAGCTTAGACAAACAACTTTACATCTCTCTGTAATATACGCAAAATTATTTTAAATATCAATATATTTTTTAATTTAATACTTATTTGTAAAATATATAAAATAATTCTGCGAATATAATATTTACATCTGCGTTGTATGTATTTATGGAATAAAATTTGAAAATTATTATTCGTTTTTCACTTTTCCTTACTTAAAATAACTTCTACAATTTAAGCTTAATAATATAATACATACCTTATTAAGGAAGTATATTAAAATTTTAATAAGCTATACTAATAAGTTAAAGAGTTTGTTTGTTTCCATAACGCTACGCTATTTTTAACCGACTTCCAAAAAAACAGGAGGAGGTTCTTTATTCGACGTGTATATTTTTTTTTAAATTTTTTTTTGTGTGTTTGTTACGCGATTTCTTTGTAATCATGAATGGAGCATTTTAAAATTCTTGTTTCATTAGAAAGCGGATATTCGCGAAGTGGTCCCATGTCAAGGAAATCAGGATCTGATGATGGGATCCAGGAAAAATCGAGAAAAAACCCGCAACAATGTAGGCTGGGGTGTCGATTGACATTATTAAAAGTAAAACTACCTGTGACCCGTGGTTTTGCTCGCGATATTCTTGATACCATAAGAATTTCTGGATGAAAATTTTTTGGCTGTATTCTTTGGTATTTAAATCAAAAGCTGTTCACAATTGATGGGTTTTAGATATAAAAATGTCCTGTTTTTTAATTCGTTAACACACACTGAAATAAACCCGAACCTACAACATTTTTTAAAAATGTTTTTTATACTATTATAGGTACCTATTACACATATATCTTCAGAGCGTTTTCATAAAACTTTTCGTAAAAAATATATATTTAGATATTACAAACAAACACTGCGCCAGATTAGATTGTATATATTATATTAATTAATAAATAGACAGTATAAACGTCATCCTCTATTTTCGTTTTTATTTTGACTTTGGTTAATTTTCTAAAAAGTTCTTATACCTTTGTGGTTATAAAGAAGTTTTGTAATAAAATGATGGTTTAATTGGGATGATGAAGTTAAAAAGAAGTAATAAAATGCAGGGTTGTGTTAGATTATGAATCATGAGTAACATCAGCTCATGGGACAGGATTCAAGCGGTACCCGTTGAGGTTGAACTGCTTGACACTTAAAGAGCAGCGAAAAAATCCCTGCAAGAGGTTTTGCCCTCACAACTCTCGCGGCAATCGTGGGAAACGACCTCTCCTTGCCAAATGTAGTCTTTGCTATGGGGAGCGAGGAGAGGTCTTGGATTGGAGTGTCCACCTTGTGAGGTCGTACTCTCACAAAAAAAAAAGCTGCGGAGAGAGAGCGCGAAGCCCTCTCCACTAATACTATCCGCAGCATAAGGTTGGGCAGACGGAAGCGGGATTACCACTTTGTCCTGCAACCGTCATACGCCCGACCTGCGGCAGTGATCCCCGGGGGGGATCCACTGCCGCCATATAGGCCTCGAGGTGGCGCGCGGTACTTTCGGAAGGGGGTAACTCAACATCTGTCGCCTAGAGCTACATTCTAGCTTGGAGGAGAAACCCTTAACAGGATAGAGGCGCGTCCGGGATCGTAGTAGCGTGCAGCCGCGTTTCTTCCGGTTTCGGCCATAAGCGCAGAGGTGGCACACCAAGGGGTTTTAGTCGGTAAGCGCGTCGCCGCTCTATCTTTGCGGCGCGGAGTCCGACATTACCCGTCCTTCCCCTGGACAGAGGAAAGACGTAAAGTCGTCCTCCCACAAAAAAGGATTCAAGTGATCCAGGAGTCAAAATCTCTTCTGGAAGAAAATTTAAGCGTCTTTTGTAGAAGGAGACTTGCTTCCCACTAAAAAAATTAAAATAAAGTTAATTTAAAAAAATAAGAAACCGACTTCAGCACTAAAAAGTAAGAAAATAATCTAAAATAAACGATATTATTAATACAATTTATAATTAGTTACTTTTGAAGTCGGTGACAGCCAAAGCCTTCATTAATATTATAGGCGCGTCTCGTGCTATCTTATAAGGAAAAAAACTATCCTGGGCTGGCACTGACTCCAAAAGTAACTAATTATAAATTGTAAATATGTATTAATAATATCGTTTATTTTAAATTATTTTCTTACTTTTTAGTGCTGAAGTCGGTTTCTTATTTTTTTAAATTAACTTTATTGGTGTTGAGAGTCCATTTGTCAAGGCAAGCTACAGGTAATAAAAAATCCCGCTACGATCACATAACCATTTATAACATATTATAACATAACCATTCACTACATCATCTCATTACAGTAACTGACCCCTAACTAAGTTCGAAACTTGTATCTAGGGTATCAGAAACTACGCACACACTCATTCACACACACACACCCAGACCGAGACAAACATTTGTGGTTCACACAAATATTCACCCCGCGCAGGATTCGAACCCGCAACCTTACGGATGGCAGTCCGGCATGGTGACCACTCTGCCATCGAGGTCGTCAAATAGGAACAGAGATAACGACGCATATCTAGTCCTATAAATATTCTTCCAAAATGTGTTCAAACGATTCTCAAGGCTATTCAATAAGTATTTAACGTCTACTTTGCAGAAACACTTACAAATGTAACTCTACCCCGTACGAAATGTTGACACAACGTTACAGTAATTTCAGGCGCTGAAACACGCATATACTATTACAAAACCAAGGTTGTATGTATTGAAATAACAATAGATTGCTTACACAGTAACTTATATGTGACTAGTTGTTGCTTGAGGTTTTACCCGCATAGTTCCCGATCCCGAGGGAATTTCGGGATAATACATAGCCTATGTCCTGCCCCGAACCACAAGCTACCCCTATACCAAATTTCAAGTCAATCGGTTCAGTAGCTTAGTCGTGAAAAGGTAACAGACAGACAGAGTTACTTTCGTTTTTATAATATTAGTAAGGATAAGGATATCGAAACTAAATATTGGCTACATTTGCTGCTAGATTTTTGACAAATCTATTTAGGTATTGACCTATCTGTTACGTTGCTTAGTCCCATTAGGGATACAGATAGGAGAAAGGAGTTTGATATTTTCCCTTGTAACTGAAAGGCCTTGTAGGGACTTGTAGTTGAAATGAAACCTAAATATCCAAACATACTAGAATAGGAGAATATTTTTTTCCAAAAATCGGACATAACCATAAATAATCCCAAAATATATCGTCTGCCACATATTCGAAATTCTACTCTATATTGTAGATAAAACAATATGAGTTTGAAAATATTGATATTAAACCTTACTTTGTTGTAAAATTGTACTTGATCTTAGAACTAATGGGTTCTAGAAGAAGGTTCTTTTATATGTTAATTTTTATTGTTTTAGTCTCACTTCGACTTTGTACTGAACTTTTGAATGTTTTAGCTAAATAGTATCGTCTGAGTTAGAGGTCTGGATTCAATTCCTGGTTCAGTCTGCTAATTATTTTCCAAACATGGCTTGGTGTTGGAGGACGGCAGGTGCCAGAAATTTGAAATCACTTACACTCATCATTATGATAGAGACGCCTTTGCTTTGGCCTTACTTTTATGATAGCAATCATTAAGTATGTATCTCACTGATAATTACAAACAACTAGTGGCCCGCCCCGGCTTCGCACGGGTCCAATTCCCGTTGATTTTTCAGAGTTTTTTACATAAGAACCTTCTACAGAGTATTAGAAAACTACAAAAGAAAAAAATAGCCATCGGTCTAGTCGTTCTCAAGTCATAGCGACAGGAAGGAAAACCCGACTTATTTTTATATAGTACATTACCTCTAAATTTTAAAGTAAAAATACACAGTCATTTCAAAAAGAATATCTCAAACATCAATATCCAAATCATAAAACACTATAGATCCAGTATAGAACGTCAGACTCAACAATAGATGAACAAAATGATAATTCGATGGATTCAAAACCTTTTTATCGGGACTAAAAATACCTCGGCACCATTACTGGGACGGACGTAGGATTGACGTTAAAGTGAGGTCCATCCATCAAGGAGAGCCAATCGTGACGATGGACCGGAGACAGGACATCGAACTCATACAATGGCTGTACCTTGTTGACGTACCCGCATTTGTAAACAACTTACACAATGCTGGTTAGTCCTTTTTGTATTGGTTCTGGAATAAAAGGTAAATAGAATAGAATAAAAATATCCTTTTGATTAAGAAAATAAAATGTACCGTCAGAGTCAGATGAAAATGTTCATCCTTTGGTTGGCATAAAAAAGTGATCCCTGAGGGGTTCCTTTTCGAACGCAGACTGTACCTGGGTATATAACATATAACATCACATAATCAATCACTACATCATCTCTAGAAACTTGATACTTGTATCTAGTGTATCAACACACTCATTCACACACACACCCAGACCGAGACAAACATTTGTGGTTTACACAAATATTCACCCCGCACGGGAATCGAACCCGCAACCTTACGGATGGCAGTCCGGCATGGTAACCACTCTGCCATCGAGGTCGGCAAATATCTTTATTCTGTGTCATTTACCTTGATATTTCTCCCTTATAAAAACAGTCATTGATATTTAGGGATAGTATAAGAAGCTTCCGTCGTCAATTGCCATTTACAACTTGGAAGTCTCGATCACTTTGTTGGATATAATGTTACAAGGAGGACGATTAAAGGCTTGATCTTCACACTCAATGAACGAAACGCATTAGCTAGTGCTACTATTTCAAACTGATAACTATTTAATTGTCAATGAAGTTCGTCTTCAATGATGTATACAGATTTTGTCTGCTATTAAAGACCCATACTGCAAATTATACTGCAATGTTAAATGAGTACTCTTGCAATATAAGTTCCCTTTAATTCTACGTTAATTCTGATTTGTATAATTCTGACCGGGACTGGGCGGGACACGTGTATCGAAAGTCCTGCGATCGCTGGGCAAAGATCACTTCAACTTGGGCTCCAACTACTAAGCGACCACGAGGTCGCCCCAGACGAAGGTGGCGTGACGATCTTGATTCACACGAAAAACACTGGGCCACCAGAGCAGAAGACCGAGCTGTCTGGAAGGAAGGAAGGGAGGCCTTTGCCCAACAGTGGGACATTACAGGCTGATAATAATAAATAAAAATTCTGACCAAAAATTTACGAACTGGATCTGTAGAGTATAGTAGTGCAAATTCAGTTAGCGTAGGTATCCAGACCAACAAATCAATCTCCTTAGCTTCTTCATATTAATGGTCTATAGATTATAATAAAATGATTTTTTACCTTTCTTTTGTAATTTCGTGCGTAGGTTTTAAGCGACCATCCAATTATACCTTCCGAATCGTCACTCAAGGACGTAAGTACTTTGCTAACTTTATAAAAATACCCTCAAATATTAAATAGACTCTTAAGTATTTTGTAATTAGGGTTGAACCTTTTATTATTTTCAGGTTCAGAATATGTATTTTTAGAATAAGCACCATTCAACATTACAATATAATGGGCTGGCTCGACCTGGATAATTCTACAACAAGTAGTAGCTCAATCTACAGCATTTATTGTTCAATGATCAATTCCTAAGAATAAATTTCCTTTATATTGTGTTTTTTGGTCCCATGGGAATAATATCTGTACCTTAAAAAAGTGGCAAACATACATTTGGAGTAACTTTCCTATTATAATTTAATGTTTAGTGGGCTCTCCCATGTTGCAAAATCAAATAAGTTAGCACTTATGTATACGAGTATTAAGTTTTAACGATGGCAGAGTGGTCACCATGCCGGACTTCCAATCCGTAAGGTTGCGGGTTTGAATCCCGTGCGGGGTGAATATTTGTGTGAACCACAAATGTTTGTCTCGATCTGTGAGTGTGTGCTTAGTTTCTGATACCCTATATACAAGCTTCGAGCTTAGTTAGGGGTCACTATAATGAGATGATGATTGAATGCTTATGTTATGTTATGTTTGATATACAATAGTACATTTCCCAAGTTCGTAAGTACTTTTATTCGCATGTGGTTATCATGTACCTAGATCTAGTCTGTCAAGTTCATCTATAAACTGAGTGTATCGTAACTTTGGATTGTAAACGTCACTCGCGTCGATAATGTTTTATGGGTCAGTCACGTGAAGATTGTACAGACAGCAGACAAAGTCGAATAATATATTTATTAGCGCACATATCATTACTTCTGGGAATTGGAACTAATATAATGTAATAATACAAGATGCGATTATTGTACTCCGATTCATAAGCAGCATTCCTAAGTACTATTGATTTGTCAAAAATCCAATGTTGAAGATTTGTTTCAATCAAAATAGGTCTCAAAACTCCATTTTTCACTATTTCTTATAGTTTCAGATTTAATGTACAACGCCTAATAGAACATTTATAAATACATATCTATACTAATATTATAAAGAAGTAAAGTTTGTGTGTATGTTAAATTGTAAGGGGTAAACTCGGGATCTACTGAACCGATTTCAAAAATTCTTTCACTCATGGAAAGCTAATGTATCAGTGCGTGACATAGACTATTATATTTATAGCTAGGCTAGTATATTTTATCCCTGTATTCACATGGGAACGGGAACTACGCGGATGAAACCGCGGGTCCTGCTAGATAACAAATAATGATTCCTTGCTTTTGGAAAGCCCTAGCAGTAGTTGTACTTACAATAGAATTCAATGGGTTTTAATATTTTAATGTGCAAGTTTTTTTTTCTGCTGCCTGTACCTCGTATGTGCTACATTAGGCGGAAAAGAAATACGGTCTATAAAGGAGAAGCAGGATTCGGTGATAATCTCAATGATTAGTCTGCGTTTGGAGTCGGCTTACTTTAATGGATCGAATTATCTAATTAGTTATTTAATACTTCTTATCAATATTGTAACTCTATAATTATGTACTTAATTGTACTAATATTTTTTAAATCCATTTTTTTAATTTGATTCCTCAAATTAAGAGAAAGATTTGCATGATATAAGGCACAGATATTCCTTATGTACAAGGATAGAATTCCTAATTTTTTTTGACAAAATTCTTTCATGATTAATAAATAAGTATTAATATATTTTAAAGTTACAAGATATATATTTAAGACCATTATAACTAAAATTATTATCAAAAATACAAAAATAACTTTAGTAAAGTAACCAGAAATAGATATTGAGATGTTTTAATGGATTCCTCAAAGTTTTTGATGTTTCCAAAATGATTCGCTCAAGATAATCGAACACAAAAAGCTTTTATGGTGCCTGATTATTTTGTGAAGGCAACGGTAATTTGTTCCTTTGAAACGGTTTGCAATATCTATATTGGGAATATAATAGTATTAAAATAATATTTGGGCCTATTTATGAATTCAAATACGAAGAATTTTTTAATGTAAAACGCTGTCTTAATCGGGTAGTTAGGTATCCAAAACTCAGTTTAGTCTACAAGAAGCAATCATGAATGCCAAAGAGCTAACAAAAGAAGGCTTGAAGTTGAATAATAAACCCGTTAATACTTGGATTAAATAGAAATACTATTTAATAAAATGAACCATGAAAACGCTAATAGGTAAATTACACAAAAATAATTAAAGAGTAATTCCTAAAGTAATTCCTTAAGTTTTCGAAGACACTTTATTTTACACCTTTCAAAACATACCTTATTACAAAGTACCAAACACATAGTACACTAAATACAAGTCCATAATGCATGCGACTAGCAGTAAACTAGTTCCATCCTCTGGTCTTGAACCTAGGAATTTGGGTCACTGGTCCAAGGTCGCTGCACTGGGTAGGCATCGCACTGTTTTTTGTTTTCCAACCGAGGATAACCAGTAATGGATGGCAGTTCAGTACTGATTTAATTGTTGGAATGTTTGGTGTTTGATGTGTAGGTAATGTTAGGTAGTAGTGGATTCTACATTTTTTGTATTTCAAGGTTAGCTACATTATTTATCGTTTAAAAAAATCAAACTTCAAAAAACATTAAAATTCCTTTCCAGATGAAAAGCCTCTTTAGCTGATGATGTTAGTACAGTGAAGAAGAATAGGCGTAATCACGACGCTTGTACAAAACATGTTGGTGATCTCAAACAAAAACCATGTTTACAAAATAGTGAACATGCAATCATTACCTGAATTGAAACCAATACCTCAGGTTTGGTTAAAAGATACAAATGCCACTAGACCGCTCGAGATGTTTCAAAAGTTTACTAAGTTAAAAACTGATATAACAAACCGTATTATTAGTGTCACTTCGCGCTGCTATCTTTTAAACGATATAACAATAGCACAAATGGCTTTGTTAACCTTTCAAATACAATAAAAAAACAAGAAATCCCTTTCCCAAAATAGAAAAAGACAACCGAAAACCAAATAATCCGGTCCAAAAAGTCTATTCCAATCGTCAAAAAGCCGACCAAAACCATAAAAACATCACACAAAGTGTAGGAGAAACAATCCCGTCGAAAACGTGTAGGAAATCAGTAAATTGTCGCAAAAGGTGAGATTTCCAATTAAGCAATAACGAGGCGCGCGGTCGAATGTGATTCAAACAGAGCGCCCGCACTCCGAGGGCAAACACTTCATTAGGGAAGGCGCATTGTTCGACGCGGCGGCGGTCGGCTGCTAGCTCACTTCCAATATCATTATGTAGAATAACTGGATTTGATTTGGTTTTTATTATAATTTAACATATTGAAATTAGTAGACTTCATTTAGGAATTTTGATATAGAAATAAATATCTGAAATTGAAATAAAAAAATCTCACTACATAAAAGCTCTTGCACGATTCCATCTGAGTAATAGTGTAAAATTCCAATAAAAACATTCCCTTCAAATGTAAAGTACCAATTTGAAGGGAATGTTTTCAGTGAAATGACTGGGCACACGAGACTCACCAACTGATGTCTCGTGGTGATGAGCGCAGCCAGCAGCTCAGTGTTGTACACTGTGTCTGTAATGGGCAAATTGGGCAAGCGTGTTGCGCTCCATCAAGTGACTACCTCGCTCAAATAGGGTAAAATACCTTAAAATATAAGCTATACGAGTATAACAAAGGCAACTAACATCATTATACAGAACATAATAAACATCTATTTTACGTTAATAATATCCAACAAAATATTTACAAAATTACATAACTACCATCCAAACAAACCAAAATGGCTTCCACACGGGGCATATAATGTGTACCATGAACGTGCCAATTAATCGCTTACGATTGACTGGGCTGCAGGATTCCTTTGGTCAAGGACGGCGAGTACGGTATAATGTGCATCGGCTTCAAGACCTTGTACATACCAGTGATGTTCGTTTGTTTTGGTATGTTATTAAGGAAATTAATTTTAGTTTGTAAAAAGAAAATAATGTCTACGGTCTAAAATCGTCTCCCTAATTGATGATTTAATAAAACAGTGAAGTGGAATAGACGTAATCTTCTCAGTTGCTCTATAGAAATAGGCATATTTAAGTACCGTGCTCACCCAATTCATGCTGGTGATCACAAAGCTGAGCCTTAAAATAGTCATGCATCGCTCGATCCAAGAATTGCACTCAGGACCTCAAGTTTGGCAGACACATACTAGTAGACCTCAAATCAAATTATTCATTAAAATTCATTTGCTACAAGCAATTATCGCGACCGTACCTCCTGTGCTCAAAGACGCTATTGGGTAAAAACGTCATTTTTTAACTTGGCATTTAGATAACAACACTATTTTATTGAATAAATCTGATAAAAAATGTCATACAAAACTATTTTCT
Organism: Timandra comae; assembly: GCA_958496195.1. Lineage (NCBI taxonomy): Eukaryota > Metazoa > Arthropoda > Insecta > Lepidoptera > Geometridae > Timandra > Timandra comae. The sequence continues at coordinate 506,802 of OY292361.1, read as the reverse complement.
TTTTTCCAATAAAAATCCCAACTGTTTTAATTACTGCATCAAAACCGTCGCCTCTCGTGCATCTTGCCAAGTTCAAACTTAATCGCTTAAGCGGCTGTAACAGTTGGTCAAACAGAATGTTCGGAAAATCAATAACACTGATTCAGATTCCCGAAAATATGTCTTAACACAACGGGATAAGAGTCACAGGGAACTGCAGTGAAGGCTGCATCCGGGCACTGGCCTTGAACTGACGATTTTAGGTCAGGATCGGGCCGCGGTCCCAGCCATCATCGATTATGCACAAGTACACACAATATTCGACCTTATTCTGATGACATAAGACTCTCAAACTCTCCACTTGGTGTGTTGACATTTTGGCGATATTTGAATATCGTTTAGTGTAATGAAAACATAAATTGATGTTGAGAAATGGAATTCCGATAAAGCTTTGCTTCATTGTTTTGTATTCAATTTTAAACCTCAACGACTTCATACAGGAACGATTTGTACGAGAAGCAAAAAAATATATAAACATTATAAAAGCTACTTGAATATAAAACATTATTGTTAACTAACTAGCTGACTGCTGTTCAGCATGCAATTATCTCTTGGGAATTTAGGAACCAAAAGTTTCCTATTTGTTGTTAATGTTCAGTGAGCGCAAGCTTACGTAACAAATAAATCCACATCCAAAAATGTTTCGACTGAATTGGCAATCTACTACAAAAGTCAACACTAAGGTAAAACGGCTACAATCTAACTCAGAGAGTCAGACTATCTAACTTTGATACCCTGCTCTCGGCTGAATATACCCATTGATATGCATTTTAACTAGTGGTTAAATGTTAGTTTTTATTTATTGAAAATAGCCATTAGTTGATAAAACTACATTTATTTCAATGATTTTCAATACAAAACCACATAATATTTGGATGATCCTCAGTCCAAATGCTCCGCCCTTGAACCCGTGCGTCCCGTTGGTGCAGGTGTATCGATTCCACCGGCTGTGGCCGCGCCATCCGACCCTGAACCGCTTCCAAACTAGGTCATCCTTCGGTTAATTATGTTGTGACGGATTTTTTATATGAACCACCGAATTTAATGTTCAATGTTAATTTTAAAATCATGTGGATATTAATTTTAAGTGTACCTATATGGATTCATTTATAAATTCTGGTACTGTTTTTTGGTAGTTGAAAATAGTGACTTTGTAAGATACCGCTGCAAAGCAAAGATATCTCTTTTTTGATATTAAACGTTTGCTACGGTCTGTTTTTCAGAGTGTAGTATAGTTTTGTGATAGAAGTAGTGGCTTATGGGCCTATAAGATAGCACTGCAAGGTTTACCTTGCAGTGCTATCTTATAGGCCCATCTCTCTGAGATTTTTTGGAGAAAAAAACTTATTCAACGCATTTTTGTCGTGGTTTTTAATTTTTGTTTTCTGATCATTCAGTGGCCGAAGAACATTCAAAGTTACGAGATGTTAGTCCAGTTGAACATGCGTAATCACTATGCCTGACTATTGTATGTTGATGATCTCTGACCTGAGCGTTGTTTGGAAAATAGTAATATATGCATTGTATGAATCGAAGTTAAAATCATGATGCATGATTAGCATAATGCAGTTACCAAATCCAGAAGAAAATTAATTATACAGAGGCATAATTTACTGATTTTGTCAGTATTATGTCTGTCCTTGGATGCAATTTTATAGTGCTTTACAGGGATAGTCGCCGGATTGTGCATTATTTACACAAGATTAAATATGTCAAAGGGCTTCAGTGTAATGGCTTTGGCCCCATACTAGCCTTCCAAAAGACCGGGACTCCTTAATAGTCCCGTGAATGGAAAAGACATGTAAATCAACTAATACTTATAACTTTACTATTGAATTCTTTTTTCAAAATGAACGTAATAAACACACGAAACATAAAATAAAATACCAGAGTCATAAAAATCAAGAAACCTTTAGACAAAGATTCAAAAACTCAACAGATAATATCAGTTGCACGAGCGACAAGTCTCTGAATATTAAAATATTCTAACAATATTTGAGGGAGGTAATTTCAACTTGGAAATAGACAATTTCCCCAAAGTTTGTTTCTCTTCTGTTTGTTTGTGTTATCGGTCATTCAACTTTATGTTTACGAAAATGCGTCACTCCACTACGCATTTTTTGGAGAGAGATACTTTTTAGACTTAGGGAAGGTTCATATCTGACGGAACATGCGTCGAGGATTATCTCAACCGATTATACGTTAGTGCGTTGAGTTTGAACGGTCGAGTGTTTTTCTATACATTTGTCTGTTCTGGCGTTACGCGACCGACAATACGCGACGCATGTTCCGTCAGATATGAACGTTCCCTTATGTTTATGAAAGTAAGGAGACAATTATTACCTTTAAATTATTTCTCATACTTTTTTCTTTTGAAGATTTCTAATTTCCTTTTAATTCCCGGTTGTTTTTCACGGGTACAGATTTTCCATGGATTTACTTTCAAAATATGCAATCCTATTCCTGATCACAATTTCCTGATATAATAAGACTTCAAAAATGTAGTAAAAAATATATTCCTCATATTATAATTAAGTATATCATTTTGTAAGTATAACACTAATGCTTTTGTTTAGTTCGGTTTGCTTATAATATTAAAAATATTTTGAATACGAGTAGATAATTGAAATGAATGAACTTCACTACATAGTATAAAACAAAGTCGCTTTCTCTGTCCCTATGTCCCTATGTATGCTTAGATCTTTAAAACTACGCAACGGATTTTGATGCGGTTTGTTTTAATAGATAGAGTGATTCAGTGGGAACGTTTTTAGCATTTTATCCCCTTATTCCTACGGGCACGGGAACTACGCGGGTACACTAATCATTTTAATATAAACATACTATCCCTTTCATATCCTTTATAAAGTTTGCTTTATAATAAACTTGTGGAGTCTAGACTGATCTATACCGAAACATAATGTATAATTCATGATCAATTTCTCCAACTACGAGAGTAAGCCGATAGAGATGTATATTGCAATTAAGTATAATCATCATAGAGTTGAGTATCTTTGAACAATATTTATTAGTTCTTCTGATTTAACTATTTGTTTTGGTATTAATATTTATGTTAAATTAGGCAAATTAGGAAAGAATATTATATTTTTAAATCGCTGTTGTAAAGTTAGTTGCCGAATGTATCATTGTTCACACACACGTTAGAATTGCTCAACTAATTTGGATAGATTTTGTATTAGACAGGCAGACAATATAGGACAATAGACACACAACTATGAACATTGATTTTTATTTCGACGTGTGCAAAATACTCTTATTTATTTCACGCTTTATTATTATTAATTATTTCAAAACTATCAAAATATTTAAAACAACAATCAAAATCATACCTTATCAGAACGAAACACTGAATAAAATTGCATAAAATAAATTTATTAAAATGTTCGCCTACAAATTGGTTGAAAATCAAACTGTAATTGAAAAGCGGTGGGCGGAGATTGTCCCCAACTGATATTTTGTTGAGTGGTCCAAGTTATAAGAGACTTTTTACTTCGTTAAATTAATATTTGTAACAAAAACTTGCATTTTGTAAGTTTTCTTCTCGTGTTTAATTGATGTTGCCTCGCAGATCAAATATTAATGTCACCAATTCGTTTCGTCGATGTTTCATTACCTCAAAAGATTTGAAATCTAACTACCTCAATAATCATATTAAATTACTATTGCTCAATATACTATACCTGGCAGTAGTCATAAAGAAAATTAAAGAAAAGCTAAAACTTACAAAGCTGTAATCCCATACTCCATTTAGTAGCGCACTCGTACCATCTTTGAAGTGTAGTATCATGAAACCAGAACTAGAATGATTAAATGATTATGAAGAAATGATAAAAAAATATAAAAATAATATTTAAATTATTTTAATTTTAAAACAACGGGCGTAGATCAGAATAAATCAGATGACTAGAAAATCTACAAAATGTCATTTGTAAATGTTTTTTCTATATCCAAATTATGACTTGACCTTTGAACCCGCTTTCCACTTGTAACATGCACCGACCACTAACCTCGCATTAGTCTGTAGTGGTCTTTATTGAAATAGTGTTGAAACAGGCTGCGCTGCGGCTTACGACAATCTAATCCTGATCTGAAACTATTCTCATATACTCCAGCTAGCTTATATCGTGAAATATTGTATGAAAAGTGATTTTGGGAGAAGTTTTGCTGAAAATATTGTCTCATTAAATAGTTTTGAAGTTTATCTTGCGTACTGAATATAGAAAAAACACTAATAAGCTTTCACTTCAAATGCTTATAATGTAATCCTTGGTCTAGCAATACATGTCATACATACTACATTTTAGTAATATTTTATGTCTATTAAATCTAAATTATATTTTTAAAAAAAATATACAAAATTTTTACCTAATTTTATATATAAATTTTATTTTATATTATTTTTCGGCCATTAATAAGACAGAAGAACATTACCTAATGAAGCCAAAGTTTTAAAAACCGACAGTCACTGAACGTAGTTTTGATTTTAAATTATAACAATATTGATTTAAAACCTCTATTTATTAACAATACTTCGTTCTCCCGACTTGTTTTACCCCAGATAATGTCATTGCATTGTGACAGGTGAATAAATGGTATTCGGTGTGTGCTCCCGACGCAAACTTGACCCAATTTCAAGGGTCAAACAATTTATCATATTCATAATAAGATTTTTAAAGGTATTCGTCTTCCATAAGGTTCATTTTCGTATTCGATAACGTACTTATCTTCAAGGTTTATTTTAATATTTAATTTGCTTTTGTTATACTTATTTAAGTAGTTATTTTACAACTTGTTCGTTTATTAAGGAAATTCAGTGTATTGATATTTTAAATATTTTCCATTACATTTTATTGTTTTCAATATTGTTATTGTACTGAATACCTTTACAAACCAGTTAATTCAATATACATTGACGTTAAATACGACCTTATTATATTCAAATGTATACCTTACAATATAAACTTGAAAAAGAAGTTTTCTCATATTACTTTACTTTAATCTCTGTAACAAATCCAACGTTTAAGGATATAGAATTCGGATTCAAATGTTAACAAACAGAGAGAGAGTAAGTGTACGTATAAAAACAAAAAGAACACAAACACATTTTAATTAAAACTTCCATTACAACCTCACTTATAAGTACAGAACAGAACCCCACAAATTCATTAAAATGAGACGTTCATAATGACATGCCAACTTATAAGGTGAGGATGACAAATGACGTTCGCATCCCACAATGAGATTCCCATCATTCCGGTTGATCAATAAGTGCATTGAGGTAAACAAATACAGGACGTCAAAGGTCAGGGTCACTGGAACTGGGTAAGCGGGTCACAACGGGTCCTAGAGCCTCGGCTAGGGCTGCCACGTATGGGTTGAATGGTAGATTTGAATGTTGTTTTAGATTTTTAACCCCCGACGCAAAAGAGGGGTGTTATAAGTTTGACGTGTCTGTGTGTGTGTGTGTATCTGTCTGTCTGTGGCATCATAGCTCCCGAACGGATGAACCGATTTCAATTTAGTTTTTTTTGTATTAAGGGGGACTTACGTGCGAGTGTTTGATGATTAATCGGTTAATTAACCCGTTTAAAAGTTATGAGGGTTCGAAAGTAATTGTGTTGGGGGTTTTTTAAATTTTTAATTTAATGATTTGTTTGTATTAAGTATTCTTAATTGGAGTAGTACGTATGAATGTATTGGTAAGTGGACAGTTTTTAGACCTATAGACATCTCTTTTTGGGGGCCTTTTTTGCAATTTATTTAATAATCTTATTTTAGTAGGATAATTATACTATTTTTTAAGAATATAAGCTTAAATAATATAAACCCTATTTAAATTGAGTCAGTGGGTGTTTTTTTAATACACTTGCACTTTATATTTGGTTTCATTTATTCTACAAAAAACATACTGACAAGAAATGCAGAGGTAAAAGAAGAAATGTAAATATCAGAAGTTTTCTGCACAGATAATAAGTTTCGTATAAGTAGAAATTATTCTAAATATTATTTATCATCGACAATCTAAACTCTTTGCGTGTGAACCCTATCAGTTTCGTACTGGTTCATAGGTTGTAAGCCTGCAATAAATCTAGTTTTACCAATACTTTCTATATACTTTGAAATGGCCTTGCTTTACTTCTCTGATGAATTTATTAACTTCGTGCGACTTTTTTAGAATAAGTTAAGGAATTATTTTTCTAAATTCAAATTTTGAAATTAGAAAATAATAATTTCAGTTTATTGTTTAGATTAACTAATTGTGAATTTATTATTCTAAATTTAAACCTATAAATAATTTTAGTGTGCATCTGGATTGGGGGCCATTGTTTTTTAAACTTGGCGTTAGTGATTGACATTTTAAGAAAATTAGGATAAAACTTGATACAAAGGTTCGCAAAAATCAAAAGCATGTTACCTATTTTTTTGTCAAGTCACCTTATTTTTTCTTAAACATAAAACGCATTAAAATGAGGTGCATCTCTTATAATTCTTATCCTATTATACTTAATTAATTAGGATCCGATTTTAAGATTAAAAATTACGACTCGACTTTCCTCATTGAATTCTTTATTTTTGCGCAACAAAAACTGATCACTTTTTTGTCGCTTGCAAAATGCATTAAATTTCAAATACTGTATTATAATACTTATGTAGTAATTTATACTTTTTTTTATAGTTATCGTGGTTATTAGCACTCAAATTATTATCCGTGATCATGGCGCTTGCAACAGCGTCGAAATATCGGAAACTCGAAATAAATAATAATATACCATGGTAAATATCCCGTTAATCATAATAATTTGACATGTATACTTACTTAGGTTATAAAACGTTTGAATTAGATCCTTCCTAAAAGTAAAAGTAGTTGCCATATTGAGCAAAAATTAAAATTTATTTTTCTATTTTTAAATAATATACTAAAACTTCGGGAGTTCTTATGACAATTTATAACAATCTTGTGATAATAAAATGTTCTGAAGCAAAATTCGAAATGGTCCTAGAAGAACATTACATAGACGTCTTACATCACAGTCTTCTGTATCCACAAAATAAATTTAAAAACACTCAAGGCCATTACATCATCGTCTACGTATTTTTAAATATGAAAAATCTTGAACAAGGTTCAAATGACTCGATATTGACAACACGATTATTAAAGAGGCCACTGATAGTGCCATATCGGTGGCCGAGTTCTGGTCCTCTAAAATATGAGTCGGCACGCTAAGAAGAAGAAGAAGAACATGATTATAGGCGTATCCAGGCTGATATAGACATTTAAACATTATGATGACCATTAGGTACCCAACGGACCACCGAAGGGGCGGCTGGGTCTAGTTTTTTTTTGGAGTCAAGTTTTTTGCAAGCCAGGGTTGGTTGGGAATAAACCACCCTAAGAGGCACGTCCTACAGTGACTAAATTAAAATAAAATTAATAAATAAAACATTATTTATTGCTACATTAATATTACACATTACATAATAATGATATAATAATTTTGTTGCGACTCGAGCGACTTGTTTGGGGGGCCCAGTTATAGAGCTGGCAAGTCTCCATCCGCCACTTCGTACATGTTTATAGCATTGTATCGGCGGGTGTCATAGTCCCCATAGTTCCCCAATATCCATTCCATTAAACATCCCATTCCCGTACCCTGTCGTAGTTTTCCATATATTTGCGATAGTCCCGGCAGAACCGGGGACTGTCCTTGGATGCATTTTATAGTGTTATACAGGGATAGTCGCCGGATTGTGCATCATTTACACAAGATTAAATATGTTAAAGGGCTTCCGTATGTTGGTTTTGGCTCCATACTAGCCTTCCAAAAGACCGGGACTCCTTAATAGTCCCGTGAATGGAAAAGAAAAAAAAAACATATTAATGTACTAACTCCTTTACATAACCTTTAATCTTTCAATCCTCTAATCTCCCAACAAATCAATGACCAATACTTACTTGCACCACTCCCACTCCGAGTCCAAGTACCCATCTATCTCACCAGGGTTAGTTTCCGCGGTACATCCGACGTCGCCCCGGCCTACATACTACACAAGATATCACCGGCCATTTCCGAACCACTTGGACTGGACAACCTCTGTACTGCATTTCAATTGCTTCTGACCTAATTATCAAGGCCATAATTTTATTAATAAGTGCTAGAAAATTATAACCACGACAATAACTTAAATTTGTACTTAAAGCACTCATATTATTGCCCAGTGCAAATTACTTTTTGATCGGCTAAACGCCTGGCACCGTCGTAATAGTGATGGGTGCCATTACTACAGTATAAGAACTACAACTATTAGTACTGTATCATTTCTGAGATGACTTTTTCCACGCTTTGAAGGGCTCGTTAAGCTGTTCAGCCCCAGTTACTGTTATCACAGTAACATTCATGAAAGTGTCTAGGGGTAGTAGTAAGTAGTAAGGGCTCTTAAAAATACATATAACCAAAATATCGCAAGACTGAGGACCTCGATGGCAGAGTGGTCACCATGCCGGACTGCCATCCGTAAGGTTGCGGGTTCGATTCCCGTGCGAGGTGAATATTTGTGTGAACCACAAATGTTTGTCTCGGTCTGGGTGTGTGTATGAATGAGTGTGTGTGTAGTTTCATTAGATACAAGTTTCGAACTTAGGGGTCAGTTACTATAATGAGATGATGTATTGAATTATTATGTTATGTTATTAAACTTACAAAAGCCCAAATTAGGGAAGTATCTTTGCAAAAAATATCCACTTATAACATGCATATTTTTTACTCAGTCATTTAGATATTCCGATACATTTATTTTATAACTTTTCCTCCTACAAAAATTTAAGAGCAAATATATTTTATGTGTTTTGTTTATTAACTTAGTATTATTAATTTAAGTGACAGTTTTGGTATTTATAATCATCACCTTCACCTTCAATACATTTATTTATTTATAAATAATTCATTATTAATTTATGTTCTTGTTTGAATATTTTATTGTCAGTATTAACAATAACTTAAAAATAAAAACTGGTTTTACACTTTTCCGCTTTTAAAGATTTTAATACAAATTAAATTTATATACACATTAAAATTATACGAAGTCTTTTTTGTTTTACATTCATTCTTTGATATGAAATCAAAGATATTCATATTATGTGATTAAATATAAAAAAAGAAATATAATTCTTGCTCATTTATCGTAGAATTATACAATCAAAATACACAATCACTAATTTTCATTTAATTATTGCAACTAAAGCCTACTACGAGTGTAGTACCTAATCACTCCATAGTATAAAACAAAGTCGCTTTCTCTGTCCCTATATCCCTATGTGTGCTTAGAGCAACGGATTATCATGCGGTTTGTTTTAATAGATCGAGTGATTCAGTGGGAAGGTTTTTAGCATGAGAACGGGAACTACGCGAGTGAAACCGCGGGGCGCCGCTAGTTTATTTAATAAATGTGTATGGAGAGGCAAACTAACTATTTTTTAATGAATATTACTAATAAAAATATTTGATACAATGTAATAAAATTATGTGTTGTTCTTATAATATACACTCGTAGGTATTTAACACTAGATATTATTATACGAATAGAAATATAAACGAGTTTCTTTGAATAGATCAATAGAAAATAATAATATTAATATTACCAATGTCATTTTTTTATAAATATAAATAAGTACATAGGTACTTACGTTGCAATGTTGTTTCTGAAGCCAACTGAACTAATAAAGTATTAACTCGTAGTACATTCATAAGTGCATGCAAAATATAATTAATTGAAACGATTTTATTTCACTATTCATAACATTTATCAACCATAATTTATTGCTGCCTATTTAATTAACATAACATAATCATTCACTACATCATCTCATTATAGTAACTGACCCCTAAGTTCGAAACTTGTATCTAAGCTAAGGTATCAGAAACTATGCACACACTTTTTCTGCTAATCCCTCAAACGGTTCAAATGTTTTTGAAAGGAATTTCGAAGACACGTTAAAAGGGGAACTAAAGGATAATAAAAATAAGTATCAAGAAAAGAAACAACGGTTCACATATTTACTTTTTATGTATATATAGTTTTTTAATCTCTTTCCTTTCGTTGTCATTACCCATTATCAGATCAGTTATTTCATACAAAGTTTTATCTTTTGTTTCGGGCATGTAAATATAGAGGAGAATCAAACACACCGTTGACGATAGCCCAAAACCTAAGAACGCCATGTGAAGCCCACATATCTTTATAACAAGAGGCGTTGTCTTAGTAACAACACTTAATATAGATTTTTCTACAAACGACACGAGACACATACATAAACTCCTATATTCTAATGGCAGTAATTCACCGTACAACGAAGTAGATAAGATCATAGGTCCACAACATATTCCTATTGAATATATTGACAACATACATATAGACACAAATTTGTCCTCCTCAAAAACACCTAAACCTACTAAATAAGTATACAGTGATAAAGAAAACAATGACGTGATACCCATAGAAGTAGCTGAGAAGAACAACGTTCTCCTTTTTACGTAATGAGATAATGCTGTTCCTATATACATACTAAATACTGAAACACCATCTAATATCAACATCCCGGTGTAAGCGGCAGATTCACTTGATGTCATTTTCTTAATTATATCTATTGAATATGCCGCACACACAAATTTCCCAGAAAAAGTGTACAACAAGAACACGCAAAGACATAACAATGACGGTTTGTAAAATGATTTACTGAATATAGTTTTGAAAGTCGATTTTATAGTCATTTTGGGCTTATTTTGTGTTGCTAACAATCTTTTCAATTCTTCATTGGCCTCCTTGCCACTACCTTTCAACCATTTGTGGGACTTAATACACTCATCAAACCTTCCCTTACAGGCCAAATAATATGGCGATTCTGGCCAGAAAAATATAACTACAAGTGGATAAAACGACAAGATTAATATAGTCGATGCTATATTTCTCCAATGGTAAAAAGTTCCTATAGCATTTGATACCCAAATACCCCAAAAGACGGTAGCAGATTTGAAGGTTAGAATTACACCTCTGTATTTAGGAGAGGTATATTCTGTTAGGACCATAATACAGATTGAAGTTAGAGCAGCTGCGACGGGACCAGTCAATATCTCAAAGACGATAATGTGACTGATTTTGGTACTGAAGTAGAATATGAAGTTTCCTATCACGAAGCTGACACTGACGAAGATATGCAGGTTCTTCCTTCCGAAGTATGCCGCTGATATGGGGAGGAGGAAAGACCCTGGGACTGATGCGAAGACCAACATTGATGCTGAAATCAAAATTAATTTAGCTTAAAACATCACTTCATATTATACTTTTTAAGAATAGGTTTATTTTGGCAAAAAAATCATGTTATGGCTCTCAAGAAAGTTATAACAAACAAACATATAATATTAAAATGTAATGTTTTGGTATAAACATGTAATTTATAGCTTAAAGAAAGTTGAGTATTTTTCTATTAAATATAGACAAAAGAATATTGAATAGTTTATAACAATACCGGTCTTTCGAGGCGTACAAAACAGGTAAACATTAATATTTTATTACACATTTCGATCAGGTTGTATTAGGTATTTTATATGCGATCAAGACCTGTATTTTATAATTTAAGAAATGTTCAAGAAATTGATATTTATAGAAAATGTGGTTCGTATATATTAGTTATTAATATGTTATTTTTCTAAATACTTACTTAGCCAAGAAGCCATAGAATCATCAATCACAAATGTGGAGTTCACATCTCTTCGCATCTGAGGTATGAAGACTGTTGGAGCCCCGAAACACATACCAAATGTGAAATAAAATACACACAGAGCACTGCATACTAATACCTGGAAAAAAACAAAGATGCTCTATTTATATTTCGCAAAAACTTATCAAATGCACGGCAAATTTTTAAATTATGAATCGGATTTAAAACCACCGACACGCCATTACTAAATGTTATACATTCATAAAATTTAGTGGACAGTACTCGTGTACGAGTTGTCACCAAGAAGTTTGCTTGTATACACTGCAGTCCATATCCTATAAAGTTGGAAACATCATCACCACTCGCGTGTGATTGTAGATTTGGTTCTTTCAACTTTACGCTGATCAAAGGTTTCACTATTATTTTTCACACATTGATGATGTAACTTCCAAATCATTGTTAGATTCTCATTCGACGTTCAAAAGTGCTTCTTATAGGCCCTAACTGAATAATTGATTTGATTGACATTTCTTTTCACACCAATACATTGAACTACACATTTATACACACCTGCCTAAAACAATATTTCCACGAAAATGAATCGTCATCTTCCATTTCCTCGGGGTTCACTATTTCATAATTATATCTCTCCATTATGAACAGTATTATTTAAATTTAATAATATTAATTACTTAAATCCGATATACGACCGATTCAATAAAGGACAGAACAACAAGTGTTAGTTATGAAGCGTGGAAATTATATTATTGAAATAATAAAAACAAGTTTTATTTACTTTTATATAACAAAAATAAAAATAAAATCGAAAATGTGCGTCAGAAAACAGGTACGCAGAGTTCTGTACCAGTTGACAGGCGTTATTCAATACATTTTTATCTCATTTTTTATGCAATCCCAAAAATCTTTCCTGTATAATAAAGTTAAGGGGTAAAAATAAAATAAAAAGTCAAGTACGAGTTTGACTGAACGTGAACCGAAGGTTCCGTACAGATTAAGAATTTCAATAGTTTGTTAATCAAATTACTGATTCATGATCCTTATTAAATATGTAACAAAGAAAGGTGTACATTTTGCAAATTTCATCTTAGAGTCAAAACAAGTTCAAGTTTGAATAAAAACAATTTTGAGCTTTCACCATAAAAACGAAATTCCAGTAAGGCCTTCACGCATATTGACAGACAGAATAAAGCGATTTGTGATTTAAATATATCAAATATTTCAAATTGTATAAATATGTGTAAATAAGAGATTGCGTCTGTTTCGCACAGTACCCTAAAAAACATGTTTAAAAATATTAAAAATAACAAAATCGATGTAAGTGATAAAACGTGCTAATAATTTATAATGTTACACAAAAGCAATAAAGTATTTGATGTCATATATAATTTTATTTGTTCATAATTATTACCATTTAATTCTACGATTCGCATGCATTTCTCTTATTCACTGTACCGAGTGTCATGTCAGTTATTTTGTACATAGTTTTATCTTTTGTCTCCGGCATGTAAATAACATAACATAACATAATTATTTACTACATCATCTCATTAAAGTTAGTAACCAACCCCTAACTAAGCTCGAAACTTGTATCTAGGGTATCAGAAACTACGCACACACTCATTCACACATACACAAAGACCGAAACAAACATTTGTGGTTCACACAAATATTCACCCCGCACGGTAATCGAACCCGCAACCTTACGGATGGCAGTCCAGCATGGTGACCACTCTGCCATCGTGGTCGTCAAATAAAAAGTAATATTAAACAAACAGATGATGATAGCCCAAAACCTAAGAACGCTGCATGAAGCCCGAATCTACTTATAAAATAAGGAGTTATTTTGACAATGATACTCAATAGGATTTTTTCCATTAGTGCTACGACAGCAATACATGTGAACCTACATTTTGTTGGTAACAATTCACCGTACAAAGGAATCGCTAACAACAAAGAACCATAACACACTACTATTGAGAAGAAAGATAACAAACATATAGATACATACTTATTATCCGTCAAAACATCTAAATATACCAAAATAGCACCACCCCGCGGTTTTACCCGCGTAGTACTTGCTCCCGTGAGCATGACTTATTTATTTTTATTTACTTACGTACGATTACTTATACACAATCCCATGGGAATTTCGGGACAAAAAGTATCCTATGTGTTATTCCTAGTTGTAAGGAACATCTGTACCAAATTTAATCAAAATAGAAACAGTAGTTTTTGCGTGAAAGTGGAACAAACATCCAAACTCACAAAAATCCAAACATACAAACTTTCGCATTTATAATATTTGTAGGATAAGTGTACAGAGATAATGCAAATAACGATGCTATGGCTAATGAAGATGTAGAAAACAATAAAGATCTTCTTTTTAAAATTTGTGATAACCCTACTCCAACATACACACTGAATACTGAGACTCCATCTAATATCAACATCCCGGTGTAAGCGGTGGACTCACTTGAAGTCATTTGCTTAATTAAATCTATTGAATATGCAGTACATAAAAATTTTCCCGAAAGAATTGTTAAAGAAATGACAATCATACCTACATTCGTACAAAGAACGTCGCTATTATAGGAAGAAGGAAACACCACAGTATTGCAGCAAACGCCATCATTGATGCTGAAACAGATATGTTTACTATATTAATTTAAGTAATCTTTAACAAAACAAACTGATATTTTTTCTATCAGTTTAAAAATAATGGTGTTTGAATAAACTTTTCCTTATTAGTTTTAATACATTGTAAAACGTCCTAAGTTTTGTCTAATAAACACAACAAATCTATTATTGTGATTTCATAATACTGTTTCTTTAACCACTTTATATAAATGCTTGTTGTTTTATTATATTTCCCAACATTCATTATGATGATGTCTTACTTAACCAAGAAGCCATAGAATCATCAACCACATAACTTGAATTTGGTTCTCTTCGCATTTGTGTTATGGAGACTGTTGATGCCCCGAACGAAACGCCAGTTATAAAGTTCAACATACATGGCACTGCAAACTATTATCTATAAAGAAAAAATAATGTTTTTAAGTTTTTGTAGTCTTAACACCTCGAATAGCTTCGGTTTGTCCGTCCTTGTCATTCCGGTCGTTACAGTTAGGGACTCCTAAATTGCAATTTGTCATAAAGTTTTGGATAAAGATAGTCTGAATACAGCCAAAAGGTTGTAGCACCACATTTAAGGCATCTTCAGAGGAGTATAGATATCAGCTTAAGGCTCTGATAATCTAGCTATGTAATCTGTATGTCCCGCGTGGCTCCGCACTTACTGGTCATAGTGTGATGTTACAGTCTATAACCTTCTTCTTTGTATTCAAAACTTACATTAAGGCCATCTACTAACACTAAACAATTTTTTATTCAAACCAAATTAGCGCGTTCAACCAAACAACCTCTTTAGATAAGTTAATTTTACTATTTAGATTAGTAGAGTAAAATTCCAAACAAACCTGTCTAAAACAAATATTTTCAAGAGAAAGTATCATCTTCTTCTTCATTACTATTTACTATTTCATAATTATAGTTATCCATTGTTGTATTCGTAATTACAGGTAACCTTTCCGAACAATAACGTTAACACAAGTGTTATGTAATGAAGGTGGCATAGTTAAAAACAAGATACTTATACCAATTAGAATTTGTTTTTATAAATGTATCGTGTAGTGTTCTGTAGTTGCCATTGATAAAATGTTTTATTTTATTTTATTTTCTCAACCCACAGCGTCCCACTGCTGGGCAAAGGCCTCCCCCAGACATCTCCAACTCTCCCGATCCTTCGCAGCCTCCCACCAGCTACTGTCGAAGGCGACGAGATCATCCCGCCAATGCTTTCTCTTTCTTTCTTTTTCAATGTTTTATTATAATTTTTAAATATTTTTTTTATGAAATTGTTTGTTCTTAATCTATACTAATATTATAAAGTTAATTTAAAAAAATAAAAAACCGACTTCAGCACTAAAAAGTAAGAAAATAATTTAAAATAAACGATATTATTAATACATATTTACAATTTATAATTAGTTACTTTTGGAGTCAGTGCCAGCCCAGGATAGTTTTTTTTCCTTATTAGATAGCACGAGACGCGCCTATAATATTAATGAAGGCTTTGGCTGTCACCGACTTCAAAAGTAACTAATTATAAATTGTAAATATGTATTAATAATATCGTTTATTTTAAATTATTTTCTTACTTTTTAGTGCTGAAGTCGGTTTTTTATTTTTTTAAATTAACTTTATTTTAAATTTTTTAGTGGGAAGCAAGTCTCCTTCTACAAAAGACGCTTAAATTTTCCTCCAGAAGAGCTTTTGACTCGTGGATCACTTGAATCCCTTTTTTGTGGGAGGAAGACTTTACGTCTTTCCTCTGTCCAGGGGAACGACGGGGTATGTCGGACTCCGCGCCGCAAAGATAGAGCGGCGACGCGCTTACCGACTAAAACCCCTTGGTGTGCCACTTCTGCGCTTATGGCCGAAACCGGAAGAAACGCGGCTGCACGCTACTACGATCCCGGACAGCGCCTCTACCCTGTTAAGGGTTTCTCCTCCGAGTTAGAATGTAGCTCTAGGCGACAGATGTTGAGTTACCCCCTTCCGAAAGTACCGCGCGCCACCTCGAGGCCTATATGGCGGCAGTGGATCTCCCCCCGGGGAATACTGCCGCAGGTCGGGCGTATGGCGGTTGCAGGACAAAGTCGTAGTCCCGCCTCCGTCTGCTCAACCTTCTGCTGCGGATAATGTTAGTGGAGAGGGCTTCGCGCTCTCTCGTACGACCTCACAAAAGGTGGACACTACAATCCAAGACCTCTCCTCGCTCACCATAGCAGAGACTACATTTGGCAAGGAGAGGTCGTTTCCCACGATTGCCGCGAGAGTTGCGAGGGCAGGGATTTTTTCGCTGCTCTATAAGTGTCGAGCAGTTCAACCTCAACGGGTACCGCTTGAATCCTGTCCCATGAGCTGATGTTACTCATGATTCATGATTCACAACCCTGCATTTTATTACTTCTTTTTAACTTCATCATCCCAATTAAACCATCATTTTATTACAAAACTTCTTTATAACAAAGGTATAAGAACTTTTTAGAAAATTAACCAAACTCAAAATAAAAACGAAAATAGAGGATGACGTTTATACTGTCTATTTATTAATTAAAATAATATATACAATCTAATCTGGTGCAGTGTTTGTTTGTAATATCTAAATATATTTTTTTACTTAAAGTTTTATGAAAACGCTCTGAAGATATATGTGTAATAGGTACCTATAATAGTATAAAAAAACATTTTTAAAAAATGTTGTAGGTTCGGGTTTATTTCAGTGTGTGTAACGAATTAAAAACAGGACATTTTTATATCTAAAACCCATGAATTGTGAACAGCATTTGATTTAAATACGGAAAAATACAGCCAAAAATTTTTCATCCAGAAATTCTTATGGTATCAAGAATATCGCGAGCAAAACCACGGGTCACAGGTAGTTTTACTTTTAATAATGTCAATCGACACCCCAGCCTACATTGTTGCGGGTTTTTCCTCGATTTTTCTGGATCCCATCATCAGATCCTGATTTCCTTGACATGGGACCACTTCGCGAATATCCCGCTTTCTAATGAAACAAGAATTTTAAAATGCTCCATTCATGATTACAAAGAAATCGCGTAACAAACACACAAAAAAAAAAAAAAAAATACACGTCGAATAGAGAACCTCCTCCTGTTTTTTTGGAAGTCGGTTAATAAAGAGGAAAGATTTGTTTGTTTGTTTGTATTGAATAGGCTCCGAAACTACTGGACTGATTTCAAAAATTCTTTCACTAATGGAAAGCTAATTTATCAGTGCGTAACATAGGCTATATTTTATCCTCGTAATCCCACGGGAACGGGAACAACGCGGGTGAAACCGCGGGGAGCTACTATAGCCTATAATTGGGATAATAATTTACGTTTTAGTAGTCTTATACACTATTAACTAGCAATGCTCCACGGTTTCACACGCGTTAGTTACACCACTTGGTCGTTGGGTGAACGGAAAGCCTCCTTCGATGAATCTATCTCTAGGGCCTATTTCACCATCTTCAAGTAACGTTCCGATCCGAGTAACTACTTACATGTTTTGTCTTTGTCACTTGATATAAAGTAAGATAGAGATAAAACAAACTTTACTTGAAGGTCGTGAAAGTCGCCCTTAGCCTTCTAACCAATTTCCTTCAATTCGGATATGGAAAGTACTTTTCTTATTTTGTCGAACCATAATACATAAGGCATCACAAACCCTTACCAAATTTTGACTTTCCAGGAATTAGCCTACAAAAATATCAAAAGCAACTGTTATTACATTTATCGTGTTCGAGATCCTCATAGACAGGACCCTCAAGGAATGGGATTCTCAGGGAATTACCTGTTCAGCAAAATCCATGCCAGAACAGACATACTCGTACTAGCAGACATATAATAAGGGTTTCTTGTTAAACACGTAACCATAAGACATCCGTAAGTGCTTCTTTGACACCCAAACTGAATATCATGAATTTGAATAACACAAATATACCTACTTATATTTTTTCACGTGCGCAACAAATTATATGTAGGTATGTTTGTGTATGGTTTTTAGAATAAATTTTAAGATAATCACAATAAATTCTAAAAATTCACAGCATCATCTCATTATAGTAACTGACCCCTAACTAAGTTCGAAAGTTGTATCTAGGGTATCAGACCGAGACAAACATTTGTGGTTCACACAAATATTCACCCCGCACGGGAATCGAACCCGCAACCTTACGGACGGCAGTCCGGCATGGTGACCACTCTGCCATCGAGGTCGTCATTTAATCAAACTAATTATTATAGAGGCGAAAGTTTGTGAGTGTGAATATGTATGTTTATTACTTTTTCACGTCTCAACAGCTGGAGCAAATTATGAGTTTGGTACATAAATCCCATATAAATAGGAATAACATATAGGATACTTTTTATCCCAATTCTCGCGGGAAAATTTTCCGCGCGTGTAAAACTGCACAGTAAACAAAATGCTGTAGAATTATCATATACGTAACAAGGGCACAGATTACTCAATAATTACTAGGGCAACACTTTTATGAGGGTACTCGTCAAAAAAGAAAAACCGATCTACCCTCAAAAGTGGTACGTTATACGCATTCGGCCATTACGCGTCACAAATTCTTATCGTTTACTACATCGAATTTCGGTTCAAATATATCAATCTTGTGCTAAATAACAGTTTTTGAACGTCAACAAGTGTCGTGAACTATTTACAAGTGTTGTCTACGACCGGTGGGTGCGTTAGTTGAGGAGAAGGTGGACTTCAGCGGCTCATCCAGGTACGTGCACACAGATTACTATATAGTTACTACGCATTGTTTGTTACGGGAGGGAATGTTCAGTGTCTTACGACATTGAACCCTTTGACTCCCGTGAGAATGCGGGAATAAAACTATACCAAAACCTTCCTCTTGAATCACTCATATCTATTGAAAAACCGCTTCAAAATCCGTTGCGTAGTTTAGTTACCTAAGTGAAAGATTCAAGCATACACAGGGACGGACAAACAGCGACAGTGACTTTGTTTTATACTAAGTATGTAATGTTATGTAACTAAGTGCGTTATAGGTACATAGTTATTGCAAAAATATAAACTTCGAAATTACATCTTCTTTGTAATGTTATCTTTGTTCTGTATCCTAATTTTCACCAGTTTGAGTTCAATTGAATAACAGTTAGAGTTTATAATGTATATTTACAAATGTTAAAATACATACATTCATAAGTAGCAATATTACAATGTAACGTAAGAATACGCGTAAGCAAGTAATGTGTAGATTGGATATAGTGTCACTTATGTATTTATCTCGAAACGAGCCAGAAACGTGTTTGCCTAATTTTAAATATTCAAATAATACGATTAATATACACATGACGTAATATTTTAGGTAAATCTATTTGATTATGCGCTACAAACTTTCGCAAATGAATATAATATAAAACCATTACAATATAGGTAGAACTGGCGATCAACAAAGTTAGACCTTGAACTAATATATTTAAAAAAACTGATGGATTGAGAACTTTCTAATCACTATCACTACATAGTATAAAACAAAGTCGCTTTCTCCGTCCCTATGTCTCTATGTATGTTTAGATCTTTAAAACTACGCAACGGATTTTGATGCGGTTTATTTTAATAGATAGAGTGATTCAATGGGAAGGTTTTTAGCATATTTTATCACCATATTCCTACGGGAACGGGAACTACGCGGGTGAAACCGCGGGGCTCCGCTAGTCTTTTAACAAATTTCATAACCGGAAATTCACTATTTTGATGCAGATAGATTTGACAACGCACTCACTCGTATGTACTCGTATCCTACCAATACATGTGTTTGTAACTACGCCTTGCTGAACGTATACTCGCATGAACGATAACAAACGCTCGTCAAGCACCTAATGTGTCCCACCATAGCTGTGTGGGTCAGGATTCACACTCGTGTGGATGCACGTAAATTCGACATTTAAAATTCGAATGCTAACATATATTCTTTCGTGAATACTTACGTCCTCACGTGCGTTCTACTACAAAAACATACACAGGTACCATGACTAACGTGGTTAACGTTTGTGGCGTACACGTTCGTAAATAAAGTGGATTATAAATAGAAGAAAATAAGTTATTGGTTCTAAAAATAATATTTTATTTTGTGGATGGGTAGTTAAATGATTGGAGTCAAAGAAACGGTTTATTTTACACCATTACAGAAATTTTGTCAAAAAGAATCTTAATAATAAAATTATGGAATGTTGGGTTTATATAAATACCTATGTTAACGATGAAGGCATCTACAATTTCTTTCTGTGTAAGTGTTATATAAGAAAGATCATATAAAAGTTTTATAACAAACTATGTTTGTTTTTTGATTCTTTGCAATAATTAAAAAGTTACATTAAATTAAAAAAAATGAATTAAAATCCAGTACCGAGAACACGCCGATAGCTGTCTGTGACGTCATAATGTTAGTTTTGGTTATTGTCGCGAACGCTGTACCATAGATTACTAAATAGTTACTACGCTGTACCATACACTTACTATAACATTATGACGTCACAAACATGACAACCAATTGTGGCGCGTTTACAGTCACGTGATTTTTATTTAAATTTTATCAATTTTTAATTGATTCTAATTAGTTTAAAAAAACCTTATTAAAGTTTTTAACATTGAATATCGATATAATTAAATATAAAGTATAAAAATTCATTAAAAAAACAGTAGTTTTTTTTTTTCAAATACTCTATTACTAACAAAGCCCCATAACTTTATTTTCATCAAACATGTCTAAGAAAACTCGCACGTAAGTTCCCTTTAATACAAAAAAAAAATATCGGTTCATCCGTTCGGGAGCTATGATGCCACAGACAGATAGATACACACACACACACACAGACACGTCAAATTTTTCCCCTCTTTTTTGCGTCGGGGGTTAAATATACACAAACGTAATGTAGAAGCAATACTTACCTTCAGGACAATTATTTGCGGTCAACCTTTTTCTTGTAAGCATTTCAAGCACAGATTTCAAGCATGTCCGTTGTCAGTTATTTCATATACTTAGGTACACAGTTTTATAATGTCTACCTTACTGCATAGTTAGGCAACAAGAAAACACAACATTTAAATAGAGCTAAAATTTATTTATCAGTAGTTTCTAAACTAAACACAAACAAGTTAGTGTGTATTTATATACTATTTACTAAATATCATTATCACATAATGCTTTTCCTTCTTTATCTTTGGTCCCATTGCTAAGAATCATATCCGTTATTTCATGCAAAGTTTTATCTTTTTTCTCCGGCATATAGAAATAAAGAAATATTATTAAAATACTTGTAGATAGCCCGAAACTGAAAAATGCGGTATGCAATCCTAATTTAGCTATAATGTAAGGAGACGTTTTGGTAACAATGCCAATTATAATTTTTTCTATCATTGCAACAGTACACATACATATAACTCTACAATTTGTAGGTAATAATTCGTAATACAAAGGAGTGGACAAAATCATAGGTCCACTGCAAACTACTATTGAGAAAAATGATAACAAACTTATAGTCACGAACTTATTATCTGCAATAACTTCTAAACTCACCAGATACGTATACAGCGATAATACAAACAATGATGCGACTCCTAAAGCAGATGTCGAAAATAACAATGTTCTTCGGTTTATGAAAAGTGACATAGCTGTTCCTACATACATACTCAATACTGAAACTCCATCTAATATCAACATCCCCGTGTAAGCGGTAGATTCACTTGATGTCATTTGCTTAATAATATCTATTGAATAGGCGGTACATACAAATTTTCCAGAAAAAGTGTATAAAAGAATCACACAGCAACATATAAATGTTGGTTTGTAAAATGATCTACTGCATACTAACTTTAAAATAGATTTAAAATCCTTTTTAGGTTCTTTTTGTTTTAATAGCCTTTCTAATTCCTTATTTGCGGTCTTACCGTTACCTTTCAACCATTTGTGTGCCTTGATACATTCATCAAATCTGCCTTTACCGGCCAAATAATATGGGGATTCTGGCCAAAACAATATTGTTACCAATGGATAAAATGATAAAATCAGGAGAACCAATGATATATATTTCCAGTGGCAGAAAGTACCTATAGCGTTTGATACAGTTAATCCCCAAAAGCTTGTAGCTAATAAGAAAGCACTAACCGTTCCTCTATATCTGGGGGATGTGTATTCTGTAAGTACCATTGAACATATAGTCGTCATAGTGGCAACAACAAAACCAGCTGATATTTCAAAGATCATAACGTGAGTGATGTTGGTGCTAAAGTGGAATATGAAGCAGCCTATTACGAAACAGATGCTGACTAAAATATGAGGGATTTTCCGTCCAAAGAAGGCCGCTATTGCAGGGAATACTAAACACATTGGGATTGCAGAAAAGGCCATCGTTGACACTGAAACAAACACATTCAATTTAATATTCATTTAGTTTTAACTCCTTATATTTAAGAGTGGACAAATATTTTTCGTAGATACTACTGCAATAAATTGTATGATTCAGTAATGTTTGTAACTTTAGAAGTCAGTATATTTTTTTACTTACTTATCCAAGATCCCAACGATTCACTAACTTCAAAAGCAGGATTCCCCTCTTTCCGCATTTGTGGTATGAAGACAGTCGCCGAACCAAACCCCATGCCTACTGCAAAGTACAGCACACACAAAGCGCTGCATACGAATATCTGTTCAACAATTAAAACATTTTCATTATTGGATGGCTACCTGTAAAACAGCAGAAATATAATAGAAAACACAGATCCTTACTTCCTTATTAATTAATTAATTTAATATTATAAATGCGAAAGTAACTCTGTCTGTCTGTCTGTTACCGTTTCACGGCTAAACTACTGAACCGATTGACTTGAAATATGGTACAGGGGTAGCTTATGATCCTGGAACAGACATAGGCTATGTTTTATCCCAAAATTCCAACGAGATTGGTAACTACGCGGATGAAACCGCGGGGCGCAGCTTATCGTTTATATATTTGATCTGAATTTGATGTGAAAGTTTTAAAGTTCAGTTTATTTTGCATGCTGTTTATTGTAATCAGGCTTGATTGCAAATCAGATGTTCTGATGAATTCATAAAAACTACACATTTTGAACTTACCTGTCTCAAACAATATTTCCATGAAAAAGATTCATCTTCATCTTCACCGCCGCTAACTATTTCATAGGTATTATGTACCATTTTATACAATTAATTTATCTATTAACAATACAATTATTGAGACCTGTTTCAACGACCAATTCAACAAATAATGTGAAGCAAAGTGTCAGTTTAAGTACGAATTTCTTTTAGTAAATGTACTGAAACAAATTAGTCTTTAACAATGTCTTTATGAAACAAATGAATTGTAAAAGCATAATAGAAGCATCCATATTGACGACACGTGAGGCAGCCACGAGTACTAAAACACCATTTCAAACACGTGCGTGGAAAAGGAAACCAAAACAAATACTAGCATATTGGTTACCTGTTATTGGAGAGAGAGATAATGCATTGGATAGAGATGAACAAACTGTTTGACTTCTTTTGTGCAGTGAATTATTAAACAGTATTTAATTGTAGTTGTAAGACATTTAGTAAAACTAGTTTCAGCTAGAGAAAACACGTTACTAATAATAGGATTCACAGTTAAATCCTATTATTAGTGTTAACAACGTGTTTTTCATCTTTAAATGCCAACTTCAAATAAGATTATTGCATCGTGACTCCAACTGAATCATAATTTGTTTCACTTTTTAGGTTAGTTGTCATTAATAATGTTGATTTAGATAATAACGGTGTAGCCTCTCTTTCATGCCATGCCATCTATTTTCGGTTCCTTGAACTAAATCACTCTTCATTGATTTAAATTCAATGACAATGAGTACAGTTTTCGAGAGAAGTTTGGCTCGCCGACAGATGCCGCTAGTTGTTCGATATCTCAAAAATGTCTCGAAGAGGACGAGGGAGTTTTGGATACTGCGGAAATGTAAATACAAAATGTCCTTTTCTGAATTATCATTAAGTACTTCTTGTAGTGAAACACGCATAGTTGATTTAACACTGCTTTATTCATTGAAATAATCTAAGTACCAAATTTTTTTTTAATGCTGAATAGGCACGCGTTTGACCACGATCTCACCTGATGTTAAATGATGATGTGGTCTACGGTGGATCTCATTATTAACATCTACCTATACTACATACTACACTTCTCAGAAATTGATTCTTATTTCAAGACTATTTTGATAGTGTATTAGTATAGCTCGTGCATTTTCATCCCAAAATGTAGGTAGTGAAGGAAACGTACGATTAACTAATAATCGTTTTGAATATCGTAAATATAAACACTAAATAAGGTTAATAATATTTTACAAATTAAAACAAAAAGTTACTGAAAATTGAGAATGTTTATTTTATTATTACACTATATATCACACAGTTCCCTCTCTTCTTTACCCTTAGTACCATAACCAAGAATCATATCCGTTATTTCATGTAAAGTTTTATCTTTTGTCTCTGGCATATAAAAATAAAGTATTACTAAACATAGACCTGTAGATAACCCAAAAAACAAAAATGCAGCATGTAATCCTAATGTAGCTATAACATACGGAGTTATTTTGGTTACAACACTTAATATCGCTTTATCTGTCATTGTAACTACAGAAATACATACGACTCTACATTCTGTGGGTAATAATTCACTGTATAAGGTTGTGGACAAAATCATAGGTCCACAGCAAACTACTACTGAGTAAATTGATAACAAACATAAAGACACATATTTGTTTTCTACAATAACAGCCAAACTTATTAAATAAGTGTACAAAGATAATGCAAACAATGATGCAACTCCTAAAGAAGATGTCCAAAATAACAATGTTCTTCTTTTCATGAAATGTGATAACGCTGATCCTACGTACATACTCAATACTGAAACTCCATCTAATATCAACATACCAGAGTAAGCGGTAGATTCACTTGATGTCATTTTCTTAATAATATCTATTGAGTACGCAGCACATACAAATTTTCCGGAAACTGTATATAAGAGAATCACACATAAACATAATAATGCTGGTTTGTAAAATGATCGACTGAAAATTGTCTTTAAGGTAGATCTAAAACACTTTTTAGTTTCATTGCGTTTCAATAGCATTTTCAATTCCTCATTGGCATCCTTGCCTTTACCTTTCAACCATTTGTGTGACTTGATACATTCATCAAATTTGCCTTTACCGGCCAAATAATATGGGGATTCTGGCCAAAACCACGTTGTTATCATTGGATAGAACGACAAAATAAGAAGAATCAATGATATGTACTTCCAATGAAAGAATGTTCCTATAGCATTTGATATAGTTAAACCCCAAAAACTTGTAGCTAATATGAAAGTGAAAACTACTCCTCTATATTTAGGGGACGTGTATTCTGTAAGTACCATTGAACATATAGAAGTAAGTGTAGCAACGACGCAGCCAGCTATTATTTCAAAGATGATAACGTGAGTGATGTTAGTGCTGAAGTAAAACACGAAGTTTGCAATCACAAAGCAGATGCTTACAACCACATGAGGCAGTTTCCGTCCAAAGTAGGCCGCTATTACGGGGAAGAGAATACACCACGGGATTGATGCGAAGATCATCATTGACACTAGAATAAAAAGAAAAACTTATTATATATTAATGTTTTTATGTATTGGATACAAAACAAAATACCCCAAAATATAATATTAATAAATTAAAAAATACTGCAATTTTTATTATTAAAAAGTAGCAGTATTGCAATGAAAACAATCTTTCAACAAATTCAGTGCATTCATAAACAACTTCTTGATATTCGAAGATCACATAACGTAAGACTTCTCGTAACGTAAGAAGTATCTCAGACCAAAGAAATAAGTAAGAGCAGAAGGTATCGTTGGTAGTCATTTTTATAATAATGCATTTTACAATAGGTCCAAATATGTAAATTAAAGATAATTCGGATCCGGTGTATTTTTTGGAATATTGCTTCTTTTAAATTGGGACTTTCCTTTTCTTTGTCTCCCTATACGATGTCAATTAATACAATAAAACACTTAAGAGGTGAAATTCTAAATACTCACTTATCCAAGATCCCATCGACTCATCAACTTTAAAAGCAGGATTCGCTTCTCTTCGCATTTGCGGTATAAAGACAGTTGGTGCACCAAAAGACATGCCCATTGATAAGAACAGTACACACAAACCGCTGCAAACCAATATCTGTAATAATAAAACGTCATTATTACGTGTAGCCGTAAAAATTCAGAAGGTTAGTTCAGTTTGAGGTATTGTTATGTCTACATCGTACATTTCGTTTAATAATAAAATTGAGGTTAAGTTGTTAGCCAATGGGTGCCCGTCTCTAGCCGAAGTGGAAGGCTATGTGCCTGCATTTATGCAAAATGCAATCGGACATCGTAGAGTTTTTACTGGAGAGACTATTCTCTTCTGATTATTCTGGAAAGTTCTGCATAATAATCTGGAGTTTGCTTGCCATCTTTTACTTTAATCAGAATGGATGTAAGGCCAAGTCTGAAGCCAAGTCGGAAGAAGCTTCTTAGTACCACAGTACTAAGAAGCTTCAGTACTAAGAAGCTTCTATTGATATGAAAGTCGTGGTTAAGAAAATCTGTACTGCTTCTTCGATTGGCTACAAGGAGGCTTTAATGCCCGTATGGAAAGTAGTTTGAGAAAGACTATTAGATGTCCCGCTTATGCATATTAAAAAATACTCTATACTCACCTGTCTAAAACAATATTTCCATGAAAAAGAGTCATCTTCTTCTTCGTCAGTGTTCACTATTTCATAATTATAATGCGACATTTTAAAAACTACAATTTATCTTTTTATTTTAATTATTTTCATATAAGATTCGATCTTTTTCAACGACCAATGCATAAAATAATGACAAGAAAGGTGTTAGCGTACAAAAAAGATGCTAATTTCTGAATAATTTAACAACAGTTTATCTACGTATTTATTACTTTATTATGTACAAAACGTCTTTAAAAAATAGTAAAAAAATACGGCACACTAGACATTACCCGTGGTCTCGCCCGCTTTTATAAAAGTTTTTTATTTACCTACTGCTGTAAGTGTTGAATTTTTAAAATGTATTTTCGCTCACTGACAATTTTATGGCCACATAACAACGCAGTGGGTTCCCGAAGGAGGGCGTCGTCGGGGTCGGCCGAGAAAGCGTTGGCGGGATGATCTTACCACCTTCGACAGCAGCTGGTGGGACACTGCGAAGGATAGGGATGGTTGGAAACGTTTGGGGGATCTTTGCCCAGTAGTGGGACACTATAGGTTGACGAAAAAAATAAACAATTTTATATAAGAATGGTAAAATTTAATTAAAATCGCATACGGTGTCACCTAGTAGATCTATAAAGAATTATTTTTACAACGTATTCTACTTTTTGATTGCAATATATTGCAGATTTTTAATATAGCACTACACTATTCAAAACATCAAACACAAAATGAACTAAAATAGCCGTAAAGAACGTACTTAAATAACAATAGACAACTTAAAAAATATTAACTACTAACTGCGCCCCACGGTTTCTCTCGCGTAGTTCCTGTTCCTGTGAGAATTTCGGGATAAAAAGTATCCTATGTCCTTCTCCTGGTTCTTAGCTACCTCCCCACCATTTTTCAGCCAAATCAGTTCTGCCGTTCTTGAGTTATAAATAATGTTACTAACACGACTTTCTTTTATATACATACTAGCTGCGCCCCGCGGTTTCACACGCGTAGTTCCCGTTCCCGTTCCCGTAGGAATTTCGGGATGAAAAATAGATGTTGGCCGATTCTCAGACCTACTGAATATGCTCACAAAATTTCATCAAAATCGGTCAAGCCGTTTCGGAGGAGTATGGCAACGAAAACTGTGATACGAGAATTTTATATATTAGATATAGATATGCTAACTAGTAGTTTGATACAGTTATAGTTAAAAATCTTCTATGATAATAAAGTCAGAGTAACAACACCCCGCGGTTTTGTTCGTGTAACTCCCACTCTTGTGGGAATTTTGAGATAAAATTTATAGCCCTTGTTAGAAGGAACATTTGGACCAAATTTCAATTATTATAAATAATCCAATAGATACTAATACACGGAATAGGGTAATTACTAAAAAAATATATTAGTTAGTCTTATAGATTTCCAAAAAATATTGGATACGTATTTTTTTTCTATGTAAACAAATAATTAAAACGATACAGGGCATCGAAAATTCGTGAAACGTCACAGGTTGCTGCAATTTAAAGCAACAGTTGACGTCACAAGCCCCTACTCCTAAACTTGAATGCGTTTTAACTAAGTCAGTTTTATTCATTTGATGAAACAAAAAACACGTGTCTAATATTTTTTCCAAATCTATCTGACGGACTAATTAGAATTTCATTTAGCTTACCCAGGAAACTACCCTATTGGGTTCTACGCAAGAATTCCTGCGGGGTACAGGTAGAACAGTGTTCGTCTGAAAATACGCCCTTGCGGTATGCATGCTTTGCGTGGGCAAAATGCTAGCAATAAACTGTTAATTTTAATTGCTTTAAGTATTTTTAATATGATATTTATAACAAAAGAAAAACAAGTGAACTTTATTTTTTTATTAATCATTGGTTTTTAAATGATTACATACTTTTGTATCTTCCTTAATATCAGTAGCATTACCAAGCATCACATCCTTTATCTCATGCAAAGTTCTATCTTTGGTCTCTGGCATATAAAAATAAAGTATTGTTAGAATTACTGATGATATTACACCAAAACACAAAAAAGCCGCATACAACCCAAATGTTTGTATAACATGAGGCGCTGCTTTAGTAACGATACTTAATGCAGTTTTATCTATTAATGCAACAATACACATAGATATAACTTTACATTCTACTGGTAACAATTCACCATATAATGAAGTAGATAAAATCATAGGCCCACAGCAAGTTCCTATTGAATATAAAGATAACAAACATATAGACAAATATTTATTGTCCATAATGACACCTGAAGATACCAAATAGGTATACAACGTTAATGCGAATAATGATACGATACCCACAGAGGTCGCGGAAAAGAACAAAGTTCTCCTTTTTATGAAATGTGATAATTCTGTTCCTACATACATACTGAATACTGAGACGCCATCTAATATCAACATCCCAGTGTAAGCGGTGGATTCACTTGAAGTCATTTTCTTAATTATATCTATTGAATACGCTGTACATACAAATTTTCCAGAAAAAGTGTATAAGAAAATAACACAACAACTTAGTACTGTGGGTTTGTAAAATGATTTACGAAAAATAATTTTAAATATGGATTTTAAATTGTTATTACGTTGGGTTAGTCCCATTTTACTCCACCAAAAAGTCCCAAGTTACTCCAAACAAAAATATTCTTTTTTAAAAAATTCAAAATAAGTTTCATTTTACTCCAAACTGTCAAACACTTTTGTTTATCAATATTTGGAACTGCCATACTTTCAGTTTCACTTTACTCTACGCGTAATGTCACTTATGGATGAGATACAGTCAGACGCAAAAATCAAAAAGAAAAATAATACAAAGTTATAGATTTCCCATAGGCCGTGTTATTATTAAATGTAAACACATATTTATCTAATATAGAAATATTAAATCAGAGGATATATTTTCTGTGTTTATTTTAAAATCAAGATGACTATTCAAGATGTTATTTCTTTCCTTTTGAGTGACACTGTAACTCAATAACATGCTATGTTCAAGTTAAATAACACCTTGCGGTAGAATCATTGTTCATAAAACAGTACTATGTGGACAAAAGTACCAGGCAAACATGGGTTATTAGGAGTTTTACCTACAAATAGTCCTACTGCTGGTGAGGGTGGTACAGCCAAACAAAAAAGAAACGAAATTGCTCTGTTCAAATAAACATTATGTACAAGAAATTTTATAATAACCAATTTTAATTACCAGGAGAACAGAAATGTAGAAGAGGTCTTTACAATAAACTTTATTAAATTGATTCACAAAAGTAAATATTGGAGAATTTATTATTAGAAGTACCAGGAGAGCATATTCGCGCAAATTCTTACGAAAACCAAACACTCCAAACAGGTAATATGTTTCATGGGCGGGACTGTACTTTAGAAGTAAGAAATTCTTATTAAATTATATCTGGGTGCCGAAATGGGAACTAATCGCACTTAAATTTCCCATTTCGGCATCTTCCTGGAATTCGGAATAAACCGCATAAAATGTTTTGTTAACTTTTCTATCCGACTGTACTTCTCTTTTTGGAGTATCTTGAGACATAAAAATAAAAATCAATAAAATTATTCAAGTATCGATTGGAGTAAAGTGGGATATGAAAAATAATATATTATTTTTAATATTATTCTCTGGAGCAAACTGGGACTGCATGTATGCATTTTTTCATTTTCGATTTCAAAGGAATGGAGTAAAATGGGACTAACCCATTACGTTCACTTCGGTTTTTTAATATCCTTTCTAATTCTTCATCGGCACCTTTGCTATTACCTTTCAACCATTTATGTGCCTTTATACATTCATCAAACTTTTCTTTACTTGCTAAATAATATGGTGATTCTGTCCATACAAATACTATGATTATCACAGGGTACAATGATAAAATCAGAATACTTAATGCTATATATTTCCAATGGAAAAAAGTTCCTATACAATTTGATACCCAGATACCCCAGAAACTGGTAGCAGATTTGAACGTTAGAATTACCCCTCTGTATTTAGGTGTTGTATATTCTGTAAGGACCATGACACAGACGGTAGTAAGAGAAGCCACCAGTGGACCAGTCAATATTTCATAAATTAAAATTTGCGTAACGTTACTGCTGAAGTAAAATATTAGGTTCGCTACTACAAAGCTGATGCTAATGGCGACATGAGGGTGTTTCCGTCCAAAGTACGACGCCGATATAGGGAGAAGAAAACACCACGGAATTGATCCAATACTCAACATTGAAGCTGAAAAAAATAATAAACTTTTTAATAATATTGTGACTGCTGAACTTAATCGTTAAATATTTAGCAAAGAGGAGTTAATTTTACGCATATCTACAAATGTAACTATTTAAATAATTTTATCTTTATCATTTATCATAATCAGCCGCGACTTTTTAGGCCACACATAGATTTACATCAAATTAATTGATCAATCTTTGCACTTACTTAACCAAGAAGCCATTGAATCATCAACAACAAACGAAGAATTTTTCTCTCTTTTCATCTGTGGTATGTAGACTGTAGGTGCTCCAACAGACAAACCAATCATAAAGAAAAACATAGTTATTGCACTGCATACCAGTATCTGGAAAATAACAATTAATCTGGAATTATTTTAAAATAATAAATCTCTACCGCTTGCAAATACATTTGTTAGCTTTTTACGACTTCAAGGGTTGAGTGTAACACTCTGCATTGTTTATTTTGTTTAAGATTATTTCATTTGATAATTGAGTAAGTGTCTACTATTATTTGTTGTCATTTTTGGCAAAATATTATCTAATGCAATCAAAACCACTTTGCACTAGCATCGCTAAAATAATATTCTGTTCGGATTTTGATAGTATAAAAGCTTTATGTGGATAAATCTAATAACATAATATTCAGTGTGGCGACGACACTATAAAAAGGTACAAAGCCGTTGCTAGTTCATAGAAGTACTTTATGCTATGGTGTCAATAGCTAGTTGTAATTTAAATAAGTCATATTTTTGTTTACTAACCTGTCTTAGTAAATATTTCCTAGAATTTATATTTTCTATTTCTTCGTCAGTATTCACTACTTCATAATTATAACTTTCCATTGTAAATATTTTTATGTCTATTGAAGTTGCATTCAAAACTCAAATTCGCTGTAAAACCAACTTAATAAATGAATAAACTTAAGTGCCAATTATCTAAATGGCAAATTACAATTGAAAAACAAGCTAAATTATCTAAAAACCTGTAATTTAATTAACTAATGAGGTGTTAAATGGTGATAAAGATATGGGAAGACGGGGCACTGGTCTAACCTTGAAAATTTGCAGAATATTAAAGATAAATTAAGCAATCCAAAATTTTTGGGTATTTTAAAATGGCATAATTATCTGGCAGTATTTAAAACGAAAGGTTATTTTTTTCTCATTTACTTAATTTGTGATTAATACTGAACAAATAAATGACTAACCAAGAAAAAGGCAACCAACTTTTATTAGTATTACATTCTTTATTCATTGTCTACAAGTTAACTACACAACCTTTTATCTTCCTTAGTGTCGTTCATATTACAAAGCATCATATCTTTAATTTCATACAAAGATTTGTCTTTTGTCTCCGGCATGTATAAATATAGTAATACTAAACAAACAGATGATGATAGCCCAAAACCTAAGAAAGCGGTATAAAGTTTGATTTTTTTTTTTCGTCCACTAACCGTTGAATAAGTAACATCTGTTTTAATTGCTCCGTATAATAATTAAAGTTTTTAGTGCTAAAAGTTTAATTTAAGTGTTAAAATTTATGTGAAAAGGTGAAGAAAGTAAATATTATTCCAATAGTGTATTTTTACTATCAAACAACAACATATATTTCTCATAATAACTAAGACAAAACAACAAGTGCATTAAAATCTGTCCGAGTTCGATTCAAAAATTTGCCTCCGACCTGAACGCGTAAGTGTATACTAAATCACGATCACTTACGACCTTTTTCGCGTCGATACGCACTGCAGCCGTTTGGGACCTTTATTGCTGTCGGTCATCGGTCAACGGTCATCATTAGTTTGGGGGCATTTATTACCGTGCGTCAATCAATAATATACAATATTATTTTAACAAGATGAAGTGTGGAGGTTGTTTGAAGGTCGTCAAAGACGCGAACGCAATTAAATGTTCGTATGGTCCGTGCAGTAAAAATTTTTGCTCCTTGTGTATAAACACAGCAGCGTTGACTTCGGAAAAGAAGAAATTGTGGAAATGTCCCGATTGCTGTGCCTTAATTAAGAAAGGCGGTGATAACACGCTTACCCCAGTGCGCCCCGATCCCGATACGTTTAACGTTACTATGCGGAAAAAGACGGAAGTTTCACCAGAACTCAACGATTCCGTGATGAGAGCTGAACTGGCGGCGGAAATACGTCAACTTACTAAAGAGATTGGTTCACTGAGGATGCAGCTTGATGGGGTGACCGAATCCATGACTCACTGTCACAACCGATTAGACGAGATTGTGGAATCATTAAAAGCATCAGATTCGCGGATCAAAGCCCTAGAAAAGCGCGATAAAGAGGTAGTAGACCTTAAGCTGACCGTAGCACGCCTGGAAGGAGAAGTTAACGCACAAGCGCAGCATAACCTTAAGAACGAAATTGAGATAGTGGGCATTCCTGAAAACCAAAATGAAAGCTTGGGTCATATTGTCCAATTAACTGCCCAAAAAGTCGGCGTTGAATTAACAGACCTTGACATCGATTGGATTGCTCGTGTAGGCCCACGTCGTCAAGTGACCACTAGTGTATCTGATGATGGAGGCAAAATGCCACGTTCAGTGGTAGTCCGCCTACTCCGCCGCTCAAAACGTGACGAACTTGTCAAAGCATCAAAGGTTCGCCGCAACCTTAACAGTGCTGATCTAGGAACTCCAGGAGCGCCACGAAAAAATTTTATAAATGAGAGACTTACGAAGGAGAACAGGCTCTTGTTTCGAGATGCAAGACTTCGAGCCAAGCAAGCAGGATTTGCCTTTTGCTGGTGTCATCAGGCAGCCATATACGTCAGGCAGCGAGAAGGTAAATCAGCAATTCCAATACGATCTCAAAGCGACCTCGACCGTATTTTTCCTCACGCTGAGACGCTTTTTGTACCGGAATAAGCTCCCACTAAAGAATTATCTTTTCTTTTTTGTTTTTCAATATTTTTACTTGTTCTTATTCTCAAAGTCTAGCAGAGCATTTAATTGCAATGTCACTAATTTGATTATAACTTATGTACTCTTACTTTGTTTTGATTTTATTATGATTAATGTTTGTCAATCTCTCATATTTATGTTTAATTTGTATCCACTTCTTGATATTTGGAAAGTTGGTTTTGTTTATACTATAACTATAGCGTTGGTAATGCTTAACACATATAAAATTAGTAGGTCACTGAGATTATTTTCGCCTTGGCTTGTTAACGACTATTTTCTGACTAACTCTGTAAACCTAAATCATGCTACACCCCCGTTTTCAATCTTGAACACGCGCAATACTGGTTATCACAACTATGCTTGGTACTTGTTCTTGGGTAAATACCGATACAATGCTTGACATAGATGAGTTAGGGGAGGATCTTGACCGGTTACAAATTGAGTGCAAAACAATGACTGAGCCTGAAAAATGTAAACAAGTATTCACACACAAACAAAATTTCAAATTGCTTACATTTAACATAAGGAGTATTCAACGTAATTTTGAAACCTTCCGTGTCGCATTAGCTAGATTGGACATACCATTTGATATTATAGTTTTGACAGAATGTTGGCTTACCGAATTCACTATCGTTCCCCAATTAGTTGGATATCACTATTTTCGAACAAACAAATGGAACAATCAGAATGGTGGCGTAGTAATATACTTAAAAGACTGCTGGAGTGCCACAGTTTCAGAACCAGACATACAGGAAGCTAATTGTTTGTACCTTAAAATCCCCAAACATATAAACTTACTTGCAATCTATAGATCACCTTCTAATAGAGATGTCGATCCTTTCTTGACGTCATTAGATACTTTTCTCTCTAGCATAGATGGTCAGCCACTTATAGTAACTGGAGATATTAACATAAACATACTTGACACATCTTTTACTCCACAGTCGTCCTTAGAATACGCTTGTTTCATGGCAGAAAACGGATTATATCCTGCTATAAACAAACCTACAAGAGGTAATGCATGTCTTGATCACATCTATCTAAACACTCGATACCCTTCTACACTCGGCGTGGTTTGTAAAACAGATATAACCGATCACGACATGGTCATGGTTGGCATATCCTTAAACAAAAGCAGTCCGGCGCGACCCCCGAGATTTAAATTTAAGAGAGATGTCGACAGTATCCGAAAGGACTTAAAGGCCCTAGATTGGTCTGCCCTCTACAATTGTAATGACGTCAATGAAGCTGTTGGCATATTTAGTACTTTATTAAACGTAGTTCTTGATAAACACTCGCGTATTATAAAAATATCTAGGACTAAATATAATCTAAAACCGTGGATTACTCCTGGTTTAATGCGATGTATGCGCCATCGTGACAGGCTACACTTGGAGGTAAGAAATAATCCAAATAATGATAACCTCGCCATCACATACACAAGGTACAGAAATTTTTTCATAGAACTCATGAGAAAACTTAGATTAGAATTTGAAAGTCAAGAACTCTTAGAAAATAAAAGCAATCCTAAGAAACTTTGGAAGAGTATTAAAAATATTTGTTACCTGAGTCCTTCAACAAAGACTGAAACTAATGAATTATTAAACTCAGAAGGAAGCAACAACAGGAATCAATCACTGAATGAATATAACACCTATTTTTCCACTATTGGACAGACACTTGCCTCTGAAATACTTTTAAAAGCCAATACAACTCAAGACACACTGGCAAGATCTGTGAGGTCTAGTAAACATTCCCCTGTTGATACATTTTTTATGGAACCTACAAACTACATCGAAGTAAGGTCAGTTGTTCAGAATTTAGCCAATGACAAGGCCCCTGGCGTAGATAATCTAAACAACTCACTACTGAAGAATATAATAAATGAAATCGCTTCTCCACTGACGCATTTGTTTAATCTTAGTTTATCAACTGGTTCTTTTCCCGACGACTGGAAGCTATCCGTGGTATGTCCAATACACAAAGGCGGCTCTAAAGAAATCATTGAAAACTACAGGCCAATCTCTCTTTTGTGTGCCTTTTCTAAGATACTGGAAAAGCTTGTGAACAAAAGACTAACAACGTTTATCGAAACTCGTAAATTAATTTCTCACCAACAATTCGGTTTTCGAAAAGGCAAGTCAACCGAAGACGCCGTCTCCTTGCTTACGTCAATAGTCTCTTCACACTTGGATAATAAACAGTGTAGCCTCGGTGTATTCCTGGACCTGGCAAAAGCCTTTGACACTGTCTCTTCTCCCATATTATTAAAAAAACTGGAAAACTTGGGTATTAGAGGACTGGCCCTTGACTGGTTCTCTAGCTATTTGCGTGAGAGAAGACAGTGTGTTAGGATTGGAGAATTCCAGAGTGACACACAGGTCGTGTCATTTGGGGTGCCTCAGGGGAGTATTCTGGGTCCTACACTGTTTATTATATACATTAATGACATTCACGAGCTACATTTACAAAATGCGGATTTATTATGTTATGCTGACGACACTGCAATTATTTTTAATGGTCCAAACTGGATAGAAACACATAAAACTGCAGAGTCAGGTATGTCGAGGATACATCAATGGCTGCAATCTAATCTTCTTACGTTAAACACAAAGAAGACCATGTACTCGTGCTTCCACAAAACTGCAACCACTGCTCCTCCTCCATCACTCCCAAGAATAAAAGTCCACTGTTGTGGGAATGGTAACACGGATTGTGATTGTGATCAACTGATCAGATCAAACTGCATTAAATATCTTGGAGTGATGGTTGATGAAAACCTGTCGTTCAAAAAACATATTGAAGTTTTATCTGGGCGTGTGCGCAAAATCATAAACGTTATGAAGCAACTTCGTGATGTAGCTACAATAGATACTCTTAAAACCGTATATCACGCATTGTGTCAGTCTCTTCTCATGTACTGTGTCTCGTGTTGGGGATCTGCCGGTAAAACTTACCTACTACAAGCAGAGAGGGCTCAACGCGCTGTCCTTAAAGTGATGCTCAAAAAGCCGCGCAGGTTCCCAACGCGGGATCTTTACGGAGAAGCTGGTACTCTAACGGTTCGACAGCTTTTTGTGTTGAAAATATTTGATCAAACGTTCAAGGAAATAGCCCACTCTGATGAATATAAGAAAGCATTGGATCGTCGAGTACTCAGACTACCTGTACCATCTACATCCACTAGTTTTGCTCAACGGTTTGGGAAATATATAAAGACACGTATATTTAATTTTGTAGCCAGGAACTGTGACATTAAAAACAAGTCTCATTCCGGAGTAAAATCTACTGTCAGAAAATGGTTGTCATCATTATCATACTCAGAGACCGAGAATATTCTTACATGTAATTTTTAGTTATTTTTTATTTTTTTGATTTTTTACCAATTTTTATGCTTTTGTTGAATTTTTATTTTAGTTTTTAATATGTGATCTCTTAGTTATAAAATACTTATTTTAACGGTTAGAACTTATATACTTTGTTAACCGTAAAAATATCTCCGCGATACAGGCCTAGCCTAGTGCGGAGATAGTCAGACATAACGTAGGTACTTCCATGTTAAAATGTGTACTGTATTGATACAAACTTGTACCACTCTTAAATAGCTTATACTACTATTATTTGTTAATAATTATTTATTGTGTTAATGCAGGAAATAAATACATTTTTAATTTTTTTTTTTTTTTTTTTTAAAGTCCAAACCTTCTTATAACAAAAGGAGTTGTCTTAGTAACAATACTCATTATAAACTTTTCTAATAACGTAACCAGACACATACTTAAACTTCTATGTTCTATAGGTAAAAATTCACCAAACAATGCAGAACAAAATATCATAGGTCCGCAACATGTTCCTATAGAATATAAGGATAGCAGACTAATAGTAAGATATCTATTGTCAACAATAACGTTCAAACTCACTAGATAAGTGTACAATGATAATACGAACAATGAAACTATCCCTATAAATGTTGCTGATAAGAACAAAGTTCTTCTTTTAATACAATGTGATAACGCTGTTCCCACATACATACTGAATACTGAAACTCCATCTAATATCAACATCCCGGTGTAAGCGGTGGACTCACTTGAAGTCATTTTCTTAATTATATCTATCGAATAAGCAGTACATACAAATTTTCCGGATAGTGTATACAATAAGAATACACAAAGACATAACAAAGTTGGTTTATAAAATGATTTATTGAATATAATTTTGGGGATGGATTTTATAGACATATTAGATTTAGTTTGTTTTATTAGTAACCTTTTCAATTCGTCATTGGCTGCTTTGCCATTGCCTTTCAACCATTTGTGAGACTTACTACATTCGTCAAACTTTTCTTTACTTGCTAAATAATACGGTGATTCAGGCCAAAACAATTTTGTGATTAACATTGGATAAAACGACAAAATTAGAGTAGTCAATGCTATATTTTTCCAGTGAAAAAAAGTTCCTATGGCATTCGATATCCAAATACCCCAAAAGAACGTGGCAGTTTTAAAAGTTAGAATTACACCTCTGTATCTAGGTGAAGTGTATTCAGTAAGTACTATAATACAGATTGTAGGAAGAGCACCTCCCACGGCGCCGGCTAATATTTCAAATACAATAATTTGATTAATGGTACTGCTGAAGTAAAATACAAAGTTTGCTACCACAAAGATGAGGCTTGCTAGAACATGGGGTAATTTTCGTCCGAAGTAGGCCGCTGATACAGGCAGGAGAAAACACCACGGGATGGATGCAAAGACCATTGTTGATGCTGAAAAACGAATAAATTTGATATAAGAATAAATTACCAGATTATTCAAGGTCAAATGAAAGAAAGAAATAAACAAAGAAAAGGTATTTATTTTAACACAAAATGGAGTTACTAGAATGGACAATATTGCATAGGTAGATTCATATAATATTTTGTTTCTAAAAACCTGTTTCTGTACTAATTTTCGGCTTAGGTGGCGACTCGACCACACAATACTCGACCGACGGTCGAGTAGCCACCTTTTGAAAAAGTGTAGGGGTCAACTCGACCACTCGACCACTTCTTTTTTTTTTTTTTTTTTAATAAGATTATTGAATCGCAATCTATCATCTCTGGATATTCAGCGATACTTCTGTAATGCGTCGATGATTTGCACGATAGCTGTCCAGTGACCACTTCGTTTATTAGTAACTCGTTGGTTTTTCTTTATATTATAAGATCCTGTGGTATCTTTCTTTTTAGCCTCCTTGCGACCATTTGGCTGTCCATCAAGTTTACAGCCAGCTTATTCGGATGACCTGCAATACGCATCTTATACGCCTTTGTCCTTTCTGTGATTTCCTCATTAACTGTTCTCATATGTAGGTCGTGATGTAGTCTGTTATTCGAGACATACCATGGTGAATTTGTTATTAGTCTTAAAACTTTTGACTGAAATCTCTGAATTATTTCAACGTTGGATTTTGCAGCTGAACCCCACAGTTGAAGCCCATAAGTCCATACAGGCTTTATTATGCATTTGTAAAGTAGCAATTTGTTGGTGAGAGAGAGATGCGATTTTCGGTTTAGTAGCCAGTGCATTGTGCGCAGTTGTTGACTCATAGCCAGCCGCTTCGTAAATATGTGTTTTTTCCAGGTAAGTCGTCTGTCAAGATATATTCCAAGATACTTTACGTGATCTTCTTGTGGTAATGGAATGTCGTTTAGAGTGACAGGGGGACATGATCCTTGTCGATTGGTGAAGGTCACTTGAATGGATTTTGTCTCGTTTGCCTTGATACGCCAGTCTTTGAGCCATCTGGATATATGATCGAGGCTTGTTTGTAGCTTTTGTGAAGCAACTTCCGGTGAGCTGTCTGCCGTGAGAATGGCTGTATCATCAGCGAACGTGCCAGTGACTACCCCGTCGATCGTTGGTAGGTCGGCTGTGAAGAGCAAGTACAGCGTTGGGCCCATCACACTACCTTGCGGAACTCCAGCTTGAATAGTTTTTAAGGACGTTATCTCTTCCGCCTGTTTTACAAAAAAGTGTCTATCGCTTAAGTACGATTTTATTACATTATAGAAGTTAATAGGAAGATCTTTTTTTATTTTGTACAGCAGGCCGTCATGCCACACGCGGTCGAACGCTTGCGATATGTCCAGGAAGGCTGCAGCACTGTACTGTTTTAACTCAAATGTTTTATTAATATGTGCTACTATTCTGTGAACTTGTTCGACAGTACCGTGTCTCTGGCGAAAACCAAATTGATGGTCAGGTAATAGCTTCTTCTCGAGTACTAACGGGGTCAATCTACGTAGAATAAGTATTTCCATGACCTTTGATGGTATTGGGAGCAAACTTATCGGTCTATATGATTGTGCCTCGACGGGATTCTTACCGGGTTTGGCAACCATGATCACTTGGGCTACTTTCCATTGTGGTGGAAATGTGCTTCTTTGTATGATAGCATTATACAGGAAGGTGAGAAATTGTATGCCTTGCTTTGGTAGTTCACTTAGAATTTTACCTGTAATGAGATCATATCCCGGGGCTTTTTTAGGATCTATAGATTTAATGGCTGCTTTTACTTCTTGCTTTGTAAACTTCGTAATCGGGGGTTCTAGTTGATGGGTTTGATCTAATAATTGTAATACCTCGTGAGATTTTGAAGAGCCCATATCTGGATTTGGTTGAAAAACGAGTGACAAGTGTTCAGCGAATGTAGCAGCTTTATCTGCATCACTTGAAGCCCATTCGCAGTTTCCTTTACGGATAGGCGGTTGGTTCGACACGGGACGTTTAAGATTTTTAGTAACTTTCCATAATGAATAATTCGTTTCTTTTGTAGCATCCATACTCTCTAAAGACGTTTGGATGGATTTGTCTTCATTATATTGCAGAATTGTTTTAAGTTGCGTCTGCAAGTAGTTAAGATGTTTTTTGTCATCTGGAAAGCGTGTGATTTGCCACTTTTTTCTAGCTTTTCGTTTCTCGGCCAACAATTCGCGAGTGGATTTAGAGCAATCTTGTTTACGATGTGAATCTCTAAAAACTGGGGTGGCATACCAAGCAGATTGCTGGATGCAGTTGTTGAAGTGTTCAACAGCTTCTGAGATTTCTTTGTCAGTCTTCAAAGGGACTTTTAAATCCAGACGTTCTACTAATAGATGTCTGAAGAGTTCCCAATTTGTTTTAGTTGTGTGTAGCTTGCATGGCTTAGGTGTTTCTGCTATTGTCCTTTTTAAAGTTAGTTCTACTGGTGAATGGTCGGAGGAGAGATCCGTGCTCGTTTTACTTGTAAGATAGTTATTTGATATGCCTTTAGTAATGTAGAAGTCTAGCAGGTCTGGTATTTTAGTCCTGTCTGTAGGCCAGTAAGTAGGTTCTCCAGCCGAAACCACACCAAGTTTTAATTTGTCTATAGTCATTAGCAGTTGTCTTCCTTTTGTCGTTGTGGTCCGTGAGCCCCAGTATTGATGCTTGGCATTATAGTCACCACCGGCTATAAATCTATGCCCTAGCGTAGAGAAGAACTTTTCATAATCTCCCTGTTTCAGCTGATGCTTTGGTGGACTGTATACAGCCGAAATTGTGAATGGTCCAGACCAGTCTTCAATGACGACGTTTGTACTCTGAATTCCTTCCGTACAGTAGTGGTCTTTTTCATGGTGTTTGATATTATTTCTTATTAGTACTGCACTTCCACCATGTGCAGTTCCATCAGGGTGCATTGAGTGGTATATTTTGTATTTCGGAATGTTAAAGTGAGTCTTCTGCGTGAAGTGCGTCTCTGTGACTAATAGTATGTCTATCTTTTGTGTCTCAAGATATGATTTAACCTCAAGGGTATGTTGTGACAGCCCGTTGGCATTCCAAAGGGC
The DNA here is from genome assembly GCA_958496195.1 of Timandra comae. Lineage (NCBI taxonomy): Eukaryota > Metazoa > Arthropoda > Insecta > Lepidoptera > Geometridae > Timandra > Timandra comae. The sequence continues at coordinate 464,582 of OY292361.1, read as the reverse complement.
AATTTTTATGGAATCGAATTTGACAATTTTGTCGTGAGTGTCATAAGTAGGTTTGTCATGTTAGTAAGTTGTTGAATCATTTGTTTTAGCATTATTATTAAGTCCTTATTTCCATCTTCAACAATTGTGGTGTAATTTTGATTTTGTTTGTCGGTTTTGTTTGTTTCCATAGTTAGTGCATCTTTATAAGTTTTGTGGCTTTGGGTTTTCTGGAGTCCACCTTCGTGTGTTTTATTTTGTTTGGCATAATCAGGCCTGACTAGCTTGCGTTTATTGGTAGCTGTAGTTGATTTGCCTGATAGATTAACTTTTTGGAGCTCCCTGTAAACTTGACATCCTTTATAATTAGCGGGATGATTTCCTTCACATAGGACGCACTTAACTTGATCAGATCTTGTTTTTCGTGTGCAGTCCGTGGTTAGGTGATCCCCGGCGCACTTGACGCATTTTGGATTTCGTCGGCAATAGGCTCTTGTATGTCCGTATTGTTGGCACTTAGCACATTGGGGTATATCCCGCACAGGGCGAGGGGGCTCAAATGTTATTCTACATTTTAACAAGGACTTGATTTCGTACACATGTTTATTATTTTCATGAGGTTTTAATTCAACAACAAATAATGGCAGAGGTTTTTTTGTTTTACGTTGTCTTATGTTCCAGATATTCACGCAGTTATGTCCCAATTCAGATAATTCAAGTTTAATGTCATTTAAATCGGTCGATGGGTGAATGTTTTTGAGGATCACTTTAAAGCTTCTTTCTTGTTTGGGCTTGTATGTGTAGAACTCTGTATTTTTTATTTCTAGTTGTTTGACAATTTCTCTATACGCATCAGGTGTTTTGGGTTGTATTTTAACTTGCTCGTTGTTAAGTACCTTGATTTCGTAATTTTCTTCCACATAGTCATTGAGTAAATTAATAAGTGGTTGTATATTCTCCACTTTATCCACAAATATTGGCGGAGGCCTGATAGGTTTCTCTCTCTTCTCAGTGTCTGGTTGGTGTGTTTGTTCATCATTTACAAGTGGGTCAAAACTGTTACTAGTTGGTATTGGTTGATTTTGTGATAACCAGTATTTGGATAGTTTAGCTTGCTTTGCAGATCCTTTGGAGCCCTCAGGGCTATTCCGTAGTCTTTTCTTTCCCGTGACTTCTTCCCAATTTGTTTTATCTCTATCTTGTGTGTTGTCTGTTTTGTTACTATGGTCCAGGTGTTTAGATGTAATTAGAACCGATATGTCATTAAGTGAGTTAGCCCGAGGTCTATTTTCAAACATTGCCTTATGGAATATTTGTTGGACTGGCACTCGTAAATTCGTGTTGTTATTGTTGGTAGTGTTTGTTTGTTTTAAATTATTCGGATTATTGATGTTCTCATATGTTGGCGAAATTATGCCCCCCCCAGATACGATGGGGCAGCCCGAAGGGAGGGATTCTCCGGATGTACCGGTACCCTCCTGGGGTAATAATGTTTTTAACCTCGCTTCCATTTTAATTTTAACTCTTCTACGATTCCAGACATTTTAGGGACTATTTAGGCCCCAAGGCTTGCTGTAGCCTCTTCCAGCCAGTTTCCCAGCTGGGGGTATGGGTATACCGCCATTGCTCGGTCGCCATTGCCTCGTCTGTTGTCTGGCAGGGAGTACCACGGCGGCCGATTGGCCACCGCCACCATACGGTGCGTGCAGGTGAGGTTGACAATTGGGTCGGTTAAGTTGGTGGTACCGTTCTCCCCTTACTCCAAGTCACACAACATTAACTATAATAATAAAGAAATCGCAGTAAGGAACCTTATACTTGGCACGACTTTGTCTAGATTTCATGACTTTTTAGAGATAAACAAGCAGCTCCATCGAGACTTGGCTAGTTTTTTACAGAATGTTTTTGGTGGGATTTCATTTATTTTTGTTGAAACGTGTTTATATTGATTTATTTTATTAGATTTTCTTATTTGACACATTTTTTTTAGGAGTAGCATTTTATTATTACACTAGAAGCACCCGGTGGTTTCGCCCGCGTAGTTCCCGTTCCCGTGGGAAATTCGGGATAAAAAGTATCCTATGTGCTTCTCCTGGTACTAAGCTACCTCCCCACAAATTGCCAGCCTAATCAGTTCAGCCATTCTAAAGTTATAAGTAACTCTCGTTCCCATTCCCGTGGGAATTTCGGGATTAAAAGTACATATTCTATGTTCTTTTCCTTGATCCTAAGCTACCTCTCTACCAAAGCCAAATCAATTCAGCCGTTCTTGAGTTATAAATTCTCGTTCCCATTCCCGTGGGAATTTTGGGATTAAAAGTATCCTATGTCCTTTTCGTGGTTTTAAGCTACCTCCCTACCAATTTTCAGCCAAATCAGTTCAGCCGTTCTTGAGTTATAAATTCCCGCTCCCATTCCCGTGGGAATTTCGGGATTAAATTATTCTATGTTCTTTTCCTGGTTCTAAGCTACCTCCCTACCAATTTTCAGCCAAATCAATTCAGCCGTTCTTGATTTTTAAATTCCCGTTCCCAATCCCGTGGTAATTTTGGGATCAATGGTATCCTATGTCCTTTTCCTGGTTCTAAGCTACCTTCCCACCAATTTTCAGCCAAATCAGTTCAGCCGTTCTTGAGTTACAATTCCCGTCCCCGTTCCCGTTCGATTATCCTAGTTTTTATAGTTTTCCCTTTATGTGGCTATTAAACCCTAACTCTGTACCAAATTTCAGCTCTCTAGGTTTATGGGAAGTACTAGTTCTATTTTGATGATCATGAGTGAGTGAGTGAGTGAGTGAGTGTCTGTCATAAATACGAAACTTTGCTTTCGCTTAACTTCGGAACTAAATGACCTACAGACTTGAAATTTTATTTTAAGTATGTGATTGTATAGCTTACTGGATGACGAAAATTTCAGCGTTCTGGTCTTATCCAGAGGTCCTCTAATAGGGGCCTGAAAATGCGGCGAAATGGTTCCTGTAAAGGATGGTACGGCAGTGTTTGCTTCGCGCTCGACTTGGCGGGGGGCACTGCCGTGCCCCCAGATTTCGGGGTAAGAAAACGTTTTTTTTTTAGTTTTCACATTGTTCCATTATTTTAATTACTAAATTTGACAATTAAAAAACTGCTCAATGTATGAAACAATTTATTGATTATGAATTCTCTTTCAATTCTACTGATTTTATATCCGGGGTTCAAAATGTACACAAATCTATTTTCTTTGTCCAAGATTTGGTGTTAAAATCTGGCCCAACCGCATTATTACATTTGATATCATTGATAATAGGCATTTACAATGCGACGTATATTCTGTTAAGTATTATCAAAATATGTTACAAGGAATAACAACAGTAATCATTTACACTTTGTTTATTTACCATATCAAATGTAAAATACAGACTAACATCAGTTACAAAACTTATTTACTTGTTTAGAAATTTAACGACATAATTTCTTAGTCTCATTACTTTTAGACACATTATCATACATCATATCCTTAATTTCATACAAAGATTTGTCTTTTGTCTCCGGCAGGTATAAGTATAGTAATACTAAACAAACGCATGACGACATTGCGAAACCTAAGAACGCTGTATGAAGTCCAAACCTTCTTATAACGAAAGGAGTAGTTTTGGCCACAATACTCATTGTGGACTTTTCTATTATAGTAGCTATACATATACTTAAACTCCTATGTTCTAAAGGTAAAACTTCCCCCATCAACGCAGTACAAAATATCAATGGTCCACAACATGTTCCCAAAGAGAACAGAGACAACAGACTAATACTTACATATTTATTGTCTAGAATAACATTAATACTCACTAGATAAGTGTACAACGATAACATGAATAATGACACTATCCCTACAAACGTTGCCGACAAGAATATAGTTCTTCTTTTCATATAATGTGATAATCCTGTTCCTACATACATACTGAATACTGAAACTCCATCTAATATTAACATCCCGGTGTAAGCGGTGGACTCACTTGAAGTCATTTTCTTAATAATGTCTATTGAATACGCGGTACATACAACTTTTCCACAGAAACAGTATAATAAATACACACACGTACATAGCAATGTTGGTTTATAAAATGATTCACTTATAATAGTTTTTAGAGTCGATTTTAAATTCATGTTTGTTTTACTTGGTGTAGCTAACAGTCTTTTTAATTCCTCATTGGCCGCCTTACCATTACCTTTCAACCATTTATGTGCCTTTATACATTCATCAAACTTTTCTTTACTTGCTAAATAATACGGTGATTCTGGCCAAAAAAATATTGTGATTATCAATGGATAGAAAGATAAAATGAGAGTAGTCAATGCAATATTTTTCCAATGGAAAAATGTTCCTATTGCATTCGATACCCAGATACCCCAAAAACATGAAGCAGATTTAAAGGTTAGAAATACACCTCTGTATCTGGGAGATGCGTATTCTGTCAGGACCAAAATACAGATCGTAGGAAGAGCGCTTTCTACAGTGCCCGATAATATTTCAAATATGATAATATGAATAACCTTATTACTAAAGTAAAATGCAAAATTTGCTACCACAAAGGTAATCATTACTAGAATATGCGGCATTTTCCGTCCGAAGTAGGCCGCTGATACAGGAAGAAGAAAGCACCACGGGATCGATGCAAAGACTATTGTTGATGCTGAAAAGAGAATAAGATGTTTTTAGATCAAATCACAATCAAGAGAAACGATCATGACTCAAGCCGGTATTTTATGAAAATGTTCGTGCTTGTATTTGGACCTCAAGCCGTCGATCTTAGTTGTCGTACTAACATCATCGACATACATCACAAGAAGTTTTAACCCTCAATCATTTGGTTTAACTTAAAACTTAACGTATCACCTTCTGGGTTTCGAAGGTCGGATGGAATTCGCTTCACTTTAAATACTGGCATTCCGCCAAACCGACTCCAATTAGAAATGGATTAAAGGTTTGGACTTTAACAGACGTGAGAATTCGGCGATAAAAAATTCACTAGTTTTTTTTATAAGTAATAATAAGTGCCGCTTAATTAACCAACAAACATTATTTAATTTTGATGTCACGTGTGACACTTACTTAACCAAGAAGCCATCGCCTCATCAATCACTTCCGTGGAATTTGCTTCTCTACGTAATTGTGGTATGAAGACTGTTGGTGCTCCGAAACACATCCCGTATAGGAAGTACAACATTCCTACAGCGCTGCATACTAACATCTGGAAAATACCGAGAATCACGTCATAATACAGACGAAATTAACCAAGAGATTATCAATATACAGAAGATAAGAACACTCACCTGTTTTAAAAAATGATTCCAAGATATTGATTCGTCTGCATCTTCATCAGCGTTGACAATTTCGTAATCATGATTTTCCATTTTATATTGCTGTTTTTCTACAACTCTTTGTTAAGACATTACATGAACAATTTAATAAATATAAAGAAAAATATTAATTGGAAAACTACAGCATACATTATACTCGTATCTCACAAAGTTAATTAGGTGTAATGTGAAATTTAAAGGCAGAATGTAAATATAAAGAATTACGTTTTCAATAACATAACAATGTTAAAAAAAACAGGCCAAGTGGATACCACGCCACGCGTTTGCAGGATTCCGTATTTACTTTTACAAATATGTGAACTTGTATTTTTACTCGACTACAAGGACAATGCATCTTCAAGCTGGATCACATACTTCGGATGTATATTTTTAAAAACTACGGAAATCATCATCACAGGCCATTAATAATGCCCTGAAGGGGCCTACCAGCTAATGATGGATAAAACCATATTTTATCCATCATTAGCTGGTATTGAGCACCCGATATTCAACGTTTTTGACGTATCCAAACTGCAGGGACACTTGGAGTTTGGCTGAATTTAAAGCCTCTACAACTGCCATAAAGGAACTGCGAGCTAAAGTTTTTGTATTGCAAAATAGTAATTAATTACGTAGGACACCTGAGACATCGAACATCAACACTCGTTGCAGAGCACATCGTGGACTCAACACTACTTTTGAGTCAGTAAAATCAGTATCATCGCCCGTCACCTAGTAGTGCATTGGCCGTTCCCCGCTTGTCCCATGCCTAATTTATTATTATGAAGTGTTACGGAACCCTAAACAGCACGTCGCCCATGTTGCGCTTGGTCGAATTAATAATGCAAATTAACCATTCAAAGTAGGTATGATAGCGATGTGTCACACAATATCAATAAATTTAATTTTATCAGCGGACTGATTTCGAAATAAAATACTCAAAGATGGTTTCTAGATGTTATAAGATGGTGCCACTCGTCTTTGTAGCAGGAGGGCGATTCACTAAGGCAAAACATCTTTACATCCAAGAAATCATCGTTGAAACATCGGATGTAACCAAATCGGTATTCTGTAGTTACAACTGTGCAATCGTAGCGCTTTAACGATGTCAACGGCGCGACATAGAACTAAAATATAGTGTCAAATGTATGTGACTTCGCCTTCGATTTTAACTGTCAAACCGTAAAGCTAAAAATTGTGGATGTTTCCTTGGATGTAGACGATTAAAATGTAAATTATCGTGTAATTTTACTAACAAAGTTGATCAAAATCTATTAAATAATCTTTTATGTTTTATTATTTCATGAGAAACAAATATAAGGATAACAAAACAGATATTTTAACCATGTGGGAAAAGCCATTTATTTTTAACCGACTTCCAAAAAAACAGGAGGAGGTTCTCTATTCGACGTGTATATATATTTTTTGAAGTGAAAACTTCTTTAGCGGCGCTGAGCACATTTTTTGTATGGGTAAAAACTTTCAAACTCGCGTCAGGGTCACGTGATGCTGATCGAAAAAGCGTAAGATCCATATATAAATAACGATATAATATTATAAATAACAACATATAAATTGTCATATTTGTGTACGATAGCGCAATAAATAAACATTGTATTCTACCTCATAAATGATAGTACTTTTATACTTATAATTAAACACAACGTTAATATTGAAGTTTTCACTTCTGCCGGCACTCCCGGAGTGCTAGTTTTTTTTTTTGTGTGTTTGTTACGCGATTTCTTTGTAATCATGAATGGAGCATTTTAAAATTCTTGTTTCATTGGAAAGCGGATATTCGCGAAGTGGTCCCATGTCAAGGAAATCAAGATCAGATGATGGGATCCAGGATAAATCGAGGAAAAACCCGCAACAATGTAGGCTGGGGTTATACTATTATAGGTACCTATTACACATATATCTTCAGAGCGTTTTCATAAAACTTTTCGTAAAAAAATATATTTAGATATTACAAACAAACACTGCACCAGATTAGATTGTATATATTATTTTAATTAATAAATAGACAGTATAAACGTCATCCTCTATTTTCGTTTTTATTTTGACTTTGGTTAATTTTCTAAAAAGTTCTTATACCTTTGTGGTTATAAAGAAGTTTTGTAATAAAATGATGGTTTAATTGGGATGATGAAGTTAAAAAAAAGTAATAAAATGCAGGGTTGTGTTAGATTATGAATCATGAGTAACATCAGCTCATGGGACAGGATTCAAGCGGTACCCGTTGAGGTTGAACTGCTCGACACTTATAGAGCAGCGAAAAAATCCCCGCAAGAGGCTATTGCCCTCGCAACTCTCGCGGCATTCGAGGGAAACGACCTCTCCTTGCCAAATGTAGTCTCTGCTATGGTGAGCGAGGAAAGGCCTTGGATTGGAGTGTCCACCTTTTGTGAGGTCGTACTCTCGCAAAAAAAAGCTGCGGAGAGAGAGCGCGAAGCCCTCTCCATTAATACTATCCGCAGCAGAAGGTTGGGCAGACGGAAGCGGAACTACCACTTTGTCCTGCAACCGCCATACGCTCGATCTGCGGCAGTGATCCCCGGGGGGAGATCCACTGCCGCCATATAGGCCTCGAGGTGGCGCGCAGTACTTTCGGAAGGGGGTAACTCAACATCTGTCGCCTAGAGCTACATTCTAGCTCAGAGGAGAAACCCTTAGCAGGGTAGAGGCGCTGTCCGGGATCGTAGTAGCGTGCAGCCGCGTTTCTTCCGGTTTCGGCCATAAGCGCAGAGATGGCACACCAAGGGGTTTTAGTCGGTAAGCGCGTCGCCGCTCCATCTTTGCGGCGCGGAGTCCGACATACCCCGTCGTTCCCCTGGACAGAGGAAAGACGTAAAGTCTTACTCCCACAAAAAAAGGATTCAAGTGATCCACGAGTCAAAAGCACTTCTGGAGGAAAATTTAAGCGTCTTTTGTAGAAGGAGACTTGCGTCCCACTAAAAAAATTAAGAGCCGTGATCTGCCGCGCGACAACTCAAATTTTCACTCACACAGACGCGCACGCGTGTCCGCATGCACACTGTCTATGTGGTGACGGCGCGCTCGCTCTGAATACTCCGGCCGAATGGTTTTGATCCATTGGAAATTATAAATTGTGTAAAAGTTATTGACAAAAGTAAAAATACGAGTATATTTTTTTTACGATTCATAGTAGGTAGTATATGATTATATATAATTTACGTAATACCTTTCGATTCGATATTCCATTATTCACAACAAGGAATAATGAATAAAACAAATACTTAGTTTTTTTGTTTTTAAAATAAGACATGATTTTTTTTTGGTAAGTAACGAAACTTTTTAAAAACAAAGCAACATACGAGTAAAAAAAAGTCTATAACTTACTTGTGAATAATATATTTTTTGCCATAATGGTATTGATTTTTCATATACTAATTGCAGTTTTAGTTTTTATTAAAATCGCCAGCAATTTTCGATATTCCTTTCCATATAGTTTCGAATATCGTCTACCACGCCTACTTGAAAAATGCATTCTCTGTATATGTACAACATATATTATCGGGACAACCTTTTAGCGCTAAAAGCAGGACTTTCTAAATTATTTCGTTTCCGTTTTTGTTAAAAAAAAAAAACCGACTTCAAAAACTAAAAAGTATAAAATAACAAATATGTAATGTAATACCTCTTATGCGATGTAGCACATAAATAAAATAAAAATGCGACCAATCCAAGCGGGCAAACGTTCGTTAACGGTCGTCTCGAATTATAGTTTTGTAGTTTATTTTTCTAATAGTTTTATTTCTTTAAGGCTTGGCACCGACTTCACACTTATCAATAGGTAACATACACACAAAGGTATTAATTAGCATCGCATAAGAGGTGTATTAAATTAAATATTTGTTATTTTATACTTTTCAGTTTTTGAAGTCGGTTTTTTTTTACTTTTGAGTGTCACAACCTATCTGGTTGTAAAGTTCTCATCGATACAAATTAATCAAGCCCAAACACGAGGTAACTGCTGTTAGTCGTTGAAGAGTTCCCTCGACTATCTTCCAGGCGCATCATCAGATCGACTTCAAACCTTCATTTAATTATAATGCTTTAAGATAATTAACGAAAAACTTAACAAATGCACTAATCACCCTACGATTTTCTAAAGTTCCTCTCAATTTCTCTAGAATGCCATCATTAGATCCTGGTTTCCTTGACATGGGACCAAACGGCAAGTCCATTCTTTTGAATAAAAAAAGAATTTTAGTAATCGGTACAGAATTGACGGAGATATCGTTGAACATATTCATAAAAAAAAACATATCGGCCGAATTGAGAACCTCCTCCTTTTTGGAAGTCGGTTTAAAATAATGTTGTTTTATTGCTCATTATTTCTAAAACATTATTTGTTATCATAAATGTTAATATTTTTTTTTTAATAAATAATTCAAATTATAAAACAAAAATTATTATCGAGTATCAAAACATGTTGATGAGTTATCGCATAAAATTCGTACGCGCCGCAAAGGTCAAACGCTCGGTAGGAGCGATACGTCCTCTCTCTAAAAAGCCTCGCGGCAGACTGATTTGAATTGTTTCGTGCGTCCGATTTTATAGTAGTTTTATGATGATTTTAAAATATTTGTAGAAAAAAAGACAATTTGTTTTAGAGATTTTTTTTTAGTATAATTGTTGTAGAAAATATTCTTTTATTATTTGAGGTAATTTTAATAACGTTTTGAGCATCATTTATCAACGTAAATTACGATTTTCTTGAGTGTGATTTTTACAAATTCTAACTTTATATTTTTTTCGATTTCAATAATAATTATAAAAACAATTAAATTTTCCTATGAGTATTTCCTTAATAAGGATCTGGACTTTAAGTTTGTTTAATTTTTAGTGCTAAATTGGTCGAATTACTAGAATCCGAAGGCATGGAAGTTAATGCTAAAAGTGAAATTGTGAAAACATATTTACAATTTATAATTAGTTACTTTTGGAGTCGGTGTTAGTGAATCGCATTGTCCTCCTGCATGAGGCGACGTGAAGCGATGCGGCCAGATGCAAAATAAAATAACAAAATAATCGATATAATATTTTAAATTAATATGATTATTAAAATTATATTAACGGGATATGTAGCATGTATATTATTTATTTATTTCGAGTTTCCGATATTTCGACGCTGTTGCAAGCGCCATGATCAGGTTTTGGGCGAATTTCGAGCCGAGTTAGGTGAATATTATAATTTCGTATTTTCGCGCTGTTTTAACGGATTTTATATAGTTTTGATGTGCCTAATCGATTCCAAACACTTAAAACCGGATTTGGAACAAAAAGTTTTTGTGCGAATTTCGAGCCGAGTTGGGCCTAGTAGGCGTTTGACCGAATTTGAGCAAATATTATAATCTCGTATTTTCGCGCCGTTTTAACGGATTTTATATAGTTTTGATGTGCCTAATCGATTCCGCACACTTAAAACCGGATTTGGAACAAACATTTTTGGGCGGATTTCGAGCCGAGTTGGGCCTAGTACGCGGCCGTTTGACCGAATTTGAGCAAAAATTATAATTTCGTATTTCCGCGCCGTTTTAACGGATTTTATATTGTTTTGATGTGCCTAATCGATTCCGCACACTTATAACCGGATTTGGAACAAAAAGTTTTTGAGCGAATTTCGAGCCGAATTGGACCTAGAAGCGGCCGTTTGACCGAATTTGAGCAAATATTATAATCTCGTATTTTCGCGCCGTTTTAACGGATTTTATATAGTTTTGATGTGCCTAATCGATTCCGCACACTTAAAACCGGATTTGGAACAAACATTTTTGGGCGGATTTCGAGCCGAGTTGGGCCTAGTACGCGGCCGTTTGACCGAATTTGAGCAAAAATTATAATTTCGTATTTTCGCGCCGTTTTAACGGATTTTATATAGTTTTGATGTGCCTAATCGATTAAAACCGGATTTGGAACAAAAAGTTTTTGTGCGAATTTCGAGCCGAGTTGGGCCTAGTAGGCGTTTGACCGAATTTGAGCAAATATTATAATCTCGTATTTTCGCGCCGTTTTAACGGATTTTATATAGTTTTGATGTGCCTAATCGATTCCGCACACTTAAAACCGGATTTGGAACAAACATTTTTGGGCGGATTTCGAGCCGAGTTGGGCCTAGTACGCGGCCGTTTGACCGAATTTGAGCAAAAATTATAATTTCGTATTTCCGCGCCGTTTTAACGGATTTTATATTGTTTTGATGTGCCTAATCGATTCCGCACACTTATAACCGGATTTGGAACAAAAAGTTTTTGAGCGAATTTCGAGCCGAGTTGGACCTAGAAGCGGCCGTTTGACCGAATTTGAGCAAATATTATAATCTCGTATTTTCGCGCCGTTTTAACGGATTTTATATAGTTTTGATGTGCCTAATCGATTCCGCACACTTAAAACCGGATTTGGAACAAACATTTTTGGGCGGATTTCGAGCCGAGTTGGGCCTAGTACGCGGCCGTTTGACCGAATTTGAGCAAAAATTATAATTTCGTATTTTCGCGCCGTTTTAACGGATTTTATATAGTTTTGATGTGCCTAATCGATTAAAACCGGATTTGGAACAAAAAGTTTTTGTGCGAATTTCGAGCCGAGTTGGACCTAGTAGGCGGCCGTTTGACCGAATTTGAGCGAAAATTATGATTTCGTATTTTCGCGCCGTTTTAACGGATTTTATATAGTTTTGATGTGCCTAATCGATTCCGCACGCAATTTTGGCCAAATTTCTTAATTTTGGTCAAATTTCTCAATTTTGGCCAAATTTCCCAATTTTGACAAAATTTCTTAATTTTGCCCAAATTTCCCTCTTTTGGCCACCATTACTAATTTTGGGCAAATTTCCCAATATTGGCCAAATTTCTTAATTATGGCCAAAATTTCCAAATTCACAATTTTGGCCAAATTTTTTAGTTTTGGCCAAATTTCCCAATTTTGGCCCAAATTTCTTAATTTTGGCCAAATTTCTCAAATATACAATTTTGGCCAAATTTCACAATTTTGAATTGAAAAAACAAAATTGAGAAAATTGGCCAAAACTAAGAAATTTGCCCAAAATTTGGAAATTTGGCCAAAATTTTGAAAATTTGACCAAAATTCACAATTATGGCCAAATTTTCCAAATTCACAATATTGGCCAAATTTCTCATTTTTTTTCAAAAAATTTGGCCAAAATTGTGAATTTGGAAAATTTGGCCATAATTGTGAAATTTTGTTAAATTTGGGAAATTTGGCCAAAATTAAGAAATTTGGGCCAAAATTTTATTTTAAAGTGCATTGTAATTTATTTTATTTAAAAAATGATATAAAAAATAATTCCAGACCGAGTTTCTTGCAGATTCTTCTCGGCTGATGTATTTCCGAATCTGTGGTAAATTCACAATGTATTTAAAATTATATTCAAAATATTGAAGGTAGTAATCTTTTTACATTACTTTGTACAGACGTCTTCCATCTTAGTCTTCTGTGATCACGTTTTCTGTAAAGAATCCGAAACGTCAGAAAATGTAAAATAAAATATAACCACGACAAAAATCCGTTTGTGTTTTATTTCAATTGGGAAACTTGGCCAAAATTAAGAAATTTGGCAAAAATTGAGAAATTTGACCAAAATTAAAAAATTTGGCCAAAATTGTGAATTTGGAAAATTTGGCCATGATTAAGAAATTTGGCCAAAATTGAGAAATTTGACCAAAATTAAGAAATTTGGCCAAAATTGGTAATAGTGGCCAAATCCGGGAACCTTGGCCAAAATTAAGAAATTTGGCCAAAATTGAGAAATTTGACCAAAATTAAGAAATTTGGCAAAAATTGTGGAATTTGGCCAAAATTAAGAAATTTGGGCCAAAATTGGGAAATTTGGCCAAAACTAAGAAATTTGGCCAAAATTGTGAATTTGGCCAAAATTGTGGAATTGGCCAAAATTAAGAAATTTGACCAAAATAATAAATTTGGCCATAATTGTGAAATTTGGCCATAATTGTGAAATTTGGTTAAATTTGAGAAATTTGGCCAAAATTAAGAAATTTGGGCCAAAATTGGGAAATTTGGCCAAAACTAAGAAATTTGGCCAAAATTGTGAATTTGGAAATTTTGGCCATAGTTAAGAAATTTGGCCATAGTTAAGAAATTTGGCCAAAATTGGGAAATTTGGCCAAAATTGGGAAATTTGGCAAAAATTAAGAAATTTGGGCCAAAATTGGGAAATTTGGCCGAAACCAAGAAATTTGGCCAAAATTGTGAATTTGGAAGTTTTTGCTATAATTAAGAAATTTGGCCTAAATTAAGAAATTTGACCAAAATTAATAAATTTGACCAAAATTGAGAAATTTGGCCAAAATTTTGAATTTGGAAAATTTGGCCAAAATTGTGAAATTTAGCTAAATTTGGGAAATTTGGCCAAAATTAAGAAATTTGACCAAAATTAAGAAATTTGACCAAAATTAATAAATTTGACCAAAATTGAGAAATTTGGCCAATATTGAGAAATTTGGCCAAAATTGTAAATATGAAAAATTTGGCCAACATTGTGAAATTTGGCCAAAATTGAGAAATTTGGTTAAATTTAGGAAATTTGGCCAAAATTGTGGAATTTGGCCAAAATTTTGAATTTGGTCAAATTTATTAATTTTGGTCAAATTTATTAATTTTGGTCAAATTTCTTAATTTTGGCCAAATTTCCCAAATTTAACCAAATTTCACAATTATGGCCAAATTTTCCAAATTTCCCACATTTTGCCACCATAACCAATTTTGGCCAAATTTCCCAATTTTGGTCAAATTTATTAATTTTGGCCAATTCCACAATTATGGCCAATTTTTCCAAATTCAAAATTTTGGCCAAATTTCTCAATTTTGGTCAAATTTATTTATTTTGTTCAAATTTCTTAATTTTGGCCAAATTTCTTAATTATGGCAAAAATTTCCAAATTCACAATTTTGGCCAAATTTTCCAAATTCAAAATTTTGGCCAAATTTCTCAATTTTGGTCAAATTTATTAATTTTGGTCAAATTTCTTAATTTAGGCCAAATTTCTTAATTATGGCAAAAACTTCCAAATTCACAATTTTGGCCAAATTTCTTGGTTTCGGCCAAATTTCCCAATTTTGGCCCAAATTTCTTAATTTTTGCCAAATTTCCCAATTTTGGCCAAATTTCTTAATTTTGGTCAAATTTCTCAATTTTGGCCAAATTTCCCAATTTTGGTCAAATTTCTTAATTTTGGCCAAATTTCTTAGTTTTGGCCAAATTTCCCAAGTTTGGCCCAAATTTCTTAATTTTGGCCAAATTTTCCAAATTTCCCACATTTTGCCACCATTACCAATTTTGGCCAAATTTCCCAATTTTGGCCAAATTTCTCAATTTTGGTCAAATTTATTTATTTTGGTCAAATTTCTTAATTTTGGCCAAATTTCTTAATTATGGCAAAAATTTCCAAATTCACAATTTTGGCCAAATTTCTTAGTTTCGGCCAAATTTCCCAATTTTGGCCCAAATTTTCTTAATTTTTGCCAAATTTCCCAAATTTAACCAAATTTCACAATTATGGCCAAATATTCCATATATCCCACATGTGGCCACCATTACCAATTTAGGCCAGATTTTGGCCAACTTTCACTATTTTGGCCAAATTTCCCAATTTTGGCCAAATTTCTCAAATTTAACCAAATTTCTCAATTTTGGCCAAATTTCTTAATTTTGGCCAAGGTTCCCGGATTTGGCCAAATTTCACAATTTAGGCCAAATTCACAATTTTGGCCAAATTCCACAATTTTTGCCAAATTTCTTAATCTTGGCCAAGTTTTCCAATTTTGGCCAAAGTTCTTAATTTTGGCCAAATTCCCACATTTGGCCACTATTACCAATTTTGGCCAAATTTCTTTAATTTTGGCCAAGTTTCCCAATTTTGGCCAAATTTCTTTAATTTTGGCCAAGTTTCCCAATTTTGGCCAAATTTCTTAATTTTGGCCAAATTTCTTAATTTTGGCCAAATTTTCTAAATTCACAATTTTGGCCAAATTTCTTAATTTTGGCCAAATTTTCTAAATTCACAATTTTGGCCATATTTCTCAATTTTGGCCAAATTCCACAATTTTTGCCAAATTTCTTTAGTTTTGGCCAAGTTTCCCAATTTTGGCCAAATTTCTTTAATTTTGGCTAAGTTTCCCAATTTTGGCCAAATTTCTTAATTTTGGTCAAATTTCTCAATTTTGGCCAAATTTCTTAATTTTGGCCAAGTTTCCCACTTTTGGCCAAATTTCTCAATTTTGGCCAAATTTCCCAATTTTGGTCAAATTTCTTAATTTTGGCCAAATTTCTTAGTTTTGGCCAAATTTCCCAAGTTTGGCCCAAATTTCTTAATTTTGGCCAAATTTTCCAAATTTCCCACATTTTGCCACCATTACCAATTTTGGCCAAATTTCCCAATTTTGGCCAAATTTCTCAATTTTGGTCAAATTTATTTATTTTGGTCAAATTTCTTAATTTTGGCCAAATTTCTTAATTATGGCAAAAATTTCCAAATTCACAATTTTGGCCAAATTTCTTAGTTTCGGCCAAATTTCCCAATTTTGGCCCAAATTTTCTTAATTTTTGCCAAATTTCCCAAATTTAACCAAATTTCACAATTATGGCCAAATATTCCATATATCCCACATGTGGCCACCATTACCAATTTAGGCCAGATTTTGGCCAACTTTCACTATTTTGGCCAAATTTCCCAATTTTGGCCAAATTTCTCAATTTTGGCCAAATTTCTCAATTTTGGCCAAATTTCCCAATTTTGGCCAAGTTTCCCAATTTTGGCCAAAGTTCTTAATTTTGGTCAAATTTCTCAATTTTGGCCAAATTTCTTAATTTTGGCCAAGGTTCCCGGATTTGGCCAAATTTCACAATTTAGGCCAAATTCACAATTTTGGCCAAATTCCACAATTTTGGTCAAATTTCTCAATTTTGGCCAAATTTCTTAATCATGGCCAAATTTTCCAAATTCACAATTTTGGCCAAATTTTTTAATTTTGGTCAAATTTCTGTTTTTGCCAAATTTCTTAATTTTGGCCAAGGTTCCCAATTTTGGCCAAATTTCTTTAATTCTGGCCAAGTTTCCCAACTTTGGCCAAATTTCTTAATTTTGGCCAAATTTCTTAATTTTGGCCAAATTTATTAATTTTGGCCAATTCCACAATTATGGCCAATTTTTCCAAATTCACAATTTTGGCCAAATTTCTCAATTTTGGTCAAATTTATTAATTTTGGTCAATTTTCTCAATTTTGGCCAAATTTCTTAATTTTGGCCAAATTTCTCAAATTTAACCAAATTTCTCAATTTTGGCCAAATTTCTTAATTTTGGCCAAGGTTCCCGGATTTGGCCAAATTTCACAATTTAGGCCAAATTCACAATTTTGGCCAAATTCCACAATTTTTGCCAAATTTCTTAATCTTGGCCAAGTTTTCCAATTTTGGCCAAAGTTCTTAATTTTGGCCAAATTCCCACATTTGGCCACTATTACCAATTTTGGCCAAATTTCTTTAATTTTGGCCAAGTTTCCCAATTTTGGCCAAATTTCTTTAATTTTGGCCAAGTTTCCCAATTTTGGCCAAATTTCTTAATTTTGGCCAAATTTCTTAATTTTGGCCAAATTTTCTAAATTCACAATTTTGGCCAAATTTCTTAATTTTGGCCAAATTTTCTAAATTCACAATTTTGGCCATATTTCTCAATTTTGGCCAAATTCCACAATTTTTGCCAAATTTCTTTAGTTTTGGCCAAGTTTCCCAATTTTGGCCAAATTTCTTTAATTTTGGCTAAGTTTCCCAATTTTGGCCAAATTTCTTAATTTTGGTCAAATTTCTCAATTTTGGCCAAATTTCTTAATTTTGGCCAAGTTTCCCACTTTTGGCCAAATTTCTTAATTTTGGCCAAATTTTCTAAATTCACAATTTTGGTCAAATTTATTAATTTTGGTCAAATTTCTTAATTTTGGCCAAATTTCCCAATTTTGGTCAAATTTATTAATTTTGGTCAAATTTCTTAATTTTGGCCAAATTTCCCAATTTTGGTCAAATTTCTCAATTTTGGTCAAATTTATTAATTTTGGTCAAATTTATTAATTTTGGTCAAATTTCTTAGTTTTGGCCAAATTTCCCAATT
The DNA here is from genome assembly GCA_958496195.1 of Timandra comae. Taxonomy (NCBI): domain Eukaryota; kingdom Metazoa; phylum Arthropoda; class Insecta; order Lepidoptera; family Geometridae; genus Timandra; species Timandra comae. Next base: position 447,099 of record OY292361.1, on the reverse strand, counting down.
TTGGCCCAAATTTCTTAATTTTGGCCAAATTCCACAATTTTTGCCAAATTTCTTAATTTTGGCCAAGTTTCCCAATTTTGGCCAAGGTTCCCAATTTTGGCCAAATTTCTTAATTTTGGTCAAATTTCTCAATTTTGGCCAAATTTCTTAATTTTGGCCAAATTTCACAATTTTGGCTAAATTCCACAATTTTTGCCAAATTTCTTAATTTTGGCCAAGTTTCTTAATTTTGGCCAAATTTATTAATTTTGGCCAATTCCACAATTATGGCCAATTTTTCCAAATTCACAATTTTGGCCAAATTTCTCAATTTTGGTCAAATTTATTAATTTTGGTCAATTTTCTCAATTTTGGCCAAATTTCTTAATTTTGGCCAAATTTCTCAAATTTAACCAAATTTCTCAATTTTGGCCAAATTTCTTAATTTTGGCCAAGGTTCCCGGATTTGGCCAAATTTCACAATTTAGGCCAAATTCACAATTTTGGCCAAATTCCACAATTTTTGCCAAATTTCTTAATCTTGGCCAAGTTTTCCAATTTTGGCCAAATTTCTTAATCATGGCCAAATTTTCCAAATTCACAATTTTGGCCAAATTTTTTAATTTTGGTCAAATTTCTGTTTTTGCCAAATTTCTTAATTTTGGCCAAGGTTCCCAATTTTGGCCAAATTTCTTTAATTTTGGCCAAGTTTCCCAACTTTGGCCAAATTTCTTAATTTTGGCCAAATTTCTTAATTTTGGCCAAGGTTCCCAATTTTGGCCAAATTTCTTTAATTTTGGCCAAGTTTCCCAATTTTGGCCAAATTTCTTAATTTTGGCCAAATTTCTTAATTTTGGCCAATTCCACAATTATGGCCAATTTTTCCAAATTCACAATTTTGGCCAAATTTCTTAGTTTCGGCCAAATTTCCCAATTTTGGCCCAAATTTTCTTAATTTTTGCCAAATTTCCCAAATTTAACCAAATTTCACAATTATGGCCAAATTTTCCATATATCCCACATGTGGCCACCATTACCAATTTTGGCCAGATTTTGGCCAACTTTCACTATTTTGGCCAAATTTCCCAATTTTGGCCAAATTTCTCAATTTTGGCCAAATTTCTCAATTTTGGCCAAATTTCCCAATTTTGGCCAAGTGTCCCAATTTTGGCCAAAGTTCTTAATTTTGGTCAAATTTCTCAATTTTGGCCAAATTTCTTAATTTTGGCCTAGGTTCCCGGATTTGGCCAAATTTCACAATTTAGGCCAAATTCACAATTTTGGCCAAATTTCTTAATTTTGGCCAAATTTCTTAATTTTGGCCAAATTTATTAATTTTGGCCAATTCCACAATTATGGCCAATTTTTCCAAATTCACAATTTTGGCCAAATTTCTCAATTTTGGTCAAATTTCTGTTTTTGCCAAATTTCTTAATTTTGGCCAAGGTTCCCAATTTTGGCCAAATTTCTTTAATTTTGGCCAAGTTTCCCAACTTTGGCCAAATTTCTTAATTTTGGCCAAATTTCTTAATTTTGGCCAAGGTTCCCAATTTTGGCCAAATTTCTTTAATTTTGGCCAAGTTTCCCAATTTTGGCCAAATTTCTTAATTTTGGCCAAATTTCTTAATTTTGGCCAATTCCACAATTATGGCCAATTTTTCCAAATTCACAATTTTGGCCAAATTTCTTAGTTTCGGCCAAATTTCCCAATTTTGGCACAAATTTTCTTAATTTTTGCCAAATTTCCCAAATTTAACCAAATTTCACAATTATGGCCAAATTTTCCATATATCCCACATGTGGCCACCATTACCAATTTTGGCCAGATTTTGGCCAACTTTCACTATTTTGGCCAAATTTCCCAATTTTGGCCAAATTTCTCAATTTTGGCCAAATTTCTCAATTTTGGCCAAATTTCCCAATTTTGGTCAAATTTCTTAATTGTGGCCAAATTTCTTAATTGTGGCCAAATTTCTTAGTTTTGGTCAAATTTCTCAATTTTGGCCAAATTTCCCAATTTTGGTCAAATTTCTTAATTTTGGCCAAATTCCACAATTTTTGCCAAATTTCTTAATTTTGGCCAAGTTTCCCAATTTTGGCCAAGGTTCCCAATTTTGGCCAAATTTCTTAATTTTGGTCAAATTTCTCAATTTTGGCCAAATTTCTTAATTTTGGCCAAATTTCACAATTTTGGCTAAATTCCACAATTTTTGCCAAATTTCTTAATTTTGGCCAAGTTTCTTAATTTTGGCCAAATTTATTAATTTTGGCCAATTCCACAATTATGGCCAATTTTTCCAAATTCACAATTTTGGCCAAATTTCTCAATTTTGGTCAAATTTATTAATTTTGGTCAATTTTCTCAATTTTGGCCAAATTTCTTAATTTTGGCCAAATTTCTCAAATTTAACCAAATTTCTCAATTTTGGCCAAATTTCTTAATTTTGGCCAAGGTTCCCGGATTTGGCCAAATTTCACAATTTAGGCCAAATTCACAATTTTGGCCAAATTCCACAATTTTTGCCAAATTTCTTAATCTTGGCCAAGTTTTCCAATTTTGGCCAAATTTCTTAATCATGGCCAAATTTTCCAAATTCACAATTTTGGCCAAATTTTTTAATTTTGGTCAAATTTCTGTTTTTGCCAAATTTCTTAATTTTGGCCAAGGTTCCCAATTTTGGCCAAATTTCTTTAATTTTGGCCAAGTTTCCCAACTTTGGCCAAATTTCTTAATTTTGGCCAAATTTCTTAATTTTGGCCAAGGTTCCCAATTTTGGCCAAATTTCTTTAATTTTGGCCAAGTTTCCCAATTTTGGCCAAATTTCTTAATTTTGGCCAAATTTCTTAATTTTGGCCAATTCCACAATTATGGCCAATTTTTCCAAATTCACAATTTTGGCCAAATTTCTTAGTTTCGGCCAAATTTCCCAATTTTGGCCCAAATTTTCTTAATTTTTGCCAAATTTCCCAAATTTAACCAAATTTCACAATTATGGCCAAATTTTCCATATATCCCACATGTGGCCACCATTACCAATTTTGGCCAGATTTTGGCCAACTTTCACTATTTTGGCCAAATTTCCCAATTTTGGCCAAATTTCTCAATTTTGGCCAAATTTCTCAATTTTGGCCAAATTTCCCAATTTTGGCCAAGTTTCCCAATTTTGGCCAAAGTTCTTAATTTTGGTCAAATTTCTCAATTTTGGCCAAATTTCTTAATTTTGGCCTAGGTTCCCGGATTTGGCCAAATTTCACAATTTAGGCCAAATTCACAATTTTGGCCAAATTTCTTAATTTTGGCCAAATTTCTTAATTTTGGCCAAATTTATTAATTTTGGCCAATTCCACAATTATGGCCAATTTTTCCAAATTCACAATTTTGGCCAAATTTCTCAATTTTGGTCAAATTTCTGTTTTTGCCAAATTTCTTAATTTTGGCCAAGGTTCCCAATTTTGGCCAAATTTCTTTAATTTTGGCCAAGTTTCCCAACTTTGGCCAAATTTCTTAATTTTGGCCAAATTTCTTAATTTTGGCCAAGGTTCCCAATTTTGGCCAAATTTCTTTAATTTTGGCCAAGTTTCCCAATTTTGGCCAAATTTCTTAATTTTGGCCAAATTTCTTAATTTTGGCCAATTTTTCCAAATTCACAATTTTGGCCAAATTTCTTAGTTTCGGCCAAATTTCCCAATTTTGGCCCAAATTTTCTTAATTTTTGCCAAATTTCCCAAATTTAACCAAATTTCACAATTATGGCCAAATTTTCCATATATCCCACATGTGGCCACCATTACCAATTTTGGCCAGATTTTGGCCAACTTTCACTATTTTGGCCAAATTTCCCAATTTTGGCCAAATTTCTCAATTTTGGCCAAATTTCTCAATTTTGGCCAAATTTCCCAATTTTGGCCAAGTTTCCCAATTTTGGCCAAAGTTCTTAATTTTGGTCAAATTTCTCAATTTTGGCCAAATTTCTTAATTTTGGCCTAGGTTAGGATTTGGCCAAATTTCACAATTTAGGCCAAATTCACAATTTTGGCCAAATTTCTTAATTTTGGCCAAATTTCTTAATTTTGGCCAAATTTATTAATTTTGGCCAATTCCACAATTATGGCCAATTTTTCCAAATTCACAATTTTGGCCAAATTTCTCAATTTTGGTTAAATTTATTAATTTTGGTCAATTTTCTCAATTTTGGCCAAATTTCTTAATTTTGGCCAAATTTCTCAAATTTAACCAAATTTCTCAATTTTGGCCAAATTTCTTAATTTTGGCCAAGGTTCCCGGATTTGGCCAAATTTCACAATTTTGGCCAAATTCCACAATTTTTGCCAAATTTCTTAATCTTGGCCAAGTTTTCCAATTTTGGCCAAAGTTCTTAATTTTGGCCAAATTCCCACATTTGGCCACTATTACCAATTTTGGCCAAATTTCTTAATTTTGGTCAAATTTCTCAATTTTGGCCAAATTTCTTAATCATGGCCAAATTCCACAATTTTTGCCAAATTTCTTAATTTTGGCCAAGTTTCCAAATTTTGGCCAAGTTTCCCAATTTTGGCCAAATTTCTTAATTTTGGTCAAATTTCTCAATTTTGGCCAAATTTCTTAATTTTGGCCTAGGTTCCCGGATTTGGCCAAATTTCACAATTTAGGCCAAATTCACAATTTTGGCCAAATTTCTTAATTTTGGCCAAATTTCTTAATTTTGGCCAAATTTATTAATTTTGGCCAATTCCACAATTATGGCCAATTTTTCCAAATTCACAATTTTGGCCAAATTTCTCAATTTTGGTTAAATTTATTAATTTTGGTCAATTTTCTCAATTTTGGCCAAATTTCTTAATTTTGGCCAAATTTCTCAAATTTAACCAAATTTCTCAATTTTGGCCAAATTCCTTAATTTTGGCCAAGGTTCCCGGATTTGGCCAAATTTCACAATTTTGGCCAAATTCCACAATTTTTGCCAAATTTCTTAATCTTGGCCAAGTTTTCCAATTTTGGCCAAAGTTCTTAATTTTGGCCAAATTCCCACATTTGGCCACTATTACCAATTTTGGCCAAATTTCTTAATTTTGGTCAAATTTCTCAATTTTGGCCAAATTTCTTAATCATGGCCAAATTCCACAATTTTTGCCAAATTTCTTAATTTTGGCCAAGTTTCCAAATTTTGGCCAAGTTTCCCAATTTTGGCCAAATTTCTTAATTTTGGTCAAATTTCTCAATTTTGGCCAAATTTCCCAATTTTGGTCAAATTTCTTAATTGTGGCCAAATTTCTTAGTTTTGGTCAAATTTCTCAATTTTGGCCAAATTTCCCAATTTTGGTCAAATTTCTTAATTTTGGCAAAATTTCTTAGTTTTGGCCAAATTTCCCAAGTTTGGCCCAAATTTCTTAATTTTGGCCAAATTTCCCAAATTTAACCAAATTTCACAATTTTGGCCAAATTTTCCAAATTCAAAATTTTGGCCCAATTTCTCAATTTTGGTCAAATTTATTAATTTTGGTCAAATTTCTTAATTTAGGCCAAATATCTTAATTATGGCAAAAATTTCCAAATTCACAATTTTGGCCAAATTTAACCAAATTTCTCAATTTTGGCCAAATTTCACAATTTTGGCCAAGTTTCTTAATTTTGGTTAAATTTATTAATTTTGGTCAAATTTCTTAATTTAGGCCAAATATCTTAATTATGGCAAAAATTTCCAAATTCACAATTTTGGCCAAATTTAACCAAATTTCTCAATTTTGGCCAAATTTTCCAAATTTAGCCGAATTTCCCAATTCTGGCCAACTTTCACAATTTTGGCCAAATTCCACAATTTTGGCCAAATTTTCCAAATTTACAATTTTGGCCAAATTTCTCAATGTTGGCCGAATTTTTCAATTTTGGTCAAATTTATTAATTTTGGCCAAATTTCTCAATTTTGGTCAAATTTATTAATTTTGGTCAAATTTCTTAATTTTGGCCAAATTTCCCAAATTTAGCTAAATTTCACAATTATGGCCAAATTTTCCATATTTCCCACATTTGGCCACCATTACCAATTTTGGCCAAATTTCACAATTATGGCCAAATTTTCCAAATTTTCCACATTTGGCCACCATTACCAATTTTGGCCAAATTTCTTAATTTTGGTCAAATTTCCCACATTTGGCCACCATTACCAATTATGGCCAAATTCCTTTATTTTCGTCAAATTTCTCAATTTAGGCCAAATTTCTTAATTATGGCCAAATTTTCCAAATTCACAATTTTGGCCAAATTTCACAAATTTGGCCAAATTCCACAATTTTTGCCAAATTTCTTTAATTTTGGCCAAGTTTCCCAATTTTGGCCGAATTTCTTAATTTTGGTCAAATTTCTCAATTTTGGCCAAATTTCTTAATTTTGGCCAAGTTTCCCACTTTTGGCCAAATTTCTTAATTTTGGCCAAATTTCTTAATTATGGCCAAATTTTCTAAATTCACAATTTTGGTCAAATTTATTAATTTTGGTCAAATTTCTTAATTTTGGCCAAATTTCCCAATTTTGGTCAAATTTATTAATTTTGGTCAAAGGATATTGGGCAAAACGTCCCAAGTGCTGTAGCACTTCGTGTGATACATCATTCGATAGGTATCGTTAAGAGGAACAAATGATTTTACGGGAGTGAAGCTGAATTCTCCGGCAGAAAAAGTAACAGCCATTTAAAAAAAAAATATGCCTACTTTATGCAAGGAGTTCCAAGTGCTGTAGCACTTAGTGTGGTGCATCATTCGATAGGTATCGTTAAGAGAAACAAATGATTCTAAGGGAGTGAAGCCGAATTCCCCGGCAGAAAAAAGTTACAGCCATTTAAAAAAAAATATATGCCTACTTTATGCAAGGAGTTCCAAGTGCTGTAGCACTTAGTGTGGTGCATCATTCGATAGGTATCGTTAAGAGAAACAAATGATTCTATGGGAGTGAAGCCGAATTCTCCGGCAGAAAAAAGTTACAGCCATTTAAAAAAAAATATATGCCTACTTTATGCAAGGAGTTCCAAGTGCTGTAGCACTTAGTGTGGTACATCATTCGATAGGTATCGTTAAAAACAACAAATGATTCTACGTGAGTGAAGCCGAATTCCCCGGCAGAAAAAAGTTACAGCCATTTAAAAAAAAATATATGCCTACTTATGCAAGGAGTTCCAAGTGCTGTAGCACTTAGTGTGGTACATCATTCGATAGGTATCGTTAAAAACAACAAATGATTCTACGGGAGTGAAGCCGAATTACCCGGCAGAAAAAAGTTACAGCCATTTAAAAAAAAAATATGCCTACTTTATGCAAGGAGTTCCAAGTACTGTAGCACTTAGTGTGGTACATCATTCGATAGGTATCGTTAAGAGGAACAAATGATTTTACGGGAGTGAAGCCGAATTCTCCGGCAGAAAAAAGTTACAGCCATTTAAAAAAAAAATATGCCTACTTTATGCAAGGAGTTCCAAGTACTGTAGCACTTAGTGTGGTACATCATTCGATAGGTATCGTTAAGAGGAACAAATGATTCTATGGGAGTGAAGCCGAATTCTCCGGCAGAAAAAAGTTACAGCCATTTAAAAAAAAAATATGCCTACTTTATGCAAGGAGTTCCAAGTACTGTAGCACTTAGTGTGGTACATCATTCGATAGGTATCGTTAAGAGGAACAAATGATTTTACGGGAGTGAAGCTGAATTCTCCGGCAGAAAAAGTTGCAGCCATTTAAAAAAAAAAATATGCCTACTTTATGCAAGGAGTTCCAAGTGCTGTAGCACTTAGTGTGGTGCATCATTCGATAGGTATCGTTAAGAGAAACAAATGATTCTATGGGAGTGAAGCCGAATTCTCCGGCAGAAAAAAGTTACAGCCATTTAAAAAAAAATATATGCCTACTTTATGCAAGGAGTTCCAAGTACTGTAGCACTTAGTGTGGTACATCATTCGATAGGTATCGTTAAAAACAACAAATGATTCTACGGGAGTGAAGCCGAATTCCCCGGCAGAAAAAAGTTACAGCCATTTAAAAAAAATATATGCCTACTTTATGCAAGGAGTTCCAAGTGCTGTAGCACTTAGTGTGGTGCATCATTCGATAGGTATCGTTAAGAGAAACAAATGATTCTATGGGAGTGAAGCCGAATTCTCCGGCAGAAAAAAGTTACAGCCATTTAAAAAAAAAAATATGCCTACTTATGCAAGGAGTTCCAAGTGCTGTAGCACTTAGTGTGGTACATCATTCGATAGGTATCGTTAAAAACAACAAATGATTCTACGGGAGTGAAGCCGAATTACCCGGCAGAAAAAAGTTACAGCCATTTAAAAAAAAAATATGCCTACTTTATGCAAGGAGTTCCAAGTACTGTAGCACTTAGTGTGGTACATCATTCGATAGGTATCGTTAAGAGGAACAAATGATTTTACGGGAGTGAAGCCGAATTCTCCGGCAGAAAAAAGTTACAGCCATTTAAAAAAAAAATATGCCTACTTTATGCAAGGAGTTCCAAGTACTGTAGCACTTAGTGTGGTACATCATTCGATAGGTATCGTTAAGAGGAACAAATGATTTTACGGGAGTGAAGCCGAATTCTCCGGCAGAAAAAAGTTACAGCCATTTAAAAAAAAAAAATGCCTACTTTATGCAAGGAGTTCCAAGTACTGTAGCACTTAGTGTGGTACATCATTCGATAGGTATCGTTAAGAGGAACAAATGATTTTACGGGAGTGAAGCTGAATTCTCCGGCAGAAAAAGTTGCAGCCATTTAAAAAAAAAAATATGCCTACTTTATGCAAGGAGTTCCAAGTGCTGTAGCACTTAGTGTGGTGCATCATTCGATAGGTATCGTTAAGAGAAACAAATGATTCTATGGGAGTGAAGCCGAATTCTCCGGCAGAAAAAAGTTACAGCCATTTAAAAAAAAATATATGCCTACTTTATGCAAGGAGTTCCAAGTACTGTAGCACTTAGTGTGGTACATCATTCGATAGGTATCGTTAAAAACAACAAATGATTCTACGGGAGTGAAGCCGAATTCCCCGGCAGAAAAAAGTTACAGCCATTTAAAAAAAAATATATGCCTACTTATGCAAGGAGTTCCAAGTGCTGTAGCACTTAGTGTGGTACATCATTCGATAGGTATCGTTAAAAACAACAAATGATTCTACGGGAGTGAAGCCGAATTACCCGGCAGAAAAAAGTTACAGCCATTTAAAAAAAAAATATGCCTACTTTATGCAAGGAGTTCCAAGTACTGTAGCACTTAGTGTGGTACATCATTCGATAGGTATCGTTAAGAGGAACAAATGATTTTACGGGAGTGAAGCCGAATTCTCCGGCAGAAAAAAGTTACAGCCATTTAAAAAAAAAATATGCCTACTTTATGCAAGGAGTTCCAAGTACTGTAGCACTTAGTGTGGTACATCATTCGATAGGTATCGTTAAGAGGAACAAATGATTTTACGGGAGTGAAGCCGAATTCTCCGGCAGAAAAAAGTTACAGCCATTTAAAAAAAAAATATGCCTACTTTATGCAAGGAGTTCCAAGTACTGTAGCACTTAGTGTGGTACATCATTCGATAGGTATCGTTAAGAGGAACAAATGATTTTACGGGAGTGAAGCTGAATTCTCCGGCAGAAAAAGTTGCAGCCATTTAAAAAAAAAAATATGCCTACTTTATGCAAGGAGTTCCAAGTGCTGTAGCACTTAGTGTGGTGCATCATTCGATAGGTATCGTTAAGAGAAACAAATGATTCTATGGGAGTGAAGCCGAATTCTCCGGCAGAAAAAAGTTACAGCCATTTAAAAAAAAATATATGCCTACTTTATGCAAGGAGTTCCAAGTACTGTAGCACTTAGTGTGGTACATCATTCGATAGGTATCGTTAAAAACAACAAATGATTCTACGGGAGTGAAGCCGAATTCCCCGGCAGAAAAAAGTTACAGCCATTTAAAAAAAATATATGCCTACTTTATGCAAGGAGTTCCAAGTGCTGTAGCACTTAGTGTGGTGCATCATTCGATAGGTATCGTTAAGAGAAACAAATGATTCTATGGGAGTGAAGCCGAATTCTCCGGCAGAAAAAAGTTACAGCCATTTAAAAAAAAAAATATGCCTACTTTATGCAAGGAGTTCCAAGTACTGTAGCACTTAGTGTGGTACATCATTCGATAGGTATCGTTAAAAACAACAAATGATTCTACGGGAGTGAAGCCGAATTCCCCGGCAGAAAAAAGTTACAGCCTGTTATCTTAGTTTATTTGCTAAGGCGCGTAATTGCATAGGGTCGTTAATTTCAGCAATGGTCAATAAGAGTCATTAGCATTCCGGTAAATCGTCCGCCTTGCAAGCTGAGGGACTGGTTTCAAATCCTCATACGGATACTTGTTTTATTTTAATATTTTGTTTTAAATTTAAGTTAGTGACAAGCCACTAGAGGGGACATTAGAGGTCGAACCCTGATTGCGATGAGACGTTCGAGAAATTTATAACGTAATTTATAAATACCGCCATTTGTGTGAAATATCAAGATCTATATGGAAATAAGCAATAAGTGAAATTGATAATTTTACATGAAGTTTTAACGTTTTGTTAAGTGTTTGATTTATGAGAAGGGGTGAGTAATTAACTGTATACCTACTAGTTTCGAGGTTGGGACAATTGTTATTATCGGTAAATAACATTCTTGTATTTTGTTGTAGCCTAAGGAAATGCCCTTCAAATATAGACGAATATAAAATTAACCTTCCTGACCTTCCTGGTTATCCCCTGAGTGTGACTGGCTGTGGCATGGTTTTGGCAGAGTTCCTAAGGGATAGAAAAAACTCTCCTGGCGTCCAACATTAGAATAAGAGTAGTTTTAGTTAGATTTAAGAGATAGTGTCATTAAGTAGTCATTATGTAAGATTGTAATACCGCGGTGCTTACCCACACATAAGTTCAATTAAAATATAAGTAATTCCCTGTTTGTACATCCAGTGTTTTATTGTCTTTTAATAAAGCAACCCGTAACAAACGGCGCCCAACGTTAAAAAATACTAAAGGGTTGCTTTCTTTAGAGACAAATCACATTAATTGTTTTTGTAATTACTTACTTACTTATATGAAATATTGTAATAGGTAAAAAAAAAATTGTTTCAATTAAGAAACTTATGTAGTGCTTATAACAAATAATTTGAGAGATAATTAAGTACTTACAGTTATACAGGCCATAAGTACTTGTAAAAGTTATTATTAACATTTTACATTGTAATGGTTTACTTGTAATTTGTGTTCGTTATAAGTTGTCAAGATTGTATTTAGAACAATTTAGATAAGTTACAATCAAATATTAATTTTAACTTTATAATGTTATAACCTAGTGTAAGATAGTATGTATATTTAAGGAAATTGGTAAGTACTTTTATCAAGATAATATCAGTAATCAGTATATTTACTCAACTAAATCACTTACATACTTTAATATACATTAATTATTAGTTAAAGGCGAGGAAGTGTGATTGCCACTGAAATATAATAAGTACATATTGGGTTTTAAATACTTACTTACTTAAACAAATGTTCCCTGGTGGTAATAGGTACTGGTGCTCATGATAATTTTTGTACCAAATATTGAGAAGGTATATATTTTAGTATCAATACTTGGGATAGGTTATTGGTAGGGTAAAGTACAGTTTATAAAGTACATGGTATTATCAAATTACTATTTAAGCTTAAATGGATCTTAGTGGGTTAACCAATTTTTTTGTTTAATAAACTAGGGACTTTTAATAAATGCAAATAAGTTATAGCTACAAACATTAAACGGCTGATAACCCAGGCACTTTGGTTAAACACCCGCCCACGTTATTAATTGTTATTTTTAATTTACTTACATACTAACTTATATTTTTATATAAAAAAAAAAAGAAACATATTTATCTACTCTTATTAATTATTTTAGGATTACTTATGCTATTTCATCACACCAAATACCTTGGTTTAAATGAAATAGTGTTTTATTTTAGGTTTACTTATGGTGTCTTTTTACAATTAAGTTTTTTGTTATATCGGTTACACTTATTGCTGCCTTATAGGTGTTTTGACAAGTGTACACATAAATATTACCAAAAGTCATGGATCCACAATACTTGTTGAAAGATGAAATTGAATACGAGCTCGCAACGCGGGGGTATGTACAGCCTAGTGGTTTGTGTTCTGCATTAAAATTAGTTTTGAAAAAGATGATGCATGTTGAAAATACCCAAAAAGTATCTTATAAAATTAAGGCTCCTAGTCATGTTAGGCAATATCCGAATGAGGAGTTAGAAACTTGTTCTAACAAATTAGACACTATTGTTCGCTATGTATCAGAATTAAATGAAAAACCTGATAAACAATTATATAAGCGTTTAGTTTCTAGACTGTTTCATATAATAAATAGGTTGAAACTGATTGAGTCTATAGATGAGATAGATAAAGAAAGACAACAAGCTCTGACAGATAAGGCCATTATATTAGTAAAAGAGTTAGAAAATAAAGATGATCTGGAGGATGATGACAAAATTACTCCCGAAATGAAAGAAGCGTTGCACAGGTCATTAGGTGAAGATAGTAAGAAAATAATTCAAGAAATTGAAAAGGTTAATATCGATGCAGCTGCGCCGTCATCCTCCAAAATTAAAATTGATAGGGGTACAGATACGGAATGCGTTTTGAATACCGTAGAAAATAGGAGAGTTAGTTTTGCTAATGAAGATTTCGACGCACAAATTTTGCGTGGCGGAGCTAATTTATTTAATTCAACATCCATTCACGACAATCAAACATCTCGTAAAAACAAATTGGTACCAATTAGTCAATGGGGCGTACAATTCACAGGTGATAATAAATTCAGTGTTAATGCGTTTGTTGAGCGAGTAGATGAACTTAAGTGGGCTAGGAATGCAAACGATGACGATTTATGGAGACATGCAATAGATTTTTTCAAGGGTGATGCCCTCATTTGGTTCCGAGCAAATAGAGAATATGTTGATAGTTGGAGTGAACTAGTATTAATGCTAAAGCGGACATTTCAATCTCCCTATTATCAGGAAGAGCTTTTAGCAGAAGCAAGATCAAGAACTCAAGGTAAGAATGAATCGGTGATAATCTTTGTATCAGTGATGCAGAATTTATTCAATAGGCTTCCAAATAAAATAAGCGAATTGGAGAAAATTATGATAATAGTGAAAAATTTGCAACCATATTATCAAAGAGCCGTGTGTAGGGATATATTTATGTCAATTGCTGATTTGATTAATGTTCTAAGAATTATCGAAAGAACAAAAATAAACTGCGATAATTTTCAAGATCCTAAAGCTTCCATCAATTCGCTTGAGCCGGATCTAGCTTACAAATCCGTTCATGAGTCCAATAATAACACGACAGAAATCAATGAAATAAAAAATAAGGTCATGGACACGAATGTGGTTAAAATGAGATGTTGGAATTGCCGCGAAACAGGACATTTGTTTCGGACATGTTCGCTACCTAAACAGCGTTTATTTTGTTATAAGTGTGGCCGTTTTGGAGTCACTTCGAAAGACTGTCATTGCAAGGGAAACGGGCAAGGGGAAACTCAAAAACCTGCCAATTGAGTTTTCCTATTGAGAGACATAAAGAAGAGTGGCAGGAGTGGTTAAACTTTGTACGCTCGTTCATGAACCCACATAAGCTATATCCGTTGACATTTCAAAAAGAATCTGATAATCGGTCATACATATGTTTAGATATTTTAGGTAGAAATTTTAGCGGATTATTAGACTCTGGGGCAACGCGAACTGTAGTGAATCATAAGTTCTCGGAAATTCTGAAAGAAATGGGTGTCAAAACACAAAAACACAAACCTTTAAATATGGCTACAGCAGATGGAACTACTCATATCATATCTGAAATCATTGATGCTCCCGTACAATTTAATAATAAGTTTCATGTGGTACCCTTGTTAGTTATGCCACATCTATCTCAAGATTTGATTTTAGGAAAAGATTTTTTTGACCTCTTTGAAATAGGTTTTAAGTTTCGAAATATTAATTTGCAAGTAGATGCTATAACGGACAAGCCAGCAATTATTAGTCAGGAAAATTTAAACGATGATCAAAAGCAACAATTATTGAAAATAATTGATGATATTCAAGAAGAAATCGGCACGGGGCTAGGTAGAACTAAAATCATCAAACATGTTATAGACACAGGTGTAAGTAAGCCCATATATCAAAAGCAATATAATTTTTCACCAGTTATAAAAAAAGAAATAGAACGTGAATTAGATGACATGTTGGCAAAGGATGTTGTAGAGCCGTCGTATAGTCCGTGGTGTTCACCAGTCGTATTGGTAAAAAAACCTAATGGTTCAAATAGACTCTGCTTGGATAGTAGACAACTTAATAAAGTTACTAAAAGAGACACTTATCCCCTACCTCGAGTCACACATATCTTAGACAACCTACGTAATGCTAAATTTCTAACTACCCTAGATCTTAAATCAGCCTTTTGGCAAATCGAACTAGATGAAAACAGCAAAATCAAAACGGCATTTGCAGTTCCTGGTAGAGGACTATTTCATTTTAAAGTAATGCCATTTGGTCTAGTAAATGCTTCACAGACACAACAGAGGCTAATGGATATTTTGTTTCATGCTCTAGATGGGAAAGTATGGGCATACCAGGATGATATAGTCATATGTACAGAAACGTTCCAAAACCATATAGAAATGTTAAAGCAGGTTACGGATATTTTAAAAGATGCTGGTTTAACCATAAATGTTGAAAAATGTAAGTTTGCTAGACCTAGTATGCGCTTTTTGGGATACGTGGTGGATGAAGAAGGACTGCGGACCGATCCTGAAAAGGTATCTGCAATCATGAATTTTCCCAGACCTAGAAACATAACGGAATTAAAAAGATTTATAGGCATTGCAAGTTGGTACCGAAGGTTTGTTAAGGATTTTTCGGTGATTGCTGCGCCACTACACAACCTAACTAAGGGTAAAAGTACTAGGAAGTTTACGTGGTCGGAAGAAGCAGATAAAGCATTTGTTTCCCTGAAAACTTTACTTACGTCTACTCCTGTTATTTCTTGTCCAAATTTTAGCAAACCCTTCATAGTGCAATGTGATGCCTCAAATAAAGGAATTGGGGCGGTATTATGCCAGAACATTGAAGGTGTTGAACAACCTGTAGCGTATTTGAGTAGAAAGCTAAATGATCGAGAACAACGATATTCAACATCAGAAAGGGAGCTACTAAGCATCGTTCATGCAATAGAGAAATTTAGGCCATATATAGATGGCACTCATTTTACTGTCGTGACAGATCATAGTGCGCTCAAGATGCTTCATAAGATGAAAGACCCCCATGGCCGATTAGCGAGATGGGCAATGAAACTTCAACAATTTAGTTTCGACATACTCCATAAACCAGGCAAGTGTAACGTGGTTCCTGACGCATTGTCACGAGCCGTCAATGCGCTAAAAGACAATAATAGTTTCGCCATACGAATATTAGAAACACAAAAAGATGATTGGTATAAAAATAAAGTAGCGAAGATAACAGCTGGACAATCAAATCAACATTGGCAAGTCATAGATGGACTACTTTATAAGAAAATTCATCTAGCTCAATACCCGGACAAAGCACATGATTGGAAACTGTATATCCCAGAGGTACTAAGACCAGATGTACTAAGGCAATGTCACGACAACGCTACCTCTGGACATTTAGGCATTCGTAAAACTACTTTTAGGGTGAAACAGTATTATTATTGGCCAGATATCTTAAAAGATGTCAAGAAATATGTGGGTACGTGCGAAACATGCGCAAAAATGAAGGTTGAACAACACCCGCCTTATGGGAAAATGGGACAACATAGATCCGTATCTAGACCGTGGCAAGTAATATCCCTAGACTTAATGGGGCCATTTCCAAAGAGCAAGAACGGTAACACAATGCTGCTAGTCATGACATGTTTGTTCAGTAAATTTGTTCTGTTATTTCCACTAAGGACAGGCAAGGCAGACAAAATTTGTGAAATACTAGAGAATCAATTGTTATTATTTGGTGTTCCTCAGGCTATTATCACCGACAATGGAAAACAATTTGAATCTCATTTGTTCAGAGATTTAGTGGCCAAGTATAATAGTGAAATATGGTATACCCCAAACTACCACCCACAAAGTAACCCTACAGAGCGTGTGAATAGAGTTGTTGGAACAATGATATCAAGCTATATAACGAACAAAAAACATAATGAATGGGACCTAAACCTAGGAAACTTTGCCCATGCTATAAGAACTTCAGTACATGAAACTACAGGATATACGCCATCATTTCTGTTTTTTGGAAGAGAAACTGCAATACCATTTAAAGTAAGAGGTAACAATAGTGATACTGTGGATATAGTAGATAACACATCTCTTTCTATCGAAATAAAAGAGCACTTAAGGGACATTGAATCAAGAAATGCCATTAACAAAGAAGTAGAACAAAAACTGGTCAAGTCACATATTAAAAGTTCCAAATTTTACAATAGCAAGCGCCGACTGACCGACTTTAAAATTGGTGATATTGTATGGAAGAAAACAAAATTTCTTTCTAATGCCGGGGTCAAATTTATGGCTAAACTGGCACCAAAATTTGAAAAAGCTATTATTGTTGGGAAACTCTCTACCAATGTCTTTCAACTCAACAATATTTACGGTAAACCCATTGGCATGTGGCACGCCAAAGACCTAAAAGCAATCTGGAAAGACTCTAGAAATGGTTTTAATGAAAATTAGCACCCTTCGGCTTCGCCCGCACAGCTCTCTTTCCTGTGGGCATACCGGAATGAATGTATACTTAATTGTCAAAACATTTTTTTAAATAGGTCTAAGTGAAAAGAAACAAAATGTTGAACATTTTGTTTCTTTCGTGCGTCGGGGGAATGTTATGTTAGTTTATTTGCTAAGGCGCGTAATTGCATAGGGTCGTTAATTTCAGCAATGGTCAATAAGAGTCATTAGCATTCCGGTAAATCGTCCGCCTTGCAAGCTGAGGGACTGGTTTCAAATCCTCATACGGATACTTGTTTTATTTTAATATTTTGTTTTAAATTTAAGTTAGTGACAAGCCACTAGAGGGGACATTAGAGGTCGAACCCTGATTGCGATGAGACGTTCGAGAAATTTATAACGTAATTTATAAATACCGCCATTTGTGTGAAATATCAAGATCTATATGGAAATAAGCAATAAGTGAAATTGATAATTTTACATGAAGTTTTAACGTTTTGTTAAGTGTTTGATTTATGAGAAGGGGTGAGTAATTAACTGTATACCTACTAGTTTCGAGGTTGGGACAATTGTTATTATCGGTAAATAACATTCTTGTATTTTGTTGTAGCCTAAGGAAATGCCCTTCAAATATAGACGAATATAAAATTAACCTTCCTGACCTTCCTGGTTATCCCCTGAGTGTGACTGGCTGTGGCATGGTTTTGGCAGAGTTCCTAAGGGATAGAAAAAACTCTCCTGGCGTCCAACATTAGAATAAGAGTAGTTTTAGTTAGATTTAAGAGATAGTGTCATTAAGTAGTCATTATGTAAGATTGTAATACCGCGGTGCTTACCCACACATAAGTTCAATTAAAATATAAGTAATTCCCTGTTTGTACATCCAGTGTTTTATTGTCTTTTAATAAAGCAACCCGTAACAAGCCATTTAAAAAAAAAATATGCCTACTTTATGCAAGGAGTTCCAAGTGCTGTAGCACTTAGTGTGGTACATCATTCGATAGGTATCGTTAAAAACAACAAATGATTCTACGGGAGTGAAGCCGAATTCCCCGGCAGAAAAAAGTTACAGCCATTTAAAAAAAAAATATGCCTACTTTATGCAAGGAGTTCCAAGTGCTGTAGCACTTAGTGTGGTACATCATTCGATAGGTATCGTTAAAAACAACAAATGATTTTACGGGAGTGAAGCCGAATTCCCCGGCAGAAAAAAGTTACAGCCATTTAAAAAAAAAAAATGCCTACTTTATGCAAGGAGTTCCAAGTACTGTAGCACTTAGTGTGGTACATCATTCGATAGGTATCGTTAAGAGGAACAAATGATTTTACGGGAGTGAAGCCGAATTCTCCGGCAGAAAAAGTTGCAGCCATTTAAAAAAAAATATATGCCTACTTTATGCAAGGAGTTCCAAGTGCTGTAGCACTTAGTGTGGTGCATCATTCGATAGGTATCGTTAAGAGAAACAAATGATTCTATGGGAGTGAAGCCGAATTCTCCGGCAGAAAAAAGTTACAGCCATTTAAAAAAAAATATATGCCTACTTTATGCAAGGAGTTCCAAGTACTGTAGCACTTAGTGTGGTACATCATTCGATAGGTATCGTTAAGAGGAACAAATGATTTTACGGGAGTGAAGCCGAATTCTCCGGCAGAAAAAGTTGCAGCCATTTAAAAAAAAATATATGCCTACTTTATGCAAGGAGTTCCAAGTGCTGTAGCACTTAGTGTGGTGCATCATTCGATAGGTATCGTTAAAAACAACAAATGATTCTACGGGAGTGAAGCCGAATTCCCCGGCAGAAAAAAGTTACAGCCATTTAAAAAAAATGCTCGGTTGTGTTACGTTAAACTAATTCAAGGAGTCCGTGTAAATGGCCTTTGGGGAAAACAAAAATGAGCTATGCTCGGTTGTGTTACGTTAAACTGATTCAAGGAGTTCATTAATCATAGCTTCAAAATGATTTAGAATTATATGATAGTGATTAAGACGCACAAAATCTTACAAATTATTCCATTACCGTTACCTCATCATAATTTAAAATATAAAAAATAGCGAAATATCGTGTTTAAGTAAGTTTAGTAGCTTAGCCAAATAGCTCCTTGCATAAAGTAGGCATATATTTTTTTTAAATGGCTGTAACTTTTTTCTGCCGGAGAATTCGGCTTCACTCCCGTAGAATCATTTGTTCCTCTTAACGATACCTATCAAATGATGTACCACACTAAGTGCTACAGCACTTGGGACACACTCCATACAAATCTGCCCATTGTCCTTTCTTAATTTTGGCCAAATTTCCCAATTTTGGTCAAATTTCTCAATTTTGGTCAAATTTATTAATTTTGGTCAAATTTATTAATTTTGGTCAAATTTCTTAGTTTTGGCCAAATTTCCAAATTCCACAATTTTTGCCAAATTTCTTAATTTTGGCCAAGTTTCCCAATTTTGGCCAAGGTTCCCAATTTTGGCCAAATTTCTTAATTTTGGTCAAATTTCTCAATTTTGGCCAAATTTCTTAATTTTGGCCAAGGTCCCCGGATTTGGCCAAATTTCACAATTTAGGCCAAATTCACAATTTTGGCCAAATTTCTTAATTTTGGTCAAATTTCACAATTTAGGCCAAATTCACAATTTTGGCCAAATTCCACAATTTTTGCCAAATTTCTTAATCTTGGCCAAGTTTCCCAATTTTGGCCAAAGTTCTTAATTTTGGTCAAATTTCTCAATTTTGGCCAAATTTCTTATTCATGGCCAAATTTTCCAAATTCACAATTTTGGCCAAATTTTTTAATTTTGGTCAAATTTCTCAGTTTTTGCCAAATTTCTTAATTTTGGCCAAGGTTCCCAATTTTGGCCAAATTTCTTTAATTTTGGCCATGTTTCCCAAT
This sequence comes from Timandra comae, assembly GCA_958496195.1. NCBI lineage: Eukaryota > Metazoa > Arthropoda > Insecta > Lepidoptera > Geometridae > Timandra > Timandra comae. The sequence goes on along the minus strand of OY292361.1, from coordinate 427,448 downwards.
TTTGGCCAAATTTCTTAATTTTGGCCAAATTTATTAATTTTGGCCAATTCCACAATTATGGCCAATTTTTCCAAATTCACAATTTTGGCCAAATTTCTCAATTTTGGTCAAATTTATTAATTTTGGTCAATTTTCTCAATTTTGGCCAAATTTCTTAATTTTGGCCAAATTTCTCAAATTTAACCAAATTTCTCAATTTTGGCCAAATTTCTTAATTTTGGCCAAGGTTCCCGGATTTGGCCAAATTTCACAATTTAGGCCAAATTCACAATTTTGGCCAAATTCCACAATTTTTGCCAAATTTCTTAATCTTGGCCAAATTTTCCAATTTTGGCCAAAGTTCTTAATTTTGGCCAAATTCCCACATTTGGCCACTATTACCAATTTTGGCCAAATTTCTTAATTTTGGTCAAATTTCTCAATTTTGGCCAAATTTCTTAATCATGGCCAAATTTTCCAAATTCACAATTTTGGCCAAATTTTTTAATTTTGGTCAAATTTCTCAGTTTTTGCCAAATTTCTTAATTTTGGCCAAGGTTCCCAATTTTGGCCAAATTTCTTTAATTTTGGCCAAGTTTCTTAATTTTGGCCAAATTTATTAATTTTGGCCAATTCCACAATTATGGCCAATTTTTCCAAATTCACAATTTTGGCCAAATTTCTCAATTTTGGTCAAATTTATTAATTTTGGTCAATTTTCTCAATTTTGGCCAAATTTCTTAATTTTGGCCAAATTTCTCAAATTTAACCAAATTTCTCAATTTTGGCCAAATTTCTTAATTTTGGCCAAGGTTCCCGGATTTGGCCAAATTTCACAATTTAGGCCAAATTCACAATTTTGGCCAAATTCCACAATTTTTGCCAAATTTCTTAATCTTGGCCAAGTTTTCCAATTTTGGCCAAAGTTCTTAATTTTGGCCAAATTCCCACATTTGGCCACTATTACCAATTTTGGCCAAATTTCTTAATTTTGGTCAAATTTCTCAATTTTGGCCAAATTTCTTAATCATGGCCAAATTTTCCAAATTCACAATTTTGGCCAAATTTTTTAATTTTGGTCAAATTTCTCAGTTTTTGCCAAATTTCTTAATTTTGGCCAAGGTTCCCAATTTTGGCCAAATTTCTTTAATTTTGGCCAAGTTTCCCAATTTTGGCCAAATTTCTTAATTTTGGCCAAATTTTTTAATTTTGGTCAAATTTCTCAGTTTTTGCCAAATTTCTTAATTTTGGCCAAGGTTCCCAATTTTGGCCAAATTTCTTTAATTTTGGCCAAGTTTCCCAATTTTGGCCAAATTTCTTAATTTTGGCCAAATTTCTTAATTTTGGCCAATTCCACAATTATGGCCAATTTTTCCAAATTCACAATTTTGGCCAAATTTCTCAATTTTGGTCAAATTTATTAATTTTGGTCAATTTTCTCAATATTGGCCAAATTTCTTAATTTTGGCCAAATTTCTCAAATTTAACCAAATTTCACAATTATGGCCAAATTTCTCAATGTTGGCCAAATTTCTCAATTTTGGTCAAATTTATTATTTTGGTCAAATTTCTTAATTTTGGCCAATTCCACAATTTTGGCCAAATTCACAATTTTGGCCAAATTTCTTAGTTTTTGCCAAATTTCCCAATTTTGGCCCAAATTTCTTAATTTTGGCCAAATTCCACAATTTTTGCCAAATTTCTTAATTTTGGCCAAGTTTCCAAATTTTGGCCAAGTTTCCCAATTTTGGCCAAATTTCTTAATTTTGGTCAAATTTCTCAATTTTGGCCAAATTTCCCAATTTTGGTCAAATTTCTTAATTGTGGCCAAATTTCTTAGTTTTGGTCAAATTTCTCAATTTTGGCCAAATTTCCCAATTTTGGTCAAATTTCTTAATTTTGGCAAAATTTCTTAGTTTTGGCCAAATTTCCCAAGTTTGGCCCAAATTTCTTAATTTTGGCCAAATTTCCCAAATTTAACCAAATTTCACAATTTTGGCCAAATTTTCCAAATTCAAAATTTTGGCCCTATTTCTCAATTTTGGTCAAATTTATTAATTTTGGTCAAATTTCTTAATTTAGGCCAAATATCTTAATTATGGCAAAAATTTCCAAATTCACAATTTTGGCCAAATTTAACCAAATTTCTCAATTTTGGCCAAATTTCACAATTTTGGCCAAGTTTCTTAATTTTGGTTAAATTTATTAATTTTGGCAAAATTTTCCAAATTTAGCCGAATTTCCCAATTCTGGCCAACTTTCACAATTTTGGCCAAATTCCACAATTTTGGCCAAATTTTCCAAATTTACAATTTTGGCCAAATTTCTCAATGTTGGCCGAATTTTTCAATTTTGGTCAAATTTATTAATTTTGGCCAAATTTCTCAATTTTGGTCAAATTTATTAATTTTGGCCAAATTTCTCAATTTTGGTCAAATTTATTAATTTTGGTCAAATTTCTTAATTTTGGCCAAATTTCCCAAATTTAACCAAATTTCACAATTTTGGCCAAATTTTCCAAATTCAAAATTTTGGCCCAATTTCTCAATTTTGGTCAAATTTATTAATTTTGGTCAAATTTCTTAATTTAGGCCAAATTTCTTAATTATGGCAAAAATTTCCAAATTCACAATTTTGGCCAAATTTAACCAAATTTCTCAATTTTGGCCAAATTTCACAATTTTGGCCAAGTTTCTTAATTTTGGTTAAATTTATTAATTTTGGCCAAATTTCTCAAATTTAACCAAATTTCACAATTATGGCCAAATTTCTCAATGTTGGCCAAATTTCTCAATTTTGGTCAAATTTATTATTTTGGTCAAATTTCTTAATTTTGGCCAATTCCACAATTTTGGCCAAATTCACAATTTTGGCCAAATTTCTTAGTTTTGGCCAAATTTCCCAATTTTGGCCCAAATTTCTTAATTTTGGCCAAATTCCACAATTTTTGCCATATTTCTTAATTTTGGCCAAGTTTCCAAATTTTGGCCAAGTTTCCCAATTTTGGCCAAATTTCTTAATTTTGGTCAAATTTCTCAATTTTGGCCAAATTTCCCAATTTTGGTCAAATTTCTTAATTGTGGCCAAATTTCTTAGTTTTGGTCAAATTTCTCAATTTTGGCCAAATTTCCCAATTTTGGTCAAATTTCTTAATTTTGGCAAAATTTCTTAGTTTTGGCCAAATTTCCCAAGTTTGGCCCAAATTTCCCAAATTTAACCAAATTTCAAAATTTTGGCCAAATTTTCCAAATTCAAAATTTTGGCCCAATTTCTCAATTTTGGTCAAATTTATTAATTTTGGTCAAATTTCTTAATTTAGGCCAAATATCTTAATTATGGCAAAAATTTCCAAATTCACAATTTTGGCCAAATTTAACCAAATTTCTCAATTTTGGCCAAATTTCACAATTTTGGCCAAGTTTCTTAATTTTGGTTAAATTTATTAATTTTGGCAAAATTTTCCAAATTTAGCCGAATTTCCCAATTCTGGCCAACTTTCACAATTTTGGCCAAATTCCACAATTTTGGCCAAATTTTCCAAATTTACAATTTTGGCCAAATTTCTCAATGTTGGCCGAATTTTTCAATTTTGGTCAAATTTATTAATTTTGGCCAAATTTCTCAATTTTGGTCAAATTTATTAATTTTGGCCAAATTTCTCAATTTTGGTCAAATTTATTAATTTTGGTCAAATTTCTTAATTTTGGCCAAATTTCCCAAATTTAGCTAAATTTCACAATTATGGCCAAATTTTCCATATTTCCCACATTTGGCCACCATTACCAATTTTGGCCAAATTTCACAATTATGGCCAAATTTTCCAAATTTTCCACATTTGGCCACCATTACCAATTTTGGCCAAATTTCTTAATTTTGGTCAAATATCCCACATTTGGCCACCATTACCAATTTTGGCCAAATTCCTTTATTTTCGTCAAATTTCTCAATTTAGGCCAAATTTCTTAATTATGGCCAAATTTTCCAAATTCACAATTTTGGCCAAATTTAACCAAATTTCTCAATTTTGGCCAAATTTCACAATTTTGGCCAAGTTTCTTAATTTTGGTTAAATTTATTAATTTTGGCCAAATTTCTCAAATTTAACCAAATTTCACAATTATGGCCAAATTTCTCAATGTTGGCCAAATTTCTCAATTTTGGTCAAATTTATTATTTTGGTCAAATTTCTTAATTTTGGCCAATTCCACAATTTTGGCCAAATTCACAATTTTGGCCAAATTTCTTAGTTTTGGCCAAATTTCTTAATTATGGCCAAATTTTCTAAATTCACAATTTTGGTCAAATTTATTAATTTTGGTCAAATTTCTTAATTTTGGCCAAATTTCCCAATTTTGGTCAAATTTATTAATTTTGGTCAAAGGATATTGGGCAAAACGTCCCAAGTGCTGTAGCACTTCGTGTGATACATCATTCGATAGGTATCGTTAAGAGGAACAAACGATTTTACGGGAGTGAAGCTGAATTCTCCGGCAGAAAAAAGTTACAGCCATTTAAAAAAAAAATATGCCTACTTTATGCAAGGAGTTCCAAGTACTGTAGCACTTAGTGTGGTACATCATTCGATAGGTATCGTTAAGAGGAACAAATGATTTTACGGGAGTGAAGCTGAATTCTCCGGCAGAAAAAGTTGCAGCCATTTAAAAAAAAAAATATGCCTACTTTATGCAAGGAGTTCCAAGTGCTGTAGCACTTAGTGTGGTGCATCATTCGATAGGTATCGTTAAGAGAAACAAATGATTCTATGGGAGTGAAGCCGAATTCTCCGGCAGAAAAAAGTTACAGCCATTTAAAAAAAAAAATATGCCTACTTTATGCAAGGAGTTCCAAGTACTGTAGCACTTAGTGTGGTACATCATTCGATAGGTATCGTTAAAAACAACAAATGATTCTACGGGAGTGAAGCCGAATTCCCCGGCAGAAAAAAGTTACAGCCATTTAAAAAAAATATATGCCTACTTTATGCAAGGAGTTCCAAGTGCTGTAGCACTTAGTGTGGTACATCATTCGATAGGTATCGTTAAGAGGAACAAATGATTTTACGGGAGTGAAGCCGAATTCTCCGGCAGAAAAAGTTGCAGCCATTTAAAAAAAAAAAAATGCCTACTTTATGCAAGGAGTTCCAAGTGCTGTAGCACTTAGTGTGGTGCATCATTCGATAGGTATCGTTAAGAGAAACAAATGATTCTATGGGAGTGAAGCTTAATTCTCCGGCAGAAAAAAGTTACAGCCATTTAAAAAAAAATATATGCCTACTTTATGCAAGGAGTTCCAAGTACTGTAGCACTTAGTGTGGTACATCATTCGATAGGTATCGTTAAAAACAACAAATGATTCTACGGGAGTGAAGCCGAATTCCCCGGCAGAAAAAAGTTACAGCCATTTAAAAAAAATATATGCCTACTTTATGCAAGGAGTTCCAAGTGCTGTAGCACTTAGTGTGGTACATCATTCGATAGGTATCGTTAAAAACAACAAATGATTCTACGGGAGTGAAGCCGAATTCCCCGGCAGAAAAAAGTTACAGCCATTTAAAAAAAAAATATGCCTACTTTATGCAAGGAGTTCCAAGTGCTGTAGCACTTAGTGTGGTACATCATTCGATAGTTATCGTTAAAAACAACAAATGATTCTACGGGAGTGAAGCCGAATTCCCCGGCAGAAAAAAGTTACAGCCATTTAAAAAAAAAATATGCCTACTTTATGCAAGGAGTTCCAAGTACTGTAGCACTTAGTGTGGTACATCATTCGATAGGTATCGTTAAGAGGAACAAATGATTTTACGGGAGTGAAGCCGAATTCTCCGGCAGAAAAAGTTGCAGCCATTTAAAAAAAAAAATATGCCTACTTTATGCAAGGAGTTCCAAGTGCTGTAGCACTTAGTGTGGTGCATCATTCGATAGGTATCGTTAAAAACAACAAATGATTCTACGGGAGTGAAGCCGAATTCCCCGGCAGAAAAAAGTTACAGCCATTTAAAAAAAATGCTCGGTTGTGTTACGTTAAACTAATTCAAGGAGTCCGTGTAAATGGCCTTTGGGGAAAACAAAAATGAGCTATGCTCGGTTGTGTTACGTTAAACTGATTCAAGGAGTTCATTAATCATAGCTTCAAAATGATTTAGAATTATATGATAGTGATTAAGACGCACAAAATCTTACAAATTATTCCATTACCGTTACCTCATCATAATTTAAAATATAAAAAATAGCGAAATATCGTGTTTAAGTAAGTTTAGTAGCTTAGCCAAATAGCTCCTTGCATAAAGTAGGCATATATTTTTTTTAAATGGCTGTAACTTTTTTCTGCCGGAGAATTCGGCTTCACTCCCGTAGAATCATTTGTTCCTCTTAACGATACCTATCAAATGATGTACCACACTAAGTGCTACAGCACTTGGGACACACTCCATACAAATCTGCCCATTGTCCTTTCTTAATTTTGGCCAAATTTCCCAATTTTGGTCAAATTTCTCAATTTTGGTCAAATTTATTAATTTTGGTCAAATTTATTAATTTTGGTCAAATTTCTTAGTTTTGGCCAAATTTCCAAATTCCACAATTTTTGCCAAATTTCTTAATTTTGGCCAAGTTTCCCAATTTTGGCCAAGGTTCCCAATTTTGGCCAAATTTCTTAATTTTGGTCAAATTTCTCAATTTTGGCCAAATTTCTTAATTTTGGCCAAATTCCACAATTTTTGCCAAATTTCTTAATCTTGGCCAAGTTTCCCAATTTTGGCCAAAGTTCTTAATTTTGGTCAAATTTCTCAATTTTGGCCAAATTTCTTATTCATGGCCAAATTTTCCAAATTCACAATTTTGGCCAAATTTTTTAATTTTGGTCAAATTTCTCAGTTTTTGCCAAATTTCTTAATTTTGGCCAAGGTTCCCAATTTTGGCCAAATTTCTTTAATTTTGGCCATGTTTCCCAATTTTGGCCAAATTTCTTAATTTTGGCCAAATTTATTAATTTTGGCCAATTCCACAATTATGGCCAATTTTTCCAAATTCACAATTTTGGCCAAATTTCTCAATTTTGGTCAAATTTATTAATTTTGGTCAATTTTCTCAATTTTGGCCAAATTTCTTAATTTTGGCCAAATTTCTCAAATTTAACCAAATTTCTCAATTTTGGCCAAATTTCTTAATTTTGGCCAAGGTTCCCGGATTTGGCCAAATTTCACAATTTAGGCCAAATTCACAATTTTGGCCAAATTCCACAATTTTTGCCAAATTTCTTAATCTTGGCCAAATTTTCCAATTTTGGTCAAAGTTCTTAATTTTGGCCAAATTCCCACATTTGGCCACTATTACCAATTTTGGCCAAATTTCTTAATTTTGGTCAAATTTCTCAATTTTGGCCAAATTTCTTAATCATGGCCAAATTTTCCAAATTCACAATTTTGGCCAAATTTTTTAATTTTGGTCAAATTTCTCAGTTTTTGCCAAATTTCTTAATTTTGGCCAAGGTTCCCAATTTTGGCCAAATTTCTTTAATTTTGGCCAAGTTTCTTAATTTTGGCCAAATTTATTAATTTTGGCCAATTCCACAATTATGGCCAATTTTTCCAAATTCACAATTTTGGCCAAATTTCTCAATTTTGGTCAAATTTATTAATTTTGGTCAATTTTCTCAATTTTGGCCAAATTTCTTAATTTTGGCCAAATTTCTCAAATTTAACCAAATTTCTCAATTTTGGCCAAATTTCTTAATTTTGGCCAAGGTTCCCGGATTTGGCCAAATTTCACAATTTAGGCCAAATTCACAATTTTGGCCAAATTCCACAATTTTTGCCAAATTTCTTAATCTTGGCCAAGTTTTCCAATTTTGGCCAAAGTTCTTAATTTTGGCCAAATTCCCACATTTGGTCACTATTACCAATTTTGGCCAAATTTCTTAATTTTGGTCAAATTTCTCAATTTTGGCCAAATTTCTTAATCATGGCCAAATTTTCCAAATTCACAATTTTGGCCAAATTTTTTAATTTTGGTCAAATTTCTCAGTTTTTGCCAAATTTCTTAATTTTGGCCAAGGTTCCCAATTTTGGCCAAATTTCTTTAATTTTGGCCAAGTTTCCCAATTTTGGCCAAATTTCTTAATTTTGGCCAAATTTTTTAATTTTGGTCAAATTTCTCAGTTTTTGCCAAATTTCTTAATTTTGGCCAAGGTTCCCAATTTTGGCCAAATTTCTTTAATTTTGGCCAAGTTTCCCAATTTTGGCCAAATTTCTTAATTTTGGCCAAATTTCTTAATTTTGGCCAATTCCACAATTATGGCCAATTTTTCCAAATTCACAATTTTGGCCAAATTTCTCAATTTTGGTCAAATTTATTAATTTTGGTCAATTTTCTCAATTTTGGCCAAATTTCTTAATTTTGGCCAAATTTCTCAAATTTAACCAAATTTCACAATTATGGCCAAATTTCTCAATGTTGGCCAAATTTCTCAATTTTGGTCAAATTTATTAATTTTGGCCAAATTTCTCAAATTTAACCAAATTTCACAATTATGGCCAAATTTCTCAATGTTGGCCAAATTTCTCAATTTTGGTCAAATTTATTAATTTTGGTCAAATTTCTTAATTTAGGCCAAATTTCTTAATTATGGCAAAAATTTCCAAATTCACAATTTTGGCCAAATTTAACCAAATTTCTCAATTTTGGCCAAATTTCACAATTTTGGCCAAGTTTCTTAATTTTGGTTAAATTTATTAATTTTGGCCAAATTTCTCAAATTTAACCAAATTTCACAATTATGGCCAAATTTCTCAATGTTGGCCAAATTTCTCAATTTTGGTCAAATTTATTATTTTGGTCAAATTTCTTAATTTTGGCCAATTCCACAATTTTGGCCAAATTCACAATTTTGGCCAAATTTCTTAGTTTTGGCCAAATTTCCCAATTTTGGCCCAAATTTCTTAATTTTGGCCAAATTCCACAATTTTTGCCATATTTCTTAATTTTGGCCAAGTTTCCAAATTTTGGCCAAGTTTCCCAATTTTGGCCAAATTTCTTAATTTTGGTCAAATTTCTCAATTTTGGCCAAATTTCCCAATTTTGGTCAAATTTCTTAATTGTGGCCAAATTTCTTAGTTTTGGTAAAATTTCTCAATTTTGGCCAAATTTCCCAATTTTGGTCAAATTTCTTAATTTTGGCAAAATTTCTTAGTTTTGGCCAAATTTCCCAAGTTTGGCCCAAATTTCTTAATTTTGGCCAAATTTCCCAAATTTAACCAAATTTCAAAATTTTGGCCAAATTTTCCAAATTCAAAATTTTGGCCCAATTTCTCAATTTTGGTCAAATTTATTAATTTTGGTCAAATTTCTTAATTTAGGCCAAATATCTTAATTATGGCAAAAATTTCCAAATTCACAATTTTGGCCAAATTTAACCAAATTTCTCAATTTTGGCCAAATTTCACAATTTTGGCCAAGTTTCTTAATTTTGGTTAAATTTATTAATTTTGGCAAAATTTTCCAAATTTAGCCGAATTTCCCAATTCTGGCCAACTTTCACAATTTTGGCCAAATTCCACAATTTTGGCCAAATTTTCCAAATTTACAATTTTGGCCAAATTTCTCAATGTTGGCCGAATTTTTCAATTTTGGTCAAATTTATTAATTTTGGCCAAATTTCTCAATTTTGGTCAAATTTATTAATTTTGGCCAAATTTCTCAATTTTGGTCAAATTTATTAATTTTGGTCAAATTTCTTAATTTTGGCCAAATTTCCCAAATTTAGCTAAATTTCACAATTATGGCCAAATTTTCCATATTTCCCACATTTGGCCACCATTACCAATTTTGGCCAAATTTCACAATTATGGCCAAATTTTCCAAATTTTCCACATTTGGCCACCATTACCAATTTTGGCCAAATTTCTTAATTTTGGTCAAATTTCTCAGTTTTTGCCAAATTTCTTAATTTTGGCCAAATTTCACAATTTAGGCCAAATTCACAATTTTGGCCAAATTCCACAATTTTTGCCAAATTTCTTAATCTTGGCCAAATTTCCCAATTTTGGTCAAATTTCTCAATTTTGGTCAAATTTATTAATTTTGGTCAATTTTCTCAATTTTGGCCAAATTTCTTAATTTTGGCCAAATTTCTCAAATTTAACCAAATTTCTCAATTTTGGCCAAATTTCTTAATTTTGGCCAAGGTTCCCGGATTTGGCCAAATTTCACAATTTAGGCCAAATTCACAATTTTGGCCAAATTCCACAATTTTTGCCAAATTTCTTAATCTTGGCCAAATTTCTCAATTTTGGCCAAATTTCTTAATTTTGGCCAAGGTTCCCGGATTTGGCCAAATTTCACAATTTAGGCCAAATTCACAATTTTGGCCAAATTTCTTAATTTTGGTCAAATTTCTCAATTTTGGCCAAATTTCTTAATTTTGGCCAAGGTTCCCGGATTTGGCCAAATTTCACAATTTAGGCCAAATTCACAATTTTGGCCAAATTCCACAATTTTTGCCAAATTTCTTAATCTTGGCCAAGTTTCCCAATTTTGGCCAAAGTTCTTAATTTTGGTCAAATTTCTCAATTTTGGCCAAATTTCTTATTTATGGCCAAATTTTCCAAATTCACAATTTTGGCCAAATTTTTTAATATTGGTCAAATTTCTCAGTTTTTGCCAAATTTCTTAATTTTGGCCAAGGTTCCCAATTTTGGCCAAATTTCTTTAATTTTGGCCAAGTTTCCCAATTTTGGCCAAATTTCTTAATTTTGGCCAAATTTCTTAATTTTGGCCAAATTTATTAATTTTGGCCAATTCCACAATTATGGCCAAATTTTCCAATTTCACAATTTTGGCCAAATTTCTCAATTTTGGCCAAATTTCACAATTTTGGCTAAATTCCACAATTTTTGCCAAATTTCTTAATTTTGGCCAAGTTTCCCAATTTTGGCCAAATTTCTTAATATTGGTCAAATTTCCCACATTTGACCACCATTACCAATTTTGGCCAAATTTCTTAATTTTGGTCAAATTTCTCAATTTTGGCCAAATTTCTTAATTATGGCCAAATTTTCTAAATTCACAACTTTGGGCAAATTTCACAATTTTGGCCAAATTCCACAATTTTTGCCAAATTTCTTTAATTTTGGCCAAGTTTCCCAATTTTGGCCAAATTTCTTTAATTTTGGCCAAGTTTCCCAATTTTGGCCAAATTTCTTAATTTTGGCCAAATTTCTTAATTTTGGCCAAATTTTCTAAATTCACAATTTTGGCCATATTTCTCAATTTTGGCCAAATTCCACAATTTTTGCCAAATTTCTTTAGTTTTGGCCAAGTTTCCCAATTTTGGCCAAATTTTTTTAATTTTGGCCAAGTTTCCCAATTTTGGCCAAATTTCTTTAATTTTGGCCAAGTTTCCCAATTTTGGCCAAATTTCTTAATTTTGGCCAAATTTCTTAATTTTGGCCAAATTTCTTAATTTTGGCCAAATTTCTTAATTTTGGCCAAATTTTCTAAATTCACAATTTTGGCCAAATTTCTTAATTTTGGCCAAATTTTCTAAATTCACAATTTTGGCCATATTTCACAATTTTGGCCAAATTCCACAATTTTTGCCAAATTTCTTTAATTTTGGCCAAGTTTCCCAATTTTGGCCAAAGTTCTTAATTTTGGTCAAATTTCTCAATTTTGGCCAAATTTCTTATTTATGGCCAAATTTTCCAAATTCACAATTTTGGCCAAATTTTTTAATATTGGTCAAATTTCTCAGTTTTTGCCAAATTTCTTAATTTTGGCCAAGGTTCCCAATTTTGGCCAAATTTCTTTAATTTTGGCCAAGTTTCCCAATTTTGGCCAAATTTCTTAATTTTGGCCAAATTTCTTAATTTTGGCCAAATTTATTAATTTTGGCCAATTCCACAATTATGGCCAAATTTTCCAATTTCACAATTTTGGCCAAATTTCTCAATTTTGGCCAAATTTCACAATTTTGGCTAAATTCCACAATTTTTGCCAAATTTCTTAATTTTGGCCAAGTTTCCCAATTTTGGCCAAATTTCTTAATATTGGTCAAATTTCCCACATTTGACCACCATTACCAATTTTGGCCAAATTTCTTAATTTTGGTCAAATTTCTCAATTTTGGCCAAATTTCTTAATTATGGCCAAATTTTCTAAATTCACAACTTTGGGCAAATTTCACAATTTTGGCCAAATTCCACAATTTTTGCCAAATTTCTTTAATTTTGGCCAAGTTTCCCAATTTTGGCCAAATTTCTTTAATTTTGGCCAAGTTTCCCAATTTTGGCCAAATTTCTTAATTTTGGCCAAATTTCTTAATTTTGGCCAAATTTTCTAAATTCACAATTTTGGCCATATTTCTCAATTTTGGCCAAATTCCACAATTTTTGCCAAATTTCTTTAGTTTTGGCCAAGTTTCCCAATTTTGGCCAAATTTTTTTAATTTTGGCCAAGTTTCCCAATTTTGGCCAAATTTCTTTAATTTTGGCCAAGTTTCCCAATTTTGGCCAAATTTCTTAATTTTGGCCAAATTTCTTAATTTTGGCCAAATTTCTTAATTTTGGCCAAATTTTCTAAATTCACAATTTTGGCCAAATTTCTTAATTTTGGCCAAATTTTCTAAATTCACAATTTTGGCCATATTTCACAATTTTGGCCAAATTCCACAATTTTTGCCAAATTTCTTTAATTTTGGCCAAGTTTCCCAATTTTGGCCAAATTTCTTAATATTGGTCAAATTTCCCACATTTGGCCACCATTACCAATTTTGGCCAAATTTCTTAATATTGGTCAAATTTCCCACATTTGGCCACCATTACCAATTTTGGCCAAATTTCTTAATTTTGGTCAAATTTCTCAATTTTGGCCAAATTTCTTAATTATGGCCAAATTTTCTAAATTCACAATTTTGGGCGAATTTCTTAATTTTGGCCAAATTTCTCAATTTTGGCCAAATTTCTTAATTTTGGTCAAATTTCTTAATTTTGGCCAAGTTTTCCAATTTTGGCCAAATTTCTTAATTTTGGTTAAATTTCTTAATTTTGGTCAAATTTCTTAATTTTGGCCAAGTTTCCCAATTTTGGCCAAGTTTCTTAATTTTGTTTATATTTATTAATTTTGGCCAAATTTTCCAAATTCAGCCGAATTTCCCAATTCTGGCCAACTTTCACAATTTTGGCCAAATTCCACAATTTTGGCCAAATTTTCCAAATTTACAATTTTGGCCAAATTTCTCAATGTTGGCCGAATTTTTCAATTTTGGCCAAATTCCACAATTTTTGCCAAATTTCTTTAGTTTTGGCCAAGTTTCCCAATTTTGGCCAAATTTCTTTAATTTTGGCCAAGTTTCCCAATTTTGGCCAAATTTCTTTAATTTTGGCCAAGTTTCCCAATTTTGGCCAAATTTCTTAATTTTGGCCAAATTTCTTAATTTTGGCCAAATTTCTTAATTTTGGCCAAATTTTCTAAATTCACAATTTTGGCCAAATTTCTTAATTTTGGCCAAATTTTCTAAATTCACAATTTTGGCCATATTTCACAATTTTGGCCAAATTCCACAATTTTTGCCAAATTTCTTTAATTTTGGCCAAGTTTCCCAATTTTGGCCAAATTTCTTAATATTGGTCAAATTTCCCACATTTGGCCACCATTACCAATTTTGGCCAAATTTCTTAATATTGGTCAAATTTCCCACATTTGGCCACCATTACCAATTTTGGCCAAATTTCTTAATTTTGGTCAAATTTCTTAATTTTGGCCAAGTTTTCCAATTTTGGCCAAATTTCTTAATTTTGGTTAAATTTCTTAATTTTGGTCAAATTTCTTAATTTTGGCCAAGTTTCCCAATTTTGGCCAAGTTTCTTAATTTTGTTTATATTTATTAATTTTGGCCAAATTTTCCAAATTCAGCCGAATTTCCCAATTCTGGCCAACTTTCACAATTTTGGCCAAATTCCACAATTTTGGCCAAATTTTCCAAATTTACAATTTTGGCCAAATTTCTCAATGTTGGCCGAATTTTTCAATTTTGGTCAAATTTATTAATTTTGGCCAAATTTCTCAATTTTGGTCAAATTTATTAATTTTGGTCAAATTTCTTAATTTTGTCCAAATTCCTTAATTTTGGCCAAATTTCTTAATTTTGGCCAAATTCTTAATTTTGGCCAAATTTCTTAATTTTGGCCAAATCTTCTACATTCACAATTTTGGCCAAATTTCTTAATTTTGGCCAAATTTTCTAAATTCACAATTTTGGCCATATTTCACAATTTTGGCCAAATTCCACAATTTTTGCCAAATTTCTTTAATTTTGGCCAAGTTTCCCAATTTTGGCCAAATGTCTTAATATTGGTCAAATTTCCCACATTTGGCCACCATTACCAATTTTGGCCAAATTTCTTAATATTGGTCAAATTTCCCACATTTGGCCACCATTACCAATTTTGGCCAAATTTCTTAATTTTGTTCAAATTTCTCAATTTTGGCCAAATTTCTTAATTATGGCCAAATTTTCTAAATTCACAATTTTGGGCGAATTTCTTAATTTTGGCCAAATTTCTTAATTTTGGCCAAATTTCTTAATTTTGGTCAAATTTCTTAATTTATTAAACTTGGCCAAATTTCTTAATTTTGGTTAAATTTCTTAATTTTGGTCAAATTTCTTAATTTTGGCCAAGTTTCCCAATTTTGGCCAAGTTTCTTAATTTTGGTTAAATTTATTAATTTTGACCAAATTTTCCAAATTTAGCCGAATTTCCCAATTCTGGCCAACTTTCACAATTTTGGCCAAATTCCACAATTTTGGCCAAATTTTCCAAATTTACAATTTTGGCCAAATTTCTCAATGCTGGCCGAATTTTTCAATTTTGGTCAAATTTATTAATTTTGGCCAAATTTCTCAATTTTGGTCAAATTTAATAATTTTGGTCAAATTTCTTAATTTTGGCCAAATTTCCCAAATTTAGCTAAATTTCACAATTATGGCCAAATTTTCCATATTTCCCACATTTGGCCACCATTACCAATTTTGGCCAAATTTCTTAATTTTGGTCAAATTTCCCACATTTGGCCACCATTACCAATTTTAGCCAAATTCCTTAATTTTCGTCAAATTTCTCAATTTAGGCCAAATTTCTTAATTATGGCCAAATTTTCCAAATTCACAATTTTGGCCAAATTTCACAAATTTGGCCAAATTCCACAATTTTTGCCAAATTTCTTTAATTTTGGCCAAGTTTCCCAATTTTGGTTAAATTTCTCAATTTTGGCCAAATTTCTTAATTTGGCCAAGGTTCCCGGATTTGGCCAAATTTCACAATTTAGGCCAAATTCACAATTTTGGCCAAATTTCTTAATTTTGGTCAAATTTCTCAATTTTGGCCAAATTTCTTAATTTTGGCCAAGGTTCCCGGATTTGGCCAAATTTCACAATTTAGGCCAAATTCACAATTTTGGCCAAATTTCTTAATTTTGGTCAAATTTCTCAATTTTGGCCAAATTTCTTAATTTTGGCCAAGGTTCCCGGATTTGGCCAAATTTCACAATTTAGGCCAAATTCACAATTTTGGCCAAATTCCACAATTTTTGCCAAATTTCTTAATCTTGGCCAAATTTCTCAGTTTTTGCCAAATTTCTTAATTTTGGCCAAGGTTCCCAATTTTGGCCAAATTTCTTTAATTTTGGCCAAGTTTCCCAATTTTGGCCAAATTTCTTAATTTTGGCCAAATTTATTAATTTTGGCCAATTCCACAATTATGGCCAATTTTTCCAAATTCACAATTTTGGCCAAATTTCTCAATTTTGGTCAAATTTATTAATTTTGGTCAATTTTCTCAATTTTGGCCAAATTTCTTAATTTTGGCCAAATTTCAGCATTTTGGCTAAATTCCACAATTTTTGCCAAATTTCTTAATTTTGGCCAAGTTTCCCAATTTTGGCCAAATTTCTTAATATTGGTCAAATTTCCCACATTTGACCACCATTACCAATTTTGGCCAAATTTCTTAATTTTGGTCAAATTTCTCAATTTTGGCCAAATTTCTTAATTATGGCCAAATTTTCTAAATTCACAACTTTGGGCAATTTGCACAATTTTGGCCAAATTCCACAATTTTTGCCAAATTTCTTTAATTTTGGCCAAGTTTCCCAATTTTGGCCAAATTTCTTTAATTTTGGCCAAGTTTCCCAATTTTGGCCAAATTTCTTAATTTTGGCCAAATTTCTTAATTTTGGCCAAATTTTCTAAATTCACAATTTTGGCCAAATTTCTTAATTTTGGCCAAATTTTCTAAATTCACAATTTTGGCCATATTTCTCAATTTTGGCCAAATTCCACAATTTTTGCCAAATTTCTTTAGTTTTGGCCAAGTTTCCCAATTTTGGCCAAATTTCTTTAATTTTGGCTAAGTTTCCCAATTTTGGCCAAATTTCTTAATTTTGGTCAAATTTCTCAATTTTGGCCAAATTTCTTAATTTTGGCCAAGTTTCCCACTTTTGGCCAAATTTCTTAATTTTGGCCAAATTTCTTAATTATGGCCAAATTTTCTAAATTCACAATTTTGGTCAAATTTATTAATTTTGGTCAAATTTCTTAATTTTGGCCAAATTTCCCAATTTTGGTCAAATTTATTAATTTTGGTCAAATTTCTTAATTTTGGCCAAATTTCCCAATTTTGGTCAAATTTCTCAATTTTGGTCAAATTTCTTAATTTTGGTCAAATTTCTCAATTTTGGCCAAATTTCTTAATTTTGGCCAAATTTCACAATTTTGGCTAAATTCCACAATTTTTGCCAAATTTCTTAATTTTGGCCAAGTTTCCCAATTTTGGCCAAATTTCTTAATATTGGTCAAATTTCCCACATTTGACCACCATTACCAATTTTGGCCAAATTTCTTAATTTTGGTCAAATTTCTCAATTTTGGCCAAATTTCTTAATTATGGCCAAATTTTCTAAATTCACAACTTTGGGCAAATTTCACAATTTTGGCCAAATTCCACAATTTTTGCCAAATTTCTTTAATTTTGGCCAAGTTTCCCAATTTTGGCCAAATTTCTTTAATTTTGGCCAAGTTTCCCAATTTTTGCCAAATTTCTTAATTTTGGCCGAATTTTTCAATTTTGGCCAAATTCCACAATTTTTGCCAAATTTCTTTAGTTTTGGTCAAATTTCTCAATTTTGGCCAAATTTCTTAATTTTGGCCAAATTTCACAATTTTGGCTAAATTCCACAATTTTTGCCAAATTTCTTAATTTTGGCCAAGTTTCCCAATTTTGGCCAAATTTCTTAATATTGGTCAAATTTCCCACATTTGACCACCATTACCAATTTTGGCCAAATTTCTTAATTTTGGTCAAATTTCTCAATTTTGGCCAAATTTCTTAATTTTGGCCAAATTTTCTAAATTCACAATTTTGGCCAAATTTCTTAATTTTGGCCAAATTTTCTAAATTCACAATTTTGGCCATATTTCACAATTTTGGCCAAATTCCACAATTTTTGCCAAATTTCTTTAATTTTGGCCAAGTTTCCCAATTTTGGCCAAATTTCTTAATATTGGTCAAATTTCCCACATTTGGCCACCATTACCAATTTTGGCCAAATTCCTAATATTGGTCAAATTTCCCACATTTGGCCACCATTACCAATTTTGGCCAAATTTCTTAATTTTGGTCAAATTTCTCAATTTTGGCCAAATTTCTTAATTATGGCCAAATTTTCTAAATTCACAATTTTGGGCGAATTTCTTAATTTTGGCCAAATTTCTCAATTTTGGCCAAATTTCTTAATTTTGGTCAAATTTCTTAATTTTGGCCAAGTTTTCCAATTTTGGCCAAATTTCTTAATTTTGGTTAAATTTCTTAATTTTGGTCAAATTTCTTAATTTTGGCCAAGTTTCCCAATTTTGGCCAAGTTTCTTAATTTTGGTTATATATATTAATTTTGGCCAAATTTTCCAAATTCAGCCGAATTTCCCAATTCTGGCCAACTTTCACAATTTTGGCCAAATTCCACAATTTTGGCCAAATTTTCCAAATTTACAATTTTGGCCAAATTTCTCAATGTTGGCCGAATTTTTCAATTTTGGTCAAATTTATTAATTTTGGCCAAATTTCTCAATTTTGGTCAAATTTATTAATTTTGGTCAAATTTCTTAATTTTGGCCAAATTCCTTAATTTTGGCCAAATTTCTTAATTTTGGCCAAATCTTCTACATTCACAATTTTGGCCAAATTTCTTAATTTTGGCCAAATTTTCTAAATTCACAATTTTGGCCATATTTCACAATTTTGGCCAAATTCCACAATTTTTGCCAAATTTCTTTAATTTTGGCCAAGTTTCCCAATTTTGGCCAAATGTCTTAATATTGGTCAAATTTCCCACATTTGGCCACCATTACCAATTTTGGCCAAATTTCTTAATATTGGTCAAATTTCCCACATTTGGCTACCATTACCAATTTTGGCCAAATTTCTTAATTTTGTTCAAATTTCTCAATTTTGGCCAAATTTCTTAATTATGGCCAAATTTTCTAAATTCACAATTTTGGGCGAATTTCTTAATTTTGGCCAAATTTCTTAATTTTGGTCAAATTTCTTAATTTTGGCCAAGTTTCCCAATTTTGGCCAAATTTCTTAATTTTGGTTAAATTTCTTAATTTTGGTCAAATTTCTTAATTTTGGCCAAGTTTCCCAATTTTGGCCAAGTTTCTTAATTTTGGTTAAATTTATTAATTTTGGCCAAATTTTCCAAATTTAGACGAATTTCCCAATTCTGGCCAACTTTCACAATTTTGGCCAAATTCCACAATTTTGGCCAAATTTTCCAAATTTACAATTTTGGCCAAATTTCTCAATGTTGGCCGAATTTTTCAATTTTGGTCAAATTTATTAATTTTGGCCAAATTTCTCAATTTTGGTCAAATTTTAAATTTTGGTCAAATTTCTTAATTTTGGCCAAATTTCCCAAATTTAGCTAAATTTCACAATTATGGCCAAATTTTCCATATTTCCCACATTTGGCCACCATTACCAATTTTTGCCAAATTTCTTAATTTTGGTCAAATTTCCCACATTTGGCCACCATTACCAATTTTGGCCAAATTCCTTAATTTTCGTCAAATTTCTCAATTTAGGCCAAATTTCTTAATTATGGCCAAATTTTCCAAATTCACAATTTTGGCCAAATTTCCTAATTTTGGTCAAATTTCTCAATTTTGGTCAAATTTATTAATTTTGGTCAAATTTCTTAATTTTGGCCAAATTTCCCAATTTTGGTCAAATTTCTTAATTTTGGCCAAATTTCTTAGTTTTGGCCAAATTTCCCAAATTTAACCAAATTTCACAATTATGGCCAAATTTTCCAAATTTCCCACATTTTGCCACCATTACCAATTTTGGCCAAATTTCCCAATATTGGTCAAATTTATTAATTTTGGCCAATTCCACAATTATGGCCAATTTTTCCAAATTCACAATTTTGGCCAAATTTCCCACATTTTGCCACCATTAATAATTTTGGCCAAATTTCCCAATATTGGTCAAATTTATTAATTTTGGCCAATTCCACAATTATGGCCAATTTTCCAAATTCACAATTTTGGCCAAATTTCTCAATTTTGGTCAAATTTCTTAATTTTGGCCAAATTTCCCAATTTCTTAATTTTGGTCAAATTTCCCACATTTGGCCACCATTACCAATTTTGGCCAAATTTCTTAATTTTGGTCAAATTTCCCACATTTGGCCACCATTACCAATTTTGGCCAAATTCCTTAATTTTCGTCAAATTTCTCATTTTAGGCCAAATTTCTTAATTATGGCCAAATTTTCCATTTTGGCCTAATCGATTCCGCACACTTAAAACCGGATTTGGAACAAAAAGTTTGTGGGTGAATTTCGAGCGGAGTTGGGCCTAGTAGACGGCCGTTTGACCGAATTTGAGTAAAAATTATAATTTCGTATTATCGCGCCGTTTTAACGGATTTTATATAGTTTTGATGTGCCTAATCGATTCTGCACACTTAAAACCGGATTTGGAACAAAAAGTTTTTGTGCGAATTTCGAGCCGAGTTGGGCCTAGTAGGCGGCCGTTTGACCGAATTTGAGCAAAAATTATAATTTCGTATTTTCGCGCCGTTTTAACGGATTTTATATAGTTTTGATGTGCCTAATCGATTCCGCACACTTAAAACCGGATTTGGAACAAAACATTTTTTGGAAAATTATAATTTTGTTTTTCCGCTCTATTATAACGGATTCTTTTTAAAGGAATATTTTAAGTTTGATAAAATTTTAATCGAGTTTAAACAATTCGTATTTTAATGATTAGTGTGTAAATAAAATGATGATGAACAAAAAATAATAGTAAAGAGTAGTAGTAAAAATAATGTTACATAACTTCTGCATCTTCATTCGTCGCATCTCCTTCTGATGAATGCCATCGTATGTGGATGAAACTAGTCGAGTAACAAAAATTTTATTCGTTACGAGCGAATTTATAATGTTACTTGCTTAGAATTAAATTAGTTTAAATATTCTGTTTTTTTCGCTACAGATAACATTTAAAACAACTATGTACGTTGCATTTAACAAACGTTATTCATAGCATGGTTAATAATGTTATAATCTATTGCATGACGACGGGGTTAAAAAAACTCAATTTAAAAATTAGGATATTACTTTATTTATCAGATCCTAATGACTTAAGTTCTAATCGTCTTAATTTTTTGACGCATTACCAGGCATCTTTTATTTCAAACAAAGATTTGTCTTTTGTCTCCGGCATGTATAGATAAAGTAACACTAAACAAACAGATGACGATAGCCCGAAACCCGAAAACGCCGTGTAAAGTCCAAACCTTCTTATAACAAAAGGAGTCGTTTTGGTAACAATACTCAGTAAACATTTTTCTGATAAAGCAACTAAACACATAATCAAACTTCTATTCTCTAAAGGTAACATTTCACCATACAGCGAAGAACAAAATATCATAGGTCCACAACATGTGCCTATTGAAAATATAGATAACAAACCAATAGTTACATATTTATTGTCTACAATAATACCTAAACTTACTAAATATGTATACAAAGATAGTATGAACAATGTCAGGATCCCCACAGAGGTCGCCGAGAAGAATAACGTTCTTCTTTTTATATAATGCGACAATCCTGATCCCACATACATACCAAATACTGAGACTCCATCTAATATCAACATCCCGGTGTAAGCGGTGGATTCACTTGATGTCATATTCTTGATAATATCTATAGCATAAGCGGCACAAACAAATTTTCCGGATAAAATGTACAATGCATACACACAAATACATAACAATGTTGGTTTGTAAAATGATTTTTGAAATATAGTTTTGAAAGTCGCTTTCAAATTAATGTCATATTTATTTTGTGCTACTAATAATCTTTTTAATTCTTCATTGGCTGCCTTGCCATTACCTTTCAACCATTTGTGGGACTTAATACATTCGTCAAACCTTTCTTTGTCTGCTAAATAATACGGTGATTCTGGTAAGAAAAATATCGTGATAACCATTGTGTAGAAAGATAAAATGAGAGTAGTTAATGCTATATTTTTCCAATGAAAAAAAGTTCCTATTGCATTCGATACCCAAAACCCCCAAAAAAATGATGCACATTTAAAGGTTAAAATGACCCCTCTGTATCTGGGAGATGTGTATTCTGTTAAGATCATAATACAAATTGAAGGGATAGCGCCTCCGACGCAGCCAGCTAGTATTTCATAGATAATGATATGAGTAGTGTTATTGCCGAAATAAAATACAAAGTTTGATACTAGAAAACAAATGCTAACAATGACATGGGGTAGTTTCCGTCCGAAGTACGCGGTTATGATTGGAAGCATGAAACACCACGGAATTGATGCGATGGCCAATGTTGATGCTGAAATCAAAATAACTTAATTTTAGATTCAAAACCATTATAAAATGGGGTAAACTATATTTATCATTATTTAAATCTTTGTCATCATTACAGATAGGCATTGAGATTGAGCCTTATCTCATTTTATGTAAAATTACCTATTACTTGGTGGGAAAGAAACCATTACTCGGTCCTATTGATCGCTATCAAAAGAGAAATGTCCAGCTCGTGTGAATTGTTTTGTATAACCAACTTCTAAGACACTAATTTTAAAATGCATCAATTCGAGTACATATGTAAGTCACTAGAATTAGTTGTGTTAGTGACATACTTTATAAAAGAAAAATATGAAAAAATAAATACTTTATGACGTTATAACATACGAGTATGTTAAATAAATCTCAATAAATCTAAAAGAGACGTGATACTTACTTATCCACGACACCATCGCTTCATCAATTACTTCAGTGGAGTTAGCTTCTCTACGTAGTTGTGGTATAAAGACGGTAGGAGCTCCAAAACACATGCCAAATGTGAAGGACATCATTCCTGGAGCACTGCATACTAATACCTGAAATGAATTGAAATAAGCAATTATTCATTGATTAATAGATAATATCAAATCATTGCTGCTTGACCTTTTATATCTAGGAGCATCAGCTGAGTTACTAAATATTGTCATATTATTTTGTAGTTCTAATGCAATATATGTTGTTTTAAAGCAGTTCCTGCTAGAAACTATTGGGCTATGTTCAGTAGTAGACTTCTATAAATATACCAATTCTGATGATGCTGAATATAATACTGTGATGTTAGCTGTTAATTTATCTCATAATTTCAACACAATCTATTTCAAACTAACAGAATATCAATACTCACCTGTTTCGAAAAATGATTCCAAGAAAATGAATCTTCTTCATCTTCATCGGTTTTCACTTTCTCATAATCGTGATTTTCCATTTCATCACAATTTGTTTTTATAAAAAATATTTATTTATTTTTATTTTTAAATACTATTTTATTACTGAATTTCAGTCATGCTCCAACAATTGTCCTACAGACGAAAGCAGTCCATAAAAATAAAGTGATAATGAACAGAACGATAAAGAACACCACCGAAGTAAATAGATTATAAAACATTTTAATTTATAAAGTTAATTAAGTGTGACGAAAAAAAACAATATGTAGAGTTCGGCATTAGTAAACAACATGCGTAGGATTCCGTATTAATCCATCACTAACTAAAGGTAATAGATCTTATAGTATATCAGTAGCATCTTCTCTTTCTAACTATGTATAATTATGGACAAAATCACAATATAAATAAATTTAAGTCTAAACTCCCGGGTCCAAAACCTTACTATTTCTAAACCACAAGTGCTAGTTGCCTGAAAGAAAGAAAGAAGACAACAGTTTATTTAGCCATCACATACACTGATTTCACACTTATTAATAAGCACAAAGTACATCGTTGCACAATTTACAGGTCTTATTCGCGTACAACATAATTATTATTTACCTCGACGATTCGATCGGGTTACACCGATCGAATCGTCGAGGTAAATAATAATTATGTTGTATATATATATATATAATTATGTATGCATCGTTGCACAATTTACAGGTCTTATTCGCGTACAACATAATTATTATTTACCTCGACGATTCGATCGGTGTAACCCGATCGATGTAATCGAAAATGTACCCGATCGGTGTAACCCGATCGAATCGTCGAGGTAAATAATAATTATGTTGTACGCGAATAAGACCTGTAAATTGTGCAACGATGCATTCCGATCGCGAAAGTTTAAAAAGTGTATAAGCACAAAATAGCATCGCATAAAAGGTGTATTAAATTAAACCTTCATTTTTGAAGTGAAAACTTCTTTAGCGGCGCTGAGCACTTTTTTTTGTATGGGTAAAAACTTTCAAACTCGCGTCAGGGTCACGTGATCCTGATCGAAAAAGCGTAAGATCGAGGGGAAGGGAGGGCAACTAGTATCTCCCACTCTTTCTACCGTGCCTGAGTGTGCTGCTCTGTTTAGGCGGCACAGGGCGCTTGCGCGAATGACCGTGTGTGTTTATGTACAGCGTCCCACGCGTATCCAAGGATGGTGACAGATAAATAACAACATATAAATTGTCATATTTGTGTACGATAGCGCAATAAATAAACATTGTATTCTACCTCATAAATGATAGTACTTTTATACTTATAATTAAACACAACGTTAATATTGAAGTTTTCACTTCTGCCGGCACTCCCGGAGTGCTACCTTTTTTTATACATTTTAGTTTTTGAAGTCGGGTTTTATACACAGTTTTTTTTATAGAAAGAAGTTTACTCCTTTTTTCTTATAGAAACATACCAAATTAATTATAATTCGGCTATATTTGGCCATAAACCTCGTCAAATATTCGTTCGGTGTATGGCCAATAAATTACGAGTCTATTCTACACATGAAAGGGTATAATAAAAGACACATTTTAATACACTAAGTCTTTTTATTGTTCACATAGTACTACACAATTTCTTTTCCTCTTTACTTTTGGACTCATTACCAAGAAGCATATCTTTTATTTCAAACAAAGATTTGTCTTTCGTCTCCGGCATGTACAAATATAGTAATACTAAGCAAACAGCTGATGATAGTGCAAAGCCTGAGAACGCCGTGTAAAGTCCAAACCTTCTTATAACAAAAGGAGTCGTTTTAGTAACAATACTCAACACACATTTTTCTATTAACGCAACAATGCACATACTCAAACTTCTATGTTCTATAGGTAATAATTCCCCACACAATGCTGAACCAAATATCATAGGCCCACAACATGCACCTATTGAAAATATGGATAACAAACAAACAGAAACATATTTATTGTCTGCAACAACATCCAAACTTACTAAATATGTGTACAGCGATAATATAAACAACGTCAGAATCCCCACAGAGGCTGCAGTGAAGAATATAGTTCTTCTTTTTATAAAATGTGATAATCCTGATCCTACATACATACTGAATACTGAAACTCCATCTAATATCAACATCCCGATATAAGCAGTGGATTCACTTGATGTCATTTTCTTAATTATGTCTATTGAATATGTAGTACATGCATATTTGCCACATATAACAAACAACAAATAGATACAAATACCCAACAATGTTGGTTTATAAAATGATTTCCTAAATTTTGTTTTGTGAATTGATTTAAAATTGGAATAAGTTGTATTTTGTTTCACCACCAGTAACCTTTTCAATTCTTCATTGGCTGCCTTCCCATTACCTTTCAACCATTTGTGGGACTTAATACATTCGTCAAACTTTTCCTTGTCTGATAAATAATATGGTGATTCTGGCATGAAAAATATGGAAATTATCATTGGATAGAAAGATAAAATGAGAGTGGTTAATGCTATATTTTTCCAATGGAAAAATGTTCCTATTGCATTCGATACCCAAACACCCCAAGAGAATGATGCAGATTTGAATGTTAGAATTACACCTCTGTATTTAGGAGATGTGTATTCTGTTAATACCATAATACAAATTGAAGGGATAGCGCCTCCGACGGCGCCAGCTAGTATTTCATAGATAATGATATGCGTAGTGTTACTGCCGAAATAAAATACAAAGTTTGATACCACAAACAATATGGTCACAATAACATGAGATGGTTTTCGTCCAAAGTTCGCCGCTGTTATTGGAAGAATGACACACCACGGGATTGCTGCGAAGGGCAATATTGATGCTGAAATTAAAATAATATAATTTAAGGCTTTTTACACACAAAAATCGGGAAGGGTAAATGCCATTAATAATCACCGCTTCATAGTTATACATCGGCCTTAAGTCAACAATTAGTGATACAAAACTATACTCTAAGATCGAGTTAGAGTTTTTTTGCCTTTGATAGAAAGAAAGAAGACGTTATAACAGATATCATGTTCTATAAATTTGATAATAATGAAGAGCTGAGAAAAGAGTATAGTGACGCTATATTGGAAAGACTTACGTTCAGCAATAGTGAAGATGATGATGTTGAAAATGAAGGGACCAGATACTTACTTAACCAAGAAGCCATCGCCTCGTCAATAACTTCAGTGGAATTAACTTCTCTTCGTAGTTGTGGTATGAAGACTGTAGGTGCTCCCATACACATTCCAAATGTGAAATACATTATAACCGTAGCACTGCATACTAATAACTAAAATATATTTGGATGGGATGAATCATTGTTGATTACTATAATGAAAGCTAAAACATTATAGTCGTATTATCAAAACAGTTCTGCTTCATATTTCATGTCCAGGAGCATCAACTAAATTACTATCTTTTGCCAAATTATTTTGTAGTTTTAATGTAATATGGATAATGTTTTCTGTTGTTTAAATACAATGAACATTTGTTTTTATCTGTTTATATTGTTGTAACTGAATCAAAAATGGCTTACCAAATTTCAATACTCACTTGTTTTAAAAAATGGTTCCAAGAAAATGTGTCATCTTCATCTTCATCGGCTTTTACTATTTCATAGTTATAATTTTCCATTTCATAACAATTTGTATTTCAATAAAGAAATTTATTTTTATATTAATTTATGACGCAATTTCAGTCGTGACCGAACAAATAATTACCATAAAATCGAATGCAGTCTTTAAAAAAGATATATAATGAACAGAATGATAAAATTTACAATTCATATCACATTGTAATATAAAAAAGTTACTTAAGTGTGACGCAAAAAACATATGTTGGGTCTACATTAGTAAAAAAGTGAGTGCCTGACTGTAGACTTTGTAGGATTCCGTATTTACTCCTCAGAATAGGTGAATTTAATAGATACTCCATTTGGAGTACTAAAGGGAATGGATCTAATAGTATGTTATATATAATGTTGTTAATTCAAGTACGTTTATAATACTCGTTTAATAGCATATTTATACCCTACGCATCTCATTCCTTCTGATGAAACCCACCTATCTTTAGCTGATACTTGTCAATGGATTCGGTTAAAATCAGCGTACATAAACCGCATAGTGTAATAAAAACTTCTACATTTTAGTTTAAATCATTAGTATTTATAAAACCTTCAATAATTGTTGTATAATCTTAATGTATCAATAGTTACACAAATGCCGATCCCTAAAATAGCGAATTTATAATGTAACTTATTTAGAAGTTAATTGGTTAAATAATTATATTTATCATTATAGATAACATTGAAAAACAGTATGTTAAATAACACTAATAGGACAGTAATGCTTAAAGTAAATTATATTGAAGACGACAGGGTTTAATAATACACATTTGTATGCGCCGAATTATTTATTTTTTACGTATTAAATTTCTTATCCTCTTTACTTTTGGACACATTTCCAAGTAGAATATCATTTATTTCAAACAAGGACTTGTCTTTTGTCTCCGGCATGTATAAATATAGTAATACTAAACAAATAGCTGACGACAGTGCAAACCCTGAGAACGCCGTGTAAAGTCCAAACCTTCTTATAACAAAAGGAGTCGTTTTAGTAACAATACTTAAAACACATTTTTCTATTAATGCAACTATACACAAACTCAAACTTCTATGCTCTATTGGTGACAATTCACCACACAGTGAAGTGCCAAATATCATAGGTCCACAACATGTGCCTATTGAATATATTGATAATAAACAAATAGAAACATATTTATTGTCTACTATAACATCCATACTTACTAAATATGTGTACAGAGATAATATTAATAATGTCAAGATCCCCACAGAGGCTGCAGTGAAGAATATAGTTCTTCTTTTTATGAAATGTGATAATCCTGATCCTACATACATACTGAATACTGAAACTCCATCTAATATTAACATCCCCGTGTAAGCGGTAGATTCACTTGATGTCATTTTCTTAATTATATCTATTGAATATGTAGTACATGCATATTTTCCACATAAAACAAACAATAAATAGACACAAACACATAACAATGTTGGTTTATAAAATGATTTACTAAATATAGTTTTGCGAATGGATTTTAAATTGGTACTGGATGTATGTTGCTTCACTAGTAATCTTTTTAATTCTTCATTGGCTGCCTTGCCATTACCTTTCAACCATTTGTGGGACTTAATACATTCGTCAAACTTTTCCTTGTCTGATAAATAATATGGTGATTCTGGCATGAAAAATACCGAAATTATCATTGGATAGAAAGATAAAATGAGAGTGGTTAATGCTATATTTTTCCAATGGAAAAATGTTCCTATTGCATTCGATACCCAAACACCCCAAAAGAATGATGCAGATTTGAATGTTAGAAATACACCTCTGTATCTGGAAGAAGTGTATTCTGTTAAGGTCATAACACATATTGATGGGAGAGCACCTCCAATGCATCCAGCTATTATTTCATAGATAATAATGTGAGTGATGTTACTGCCAAAATAAAATACAAAGTTTGATACCACAAAGCATGTGGTAACGATGACATTGGGTAGTTTCCGCCCGAAGTACGCCGCAATGATTGGGAGAATGACACACCATGGGATTGCCGAGATGGCCAATAGTGATGCTGAAATAAAACAAAACAACAATTGATTATCCATGCAGACCACATGTACAGCGGCCTGCGACAACGGCACAGCTGCAAGTGCTGCTACCAATGAATAAAATACCGTACAATTTATGGAATAAAATTGCATGCTGTGTACAGTGCATTATTTAGTGATAGCTGGACTACAATTAAATTAATTTATTGATGTGCAGGAGAAACGCGTTTAGTGTAAAAACGTTATCTCAGGCATAATATCTGACTGCATTAAAAAATCAGTAGAAAAAGAAGTGGTACTTACTCAACCAAGAAGCCATCGACTCATCAATCACTTCAGTGGAGTTAGCTTCTCTACGTAGTTGTGGTATGAAGACTGTAGGAGCTCCAAAACACATCCCAAATGTGAAGAAAATCATTCCCGTAGCGCTGCATACTAACAGCTGGAACATAGAAAGTTATTTTTGTAATATAACAGCGCACAGCTAGACATGAGCGAGCCCTTCTACCCCCACCGCTATTACCACCTGGCACAGGTTTCACATGCTCGAACTGTGGTCGAGTTTGTCTGTCCCGTATTGGTCTAACCAGTCACTTTCATGGGTGCGTTTCAAACCCTACAATTCCAACAGACGCTACATAAAATCATCCCACGTAGATTTTAATGGCCCATGTTGATGACAACAGACGAAAACTGCTTAACAAATATCAGTACTTACTTGTTTTAAAAAATGCTTGCAGGAAACTGTATCCTCTGCTTCGTCATCAGTGTTCACTACTTCGTAATTTGTATATACCATTTTATAAATTTGTTTTTTAATGACATTTATTTTAACACATTGATCTTACACATTATCAGACGGACTAACAACGAATAATGTATTAAAGAAAAGTTCCAAGAAAAAATTTGCATATATTTTTTAATCTTTACAAAGTTAATCAAGTGCGAAGCGTACAAAATATGTCTGTAGTTTTGTTTTGATCAACAGCGCATTATACGTGAAGGTGTGTCAGGTCACATGCTTTGTATAATTCGGTATTGTGTTTTTATAATAAAACACGGACAAATAATCAAACGAGTTACAAGTTACATTATAATCCCACTAATTACTTTGTTCTATAGAAACTTAAATCATGAATACCATAATAACTCTACTGGCGATTAAAAGGCCAAGAATTTTTAAAACATTCAAATGTCGTTAATGTAAATTGGGAACAAAACAGGTCCTCAAGTAGTTCCCTGGTGGATTCTGTTATGTATTGGAGCAGGGGTTACAGCGAGTACACGTCAACAATGAAACAAGCGAGTTAAAATCAGACTGGTTTAATGTACAAGTGTGAGCGGGACGCAGTCCGCTCAGGTAGTTTACTACTATACACATACATTATTAATCCCATTGCAGATACTTATGTAGTATTTATCTAACCGTTTTACATATTATACCTGACTGAATAATATCATTTAGGTATAATATGTTTACAAATTACTATACATATGAAAAAGAATTGATTTTTGTTCAGAGTTTTAACTGATAATAAAACTAGGTAAATAAATATTATGAAATTTATTAAGAATATTCCCAAAACAAATTCTTTCCAAATTCGAAAATAGTAATTATTTGTTATGTTCTGTAATTCGACCTCGTTTAATATGTCAAAACGCGTAACATTAGAACTTGATTAATTGTTTAAAACATGATTATTACATAATGACTTATCTTCATTACTCTTGGTCACATTATGAAGCATTATATCCTTTATTTCATGCAAAGATTTGTCTTTTGTCTCGGGCATGTACACATAAAGTAATACTAAACAAACAGATGATGATATCCCAAAACCTAAAACGCCGTGTAAAGTCCAAACTTTCTTAAAACGAAAGGAGTTGTTTTAGTAACAATACTTAATATAGATTTTTCTAATATAATACATATACACATACTCAAACTTCTATGTTGTATGGATAAAAATTCGCCAAATAACGAAGTACAAAATATCATAGGTCCACAGCATGTTGCTATTTAATATAAAGATAACGAACTGATGGTTAGGTATTTATTGTCTACAATAACGTTCAAACTCACTAGATAAGTGTATAGTGAAAGTATGAATAATGATACTATTCCTGCAAATGAAGCTGATAAGAATATAGTTCTTCTTTTTATGTAATGTGATAGTCCTGATCCTACGGACATACTGAATACTGAAACTCCATCTAATATCAACATCCCGGTGTAAGCGGTGGATTCACTTGATGTCATTTTCTTAATAATGTCTATTGAATATGCTGTACTAAATTTGCCACAGAAACTGTACAATAAATAAACACACGTACACAACAATGTTGGTTTGTAAAACGATTTACTAAATATACTTTTAAAAGTCGATTTTAAATTTATGTGAGATTTATTTTGTGTGGCTAATAATCTTTTTAATTCCTCATTGGCTGCCTTGCCATTACCTTTCAACCATTTGTGGGACTTAATACATTCGTCAAACCTTTCTTTGCTTGCTAAATAATATGGCGATTCTGGCCAAAAAAATATTATTACTGTTATAGGGTAGAATGATAAAATGGGGGTAGTTAATGCTATATTTTTCCAGTAGAAAAATGACCCTATAGCATTTGATATCCAAACGCCCCAAAAAAATGAAGCAGATTTAAAGGTTAGAATTGCACCTCTGTATCTGGGTGATGTGTATTCAGTTAAAACCATAATGCATATTGAAGAAAGAGCACCACCAATTCATCCAGCTATTATTTCAAATATTATTATATGTTTAGTGTTCGTACCGAAATAAAATACATAGTTCGATATTACAAAGCATATGGTTACAATTACATGGGGTAGTTTCCGTCTGAAGTATGATGCTAATATTGGTAGAAGAAAACACCACGGGATGGCTGCGATTGAAAATGTTGACGCTGAAATGATTTTAAATAAATTAAACATACATATTACCATAGCTTATATAAAACTACTCTAGTAAATTTTTCGGGAGGACGTGTATGATGCGCATGCCCAAAATAGTAGCTTTCTTAAACTTATTATCAGTTGAGAATTATGTTGGAGTTCCACTGCAATGCGAATATACTACAACGTGCAATTATTTCGTGATTGCTCAGCTGCACTTAATTTAACTTTTTTTTAATTCATTGGGGTGGAAGGAGTCCGTCTTAATAGAGAACATGCAGTTATAAAGGGTATGTTACTGAAATATCAATACAATAAAAACTTTAATATCAATGCAGTGCAAAAACGATGTTGTACTTACTTAACCAAGAAGCCATCGCCTCGTCAATAACTTCAGTGGAATTAGCTTCTGTACGTAGTTGAGGTACGAATACTGTAGGAGCTCCCATACACATTCCAAATGTGAAGTACAACATTCCTACTGCGCTGCATACTAACATCTGGAACATAGAACATTTATAGAGATTAATATCATAAAACAGACGAAATCAACTCACAGAATATCAATACTCACTTGTTTTAAAAAATGGTTCCAAGAACCATTTTTGACTCATCTGAAGAAATGACTCATCTGCATCTTCATCAATGTTTACTATTTCATAATTTTGATTTTCCATTTTATGGCATTCTATATTTTTACAACAAATATGGTTTTGTCTTTCAATACTTTTATTAAAATTTTATCTAAGTATCTAAATGAATGTCTTTTTGACCAATGTCGAAAACAAAATAATGATACTGGACAACTCGTCATTGATCAAAATTCATATATATACATTTTACTTTTTAAAGTTAACATAGCGTAAAGCAAGAAATATTTATAAAGTTATTTGTTAGTCGGCAATAAGTTTTTAATATAATTATTTGCCAAATTGTGAATTAAAAAAAGGGATTTCTTTAATGATTAGAATCGAAGTCACAGGTCTTAACTATACAGGGTGTCCGGTCATCGATGTCGGATACTTTAAGGGGGTAAAATATGGTATTTTTTATCGACAAATCACGATTCCAATTTTCTCTAGCTACCTCCATTACAAAATGGCAGCCATTTTGTTTTTTTCAAATCGACGCGCGGGTGCTTGTACTGATTTAGTCATTGCTATCCATGTAAACGTCCTATGGACATGAAAGATGTTTCATTTGAAAGTTAATAATGTATGGTATTATTGAATGTAAGATTTTATTCCATATCTTTATTATAAAATAACAAAAAATCATTACAAAAATAAAAATCAATATTTTTTTTCAGATTTTTTCTGCATTTTTTTATTTTTGTTAAAATTTGACCTATTAACCTACGTTTTTCATCTTGTTATTTGATAGTACAGAATATTTACTAAAAAAAAATCATCCATCTTATAGCCTTATGTATGATAGTTCTACAGTTACAATGGTTTGAATATGATCCTTAGCCAAGAAAATCGTCTCGTATTGCGAGGAGTGCTCGACGTGCTCGTCCATGGGACTGCGTTGTTGGGATTATCTGACTTGGACTATTATTTAGTCCGTCTATGTGAAGGTAATTGATCAAAAATTGCTAAATTTTTTTCCATATCTTTATCAAAAAATAACATAAGAGGATGATAAAAACAAAAATCATTATGTGTTTTCGTATATTTTTTTAGATTATTTGTCTTTTTTCTTAAAAACTGACCCATTAGGCTAATTGTTTGTTGTTGTTTATTAAAAGTACAGGATATTTACTCAAAAATGAGTCGTACATTTTATAGCCTAATGTATGATAGTTCAAAAGTTATGGCAGTTTGAAAATGACCCTTAACCGTGAAAATCGCATCGCATTCTCAGGATTACTCGTCCGTGAGACTGTGTTGTTGAGATTATCTGACTAAGACTATTTTATATGGTAAATGTACGACTTATTTTTGAGTAAATATCATGTACTTTTAATAAACAACAACAAACAATTAGCCTAATGGGTCAGTTTTTAAGAAAAAAGACAAATAATCTAAAAAAATATACGAAAACACATAATGATTTTTGTTTTTATCATCCTCTTATGTTATTTTTTGATAAAGATATGGAAAAAAATGTAGCATTTTTTGATCAATTACCTTCACATAGACGGACTAAATAATAGTCCAAGTCAGATAATCCCAACAACGCAGTCCCATGGACGAGCACGTCGAGCACTCCTCGCAATACGAGACAATTTTCTTGGCTAAGGATCATATTCAAACCATCGTAACTGTAGAACTATCATACATAAGGCTATAAGATGGATGATTTTTTTTTAGTAAATATTCTGTACTATCAAATAACAAGATGAATAACGTAGGTTAATAGGTCAAATTTTAACAAAAAATAAAAAAATGCAGAAAAAATCTGAAAAAAAAATGTGGATTTTTATTTTTGTAATGATTTTTTGTTATTTTATAATAAAGATATGGAATAAAATCTTACATTCAATAATACCATACATTATTAACTTTCAAATGAAATATCTTTCATCTCCATAGGACGTTTACATGGATAGCAATGACTAAATCAGTACAAGCGCCCGCGCGTCGATTTGAAAAAAACAAAATGGCTGCCATTTTGTAATGGAGGTAGCTAGAGAAAATTGGAATCGTGATTTGTCGATAAAAAATACCATATTTTACCCCCTTAAAGTATCCGACATCGATGACCGGACACCCTGTATATATATACAGGTCTTAACTACTACGGTATCGACATCATCTGCTTTTTTCCGCAATTAGACGAATCAGTTGCGTCCATTTTGCGAGCGGTGGGCGTCTAGTACCAGTTCAATTCTTCCAAGAAGCCGATCAGTCCCCTCAGGTTTCTGGTGACTTCCTGGAGTGTGCTGGGTGACCCGAGGTGCAGCCGTCAACTGTGAATAGTTTTTCTTTACTTTCGTTATTCACAAGATAATACGTAATTAAATTGATACTGAATATTCTCATATGCAATGATTTGGTAATAGCTTACAAGTAGCATTCTCATCTTAAAATTAAAATTCCTTAGGTCCGTCGTGAGATAACAATGTTTTATCACAAATTACACGTCAAATTACGATACTTTCAGGCGGATGGACCAGAAATCCAAATAAATCCGTAAATAGAGAGCTTCTCTGACTCACTTGGGATTGTACTCGTAATTTTAATGATTTTAATGGATGTTTACCAGATTTTTGATACCATAAATTTTAAAAATGAACCTAGTTAGAGATCAATTGCTGAAATACGATAGTAAAGTGTCTAAAAACCATAAGCGCTTAATGAATTCAAACAAATCAGTAGCAAAGTTAACTATAAAGGTCATTGAGAGCGCTTGACACCGCTGACGGGTGAAGCTAAGTTTTGCAGGAAGATACGTTGTCACGGTGTTGTATTTCCCCAGCGTAATAGGCGGACTGCATAATATTCTCATATATTTTTCTATTTAATATACCACATTATACATACCGTTTTGGTAACTTAATGCATATGGTACCAAATATTAATGATAGTGATGTTGACGATGATGTTCGTAAAAGTGCAATTATCGTAATTCTAATAAGTAAAACTAAAAGGTGTGATAACCTCCAAAACAGTAGGTAATACTAAAATAAAACAACTGCAAGATAACATAATTTATTCTATTTTTAAATATTACTTAACCAAACATCAATTTATGTATATTCAGGACTCAGTGGTAACTGAGTGACTAAAATATTATATTATTTGAGTATAGAACAGAAAAATCGAAATACTATTTATTGAGGCGATAGAGCTCTTACAATCATTTCGTTATTTATATTTCAATTAATTTGTTGATACAATGTTATTAACAGTCTTAGTAATTTATGTGACGTACGTGATTTATGCAAGTATGTAAGCGATGACCTAATAAACTTATTTCTATATTCTATGTTCGTTATCTACTTTGATTTACATATTTTAATTATCACGACACAATTTAGTATCTTTAATTCTATCTACATTACCTAGCATCAAATCTTCAATTTCGTGTAAAGATTTGTCTTTTGTCTCCGGCATGTATAGATATAGTAAAATAAGGCAAACAGATGACGATAGCCCAAAACCCAAGAACGCCGTGTAAAGTCCAAACCTTCTTATAACAAAAGGCATTGTTTTGGTAACAGTACTCAGTATAGATTTTTCTGATAAAGTGCACAATAATATACTCAAACTTCTGTGCTGTAAAGGTAAACATTCACCACACAGTGCAGAACAAAATATTATAGGTCCACAACAGATCCCTATTGAATATATGGATAATATACTAATTGAAACATATTTGTTGTCCGCAACAACACCTAAACTTACTAAATATGTGTACAGTGACAATATGAATAATGATACTATCCCCACAGAGGTCGCCGATAAGAATATAGTTCTTCTTTTTATATAATGTGATAATCCTGTTCCTACATACATACCAACTACTGAAACTCCATCTAATATCAACATCCCGGTGTAAGCGGTGGATTCGCTTGATGTCATTTTCTTAATTATATCTATTGAATAAGCCGTGCACACAAATTTTCCACACACAATGTACAATATATACACACAAATACATATCAATGTTGGTTTGTAAAATGATTTACTTATAATAGCTCTAAAAATTGATTTTAATTTTATATTAGATTTGTTTTGTGTTGCTAATAATCTTCTTAATTCCTCATTGGCTGCCTTGCCATTACCTTTCAACCATTTGTGGGACTTTATACATTCATCAAATCTTTCTTTGCTTGCTAAATAATATGGCGATTCTGGCCAAAAAACTATTATAATTGTTACTGGGTAGAATGATAAAATTAGAGTAGTTAAAGCTATATTTTTCCAATGGAAAAATGTTCCTATGGCATTTGATATCCAAATACCCCAAAAGAATGAAGCAGATTTAAAGGTTAGAATTACGCCTCTGTGTCTAGGAGATGTGTATTCAGTTAAGGCCATAATGCAGATTGAAGGAAGAGCGCCACCAACGCAGCCAGCCAGTATTTCAAATATCATAATATGAGTAACGGTACTACCGAAGTAAAACACAAAGTTCGATGCTACGAAGCAGGTGGCTACAATAATATGGGGTAGTTTCCGTCCGAAGTACTCTGATATTAATGGAAGAAGAAAACACCACGGGATTGCTGCGATGGCCAATAGTGATGCTGAAATTATATAAAAAAAAATTAATAACAATAAAAACAAACATAACATAATAAAATAGACGCTTATAAATCTATACTATATTATAAGGAGGAAATATTTGATCGTTTGTTTGCATTAAACAGGTTACGATACTTCTAGACCGATTTAAATTTCCTTCACTATTGGATATTTTATTTCAGGGTGTAACATTTAGGCTATAATATTTTTCCGGTATGCCTACGGGAAAAATAACTACTTGGGTGAAACTGCGGGGCGCTAATATGCGAATATAAAATATTTTTGTCACATTTTATGATGAAACATTAAAGAAATCTTTACTTATAAAATTGTACAAGAGATTTGGTAACATCCAATGAAAATGTTATCTGTCGTCCAAATAATTAATAAGGCCCTTCCAAATTCTATGGTGCACAAATATGTATAAGACCGGATCCTAGTGTTGGTAGAGATATAAGAGAAAACGACATTTCTAATTATTTTTATTGGAGAATTATTTAGGTGTTTCACTGCATTAGTAAAATATTAGACACGACTGTCGAAAATACAGAATAGGTTCTTATTGTTTGGTATGAAATGAACGTAGTACTTACTCAACCAAGAAGCCATCGCCTCATCAATGACTTCTTTGAAATTAATGTCTCTACGTAGTTGCGGTATGAAGACTGTAGGTGCGCCCCAACACATACCATTTAGGAAGTACAACATTCCGGCAGCACTGCATACTAATATCTAGAATAACGGGATCATCAGTTAAAACGTAATCGATGTCAAGTCACAGAATATCAATACTCACCTGTTTTAAAAAATGATTCCAAGAAAATGATTCTTTTTCGTCTTCATCGGTATTTACTTGTTCATAATCACGATTTTCCATTTTATTACAATTTCAATTTTTATGACAAGTTTATTTGTTTTTATATACTATAACTTAAACATTATCTAACCGTCTAAATGAACGTCATCGTCGAGTGTCGAGCACAAAAGAAAGAAGACTGTGACTGCTAAAATAATTACTTCTACATTGTACTTTACAAATATAATTAAGTGTAACGTTAAAATATTTATGAATTGCTCTGTACGTCGACAATAAGTGTTCAATTCCATATTCATTTGTCTTTCACAATATTTGAATTTAAGCCGGGCCCTGTTAAAGATAAGAGCGGCGGTTACGTATTATTATAATTTATAATTAATATCTATTCAATTGCAGTCGATCAAATAAATTCGTTTATATTGCTTATATCTCTCAAGTACTGGTTAATTGGTTCAAGTTAGTGTGACAAAAGATAAAAATAGTTCGTACTTTGTAAGACATACTAATAATAATATATAATGAACGACTTGACTACGGCTATCAATGGGAGTTTTCCGACGTCTACCATTCCACGTCTATCGTGGTCAACGGGGCCTTTGGTCTCAAGAAAAATATGAGGTTTAGGTTGTAGTATCACAATATTATTTTTATAGACTTTTTATGGCATTTTTTACTAAGGTGGTGGTTTAATGTTACCCAGTTAAATCTCTTTGTGGTCAGAAATATCGCTCCCAAAGTCTCTTAACATAATATCAACATTTATTACATTGTAAGCACATCGTTTGTTCGATTCAGATAATGGAACTTTAAAAGTCAGTTGTATAATAAGCCGATAGTTAATTAAAGTGTCAATGATTAATAATTTTGATTTTTGAAGTAAATTAACGAAGGTTTTCCTACCGTGACTATACAAATACTGTAGTGTAGTCATAATGAAATTATCGACACTAAGATATAAAATTTTATTAAAATGTGTATTTTATGACTAGTAAAAATAAAATACGACGTCGCACAACACGACGAAGCGCAGTGTGGTATGGATGATTGCATAAACGGTAATACCAATATTAAAACAACTCTGTTAGATCAAAAATAATATTTATGTGATTAATATTAATATACACAATCTTAAAATTATTTCGTTATTAACAATACAATTGCTATTTGATAAGAAAATATTTAATAGTATTTGGCAAGGGTAACTTATATCTAATGAAGTATTTAATTAATATTAAAATAATAGTTATAAAAGGTTATAAGTACAGTGGTTATAAAACACTAATTTCTATAATATGCCTAACTTCAATTTATATTATGTATATCACGACACAATTTAGTATCTTCATTACTCTTGCTCACATTACCGAGCATCATATCTTCAATTTCATACAAAGATTTGTCTTTTGTCTCCGGCATGTATAAATATAGTAATCCTAAACAAACAGATGATGATAGCCCAAAACCTAAGAACGCCGTGTAAAGTCCAAACCTTCTTATAACAAATGGAGTTGTCTTAGTAACAATACTCAGCACGACTTTTTCTATTAATGAAACAATACACATACTTAAACTTCTGTTCTTTACAGGTAAAAATTCTGCATAAAGTGATGAACAAAATATCATAGGTCCACAGCAAGTACTTATTGAATACATAGATAATATACCAATAGTAACATATTTATTGTCTACAAAAACACCTAAACTTACTAAATATGTGTAAAGAGATAATATAAACAAAGTCACGATCCCCACAGAGGTCGCTGATAAAAATATAGTTCTTCGTTTTATGAAATGTGATAAAGCTGTTCCCACATACATACCAAATACTGAGACTCCATCTAATATCAACATCCCGGTGTAAGCGGTGGATTCACTCGAAGTCATTTTCTTTATAATGTCTATCGAATATGCAGTGCAAACAAATTTTCCGCACAGAGTGTATAATAAAAACACACAAATACATAACGATGTTGGTTTGTAAAATGTTTTACTAAATAATATTTGGTGAACAGATTTGAAATTCATACAATATGTATTCCGTTTTACCAGTAATCTTTTTAATTCT
Organism: Timandra comae; assembly: GCA_958496195.1. Taxonomy (NCBI): domain Eukaryota; kingdom Metazoa; phylum Arthropoda; class Insecta; order Lepidoptera; family Geometridae; genus Timandra; species Timandra comae. The sequence goes on along the minus strand of OY292361.1, from coordinate 388,036 downwards.
TCATTGGCTGCCTTGCCATTACCTTTCAACCATTTGTGGGACTTAATACATTCGTCAAACCTTTCTTTTCCTGCTAAATAATATGGCGATTCTGGCAATAAAAATATTATGACTATCATTGGGTAGAAAGATAAAATGAGAGTAGTTAAAGCTATATTTTTCCAATAGAAAAATGTACCTATTGCATTCGATACCCAAATACCCCAAAAGAATGATGCAGATTTGAAGGTTAGAATTACACCTCTGTATCTGGGAGATGTGTATTCTGTTAGGACCATAGTACCTATTGTAGACAGAACCCCTCCGATGCATGCAGCTAGTATTTCATAGATGATAATATGAGTAGTGTTACTGCCGAAGTAAAATACAAAGTTTGATACCACAAAGCAAATGCTTGTGACAATATTGGGTAATTTCCGTCCGAAGTAAGCGGCTGCTATTGGAAGAGTGAAACACCACGGGATTGCCGCGATGGACATTGTTGATGCTGTAATCAAAAATATTTATTTTAGTTTTGAATAATAATTCAGAATACTTGCTCACTGATGTTAATTAAGCAAATTTGTAAAGAAACAAATGTCGCGATGAATAATTTTATGCGATGCATTTGGAATTAAAACTAAAATGAGAAAAATGAAATTGAATTCAGCTTGAGCTTTAGCAAGAACTCTGTTTCAAGTACTCCTAATACAGTACATCCAGTTATTTTTGTATGTATGATCCAACATCTTAAATTCTTGACATCCAATTTCTATTATTCGTTTTCAAGTTAGTTTTCATTCTTTATGTCATTTTTTTATTGTATTTGTATAATTTATAAGGAGCGTTAATTGTGCAACAAGAAGTATTCATAATCATATTATTTTTACCAATCATGTCATTTATGAGGATAAAATAGGAGTTACCTTTAATATAAAAAGTACAATAAGGGCGTAATACTTACTCAACCAAGAAGCCATAGATTCATCAATCACTTCAGTGGAATTAGCTTCTCTACATAGTTGTGGTATGAAGACTGTAGGGGCTCCCATACACATCCCGTAAATGAAGAAAAACATTCCCGTAGCGCTGCATACTATTAACTAAAAAACAGCTGTATATTTAATACAATACACCGACTAAAACATCAAAGTGAAAGATCTCGTAACGTAGTTATAATGCTTGACTTTACATGAGATCATAATACATTTCTTAGTGAAGGAAATGGCGTTGCGAGACGTGATATTTTTTATATTTTCTGGATCTCATTTTATATTTTTTTGTCTTACATTTAAGATGAACGTCATTATTCATTCAATTTTTGAGAGTTCTAATTGTTTTCATTTATTTATAAGTTAAATAAAGTACTTACTTGTTTCAAAAAATGGTTCCAAGAAAAAAATTCGTCTGAACTTTCATCAGTGTTCACAATTTTATAATTATGAATTGTCATTTTTAAACAAATTTGAAGAAAAATGATTTCTTAAAGACGACTGTCGAGTACAAAACAAAGTTACAAAAAGGCATGATACTGAGTTCATAATAATTCATTATACGTATTCCTTTTCATAGTTAATTAAGTGAAACGGAAAATTTAAATCTAAAGTAGGACATACGATGGAAAAAGTTATGTTAGTACGTGTCAGGCCACGTGCTATTTTACCAACACTTTGTCAACACAGTATTCATTGCTGCATTGTTTTAACGCCTCATTTATTTAGTTTCTGCGGAATCTTTCGATTGGTCATTACGTGGATGTAACTAAATACATTATAATATACGTATTTTATTATTTTCCAAATATAATGAATTCTAGCTATAAGTTTGAAAATTGTAATAAATTATGTTAACCTGATTTTCTTTGTCTTAGATCTATTATATTATTTATTATTGATTTGATCCCTGTGGAACTCCAGCAGGTATTTACTGATCAAAAAGAAATAAACTGATCAAAAAGAAATAAACACAGAGATCCATCGTATACGTTCTATTATGAAACGACTATTTTTGTGGAAAATCACCGAAACAAATTCGTCTTATCCATAAACAATCAAGCTGATATACGAAAATGTGGTGATCAAAGTGTTCATAATTGTTCAACTGAGGTCTTCCGCTTCTTATTTATCAACTTTCGCTTCTGAAACCGTATCGCCAAAGTAAATAAACGTAGCTAAACTTAATTTTTATGATGTATGACGCATATAATGATAGCTTATAACTGAGACCGAGTAAATCGTATAAACTTTGTTTCTTAACATAAAAATGCTGAGCTTAAAGATCTATTGGAAGTCCTTACAGGTATATTAAGTTTGAAGCTTTTTAAAGTTTCACAGTAGAAATGATATATAGTAAGAATTTTGTCGATGATTTACCTTTAAATAAGCCGTGTTATTGAGGAAACTTTAATCAAACAATGAACGTGATTTGTTCTATAGTCAAAATTTTCGAGAAAAGTTAAATCTTACGGAGGGTTAAGTAGTCCTGCACTTGGACCTTGTTCCTTTGACTAAAAAGAGAGACACAGATACGCCTTGTCACCTCATGCACTACCAGAGCGGCCCGAGGCTAGTTACACCCCTATTTTGAAATGATGGGACTTATTAAAATCAGAATATCTGTAGCAGTAACTGAATCCATATATCCAATAAAAATATCAAAAATGATAGTCAATTACTTATCTTTAAGAAATACCAAATAAATGTCGTATTACCAGACGGCACACTAGCTATCAAGTATTCTGTGACGGCTCGGGTCGATGACCGCGCTCAGCTGTGTATCGCAGCGTTCGCCTGTTGTTCGGTGTAGAATAACAATTAAATTCGGCGGGATTTTGAAAAACTTTGACTTATCATAACTTTTTAAATAAAAGCAAAAGAAAAAAACGAACTTCACTATTATATTGTCACCCGTCGTTTACATTAGTTGTGTGATTAAGTATCTCGAATTCAAAATAGGGGTGTAGATGTGGCCCGCAGGCCATACGCCTGGGCGCCGTGGTGGAGTCAGCAACCTTGATCCTGCATCGTCCGTCTGAGAGGCGTAGAGAGTAAGCGCTGAGTGTTTAGTAGTAGGTAGATCTCCCGCTGCTGACCGGCAGAGTATCTCATAACCCCCGGAGTCTGTCTTTCATTTTTGACTCCCGGGAGTATGAGATTTAAAGCTTTTTTCAGCAATACAATAGGTACTTACATTATAACACTGTTGTGTATGTATGAGGATTATAAAAAAAAACACTAATTACTTGATGATTTAAATATTTTATTAAATTTCTTACATATCATTACTTAATGTCTTATCTTCTTCTTTTTTTGGCACATCGTTAAGCATCATATCTTTTATTTCATGCAACGTTTTATCTTTAGTCTCCGGCATGTATAAATAGAGTAACACTACACAGACAGATGATGATAGTGCAAAACCCAAGAATGCGGTATAAAGTCCAAACCTACTTATAACAAAAGGTGTTATTTTGGTGACAATACCTAATATAGATTTTTCTACAAGAACAACCAAACTCATACTCAAGCTTCTATGCTCTATTGGTAACATTTCACCATACAGCGAAGAACAAAATATCATAGGTCCACAACATGTGCCTATTGAATATATAGATAATAAACCAACCGTTACATATTTATTGTCTACAATAATACCTAAACTTACTAAATATGTATACAGAGATAATATCAACAATGTCACGATCCCCACAGAGGTTGCCGATAAAAATAAAGTTCTTCTTTTCATATAATGTGATAATGCTGTTCCTACATACATACTGAATACTGAGACTCCATCTAATATCAACATCCCAGTGTAAGCGGTGGATTCACTCGAAGTCATTTTTTTAATTATATCAATCATATAAGCAGTACATATAAATTTTCCGCACAGACTGTATAATAAAAACACACACAAACATAATAATGATGGTTTGTAAAATGATTTTTGGAATATAATTTTGTGAATGGATTTCAAATTAATATGTGATTCATTTTGTTTAACTAGTATCCTTTTCAATTCTTCATTAGCTACCTTTCCATTACCTTTTAACCATTTATGTGCTTTAATACATTCATCAAACTTTCCCTTACTCGCTAAATAATATGGTGATTCTGGCCAAAATAGAAATGTGATAACCATTGGATAGAACGATAGAATGAGAGTAGTTAATGCTATATTTTTCCAATGGAAAAATGTCCCGATGGCATTCGATACCCAAATACCCCAAAAGAAGGTGGCAGATTTGAAAGTGAGTATTGTGCCTCTGTATCTGGGAGATGTGAATTCTGTTATTACCATGATACATATTGTGTTAAGAGCACCTAATGCGATACCTATCAATACTTCAAAGATAATTAGGTGTGTTACGTTAGCACTGAAGTAAAATACAAAGTTTGCTACCACAAAACTGATGCATGACAGAAAATATGGTTGCTTCCGTCCAAAGTACGCCGCCACAAAAGGAAGTAGAAAACACCACGGGATTGATGCCAAGACATATAGTGACGCTGAAATCACAATAATTTATTAAATTAGATTTCTGTCTAATAAATTATTAAATACTTATAATTAAAACGAAGAGTTGATGAATGGAGATAGATGTTGATAGAATGGACTTGGGACATAGTCAAACATCCCAACAGACTATGGCAGTTGTCTTAATGGTGGTTATATTCGACGTTATAAATATACTGACCATAACAAACTGACCAAATTAATTCACATAAGATATTTATTCATATCGGGTGATTCTGTAAAACTAGCATATTTTCCTCCCCCATATCCACTTTTATTGTAAATAAGAAAGAAAAAGACGGGATATTTACTTAACCAAGAAGCCATCGCCTCATCAATCGCTTCAGTGGAATTAGCTTCTCTTCGTAGTTGTGGTATGAGAACTGTAGGGGCTCCGAACACCATCCCAAATGTGAAGTACATCACACCCGTAGCACTGCATACTAACATCTGGAACATACCATAATTATGGTTTAACACAATAGGCATTAAATCGCAGAATATCAATACTCACCTGTTTTAAAAAATGATTCCAAGAAAATGTTTCAATTTCATCTTCATCTGTGTTCACTATTTCATAATTATGGTTTTCCATATGAAGTAGATGGTCTAAAAATATTTTTTTGACGATTTTAAAATTAAAGATTTCTTTTTTGTAATGATATTTATAGACTGAGACGAGTGTCGAGTACAATGGAACGGAATAATACTGATTTTACGTTTCTTATAGTATCTAAGTTAAGTATAAATTAACTATAGCCATACAAAGTTAATTAAGTATAAAAATTTCGTCATTGAAAACAAAAAGAAATTTGGAAATTAAATCCTTATACTACGCTGTACTCAGTCATTCAAATTACTCAATATAACAAAATATATTTTACTAATGTGCCTCGAGGTTTTACCCTCATTAAATAAAATACTTTCGTTATATTAAAATAAGGTAAACTTAAATACATACAAACAATGGACTTATGCTAGACTACGGGCAACTTTGCTTTAAACTGTCTGGATATTCTTTTTTTATTATTCTTTATGCTAAATATTGAAAACAAGTCCATTCAAGCAATATTTATTTTTCTAAAAATCGAATATCGGTTTTGCAGTCTCTTTTAAACTAATAAAATACTATGTCATCGTGTTGGTTTCAAGGTACGCAGTATTGTATTTGTATTCTTTTTCTTTACAAATAGCATTTACTATGTAGCACCTACAGTCTTTGTGACACAAATACGTTTTAAGATCTCTATTAGTGATACGAACGCCATAGTGTTCACAAAGTTGAAGAAAGACAATCATAGCATTACTTATACCTTTAAAATAGACACATTTAGTGAGTCTGTAACATCGATGAATGTCATACTCTTGTTTTAGGATATGTCCCATTATTGATATTTTTAATTTTATGCCTCTTCACAACCTGTGCATAGCCTAGTGAAGTCATCATTACCAATTATAGGTAATTGAATTTGTTTAAATATTAGTATATTGCTACAAGTATATTACTTACTTGTCTTAAAAACAACTTCCACGTAAACGATTCAACTGCATCTACTTCGTCAGTTTTCACTACTTCATAATCATATTTTTCCATCATGTTATAAAATATTAATCTGAACAGTTAATATAGTCGTATATCTAATTCATATTTCAAACCAATTTCTACTTTATCTTGTTCTCCCGAACTTTTGTATTATGTTGATTACACTATTGGACATGATACAAAAGTAACACAAATTTTATTTACTGTGAAAATAATTTAAAAAATAATCATGCACACACGCAATTTTATGCAAACGAAATTTTAATCGAATATTGTTACGTCAATAATAATCACTAATTTAAATAATTCTTTACATATTAAACAAATATTATAATAAAATAATTATCCGGAGACAAATCCAACGATCTAGTTTCAAGCTAAACTTGGACTAAACAACGAATAATCTTTTGTGTTTTTTTGCACATACTTAGATTAGATAGAAAACACCCAAAATAAGAGAAAAAGACATGTCTATGCAAGCAAATGTTTATTTTTTGTTGGAATTAAACTCATCGCCTTCGCAATAGCCGACAGGGTCATATCACTGGTTCATCGTTATTATACAAGGTTGATAATATTTTTTGTATCATATTTGGATTGAAAAAGTTTAGCGGACGACTAATATAATCTTATTCATCCGACTAGCGAACGAGTAACATTATATTAAACATCCATTCTAGCGGCCTAAATTATTTTGTAATTTGTCCCACTGCAGACGAAGCATTACATCTTTTGTCGGTTGTTGAAGTGACGACACTTTTACCAATTGTTTTTTAGACATAACATCAAAAATTGCAGAGTTGTGTACAAAATCCAATTTTGTGCCTTAATTACTTGACTTAATACAGTTTAAGACTATCAATCTCATGATTCTTTTGGAGTAGGTTAAAACTTATTACTAAATTCCAGGAGTTTAAAACACAATATTTTAAGCATAATTCTTTATTGAAAAACAAAGTTTTTTTTTTATCAACTATCATCTTTATTTCTAGTATTATTATCAAGCATCATGTCCGTTATTTCATACAAAGTCTTATCTTTTGTCTCCGGCATGTAAATACAAAGTATTATTAAGAATATACTTGATAATAGTCCAAAACCTAAAAATGCTGCATGTAACCCTAAACTTTTTATAAAATGAGGTGTTGCTTTAGTAATTATACCCATTACACATTTTTCCAAACATGACACAATGCACATACATAAACTTTTATGTTCTAATGGTAACAATTCTCCGTACAAAGAAGTGGATAAAATCACAGGTCCACAGCAAACCCCCATTGAATACAGTGATAACAAACCTATAGAGAGATATTTATTATCTGCTATAATATCTAAACTAACTAAATAACTGTACAATGATAATGCAAATAGTGAAATGATCCCCACAGAGGTCGCGGAAAAGAACAAAGTTCTTCTTTTTAAATAATGTGTTAATGCTACCCCTACATACATACTGAATACTGACACTCCATCTAATATCAACATCCCGGTGTAAGCGGTGGATTCACTTGAAGTCATTTTCTTAATTATATCTATTGCATACGCAGCACACACTAATTTTCCAGAAAAACTGAACAATAAAAACACAGAAATACATAACAATGTAGGTTTGTAAAATGATTTACTGAGTATCGTTTTGAAGATATTGTTTATGTTCATTTTAGGTTTATTCTGTCTGACCAATAGTCTTTTCAATTCTTCATTGGCCACTTTGCCACTGCCTTTCAACCATTTGTGCGACTTAATACATTCATCAAACCTTTCTTTACCTGCTAAATAATATGGTGATTCTGGCCATAGCAATACTATTACTACAGGATAAAACGATAGAATGAGAGTAGTAATTGCTATTATCTTCCAATGGAAAAACGTACCCAATGCATTTGCAACCCAAATACCCCAAAAGAAAGTAGCAGATTTGAATGTTAGGATTACACCTCTGTATCTGGGAGATGTGTATTCCGTTAATACCATTACACCTATTGTAGTGAGAGCACCTCCAACGGGGCCAGTTAGTAGTTCATAGATAAAGATATGAACAATATTAGTGCTGAAGTAAAAAATGAAGTTTGCTTCTACGAAACCGATGCTTATGACAATGAAAGGGAGCTTCCTTCCGAGGTACGTCGTTATTATAGGAAGAATCAAACACCATATGATGGTTGCGAAGGCCAAAGTTGATACTGAAATCAAAATAAATTTATACTATCAGCCACAAATTGAAGAATCAATAAAAAATGGCCACAATTTTAAGAAACCTCATAGACGGGCTATCCAAGATTTCTGTTTTTTTATATCATTTTGGACCAGTAATTCTTGAGATTAACGCGTTTAAGTATTGTTTATATTTATAAAAAACATTCACTATTAAAAACAATAAGATACATCCTGGACCTACGGGACGTGGTGGCCACTCAGCTACAGATATTGTAATATTATGTACATCTTAGCAATATTTTTCTTCTTGTACTCACTTATCCAAGAAGCTACGAAGTCATCAATCTCATACGTGGAGTTCACCTCTCTTCGCATTTGAGGTATGAAAACTGTAGGAGCACCATAACACATGCCATATATGAAGAAGAACATAACTAGTACACTGCTAACTAAGATCTGGAACAAAATTACGGGTAATGATACATTGATGTCCATTAATAAAGAAATGGAATAGTAGATGATGTCAAAGAAGATTGCGCCAGGGGATCAAATAAATATATTAAGAAAGAGAAAAATGTTTGAATCCAAAGCGAAACGAAAGGTTCTAGAATAGATACAAGTACGTCACTCGAGAAATAACTTTGGTAGTGTGTACTTTGCACACTCCACTTTTCATCCCCTTTTATGAGAGAAATAAACAGGAAGGATTTCTTTTCGAATGGATAAAATTAAACATGTACACACCTGTCTTAGCAAATATTTCCACGAAAACGCATCATGTTTATCACTGTTCACTAATTCGTAATTACAATTTTCCATATTAACAATTGTATTTTTAACCGACTCCCGACCGACTTTATCAAATGTATACGTGTTTTTGTTATTTACCAAAGGCCTCGTGGTTAATTCCGTTTGGATAAGCACTTACTAGTTAGCATAATTCACAAAATTTTAATTTTAATAAGTGCGAGTCGGGCACGCTTTGGTTCCGAATCTCGTATTAATTACGTTTCGTACAACCAACAAGTTTTGTTTAAGCAATGTTTAGTGGTTTTTTTTTTTCATTAAATATATTGTGTTATGAACTTATGAGTTATTTCACATCATGCAAGAATTTGAGCTGAGATTAGCCTGGCTACTTAACTTACTTTAGCCAGTTTAATTTGGTTCAAAGCAGCGCCAAGATTCGTCATGGTCCTGGGTCCATACAATTTTAAAGGGAGAGTAAAAATTATTAAACTATAAACTATCACTACATCCTTAATATCCTTTTTTAACATTATAAATGCTAAAGTAACTCGGACTGTCTGTCTGTTACCTTTTCACGGCTAAACTACTGAACCGATTGACTTGAGATTTGGTACAGAGGTAGCTTATGGTCCAGGAAAGGACATAAGCTTAGTTTTATCACAAAATTTCCACGAGATCGGGAACTACGCGGGTGAAACCGCGGGGCACAGATAGTATGGTATAAAACAAAGTCGCTGTAGCTATCTATCCGTCTTTATGTATGATTAAATCTTAAAAACTGTGCATCGGATTTTGAAGCGGTTTCTTTCAATAGATAGAGTGATTCAAGAGGATTTTTTTTTAGAATTATCTTATCCCTGAATTCTCAAGTGAGCGGGAACTACGTGGGTGAAACCACGGGGTGCCGCTAGTTATCAATACGATATTTTAAATATGTATGTACTATGCGCTTCCTATTAGTACCGAGTCCCTAAGCTAATCCGCGAAAAGACATTATAAACAAGTAGATGGACATATTGAAACGATAAAAGTTGCTTATGAACTAAACCCTAAGAAATCTATAACGACTAAAGTAAGTAAAATTAAATTATATGTATAACAAATAGTTACAGCTCATAATTAATTCAATTTCAATGACAAAATAATATCCGTAAATGATAAACGTGTGGGCAATATTCAATTTTTAATATAATAGACGTAACTATAGCGCAAATGAGATAACAACATAAGACCAAATAACCATAAATTATACAATGAAATATGTATATATGTACTAACTTGATGGTGCATCCTGGTGATTAAAATAATAATCATAAATATTTTCCTATATTTAAAAATCGGACTGTGTGAAGAGAATAGTTTATTTGCATTTTTAACGTCGTCGAACATGGATAATGGTGGGTAACGTCCTGAATTTATGTGCGCCTAGTATTTGATCGGTAACCGACTATAGAGTCACCAAGTTTTCTGTGCCAGTGAGAGCGTCGATGTAATCGCATCTTTTGGTTGTCAGATGATTGTCCGTGTATTCAAAATGTATCCAAATGACATTATAGCCAACATGACAATAGGAGCTTCTAATTTTGGGCGCTGGCACCGAAAACTTAGTGACTCTATACATATTATTACTACACCCCGTACTAATCTCAACTTTGTAACAATTCTACCTTTCTACGATTTCTGCTCACTTTGTACACTTACCCATCATGATGCCACTAAAACGTACCCCACCACTAAAACGCCCCCGTCCCCAACTTCGACCACTTTGATTATCAAGGGGTAGGTAAGGGAAAAATCGAAGCAGTAAAGAAACGTCAACTAATCAAGGTAGCCCTCAAGATTTTGATTCTATAAATAAATAAATAAACGTTTATTTGACACACAGATACACAATACAGCAGTTCGAAACAAAGATATAAAGTTCAATTACACATAAAATTATTAAAACAAATGATACAATATTATTGCGAGAAAAAAAAAGCAAATTGATGATTTGACATAAAAAAGTAAAAACAAACAGGTCAGTCAATCCATTTGCTTTATGTCTGCAGAAGCCAGAAACAATTAGTTAGGTACCAAGCAAAACAAAAAAAAAAGAAAAAAAAAAAAAAAGAAAGCCTAAATAATTTCAATTTGCTTACAATATATTTAGTTAAATTATATTAATTTTAAATACTTAATTAATAACTACAGACATAATAAGGCCAAAAACAATAACAAAAGGGAAACATTAAAGTAAAAAAAACAACAAAAAATTAAAATGAAAAGATAAACAACATTTGGGAGGTAAGCAAGCAGATGGATTTTAAATAAATGCAACCGGGGAAACTACCCGGCGAGTGCCAATAAATAATGCCTGCCGCATGTGAAACTGCAGTCAAAAAGGACCCGTCTCAGCTTTGTGTTACTTCACATAAAAGCGAAGCAACGCTGGTTTTCAGACGGAGCCAGGGGTGCAGTGACGTCACTGTTATACTAAAACTTAAAGGTAGGTACGAGCTAAGTGTGCCTGATAATGAACAAGATTAATATATGGTATAAGTATTAAAAAATAAAAAAAAAGTGCATGATCACAAATAAAATAATAATGCCTACGTAAATACAAAACCAAAACAAATATATATTCATATAAAAATAAAAAATTAACAAACAAACAAGTAGCAGCATGCAGCATTTCAACAAACAAGTCCACAAAAGTAGCACATTTTTTTATTTATTTAATTTATATGTTAATTAGAGCTTAATTGGGCAGTAACAAGTGCTAACTTATACTTTTTTTTAAAAGTATACAACGAGGTTATTGCACGGATTGGAGGAGGAATGTCGTTCCAGCACTGAGAAGCTGCAAACCTAAAAGACCCACGGAAAGCTGCTGATCTATGTCTTGGCGTAACAAACACGTGAGTACATTTCCTTCTAACATACTGAGAAAAGTCCTGAGCCCAAGAGAGTTTCTTAAAAAGATATTTAGGAATTTCAGCATTGATGATGCCAAAAAGAAGAGTTGCAAGATGTAATTTTCTACGAGATTTCATTTTTAATAATTTTGATAAATTTAGAAATGGTGTTATATGTGTGCGAGGAGGTATTTTAAAGCAAAATCGTGCACAAGCATTCTGCACACGTTGGATAAGATTTTGTGACCTAGCCAAAAGACAAGGCCCATACACCACATCGCAGTAATTTAATTTAGATAGGACTAAGGACTCACAAAGTGCAATGCGGACATCTTCACTAATGTAGGGACGAATTTTATACAACATTTTTAGCCGATAAAAACAACTCTTTACACATTCAGCAATGTGACTCTCAAAATGAAGATGTCTGTCCATGGTCAGTCCAAGATTTCTCACTTCATGCACATATTCTACACTCTCTCCCCCCACATGGATATTTAGCTGAATACCAGCAAGTTTATTTAACCCTCCTCGAGAACCAATTACCATAAATTTGGATTTTTTTGGATTGAGGACAGTAAAAGCACAGTAGTTTGCAATTAACAAAGCTTGTAAAATACCAGTCACAGCCAAATGTGAAATTAAATACTAAAAGTAAATTGAATGTATAAAGTGCATATTGTATATAAAATATCCAGAATGAATTGCAAATATATATATCAATTTTGAGATAAAATGTTAAAATTGTTTGGTAAATAAATAAAATTTTAAACAAATAAAAATTGTACAAATTATTAAAACGAGGACATAGGAATATATTAAAAGAAAAATAAACGTGAACAGATAACAGGCACAGTAGATATACACTAATAAAAACAAACATATAATGAATTATAAATTTTTCATTTCAGTTATAGGATGACCAAATATCTTCTCAAGATCATCGGAGGATCGGAGTTGCCGGACAGGAGTGCCTTCTCCCTGCCTGACAAAAATGCGGCCCCGCTTTGTCCACGCGAAGCGCCAGTGTTTACCGCGGCATTCCTCACGGACCCGATGGAAGAGTAGCCGGTTGTGGCGGGTCAGCCTCTCATTGATGTAGATGCGACGGGTTGGCTCGCCAGGCGCCGATATCGTGCGGCGAGTTCGCGCCGCCTGCAGCAGCTCGTCCCGAAGACGCCGGCGCGCCAGCCGCACCACGAGGCGGCGCGGACGCCGAGTGCCCGGCGCGCCGTCCGCGGGCGGCGGCCCCACGCGCTCGGCGAACACCACGTCGCGCTCGTCCAGCGCCACGCCCAGCCGCGTCGCCAGCACCTGCACGGCGTGCACCGCGCTCTCGCCGCGCTCCTCCGGCAGCTCGCCGATGTCCAGGTCGGACAGCATCGCTTCCTGGTCTCGGTCGTTGAGCTCCAGTCGTAAAGCTTCTACGGTCTGCTCGAGTTCCGCGGTGTTGATGATGGCAGGCTCCCTCGTCTCGACTGCCTCGAGCCTGCGTTCGAGCCCGTCCAAGCGCTCCGAGACGCCGGCCAAGGACACCTTGAGATCGGACATCTCCTTTCTGAACTCTCAGATCTCGGCCATCCACTCCCGTATCTCGTCATACATCCCTGTGAAGTCACCCGGGACTTGAGAGGAGATGGTGGAGGCCTTATGCGGAGGTGATTGTGTCCGAGGCTCACCAAGCGGCTTTACCGGCGTGCTGCTGTTGTCTCCTTTGCGAGTCTTGTTTTTACAGCAAGGGCATACCCAGTCCTTGTTAACCACGGCCGAGTCGGATAATGATATGCACCCCTTGTGGTATGATAACGGGCATACACTACATTGGGCTGCGGTTGTTGGAGAAATAAATTTACCACATCCGGAACACTTGGCCATACTGGAGGTGTAAAATGCCAAAAATCGAGGAAGAAGTGTCAATGTCAAGAAAAAATAAACTTCAAATGACACTGTCAACTCTTGACATAAAAATGTCAATAACAAAGACTTGTTTGTTTAGTACCTTAAGCTTACTACCCTCTCAGAGCAGAAATAGCACTAACTAAGTACACTTTTCTATTAATTTAAAGCACTTAGATCACATAAAACGTTATAATACCAATACACGAGTGAACTTTACACAACAGTTTCATGATTCTTTGGCGCGATGTGACAAAAACGTAAGTTTTAACAATAAAAACAAGATAACAAGTGGCGTAGTATTAGCCCGTGTTCGCGTAAGAAACGTCACTCAACTACATAATAAATATTCTATTAGGTACTTATATAGTTTAATTTGACTTAAATAAAATAAGTTACGGAAACTTGTTTATGTAAAATGCAGATAAGTTTTATTTAATACTAAAAATCAGAATTCGTTTGGAGTAGGTTAAAACTTATTACTAAATGCCAGGAGTTTAAAACACAATACTTTAAGCATAATACTTTATTTAATACAAATGTTTTTTTTCCAAGTATCATCATCTTTATTTCTAGTATTATTATCAAGCATCATGTCCGTTATTTCATACAAAGTCTTATCTTTCGTCTCCGGCATGTAAATACAAAGTATTATTAAGAATATACTTGATAATAGTCCAAAACTTAAAAATGCTGCATGTAACCCTAAACTTTTTATAAAATGAGGAGTTCCTTTAGTAATTATACCCATTACACATTTTTCTAAACATGAAACAATGCACATACATAAACTTTTATGTTCTAATGGTAACAATTCTCCGTACAAAGAAGTGGACAAAATCACAGGTCCACAGCAAATCCCCATCGAATACAGTGATAACAATCCTATAGAGAGATATTTATTATCTGCTATAATATCTAAACTTACTAAATAACTGTACAATGATAATGCAAATAGTGAAACGATCCCCACAGAGGTCGCGGAAAAGAACAAAGTTCTTCTTTTTAAATAATGTGTTAATGCTACCCCTACATACATACTAAATACTGACACTCCATCTAATATCAACATCCCCGTGTAAGCGGTGGATTCACTTGAAGTCATTGTCTTAATTATATCTATTGCATACGCGGGACAGACAAATTTTCCAGAAAAACTGAACAATAAAAACACAGAAATACATAACAATGTTGGTTTGTAAAATGATTTACTGAGTATCGTTTTGAAGATATTTTTTATGTTCATTTTAGGTTTATTCTGTCTGACCAATAGTCTTTTCAATTCTTCATTGGCCACTTTGCCACTGCCTTTCAACCATTTGTGCGACTTAATACATTCATCAAACCTTTCTTTACCAGCTAAATAATATGGTGATTCTGGCCATAGTAATACTATTACTACAGGATAAAACGATAGAATGAGATTACTTATTGCTATTTTCTTCCAATGGAAAAACGTACCCAATGCATTTGCAACCCAAATACCCCAAAAGAAAGTAGCAGATTTTAATGTTAGGATTACACCTCTGTATCTGGGAGATGTGTATTCCGTTAATACCATTACACCTATTGTAGTGAGAGCACCTCCAACGGGGCCAGTTAGTAGCTCATAGATAAAGATATGAACAATATTAGTGCTGAAGTAAAAAATGAAGTTTGCTACTACGAAACCGATGCTTATGACAATGAAAGGGAGCTTCCTTCCGAGGTACGTCGTTATTATAGGAAGAATCAAACACCATTATGATGGTTGCGAAGGCCAAAGTTGATACTGAAATCAAAATAAATTTATATTATCAGCCACAAATCGAAGAATCAATAAGAAATGGCCACAATGTTAAGAAACTTCATAGACGGGCTATCCAAGATTTCTGTTTTTTTATATAATTTTGGTCCAGTAATTCCTGAGATTAACGCGCTCAAGTATTATCTATATTTATGACAAAACATTCATAATTAAAAACAATAAGAGACATCCTGGACCTACGGGACGTGGTGGCCACTCAGCTACAGATATTGTAATATTATGTACATCTTAGCAATATTTTTCTTCTTGTACTTACTTATCCAAGAAGCTACGAAGTCATCAATTTCATACGTGGAGTTCACCTCTCTTCGCATTTGAGGTATGAAAACTGTAGGAGCACCGTAACACATGCCATAAATGAAGAAGATCATAACTAGGACACTGCTAACTAAGATCTGGAACAAAAAACAAGTAATGAAACATTGACGGCCATTATTCACGGGATATTTAAATAGTAGATGATATCAAAGTAGATTGCGCCAGGGGACCAAAACAATAAATGAAGAAAGAGAAAAAAATTTGAATCCAAAGCGAAACGAAAGGTTCTAGAACAGATTCAAAGTACGTTACTCGAGAAATAACTTTGGTAGTGTGTACTTTGCACACTCCACTTTTCATTCCCTTTTATGAGAGAAATAAACAGGAAGGATTTCTTTTCGAATGGATAAAATTAAACATGTACACACCTGTCTTAGCAAATATTTCCACGAAAACGCATCATGTTTATCATTGTGCACTAATTCGTAATTACAATTTTCCATATTAACAATTGTATTTTTAACCGACTCCCGACCGACTTTATCAAATGTATACGTGTTTTTGTTATTTACCAAAGGCCTCGTGGTTAATTCCGTTTGGATAAGCACTTACTAGTTAGCATAATTCACAAAAATTTAATTTTAATAAGTGCGAGTCGGGCACGCTTTGGTTCCGAATCTCGTATTAATTACGTTTCGTACAACCAACAAGTTTTGTTTAAGTAATGTTCAATGGTTTGTTTTAATAGAGAGAGTGATTCAGTGGGAAGGTTTTTAGCATATTCCTACGGGAACGTGAACTACACGGGTGAAACCGTAGGGCGCCGCTAGTATAGTATAAAACAAAGTCGCTGTGGCTGTCTTTATGTATGATTAAATCTTTAAAACTACGTAACGGATTTTGAAGTGGTTTCTTTCAATAGATAGAGTGATTCAAGAAAAATGTTTAAGCATTAATATCTCTGCATTCTCAAGGGAGCGGGAACTATGTGTGTGAAACCACGGGGCGCCGCTGGTTATCAATACGATATTTTAAATATGTATGTACTATATGTTTCCTATTAGTACCAAGTCCCTGAATTAATCCATAAAAAGAAATTATAAACAACTAGATGGTCATGTTGAAACGATAAAAGTTGCTAATGAAGTACAGAACCCTAAGAAATCTATAACGACTAAAGTAAGTAAAATTAAATTATATGTATAACAAATACTAACAGCTCATAATTAATTCAATGTCAATGACAAAATAATATACGTAAATGATAAACGTGTGGGCAATATTCAATTTTTAACATAATAGAAGTAACTATAGCGCAAATGAGATAACAACATAAGACCAAATAACCATAAATTATACAATGAAATATGTATATATGTACTAACTTGATGGTGCATCCTGGTGATTAAAATAATAATCATAAATATTTTCCTATATTTAAAAATCGGACTGTGTGAAGAGAATAGTTTATTTGCATTTTTAACGTCGTCGAACACGGATAATGGTGGGTAACGTCCTGAATTTATGTGCGCCTAGTATTTGATCGGTAACCGACTATAGAGTCACCAAGTTTTCTGTGCCAGTGAGAGCGTCGATGTAATCGCATCTTTTGGTTGTCAGATGATTGTCCGTGTAATCAAAATGTATCCAAATGACATTATAGCCAACATGACAATAGGAGCTTCTAATTTTGGGCGCTGGCACCGAAAACTTAGTGACTCTATACATATTATTACTACACCCCGTACTAATCTCAACTTTGTAACAATTCTACCTTTCTACGATTTCTGCTCACTTTGTACACTTACCCATCATGATGCCACTAAAACGTACCCCACCACTAAAACGCCCCCGTCCCCAACTTCGACCACTTTGATTATCAAGGGGTAGGTAAGGGAAAAATCGAAGCAGTAAAGAAACGTCAACTAATCAAGGTAGCCCTCAAGATTTTGATTCTACATAATAAATATTCTATTAGGTACTTATATAGTTTAATTTGACTTAAATAAAATAAGTTACGGAAACTTGTTTATGTAAAATGCAGATAAGTTTTATTTAATACTAAAAATCAGAATTCGTTTGGAGTAGGTTAAAACTTATTACTAAATGCCAGGAGTTTAAAACACAATAGTTTAAGCATAATACTTTATTTAATACAAATGATTTTATTCCAACTATCATCATCTTTATTACTACCACTATTACCAAGTATCGTATCTGTTATTTCATACAAAGTCTTATCTTTTGTCTCCGGCATGTGAATACAAAGTATTATTAAGAATATACTTGATAACAGTCCAAAACCTAAAAATGCTGCATGTAACCCTAAACTTTGTATAACATGAGGAGTTGCTTTAGTAACAATACTCAATACACATTTTTCTAAACATGAAACAATACACATACATAAACTTTTATGTTCTAATGGTAACAATTCTCCGTACAAAGAAGTGGACAAAATCACAGGTCCACAGCAAATCCCCATCGAATACAGTGATAACAATCCTATAGAGAGATATTTATTGTCTACTATAATATCTAACCTTACTAAATAAGTGTACAATGATAATGCAAATAGTGACACGATCCCCACAGAGGTCGCGGAAAAGAACAAAGTTCTTCTTTTTAAATAATGTGTTAATGCTACTCCTACATACATACTGAATACTGAAACTCCATCTAATATCAACATCCCGGTGTAAGCGGTGGATTCACTTGAAGTCATTTTCTTAATTATATCTATTGCATACGCGACACACACTAATTTTCCGGAAAAACTGAACAATAAAAACACAGAAAAACATAACAATGATGGTTTGTAAAATGATTTACTGAGTATCGTTTTGAAGATATTTTTTATGTTCATTTTAGGTTTATTCTGTCTGACCAATAGTCTTTTCAATTCTTCATTGGCCACTTTGCCACTGCCTTTCAACCATTTGTGCGACTTAATACATTCATCAAACCTTTCTTTACCAGCTAAATAATATGGTGACTCTGGCCACAGTAATACTATTACTACAGGATAAAACGATAGAATGAGAGTAGTTATTGCTATTATCTTCCAATGGCAAAACGTACCCAATGCATTTGTAACCCAAATGCCCCAAAAGAAAGTAGCAGATTTGAATGTTAGGATTACACCTCTGTATCTGGGAGATGTGTATTCCGTTAATACCATTACACCTACTGTAGTGAGAGCACCTCCAACGGGGCCAGTTAGTAGTTCATAGATAAAGATATGAACAATATTAGTGCTGAAGTAAAAAATGAAGTTTGCTACTACGAAACCGATGCTTATGACAATGAAAGGGAGCTTCCTTCCGAGGTACGTCGTTATTATAGGAAGAATCAAACACCATATGATGGTTGCGAAGGCCAACGTTGATACTGAAATAAAAAAATATGTTATTAGTCACAAATTGAAAAATGGAAAAGAAATGGTCGCAATTTTAAGAAACTTCACAAACGGGCTATCCATGATTGTTTTGTTTTTCAGTATGGACAAGTAATTCCTGAGAATAGCGCGTTCAAGCAATATTATTGTATTGTTTATATTTATAAAAAACATTCCAAAACTACGAGTATAAGAGACATCTTGTACTCACTTATCCTTCTTAACTTATAATATTAGTAAAGATATTTATCTTCTTGTACTCACTTATCCAAGAAGCCACGAAGTCATCAATCTCATACGTGGAGTTCACCTCTCTTCGCATTTGAGGTATGAAAACTGTAGGAGCACCATAACACATGCCATATATGAAGAAGAACATAACTAGGACACTGCTTACTAAGATCTGGAACAAAATAGCAAGCAATGAAACATGGACATTATTGGACATCAACAAGCTATTGTTATAGTCAATGGACCATGTCAATGGACCATAATACTATGATTGGAAACAGTGATTTTTGAATTTAGAGCGAGCTGAAGGATTGTAGAGTAGGATCCCGAACGCTGAACGTAGCGAGAGGTTCAAACTACGTCACTCGAGGAAAAAATATTTTGGTACCGTGTAGCACAATTTACTTGTCATTATTTTATAAGCAAGAAGGACGTTTTTTCGAATAGATGGAATGAAAAATGTACACACCTGTCTTAGCAAATATTTCCACGAAAACGTATCATGTTTATCACTGTTTACTAATTCGTAATTACAATTTTCAATATTTTTTTTACCAAGATAGGCTTGCACTTGACTGTAACTCGCCTGATGGAAAGCGATGATAATATTAACAATTGTATTTTTAACTGACTCCCGACCGACTTTATCAAAATACGTGTTTTTGTTATTTACTAAAGGAAGCGTGGTTAGGTTTGGATAAGCGCTCACTTATTAGCATTATTTACAAAAAAATTAATTGAAATGAGTTCGAGTCAGGCCATGCTTTGGTTCCGAATCTCGTAACGATACATTTTTCACAACCAACAAGATTTGTCTAAGCAATTTTTAATGGTTTTATTATATTAAATATATTGTGTTGTAAATTGTTTTGAATATCACAAAAGAATTTGACCAAGAATATGAGCTGAGTTGAGCTACCGAAGCCAGTTTCAGTTTGTTTAGAGCAAGATTTGACATGGTCCTCGGTTCAATATAATCCAAGAATGGTTCAAAAGGTGAAAATGTTGTTTTATCATGCAATATTTTAGTAAAATAATATCTAAACAAGCAGATGAACATGTTGAAACTATGAAAGTTGTTTATCAACTACAGAAAGAAAGAAATGAACCCTAAGAAATCTATAACGACTTATGTAAGGCAAATTAAAATGTAGAACAAATAGTTACAACTCATAATTTATTCAATTTTAATGACAAAATATACGAGTATAAGTAATTGATAAACATTTGGGAAATATTCGGTTTTGAACCTTATAAAAGTACTTTTAAGATTAAAGAGATAACAACAGAAGACTTTAAATGACCAAATAACCATACATTATACAATGAAAATAATAAGGACAATTATATTCGTTTTTAAAATAGTTGTTTTAAAAACTAAACTATGCTAAGAGTATCTAAGTTCATATGTATATGATTCCATATTTGCTGAATTATTCACATAAATTAAGAATATGAACACCTTTCCGACTGTTTGGCCCCAATTTGACTCCATAGGTAACTCTGTCTGTTTCGAAGAGGGTGTAGTACTTTTGGAAATCATATTGAAGACTAGCCCACACACACACATAGACAAAAAATATTTTGAATACAAAATCAGCTATATCATCATCATCAGCTCATATAATGTCCCCACCGAGGGGCTCGAGCCTTTCCTGCATGAGGGTGATAAAGCCTTAGTCGACCACGCTGGCCAAGTGCAGGTTGGCCGACTTCACACACAAGTCTAGTATTTCTTCCCAGGTGTGTGCAGGTTTCCTCGCCATTTTTTCCTTTACCGTAAGAGCAAAATTAACGTTCTTATAAATTTGTAAATTAACGGCCTTAACCCCTGCGCCACCGACGCTCTAATCAGCTATACGTATAACAAGTAATATTTATAATATCAAAGCCTTTAGATATCCGACTAAATTGAATGTCATACGATCAAGTATGCAAATTGATTTGGTGATAACAACAAAACAATATATTGTAAAGTGAACGTGATAAAATATAAGCATGTACAAAATAATCTTCTTTTAATTATGTAACAGTGTTTTCGTTATTAAGATTAAAAGTATTTATTTATAATTACAAGTAATTTATTGATTCTAGAAAAACGATATTAAAATGTTTGTGTAAGTACATATTTTGAATATAATTATATTGTTAAAGCAATGCAATGTTAATTAATTTAAATTATTCTTTTTTATCTTTAATATAACGCATAAAGGAATCAACAAAAATATTTTATCATAATTTTTAGGAAAGTCTCTCATTGAAAGGACCTCAAGGTCAACAGATAGCAGGATAGATATACTTAATGTATGATCACTATTTAAATTCAATGAACTCTTATCAAGTTATACTCGTAACAATACAAAACATTTTTAAAAATAGACATGCATTAGAACAATAGCATTACATAAAACAGTTTAATTTTATTGGGGGTATCGCAAGGCTCTTTACTGGATCTTATTCTATTTCTGGTATTCATAAAAGACAATACTTCGTTTAGATAGTTTTCTCAGTTTTTTAGTCCATTTAGCCACAAGAACACTCTATATTGATAGATGTATCAATAGATTTTATTTTGGACACTGTGACACATAAAAACTACTTAATCGATTTAGATGAAATTTGGTGCAGACCAGGAATAAAGCATTAAATACTTTTTATCCTGAAATTTCCACGATATTTGCGTTAAGGCGAGTAAAACCACAGGGCCCAAATCTTGAACATAATATTTCCAGTAACAGAATATCAGTAACATACTTTCTGAAACATAATCACATGCACTTAAAGTGATTTATCACTAAGAACGATATTTATTACGTTTCGTTATTCTGGAATACATTATTTTGTTTGTGTATCTCCGACCTCCTGACATTAAGAAGCACTCCCTCAAACTTATGTTTTTGTATGTGTGGGATGAATTTGGGAATAACCTTGAGTGTTGTTACTGTTATAATATAGTTTGTTATTAACTTACTTTGTAATAACAATTTGCTTAGTTTTATTGGTTTACTTTTAGTTTTTATTTATAGTACAATTATGACCTTTAACGAATACAAAATCAAGTCAATGAATAATATTTTTGGGATTTTAAATTAGCATTATTTTGTATTGAAAATCCGTTAATTTAGTGACATGTTATTATTATCATATTTTAATTAAATTGTAATATGTTTTTAGTCCCGTAAAAAATAATGTTGAAAATTAAAAAATACTTTTCCTAAATATAAAGAACATTTGTAACAAATAGTACTTGAATAGGTCCAGCCGTCTCAAGTTATAGGTGGTGTAAATAACTTTGTTTTCCTTATAAAGATTTAAATATAAAAATACACAGTCTTTAAATAAATGATAATGCTATGAAATTCACATCGGTTATACATGATTAAATTGTCTTTGTTCTCCATTTTAACGAAAAATGTAGGTATTATGTTTCTTTAAAAAATAATGCCGTGTAGAATTGTACTATTTAAGCCAATTTAACCAAATCTCAGAAAATTATCTATTTTGACACAAATATTAGTTTCGGTTATTATTGGTGAATGATTTTTTTCAGTACTATAAACAGTAGTCAGTATTTTTTTAAAACATTTTTTGTTAGTTTGTATCGCAGATTTGTATAGGATTGAATCAGCGCCATCTTAGATCCCATACAAATCTGCGTTATCGTAACGTTAACTTTTCGAAAATAAAACTCGCACTAGGCACACTGAACCAAGGTTCCAAATTCTGTTTCCACAAGGCAAACATTTTGAATGCATAAGTTTGTTTGTTTATTTTGGTCCGGGTTTGGATTTACATATTTTGTATCTATTATTAATAGAATAACAGATGGAAATATAATCTATCGAAATATGTTATTATAATTATATACCTAGTTATAGGTATTCCAAAATATTTCCGGTCCTCAGGCAGATATGAAAACCAATGTGTCCGCAACATCTTTTTCAAAATCATCATCCCATTTAATTGAGTTCGGTTAAAGTTTATAAAATAAAGACTTTGCGGTCGGCGGACAGTATTTGTATTTTTTTTTAACAACTGCTATCAAACCTTTACTACACAGAAAGCGATACGACATTTTCGTTTAAACCAAATGTAAAATTAGATTCACATTCAACGTCCATAAGTGCTTCACCAAGACCCTCACTGAATAAAACATCTTTGATTTTGTAATACCTTTGAGAACCCTAACTTCTGCAACATGTTGCGTTTTGATGTAACCACATTGAAAAGGTCCACAAAGTTCAATAACCCAGATGGCAATTACTTTGCATATCGAAGTACCCGCATTGGTTCGCGGCGTCAGCAAAAAACATCTTTATGTGGAAGTAATTCATCAAACACTGGAGAACAATTCCGGAACAGGTTGACGCCCTCACACCTATTTGAAAATTAGGTACAGGGATGGAATCAGGAAAGTGCATAACATAATTTCATCATCACTATCATATCAGGCACGATTTTTAGGGTTCCGTACCCAAAGGGTAAAAACGGGACCCTATTACTGAGACTTCGCTGTCCGTCCGTTCGTCTGTCACTAAAAACAAAATAAAATAAATATTTAAGGGTGGCGTGTTTTATGTCGTTTTTGGTACGGAACTCTTTGTGTGCGAGTCCGACTCGCACTGGACCGGTATTTTTTCTACTGCTGTACATAACCTTCCTCCATCGACTTCCACAGCGATCACACGCGTTCTGCATCCAACGACGTTTTGTAACCAACATTTTAGGTCGTCTGATTCTAACTCGATCACGGTACCATTTTTAAAATAATTTTAATGTCTACCCCGGCTTTACTAGGGTTCAATTTTAATGTGAATATTCTTAAAAAATGTTTCACATACCTAAACTTTGATTTGGCAATAAAAATTTCCCGGTTTCAGCTTAGCAACACAATTAAACGATTCATTTATATCTTGTTTATAGAGTATGTGACTCATGAATTTCATTATGAAAATATCGTCCAGAATATTTATTGGAATAAGCTCCCCGAATCCGATCCTGTACCATCCATCGGCGATTCTAATTAGCCGACCATTAGCCTCCTCGACACTCGACATTTTGAGTGTTTGAAACTTTATACCGCACTCTGTTCTCTGATAGATCGTTGTTTTCACTTTATTGCGGACAATTAACTTGCTATCTCTGTTTATGATGGACCAAGTGGCCGAGTGGTCACCGGATTGTTAAACAAAAGGCTGCGAGTTTGATTCCAGTGTAGTAGGTTCATTGTTGTATGGTTTACAAATGATGAAAATTATCTCTTTCTGAGTTTCATGTCTGAATGAGTGTGGACATAGTCTCTAATACCGTAGATACAGGTAACGAACTTAAGGGTAAGATAGTTATGTGAAGATTATTGGCGTTGTAAATCGGGAAATCAAGAAGATTCATTATATTTCTTTTCTTAATTCTAAAACCAATAAGTCTAAAATACCACAACTTTTATACTCTAGTATACTTCTAGACAATTTTAAAATCCCGCAAGCTAAAGAGCATGGTATAAAACACATAGAATCGCGAGTTAAAACTAGTAACTACATACAATAACCAGGTCATCCGTATACTCGTGGTTGATCGATACATTAACAGACCACTGAAACCACCTAGAACCTCCCAATAATCAACAACTTTATAACTCAAAGTTAAAAGTAAATAAATACAGTATAAAGTTCGTTGCTCTGTGGATCCGGGATTGACCGAATTTACGAACAAACATACAACCAGACCCAGTTGTCGAGGGCCCGGGGGAAGGGTTGTCGACGGGAATTTTGGTAATTTTATTGATTTTAAAGTAGGGGTTTCCGATTTTTTGTATAGTTCCATTACATCAATCTTTATGTTCCCAGCTAGCAACTGTCGTACTAGAATAATCGACAGCCATTGCAGTTTAACTAAAAACTATTTTTTAAATAATAATATTAAAAAATAATAACTAGGTACTTTTCGCATTGATATCCACATTTTTATCAGTCAATAAGATTATCCCACTGCAGAGGAAATGCTGCTGAGGATATTAGCAAAATCAGGACAAATAGGCGAAACCACAACGTTTGATTTAACATTTCCTTTTTACTACAGTGACATCACAAAAACAATTAAATCCTCGTGAAAGTTGTCAAAGGACAATAGAGAATCGGAAACACAAACTCGTCTACGGAACCGTTTATAGCACTAAGTGCTGTTTCCTACAATAATACAACTCTAACGGACCTACAAATGTTCGGAAGTTGAAACGTTACCATTAACAAAACGCCTTGACGAATATAAGCGGACGTATAGTACGTGTCTTGTGGTTTCAGGTTTTAGTTTTGTTATGCGTAGTCTAGAGAAATTAGGATAAAAAATAATGATGAAATAGTGGAGCAACTTGGTGATCTATGAATAATTCACGACCTCCATGTCAGAGTGGTCTGGTCACCATGCCTGAGTGCCATCCTTAAGGTTGCGGGTTCGAATCCCGTTCGGGCTGAATATTTGTGTGATCCACAAATGTTAATCTCGGTCTGGGTACGTGTGTGAATGAATGTGTGCGTAGTTTCTGATACCCTAGATACAAGTTACGAACTTAGTTAGGGGTCATTACTATAATGGAATGATGTAGTGAATGATTATGTTATGCTGACTCAATAAATCAATCATATGGGAAAAGTAAATACATACATTGTTAAATTTGGTTCAGCTAATGACCCTCTACATACAATAAAAACTCCTTATTGATTAAATTTTAATTAGCTTCTTGCAAAACTACTGTATTCCTATACTTATAGAAATATGTAAATTCATGATGATATTTTCATATCTATAAAAATTATAGTTACCAATATCTTAACAAGAGTTTTCTAACTAATGTATACTCATAAGTCAAATTTTCCATCCACCTAATATTACTCGTATATTACAATCTCAATTTAAAATTTGAACTCATATTACGGTTAACCGTTGTATCTAGTCACATTCCAAGCCCCACAATTCTAAATATACTGAAACTGATATTATCATACCGAAATATTCCACTATTCGGGGCTAAAAATACCCCGATCCTCATCTTCTATTAGAGTAACAAGCTTTAGTGGGTTGAAACTTTGACAAAGATAAATGTCCTCAACTTCGAGTCAAAAACCTTAACCTTCACTATTTGGATGAAAATGGATAGACGGAATAATGGGGATTGACGAATTGTTATTATCGCAACAGTGTTTCTTTTTATTAGTACTTGTATATTGTACTCGTTTATTTCTTTATTATATCTGCCAAATTTTATCTAACTCCGTTAATGTATGTAATTCTGATTATGTAACAAACATCCTTAGTACACGCTTCCACGTTCTATTACAAACCCTTCTCAAATAACTTAGCTTTTTTACATTTAAAATAAAAAAATGAGTTGCTTTAATTCAAAATTTGCAAATTTTATGTTACATAAATCAATGTACTTATTTTTTTTAACGTTTATTCTTAATCAAATATTTATTCATTCATTTCATATTCTATGATGGATGACTCTTTTAATATTGTCTCACAAAAACTCCGTCTGCAGTTTTTCGTCCTTCGAAAGAGTGACGTTTGAGATTTTATTTTTGGGTTGACGATTTGTAGAAATATTTATGAATATTGATTAATCTTTTGTACTATATTTTTTAGTTTTAATATAACTATGCATACATTTGTACAATTTATTTTAAAACGTGCTTTTATGGACCCTAAAACAATTGAACCTTTTCAAGAAAACGTTACCACCCGGAATCATGGTCCATATACCAGTATTTTTTCCAAAATTTCACATATTTAATTTATATTTCTCAAAAAACCCGCAAAGCATTGCTAATCTGAAATAAATTCATCATTTTCATTTTCCACGTAATTTTGAAGCTATAACACAAAATCATAGAATAATCAACAGTTACTACACCGAAGTCACAGATTACACCTCAGTTACTATAGTCGTGTCAGTGGTCAGGGCCAGCGACCCCGCCACGCGACTGTGACGTCACAGGAATTCCCTCCTTTAATAAAGGATGACTGACACTTGTATTAAAATGTCAAAGAATCTTGTTTTTAATATTAAGATACAAAAGTTTGTTGCTACTATTTTACATACTCGTAGTATAAAAAATCTGTGAGTGAATTTATAAAGGTAGCTTAGATTTTTTAAACTACATATCAGATTTAAGACAATTCTCATCAATGAATAATAGTTATTTATGGTACAAGCGAGGTAAGTTGGTGTTTACTTCCGAGGCGCTATTGAGGCCCGAGCCGTCAGGCGAAGGGTCTGAAGATAGCCGAGGATAGTAATCATCAATACACGCGTGTACCATACAACGTTTTTCAACACATTTGCGAAGAAATTATCATTTTTCGCTAATAAATAAACAGTTTTTCTATTCGCGCGCATCCAACACAACAATGGTGATTTTCCAAAGACTAAAATAATATACTTATTAAAAAAAAATAACGAATGAATGAATGAATGGAATCGACCATAGACCTACCAAAAGTAAGGAAAATAGTTGAAGTTTGTTTTTAAAATGTATGGACACAATTTTTTTGGCATCGAAACTTTTTAAAACTAAACAATTTAAAAAAAAATCTATAACTCACTAGTGAATCAAGCGTGTCATTATTCAACTGTTTTTGCACAAATAAGAGCCCCTTTATGAGCAAGTGTGTTGAAAAAATATTATTTTAAGTTTCCATTTTAGATAAGACATTTATTTAAGTACTTAACTTACTTCTTTTCATAAATCTTCCACTAAAATGTGTTTTCATTACTAATATAGTATTCTTGTTTTGACGTACAACTAAATTAAACATTACATAAATAGGTGTGTACCTCAGTAATGTACAACTCACAATAACGTTGATTGTTAAATTCTTCCAGGTGACCCTCACAGGGGACAATGACTGGCATTACCGAGAACAGTCTATTTTTATATTTTCCAATGGAAATAATTTAACGAAACGTATTACGAGGTGACAAGAAATCTATAGGAAGGTGTATGAAGTTTTCAAGAAGACTCTTTTATGTTTTTAACGCCCGACGCAAAAAGAGGGGTGTTATAGTTTGACGTGTCTGTGTGTGTGTGTGTATATGTGTGTGTGTGTATCTGTCTGTCTGTGGCATCATAGCTCCCGAACGGATGTACCGATTTTAATTTAGTTTGTTTTATATTAAAGGGGACTAACATGCGAGTGTTCTTAGACATGTTTGACGAAAATCGGTTGACCCGTTTAAAAGTTATGGGGGTTTGGAAGTAATAGTGTTGGGGATTTTTTAAATTTTTAATTTTAAAAATATTATTATTTTATTTTGTAGTTGGCAGTACAGTTGAGAGTAGAGCCATTGTCCGGCATTGGCCAACCTTACTAGCCGATACTGTAAAAACTAAGTTGTGTTTCATAAAATGTTTTTAGATATTCTTACAACCAATAGTTTCACTGCGTTTTTATGGATTCTTAGTGAGAAATTCTTTGGCAATTGTTGCTTGTAGGATGTACTTAACTTCTTGATAGATTGATATGGTTGAAACTAGCTGAAAAATATTCCGTGGCAAATATCATCATTTCTACCATTAAAACTCTACATTGATAACTAAGTGTAAGATTGTTTGTGCTAGGTTAATGAACGAGGTCCCGGAAACAATGTAAAGACGCCTATTTTCTCAATAGATATGGTAATTAGAGCCGATGAACTCGAATGGACGCATTATAACGGAAAGGTTCATCGCGGATTTGTTTGAACACTGTTCGATATTGAATATTAATAAGTTTATTGCCTCCTTAGTACAATTGCAATAACAAAATAAGGATATTTACTCTGTAAAGTATGTCAGATAATCTTATTTTCCGCGGACTGAATGTAATTAAATTTTATAGATGTAGTACTATTCACTTATCTCGTAATGACTCGGCAAAGCATTTGTAATATGATCCAAATGTCAAAATAATAAAACTGTACCTAGTGCATATATTCAAACTTGTTGTGCATGCATATGAAAAATGAAAAAATATTTATTTAACATTAAAAGTTATACACACATTTAGTTTACCAGCGGTCCTCACACTAGACGAGTCTGTATCGTGAGGTACCAGAATATATGTATATATGTACCTATATTTATATAATGTTTGAAACTCATTTACGCATTGTGTTATTGTTTATCGCATGCCTTCACTATAACTATCTCCATACATTTCAGAGCAATGGACTGATTTGACATGTGTTTTATATAAGATCAATGAGTCAGGAACATTTGCCTATAAACAGAATTGCCTATATTAAAATAAACGATAATGCTAAGTCTAAAATTCCTACAGAAATATACATGGGACAGCAAGTTATTACTTTAATAAAGATAAAAGTCCACAAACGTCCAAATAGTGACGAATAAAATATAATATCATCCAGAGAGATCCAGGTACATTTGGTACATTTCATTTCCGATGAAAAGCAATTACTCTGATTTCCACTTGGATTTCCCGAATCAATTTAATTAAAGTAGGTTCCGTTTGGTTCGACTAAGTTTGCATATCATGTTTTCATTTATTACAACGAATACTTTTACTTTGTTTTTGGTTTCATACTTTAGTTATTTGTTACTAAATATTAGATATTTCTCTATGGATTTGTACTTGTAATTGAATAATTTTCTATTAGTTATCCCCGGCTTGATAAAGTAATTCCTGTACTCGTTTTACCTACTAACTATATGTAGAAAATACGTAAGTACCTACTTTAACTGATTGTATTTAATAATTTGGCATTGAGGACCTATCACCATGCACTATCTACTGTCAAACAAACAGCTGCAGGTTCGATTTCCATGAATTGGTGTAAGTAAACTACAAACAAGTCGGTCTGGGTGTGTGCATGATTCAGTAAGCGCGTAGTTTCAGTTACAGTTTAGAGGTCATGTAATATAAATAAATTAAAATCTTTATTTTCAAAAAGGTTACAGATTACAATGTGGCGATGACTCTCACACTAGGCTCCAGGCCTGTATCGTGGGAGTCGGCATAGCGAGTGATAGTTGCCGAATTACAATAATAGTTCGTTGTTAAGTTTACGAGTAACATAGCAATTTTAACTTATGTGAACATTCGTATGAAGTTGTATTCATATGAAGTAGATAGACTAATTGATTAAATTACATTCAATGATTACTTATATTTAAATGCAGTTCAGTTACCATGCCATAGGTAAAGTTAACATTCTTTACATAATAAAGCTTGTATCACTGACTTTTGACACCTTCCGTCAGTTGAACGTCCTCACGTTTTGCTTCCCGCAGACTCACTACATTCCGATACAACCCTAAAATATTTTACTTGAAATATGCTATAAACCCAAAAACGAGTCATAAATTAACGTCCAGGCTTTTCGCCTCCCATTACGTTTTACCACCACCCTTTATAGGCGTTAGTAAACTTAATGCTACGATGACAAAATCACTTCACTTTATATCAACAACATGGCTATTATCAACCTTAATGCGTTACACATAGGGTCCAATCAATTAAAACGATTATTTAAGCCTATCTATAAATTAGATAGGACAAAAGAAACTTTATCTCTTTGGGTGAAGACTCAAATTGGATTGTATGAAGATGACCTGTGAATGAAATAAGGTAAGAATAAGTAGAGCTCGAGATGAATGGCTTTTAATCGTTTATGAATGTGGTTATCTAAAGGTAGTCATAATTGGGGTTTTGAAGAACTTTTGAGTAAGATTTTATTAAATTCCAGTTTAAGAGGTCTTATCACTAAGTGATCTCTTCCATACTCCATCTTGTACTTACTTTGTATAATTTCTTTATGAATTTCAGTGTATCTACATATATATTCATTATTGTGTCATCACACAATTGTCTCGAAAGACACTCATGAAAATTCGTAGTTAATTTCAAATCGTTCCTAAAAACGTCTTGGGGTATTATTTTTGGGGTTGAGTGGCATAAGCCATTTTGATTTATTAAAGCAATTGTTTCAATGCACTATCCTACCGAAGCATATTTTTACTTAAGAAAATTCTAATTGTATGAATATGATAAATTGATGGTATCTTATTACTTTCATTAAGATTTGTCTTGAGTTAGCACTTTAGAAAATTAATTTTGTTCAAGACCTTGAGATACCCGAAAATAGGTCCTAAAAATAAATCATTTTTAATTAACTTACTTGAGCATTTAAATTGAAATTTGGGCGAAAGTTCAAACAAAAAAAGTTGCATAACAGCAGTTAATAATCGCTGCATATAAATTAGGTTTTATCTTAATTAATTTGTGAGTTGAAAAACTTCCTTGATATCTCGTGGGGTGAGTGACCGGAGTGGATGGTAGGGTGACCTCCCTACACGCGCGGAATGGGACATGTCCTAGGTTGTAAAGTGGCTGGATTAAACCTCGGACAGTGATTTATATCTGTCTATTTACCAATTTAAACGGCCGCTCTGTTTCATACAAAGTGGGTTTCAATTTTGAACGATAAAATGTGTTAGCGTTTTTATTAATTGATTTCGCTGTTATCTCGGGGCGATTTGGTATTAATAGGTATTTTATTTAAGTGTTTTTGAGTGGTATTAGCCGGCCTAATAACTATAGCCTTCTTCTTTGCATATCGACTCAAATGTTTGAGGACCAAAACTCGGCCACTGATATAGCGCTATCAGTGGCCTTGTAAAGGTCCTCGCGTGTGCAGGTGTAGGGACACGCGTGGCAAGTCAAAAGATGGGCATAGCCGATCCTTCCACCACGACTCAACGGCCAATTTTCAACGGTCTTTTTCAGGGCCACCAAAAAAGCCTTTGTCAGGTCTCCTACCCGAGTCACAAATATCACCACTATAGCCTTTATTAAACCCTATAAGTATAATAAGTTTTTCTTGAAATAAGTACCTATATTAATGACTTACTGCAAAAATTCCTACACGATTAACTTTATTGTCATAAGAGTATTATTATCAAAATATCATTATTCTAAGTAAACATAATATTGTACAGGTAACAACTATGAGATACAATAAACCGAACTACTATTTGTTCGCGACACCTAAACACATACATTGCTTTGTTTTCTCATGTCAATTTTATTTATGGTGGGCGAACAACGTTAAAAGCTTTATATAAAGGTTTTTGTATCAGACAAATACTCGTAATATCGGTAAAATATAACACATCTTTAGAGGGTTTTGTTGGTAAGGTCAAAGGTCAGATACAGAAGGCAGTGGTGTTGGACTCGGCACACATTGTTACGAGGATTTTCCTCTCTCTGTAGCCCTAACCACACCGGGAGCTTGGGGCTTGCCCCGCTATAAGTGGCATTCTAGGTTCTATACTGAGTAATGTGTGATAACAATCTACCAACTTGATGGCAGAGTGGTTACCATGCCAGACTGCCATCCGTAAGGTTGCGGGTTCGATTCCCGTGCGGGGCGAATATTTGTGTGAACCACAAATGTTTGTCTCGGTCTGGATCAGTTACTATAATGAGATGATGTAGTGAATGATTATGTTATGTTATGTTAACTACCAAAAAAATATGAATACGAATAACACAATTAATTTAAAACATCATTTAATTTACAGTTAATCTACACTAAGTTTACAGGATTAAATATTTACAAAAATACAAAAATATTATGTATAATATAATACAACATACGATTAACATTTCCGAAGACACTAACGGTAGGTATAACAAAGCCTCCGAACTGACGTCACCGAATGGCACTTAACAAGAACATTTCTTTGGACATTACCTCGAGTAAAGCTGAAATATAAATAAGGCTCTGTCCAAAACATTAAATTAACTATCCTACAAAAATTCCATTCATTTTCATACACACTTAAGTTATAAAATATTTACAAACAACATAATCTCATTGTCACTCTACTTACACAAAAAACCAATTTAATTAATTTTAACGAAATTCGATGCCTAGTGAGGTTAGTTTTATTGGAGACAATTTAATTCTGTTTCTATACAGAACTGTACAGACTCTTAACTACATTGAGTATTGTATTTGGTACATCTATTCATACATTACAAAGGTTACCGTTATAAGCACGAGTCATTCATTCAATAAATATCTTGTTATGTACATTACCATCACAATGGCAATGGTCTGGCGAACATGAACCTTCCACTTCCCTGCCTTCTCATCATTTCGGCGGCTGCAGGAGTAACGAACACAGCCTGATGTCCCATCTCTATAAACTTACTCCTCTTATTCCTCTTACTAGCTCTCCTTTCAAGTCTAGTATCGAATACGTCTTCACCTTCACTGTTATCATAGTCGACACTAGGCTCATTGATAACTTCTTTTCTTCTGACATCTTTCTTCTTGTGGTTCATGAAGTAGGATTGACTCAAATCTGCAACGTTTGGCGTTGAGATGTGCCTTGTGATACGACGATCGAAATTGGGGAAGTTTCTAGTTTCCGAGAATGATTGTCGTCTAAAGTGTTGGCGGTCTATCGGCTGGTGATTGAAAGACGCTCGACGGAATCTTGGCTCTTCGCGGCGGTAGGACTTTCTGAGTTCTTGATTACGAGCTGATTTCAATGAGTCTTCGTAACTGCATCTGTAAATGTGAAGTCTGAGATTTAACTTGTATTTGCAATTTGTATACTAGAAAAGGTTTTTTAGACCAATGTTACTGGATTGCGAGTTGTTTATTTTGATAAATATAATTGGTATAAATGTGTGCTTTTAAATTTGTTTAAAATTTTCAGCCAGAAATAACATGAATTTCTAATTAGATTGTGACCTTATTTCGTGAGATAAATAACAATATCATTTTCGGGAAGAATTAAGATCGGAGGAAATCAGAACCAGGACTAACACGACGACTAACGATGTTTCCATCAGAAATTACTATAGGTATTGACAATACTTTTGTAGAATAAGAACATCTTAATTTATTTGTGATTCCTTACCCACTGCTAGCCTCGGAGGTATGAACACTGGACTGGCCGCACGGACACCTAGTCACCTCCGCGATGCCCGAGTCTTGGCCGCTCGAGTTCACCGAAGTTATCGACGTATCTTGACCCTTCCTACGTATGGGAACAGTTGATGTGTTATATCTGATGTACGAGCGTGTTATTATATGTCTATTGGTAGAATTAGTGGTCGTGGACGTGATATAATGAATAGTGTTATTGACGTTGTTAATTTAGATGAAGCACAGTTAGTAGTTGGTAATGTAATGAATGGTTTCAATGAATTAGGTTTGGTAAGGGTTTGGAATGATGTAATTGTAGTTGGTGTTAGTAAAATGTTAGTTTTGTTAAGAGGAAGGAACAAACAAAAAACCATTTGATTAAAGTACATAAAGTTGTTAATATAATACTTAAAACTAATTTTCGTCACATTTAAAGTAAGTTGGTATAAATCATGTTGAAGAAAGTTTATTAAATTTATTGAGTTACTCCATAATTTTAGACAAAATTTAAAACGATTATATAGTGTTATTTAAATGTATGAAAATGGCATATCAATCAAATCACCACGGACAATTAATTTGAAATAATTGAAGGTCCACCAATTAGGTTTTGGATTATAAACTATCAGCTATTCATCTGTGTCCCACTTTATCTGGAGACGAACCATACCATCTTTATTATATTTTGGGATAATATTTCATTTAAATCACAATCGAAATTTATTTTTAAAACTTATATTCAATTCTCTCGTAGACTATTAACTAATATTGTGATTTTTATGTTTTCGTAATTAGTGGTCGTTTCATAAATTTATTCCGATTAAAAGAAATATATGATCCAAACTGTTATTTTTATATTCACATTTTAACAAAAATCTTAACAAAACAAAACGATTACGAGAATCGTTATTAGAATACTGATAACTTACTCCTTCAAGAAGTTGGCACATTTAAAGGCGATATGATACAATTTACTACACATCTTTTTATGTTTGTAGGATCATTGATAAAACACGTCTGTTTGAAACTAAATACGTAACAATAAGCACATCTGAACGTAAGATTAAAAGTTACAAAGACAGTATTATGTTGCATCGATTATGGAAAAATAGGTTCTGAATGTGACCGTATAACCTTTATTTTGGGGCTTAACAAAGAACGAAAACATAATATGATATCAACAATGTCGATATAGTGAAGTCGTTGGATATCAATGAAGCCTTATAACGTGATACCTTTATCTCTCACACTGATGTTAGTAGGAACAAGATCCAAATAAAAATAACGTGTAAACAAAAACATCAAGTGTATCGACCTCAGCACAAACCACATTATTTTTTATGAATGTAGTTGTTCGCGGAATATTATTTTGTATTTTAGGATCGGAAGTTTGTAAATTGAGTTACGGGTTCTACGTCTTTCTTTATTTGCTTTGTTTTGTTTTATTGACATTATCATTATGTCTATTATCGGAGACGGGATGTATTATACAAGTTACTTTTTTAGGATTCTAAGAAAAATGGATTCTAAACGTATAGAGCGGGGGCGAGACGCTGTCGCTCTCGCATTTCACTCTTGATAAAAGCTACCGTATGTGGCTGAAAATAGATGGAAGATTTTGACTAACATCAGTTCAATGGCATAACCCATAAGAAATATAAAGTAAAGTATTAGCCCCTTATAAAAAATAAGGTAAAATTAAAGAAGCCAAATGCAGGGTTAACGTCTCTCTCAACAATAATATTAGTCAAATGCATCATACATCAGCTCATTACATTAGTACAGTCAGAGTCGGTGTCAATGGTACCCACCCTTTGATAATGATTACTTTGGTATCCCAAGGGAGGTACTTTTACTCTGACGCTGACTGTACAATGACGTAGTATAAATACAAACATAATAGTACCTTTTCTGCAACGGCCTCTGATTGAACTTGATGCACAGCCTCTCATGTTTTTGCCCAAACATGTCAGTCTCGTACTGATTCTTTACACATTTCTGGTGGGCCTTGCCAAATTCTTCAACCGTTGTTCCGTGGGGACAGATCTTCTTGGCGATGCTATGGTTGTGGTTGATGACGTCGATGTAAGAATCTGCCTCGCTGTACGACTGGTTGAGTTCCTGGCACTGGTTACCCCCAGAAGGGAAGAGACCACCAAACTTTGTTAGGTGCTCGGTAGAGAAAGCGTTAAGCCTTTGCTGGGAATATGGTTTGTGATGTTTTCTGTTAAGCAAAAGATGGAAGAGTTAGAATTTGGGATTGTGTTTTTTTATATTTGTACAGAGATACACAAGTTTGTTTCTTATTATATTAATGTATTGTGATTTTATTTTGATTGGATACTTTATGTGTTGGTGGGTAAATGGAACTATTTTGTACAGTTAAAATTCTTTTCAAATAATTGAGTCCTTTTCAAGCTCAAGAATAAAGGTAAAGCAAAGACAATTACAAAAATATTATTTTGACCTCAAGACAGTGAATGAGTGGTGCAATAGTTTAGTGTCTATTATAGTGAATTTACAAAATTAATAAAAATGTTTACTATAATGTGTACTGTAAAGCTACGTGAGGAAAATTAAAAAATAGTGGAACGTGAAATATTAATAAAAAAAAATAGGTAATAAACACTAAATCAATTTACAATTTAAATACAAGAACTACAAATCTAGAAGACGTAAAATATACAAGAAATATACAAAATGTAAACGACACTACTACTATTTATGATAGGATAGTTTTTACAAGATTTACAGTAATCTACCAAAGAAACAACTATATTATCACAAAAGTATTATTTAATTAAAAATTCTTATAATGTATCTAAAAGTAGTGCCAGATTCAAATGAAGTAATGAGCCATATACATTCGTTTGTCTTGAGGTCGAAGCCTGAAAGTAAGTGATAAAAACCTAACTAAGAACATTGGAAATAAAACACTTAAGAATAGCAGTAAGAATAATATCTCATAGGTGTGTATAAAAGTTAAACTTGATAAACAAACTTATGCCAAAGAAACTTTAAATCTTCCTTTCTTTGCTACTCAACAAAGTCTAGAGAACAAGCAAACTACTTAAACTTTTTTATTAACTCATAAATAAATTTTGGCCACTAAATTTGTCATCGGAAGGCAAATATTAACTGATATGTTCGAAATTCAAAAACATAACGAAGCATCTGTCATATCTAGGATCAAAACAAGTTGAATTAAGAACATACTCCAAACTACAAAACCCCTGTTTCCTAAACTTTGTTTAGTAGTTCATAAACACAATATATGTTTACCTTCTACTCTTTCTGACACAGAGTATGCATATAGCGGCAGCGCACGCACCAATAAACACTACACAACCAAGGGCAACCACACTAATTTCCATAGTGCTTAAAAGTCTGCCACTTCTAGCCTGAACTACAGTATTGTCTCCAACTTCTAAAACCTTAAAACCAGCTAGATCATATCGAAGTTCTGCTTCTCTTTTCATGATGGCTCTGTAAAATGAAATTTTATTAAAGTTGATTTAGGTTTTTCTTTCCAAGCATAATAAAATAACTATCTGTGTATCAAATTCAGCGTAATCCGTTCAGTTTTTGAGCTGTGTGTTCATATATCAATCAGCCAGTGAGTAAGGGTTGGCTTTTATGAGTAGAAGACTAAAATAACAAAATAAATATTACACTTTTGTTATCAATACTCACTTTTGAAGCACTTCCATATCGATGATAGCGTTGGATAAGGGGTCTACTCCGTAAATGTACATATCAGTGCTGAAATCATACAAATTCTTACAATTAACATCATGATCACCACTTATCTCTACCTTTCTTTTACTTATCTATAGAAAGTCAAGTACTCACGCTTGTCCATCCATAGAAGCCTTCAAGTTGGGTTCCAACCGTCTCACTCTGATGTCAAAACCGGTAATGCCAGTCAATGTTTGTGTGATATTCTCCAATTCTTTCTCAACTTCCATTGGTTTGCCACCAACAACAAGTACTAGTTGTTTGTTTTCATCCAAAATGTATACCTAAAATATAAATTATTAAATATTTTCCAGTATTTTTTTCTTCAAGTTACGAGTGAATAGAAATATCTTCTAGGCTAGCACGTATATTATCATCGGTTTCCATCAGCTGATGTGTTACAGTCAAGTGCAAGCCTATTTAATGAAGTCATATCATCTATAAAACAGATACTCACAAATACATTAGCAATAGCCGACTTGCCATCATCAGCTCCTCGTTTATCAGTAGCTTTAACATCGAAACCAAACACTCTCCCGGCATCTCGAGTCAGTGACCCCACTACACGCACCACACCGCTTACTGGGTCTACTGCGAACCTTGGTGCGCCTGAGCGAAGCATTTGGAAGCGAATGTCTGCATTGATGCCTTTATCTGCATCTGTTGCCTAAAGAAAATAACGTTAAATATTAAAATATTTTCATTAATTGAGTTTTTTGGATAAAAATCTTTGTTCTTTTACGAACCTTGAGTTGAATTACTTGATAACCAAACGGTGCCGTAGTTGGTATGGCAGTGACCAAGGGTCGACCACCGTTTATAAACTTAGGAGGATTGTCATTGACGTCGTTTATTCTCACGATAATTTTCACGTCGAATTTAGTCATTCCTTCCAAAACATCATCAGCTACAGGATAGATCATGTGAGGCAGCTCTCTACCAATCTTTTGTCTTTCCCCTCGTACGATTATCTCATAAACTTCTCTCGTTTCTCTATCAGGGCTTTTAACTAAATACAAAGTACCGTTTCTTGGATCTATGACAAATGTACGCTTTATATCAGTGTCATTATCGTTAAGTATGTAGTACTTCATTTTTAAGTTTTCGTAATACTCTGTTAAGTTTAGGGTTATTAATTCAACTGGTGTTTGAACATTTTCTTCTATTTCCAGTTCGTAATATCGAGATATGAACACTGGTTTATCTGCCATTTCTACATCATCAGGAACATCAGTTACAGTCAACATCAGCATAGCAGTAGAACTTAAACTAGGTGAACCTAGATCAGATGCTACTACGGTAACATTGTGAACTGATTGACTCTCATAATCTAATTTTCCAATAGTTGTTATAATTCCTTCTTTAGAATCAATAGCAAACAGGTTCAACTGATTCTTTTTCTGGGGTAGACTATAAAGTATCAATCCGTTTCCATTGCCAATAAAATCAGAATCATTAGCATACACTTTAGTCACAATAGTTCCTACAGGAGCGTTCTCTGCTAACTTTGCTTTATAGACAGGAATCATCATGACTGATTCGAAATTATGATTTGACAGCTCATCTGCTTCGGGATGTTTCCATTCAAGAATTTCGTCATAAGCAAAGAATTGAGGAGCGTTGTCATTTACATCTAAGACTTGGACTTCAACACTTACTGAAGATGACAATTTATTATCATGACCGTTGTCTCTCGCTATCACTGTGAGTATATATTTGTCTTCTCTTTCCCTATCTAGTTCTCCATTTACACTAAACACTCCAGTATGTGGTGATATTTCGAAAGGCAATTCTGAGCTCGATGGTTGTATAAAGTATGTCAGGTTAGCATTTTGACCAAAATCTGCATCGGTCGCATCTACTTTGCCTAATACGCGTCTCGTATACAGAGCTTCTTCTACATTGAAATTATATGACGATTTCTTAAACATAGGGAAATGATCGTTGATGTCTTTGACGAATACTCTCAAAGATATTTGATCACTCAGTCCTCCACCATCAACTGCTGAAACTGTTATTCTAAATTCAGATTCTGGTGGTAAAGTTCTCGCTACCATTACGTGACCGTGTCTTTCATTGATAACAAAATATCTCTTTGGTTGATTAGCTTTAGATGGAGCTGCGTAAGGTGGTATTAATACTTCGGATACAAATTCATACCTTACTTGTCCATTGAGACTGCTGTCTTTGTCAATTGCATGAACCTTCAAAATAGTAGTTCCAATTGCAATATTCTCAGAAACTAGAAACAGAGGCCCTAATTCATCGGCTTTTAATGAAAATTTATTTTTTGGTTTAGCTAATACATCGATAATACCTGAGCTTCCGTTATTTTTCTTCTCTTGGAATATTTTTATCATAGATTTTTCATCGGACTCTAATAAATCTACGTTTTCTCCGAAAGGAATCAGTATTTGGTTGAATTTTGGCTCATTGTCATTTTCATCACCTACAGTTATGGTAAGTTTTGCTTCAGAACTAAGACCTCCTTTATCTCTAGCTACAATCCTTAACATATAAACACTTTTTTCTTCTCTGTCCAGTTTATTACCAATAAAAGTGACCGTCCCTGTTTGGTCATCTATCACAAACATTTCTCGGCCTTCTCCAAAGAATGTGAGCATAAATATAGCATTCTGTCCTATATCAGCGTCTTTGGCTTTGATTTTATTAGTCAGTTTTACTTCAGTGCCTTTCTTTGAATTTTCAGTTATAAAACCTTCGTAGGATGAATGCTCAAAAACTGGTGGGTTGTCGTTTTCATCGTCGACGTGAATTGTTACTTGATAGATTCCTGCTCCCGATATTAGTCCTTTGTTAAATTCAGCAATGACCGTCATTCTATAGGTATCCCTCTTTTCTCTATCCAGAGGTTTTTGAGCGTAAATTGTGCCGTCTTGACCTGGAAATATATAAAAAAAATTAACATATTCCCTAAAATGTACAAAAGATATGTTAAAAAAGAACAGTAATTACAAAATAATAATAAAAGTAACTATACTTACCAATAGCAATATCGTCAGTAACATCCTGTTGATTAGCGATCAAGAATCTGATATTTCCAGTGTTGTTATAAGATATCGAAGTCACATTTGTGTGAAGTATTTGACCAATCATAGCACCAGCAATGTTCTCTTTCACGTGGAATACTAGTGGAGAATGCGCTCCCCTGAAATATCCATATGTAAATTTTAACAATCAGTCACCGGAATTTATACGATCGGTTTGATTTAAATGGGGACAGTACTTAATAGAATATTACTTCTTACTACTTGATACAGTAATATAAAAAATAATATAAATAGGAATAATAAACCACTTACTTTAATAACACTCCTCTCTCATCATTGACATCCACGACATGAACTGTAGCGTTAGTCACAATTGTTATATTGGCGTTTTCTTGTAAAGCTACAGCTTCAAAATCGTACATCGGTCTATTAAAATTGGACAATTCATCGATGACTGTTATAACACCTGATTTTTCTTCTACAGCAAATGGCACTGCAAGTATTTCAACAAATATTAATATAAGTAAATGTTAGTTAATTTTGCCAAGTATTTAATTTTATTTAAACAAGGATATTAACATACCTCCCTCTTCGTATCCATGAAGTAGATCATAAGTGACTTCACTCTTATCCATGGCGTCATTTACCCTAATTTGGCCAACACTCGTACCAATGCCAACGTTGGAACCAACCCAGAATTCGTAAGGAGCTCCTATAAATCCTGGTCTATCAGATTTACCTTTGGTAGCTCTTACAACGTCGATAGTAACAACAGCTAATGAATATCTTCTCTCACTTGGGTTAGCTGGTTGATCTGAAGCTTCAATAAACAAAGCGTGTCTTCCTTCAACAATAGGAGTCTCGGCAACACTAATAACACCAGTCTTAGCATCAACTTGGAACGGAGATGTGACTGTCAAGTTACTTGTTCTTTGTAAATCATATAAAACCATCCCATTTCTCCCTAAATCCGGATCAACAGCTTTTACTTTACCAATAAAAGTGCCAGGTTTAGCGTTAGCCTTAACTGCAAATTCGTACAAATTGCTCGGCATAAAAGAAGGGTTGTTATCATTGGCATCTAGTAGCGTTACTTCAACATTTACATAGGACATTAATTGATCTTCATAATATTCTATGTTTTCAGATTTTGTACCCGCTTTGTCAGGAAATACGTAAGTAGTCTTATCTTTTAATGATAAAGGTCGTTGGGTCACTGTAGTGCGCCTCCATTTAGGTGTTCTTTGTTTTTCAAGGAATGTTCCAACTACACTTGGGTTTTTCTCTCTAGCATATACTTTCATTTTTAACGATCCGTGCGCTTCTCGGTCTAATACTGTCTGTAATTGAAAACAAATAAATATTCAGGCGACGTGATGAACGTGACCATTTTACTGAGAGAATATTCGTATAAATTCCTGATGTCAAACAGAAAACCTATTTTCGATATTTAAAATGTGGTTTTAATACTTGCCTGATTTCTGACGGTGAGCCAGCCAGTTCTGGGGTCAATTGAGAAGGCGTTTTCGGGATCGTGCAGTTGATATGTAAATTCTCCGTTGTCTCCTTGATCTTTATCAGTTGCCATTACTTGTAACACGCTGAATCCTGTAAACCAGATTATTAGAATAAAGGAAATATCACATACGAGTACATATTTGCTTACACAAAATATTTTAAAAGTATAACTATACCATTTGGTAAATTTTCTACAATACTGATATTATAGAAGTCTACTTCAAATTCAGGGAGATTGTCGTTAAGATCTATTATTTCAATTTCAACTCTCGCTTGCGCTGTCTTCAATGGGTTGTCAACTTGTGATGCTTGAACTTGTAGTACAAACGTATTGGCTGGAAGAGAAAATCAAAATAGTTTAACCGTAACGTGAAAAAGTGATGAGAAAAAGGGTGTTATGTAAATTATTATTAGTGATAATTAGTTAAAAGTTCGGCTTGGTTTTGTCTTATGTAAAAATTCTCCAAAAAGTCAATTCCAAGAAACTCTTTCATTACGTGAAAATCAAAATAAAGCACCCAATTAAAGCCATTTTTTTTTTCAAAATATATTCATTTAAAAAAGATTTCATTAACCTACACCTAATTGTTCAATACGAAACTTGTATCGCTTCAGCACACCGCTCAAAACGTGACAGTTACGTGCGCTCACTTCAAGGAATATGGACTCTTCAATCAAGTGATTGGGTTAGATAAGTGTTTTAATTTTAGAATATTCAGGTTTGTTTAGTTTTATATAGGTCCTAATGATTACACAAAATTATGGGGGGTTTATACACTTTTATACTTTCGCGATCGGAATTTCAGTTTAAATTTGGCATAAATATACAAGTACTGTTTAGTTCGAAACGTTATAGAAATATATAGTATTCCAAAACGTAAAAGCCGATTAATTTAACCGTTTTCTTATCAGTTCTGAGAGGGCACGTTACGAATCGATAGTCAATTTTAAGGATACAAGTGATTGTATAAGTACTCGGAAATAAAATCTTTAATTTTTCGACTTTGTTTTCCTTTAACATACTAATAAATCATTCTAACAAATATTTATAATAATAAACACATTATTAATTAGGATAATCAACTCACCTGATAGTCCACTTTCAGCATCCAAATCTATTTCCCTCTCCAAGAACAGGGTAGCATTGTATGGATCTAATGAGAACAGTCTCTTGTTGTCACCAGCCAGCAGTTCGTACCGTAAAGCTGCCCTTACTCCTGTATCTTGGTCTACTGCTCGGATTGTTGTTGGGAATAGGAGCTCTTTGTGAATTTTTTTACCCTGAAATTGTGACATTTTAGTGGATTGTAATCGAAAAATAAATGTCTGCCTTATTAGCGTAGAATGTCTATCCGATTCGCTTGCTTAACCAGACTGCAAA
The DNA here is from genome assembly GCA_958496195.1 of Timandra comae. Taxonomy (NCBI): domain Eukaryota; kingdom Metazoa; phylum Arthropoda; class Insecta; order Lepidoptera; family Geometridae; genus Timandra; species Timandra comae. The sequence goes on along the minus strand of OY292361.1, from coordinate 344,011 downwards.
ACCGGTTTTAAGCATAGATTGTATACATAAATAATAAGATTTAAGTTTTGGGATTACTTAGTCTTACTCTAGCTCTGATATACTATAATTCATTCATTTGGCGGTGAGACAAAATGTAAACAAACCATGAAAAAGGTTATTTTGTATGTCATGTTTTATCAATAATACATAGACTACTCCCTACTGACTACTTGATATTTAATTAATCTTTGAAATATAGAATATATAACATACTAGCTTTAGCCCTCAACTTCGTTCGCGTGTAATAATTATTTTAACACGCGACTTCATTTATGTAGAAGGTGAAAAAATAGTTATTCTGTGCTGCCGTGCCCTAGCCGGGTCGCCTTGTCGTAGTAACTATTTAGTAATCTGTGGCCTTGATCATAATTTTGCTGTAATGTTATTTTAAAACTAAGATATCTTCTAAGATACTTATTGAAATCAAATCATGTAAAAGGCAAATGTCTTTTAGATTAAATACTTTTGCAATGTAAGCGCAAAAAATGTGTTTTTTACGACATCACATTAGAAACCCCTAGATTTATCGGTGTTTCTCTACAATATCATACATGTATTATACATATAAACTTTCCTCTGGTATCATTCTATTAAAAAAACCGCTTCAAAATCCGTTGCGTAGTTTTAAAGATTTAAGCATACATAGGGACGGACAGACAGCGACAGCGACTTTGTTTTATAAGTACTATTTAGTAACCATAGATTAAAAAATTGGTTGGATACCGCGATACCTGATGAGATGCATATATTATTAATAGTTACTCGCATGTTCACACTGCCAGCGAGTAACTATTATGATCACGGTTGAACAGTTCAGTTCATCCGTGATCATGGCGCTTGCAACAGCGTCGAAATATTGGAAACTCGAAATCACTACCTTTGAGCAATTGGTAGGGAATAAGACACTTTGGCCATAAAATACCTGGAGATTTAATGAAATACCGGTAATGCGTCTCGGAAATTTTTTGTCGAATCATATACAACAGCCTGAATCAAATGATTAGACAAACGCCTAATCCAACGGATAGCTGTCGTACTACAATGCATTTACATGGGTTCAGGTTATTTTATGTTTTTTTTTATTTCAATACTAGCTGACCCGGCGAACCGCCTTAGCGTAGCTTTGATGCACTACTTTATTTTGTCAAAATGCAGTATTTCGAGTTCTGCGGCCTAATTTTGTACGTCTGCTTGGCTTTGGCTGTGAATCACGTTGACATACGTTACGCGCGTTTTTTAAAATATGCAAAATTAAATGTATTTTTTTATAATTTGAGATATTTTCTTAATTTTTTTGCGTAAGAACATTCTACAGGGTCTTAGAAAACTACAAAAGAAAAAGCCAAATCGGTCTAGCCGTTCGCAAGTTATGACGTGATAACGGCAAACGGGTTTCATTTTTATATATATAGACTAGCGGCGCCCTACGGTTTCACCCGCGTAGTTCTCGTTCCCGTAAGAATATGGGGATAAAATATGCTAAAGACCTTCCCACTGAATCACTCTATCTATTAAAATAAACCGCATCAAAATCCGTTGCGTAGTTATAAAGATCTAAGCATACATAGGGACATCAGGACATAGGGACATAGAAAGCTACTTTGTTGTATACTGTTTTTGATGATTACACGAAATTTGTTTCTTGAATTATTTTTACACAGTTTCACCACGCAAACTGACATTTTACTACGTATTATGTTCAAAATTTAATAAATCATTAGGAACATACGCCTCACAGACAGCTTGCAGTGTGACTAGCTTGGATACGCCGGGTATGTACGTGTAGTATTTGTTGCCGCATTTGACTACGTCGGCGATACCTACCAAACACAGCGAAACCAATTCATCATCTAAGGTAGTAATAGTAATGACGATGATAATTGACATTACTAAAACCTAAAAATGCTGTGAATCTCAAACTATGGATACATTTTAATACTACTAAATGAAGGTGAACAGTCATTTTAAGTAATGAAAGTAAAATTAATAGTTTTCGTATTTAGCCGGATTGTACCCGTCATTTTTACTCTTGATCAACTTGTTGACGTGAGTGTTTTCTTCCCGATTATATAGTAAAGTATATTGTAAATTTTTGATAATTCTTTGTTTAAAGTAATTATTGTATTATGTTTTATATTCAGTTATCGTTAAATTTCTGTTATCTGAACGTTGATTTTGATGAAAATAAGTGAACCTGGTTCAAACAGCGCTGTGTTATTAATATACTTATTTAAATATGTAGAAGAGACTTGGCCAAAGATTCGTATCCCTACAAAAATTCTATTGTATATAACGACTTCACGAGCCTCCGTTTACCGATTTCTAAAAGAAAAAAAGGAAAATCCATGTTGGAGCTCTTCTTCTGAGGATCACCAATAAATAGTTGTTTATTTATTTTGTAGTAAAACAATTCAGGTGCTAACATGAATTGTTTTTACTTGTACTCAACTCATCCTGTTTATTACCTTTTTATTGATTTTTACACTAAACTAAATTAATAGACGACTTATCAAAGATGCCTACTTAGTCTTATTTTACTTTCATATTTATAACTCTAAAAAAACTATATATTTTTCGCCTAAATGAGCTAAAAGTTTGACAACCAGTATTTCTTTGTTTACATTTTGTCTCACGGCCAAATGAACAGACTATAATACCGATAACTTCTAAGTTCAAGACTAGTCATAACACCATTAAATAAGGTTTAAACTCATAACGCTAATAAGGCAGACATACCCTGTCTGAAAACCGTACATTACTGTAGTCTCACTAAGCCAGCACTATTAAAAACTAGGATTTGGATTAGCATGTTCGGATTATTGGATTGAATAGAAAAAAAGATAAAATAAATCATTTTATAAAAATGAAAGCGGAAAGAGATTCGAGGGGGGGGGGCGCATACCGGATTATTGATGAACCGTATCTGTGCGACTATTTGTTTATCTATGTAATATTACTTACAAATATTGGATAGAATTCTGGTATCTGCGTCCTGTATACATCTTGAGTAAACTTCGGAGGTAAATCGTCATTGTCTTGTACTATAATGTGGACTGTGGCATTTGAACTTCTTGGTGGGGATCCACGATCCTGGAAACAGTGTTTGAAATGTACAAATTTTTGTAAAAGCAAAATTATTTGTGGACATAACAAAGTATATGATATAATAACATGGCTTTGCCTATAGAATTTCGCCTTACTGGAGAGCCGATCACAACTAAGACGAAATTACTATAAGTAAACCGTTTTGCCGTTTTGTATCCATCATCATAAAACAGTTGAAAAATAAGTAAAGAATAGGTGCTGCTATTTCTTCATCAACCATTACATCTAGGTATATCAGACAATAACAAGTAGTGTGACATCGAGTAACATTTTATAAAGTTACTGAATGAACCAATACAAGGTTGGTAAGAGCATCCACACCTATCAGGCCAGTGTTGAGAGGGAAGGAACCAATTATCCATAATGTGCCATTTCACTCTTTCTATTAACTTACCGAAGCAGAAACAACAAGCAAGAACTCCTTATCTCCAGAATCGTAGTCGAGCGCCCTCATCAGCACCAGTGACGGTTTGTGTGAGCTCTCCAGCGCGAAATGACCTTGAGGGTCTCCAGAGATGATTGTGTACTGTACGTCCGAGTTGGGGGTGTTCGGCTTGTCGCGGTCGAACGCTCGGATGCCTTTGAAGATTGTTAGGCCTGGTGACAGAAAAAATACCTTAAAATGTGTTCATTGCGTTTTATTACAAAGGAAGAAGACGATAACTAGTAGTCGAAGTTCAATCCAATTTTGACCAAAAAGTTTCTGAAAATACAACAATTTTAAAGATGATGAATGGATTTGAACCCTGGACCGCGCTAAGCCGTGGCGATGATTTAACTAAGCCACTAAACTGAAAGTTTTTGAAAATATAAATTCAAATCCAAATCCAACTCAGGAAACTCGAAATTCTTGAACAGATTCTTAAACGTTTTATTTTAAAAGTATTTTTAATTGAAATCCCTCAGGAAATCATAACGGCCCTGAGGCTAATTAATTTTTGAGGCCGACATTGAAAGTTGCGATTTCAAAAACAAAAAGTTGCAAATCTTCTAAAATGTTATCGTCAAAAGGAAAATATTTCATCGCTTGTTTCAAATATTTGTTCCTTTTATGTTCAAGGATATTCTTTGTGTTTACAAAATACCTTTTTATTTTACCTATTACGTGTTACCAGAAGTTATCCTAGACAGATTTTAGTATTAAAATCGGATAAAAGTTAACTTAAACAGATTTATTATTGAAATCAGATATTTATTATTTTACTTAATTTAAGAATTGACTAATAAGGACAGGAGAGCATTAATTATCGAAAAAAAGTCATGAATTCGAGATCATCAAATGACATATCACTATAAATAGTAGTCATTTTTCCTAGATTTTTGTTTTCCATAAAAATGTTCTAAGAATACTCTTCCATAATGTCGTAGTCAAAATATTAATATGTGTGAATATCCGATCACTAATCATTATTCTAGACCTTGGATAATTACAACACAGACAGACAGTAGATTTAATTTGCATAAGTGAAATTAGACAGTATTGATTTGCTTGTTTCAATGTTAACCACAAATACCACAATAGACAAACATGTGTACGAAGATGTTTCTATAATTTGCCTTGATCTAACTGTCTTCTATCTTTTATTAATACGTATTTACCAAAAGATATAAAGCCAGGTAGCGAAGTGTAATAATGCCCTGATAATAACATAGTATAAAACAAAGTCGCTCCCGCAGCTAAGACCTTTAGAAATACGCGACGGATTTTAATGCAGTTTCCACCATGGGATAGTAATTCAAAAGGTTCATCAAGTGGACGCAATACGCGCGAGCTTGTGAAACATCAGCCAAGTATTAGGTGATGCTTGTCTGTTTCCCTGCTCTTCAGTTAATTGTAAGTATTTATTTTAACTTTTACTATACCAGTAGGAGTCAATTCATCGACAGTGACTTCGTATGGCGTGTCGAGGAACTCCGGCACGTTGTCGTTCACATCTTCAATGTACACCGTCACTGAGAGGTACGCTGATATCTGGAACATGGAATTAATAACATTATGGATATGGACCAAACCATTTTTGCAAAAAAAAAAACATTTTTGGCCTGGTTCGACTTAGGAGAATATACGTTAAATAGATATTATTTAATTCACTAAAATTTATAACTTCCATAAAAGTACTTTTCACTAGAAAAAAAGATTATAGTCAAAAGTTGAGTTCAAACAACTTATGATAATAAAGACAATAAATCGATAGGAAAACTTGTCCTGCTATCCAGGAAAAACCTACGCACATCCACAATATAAACTACACAAATTATTAGAAATTTCTCTTCCTATGCCTACGCAACATAATTCCAAACAACTTAGCCCATAAAATTAATTTTGTTTAGGGTTGAAAATCCTTTGAAATTAACTCTAAACGCCACCACAAAAATCTACATTAGGTACAATATTACAAAACAATTTGTGAACTATCTCATACAGATATTTATTTGACGTACGGAAAATGTTCGTATCGTTGTAGTAAGGCGGTGTGTCCACGGTAAGAAATTTGTCTTGTCGGATTAAGATAAGATATTCCTATAAATTTTTTTTCTTGTATGTAACAGACAAAAATAATTTTCGTGCATAGATTCGACTAAATTCTTATGATATACATAACATTTTCTTGTCTGTAGACAAGATAAATTTCTTGCCGTGGATACGCAACCTAACTTTAGTAATCTGTGGTTATAAGTAGGAATGTCTGCCGTCAGGTGAAGGACCTTATTTTAAAACGTGACTGTAATGACGTTATTTAAAGTATAATGGGCAGTCGCACATGGTCAATTTGCATAACAGTAAGCTACCGATATTTTGTTTTTGTGTTACTTTCATGGACATCAATGAACAGCTGAAAATCAACGGTTTGACCGTGGTTTGACTTAGCTTTGTAGTACTCATTATTATACTGTGGCCTTGTTGTTTTGAATACGCATGACTAAATATGTTTGGGTGATCTTAAAATCGTGTCATTTTACGTAGGTGACTTCAAATTTAACTAATGTTTTAAGAAAACATGCATAGATCTAATAATTAAGCCGGATTTGACAATGTTTTTTTTATCCTAACTTGTAGTTTTTCCAGTGTTTGTAAATTCGTAAAGGTCATTAGCAGCTCAAAATATTTTTGTTGTTATTTCCTTTTAATTCCAAAGGTTAAGTGTCCTTAACCTGTTCAATACTCCTATATTGTATAGAGAACAATGACTTTAGGGCTTCATTATTCAATTTTGACTTGTAATGTCAAATATTTTAACACAATAATCGTAATGCAAAACCTTATGAAATGTTTTCATTGGATTTGAGATAAACCATGGAGGGTGTTATTGGAGAAATACTTTTGATCTTTTTACAAATAAAGAAAAAATATATGTATTACGGTTAAGGAAAACATCGCGAGGAAACTTGCACACACCTGGGAAGAAATTCTAAGGTTGTGTGTGAAGTCGACCAACCCGCACTTGGCCAGCGTGGTTGACTAAGGCCTAAATCATATAATTTAGGGCAGGCTCGAGCCCCTCGGTGGGGACATTATATGAGCTGATGATGATGTAAAGAATTGTGTTTAATGTATAAACAATATCTCACAGAGGTATTTCTTGAAGATGAAGTATGAAAAACATTCAGATCAGTTTAACATTTAACATATTCAACCAAACAAATATTATGGCATAACAAACACCTAAGCATCCTTTAAACTTTAAACTTTCATATTTTATTTAATTGTTTTTTCTTAAGTTTAAATAACTAAAACATCATTTGAAAGTTGTATTTCCGGTGACAGTTCAATATGCAGTAAACATTTGCACGTGGCTTTACTTATTATTCCTTAGAGTGTGAATACTACAATACCTTCTTGAAACTTACGATTTCGTTCAACTTGATCTCATAGAAGGTTCCATCCTTCATTCATATATTGCTAATATACTTATATTTGAAAAAAATATTAAGTATTTGCTTACATTGAATGAACTTCAAAATTACTAGACCGATTTGAAGATTTCTTCTTCTCCTTAAATAGTTTAGTTTAAAATGCAATAGGCACATGAAAATTAACATGGAAAAGAGAACTAGGCATCTCTTTCTGTTAGGATGGAAGTAGTAAACTGACTCCATGATCTGTGAAAATGAACCACAAATGTTTATCTCGGTCTGGGTGTGCGTGTGAATGTGTGCGTAGTTTCTGATACCCTAGATACAAGTTACGAACTAAGTTAGGGATCATTGCAGTTACTGTAATGAGATGATGTAGTGAATTCTCCTTCCTCCGTTCCTGATCCCATTAATTGGGATCGGGTCTCCTCATTTTTTTGTGCCAAGACATACGGTCTTGGGTTGTCTCGTCAGGCAAATGGGCATGATGTAGTTTAATAATACTCACAAGATCATCCCCGGCATCGAAGTCACATCCGAGCCGGAACTTGACGACATTCTGCGGCGAGTCCGAGTCGACGAGGTGGTCGATGCTCTGAGCCAACACCACCGACACGTGGGTCCGATTCAGGTCGCGGTACGTGAACAGGTGGGCGTCTTCCTCCTTGTCCACTGGCTGGAGGCTTAGGTTTTTTCTGGAAAAAAAGGAACAGGGTTTCAAATTTAATTTATTTTTCTTTAGCCATAGCAGCTTCACAGTTGGGCAAAGGCCTCTCCTACCTCTTTCCATGACTCTCGATCTTGTGCCACAATAAAGGATTATTTGTATTTTATTTTATTTATACTAGTTATGTCTACCTGTGTGTATTATTTTGGATTTTCGCTCATGTACGAATTTAGGATAAAAAGTGCACAGAAACAGGTCTTCTCGAGACCACAGTCGGTGTAACCCGGTCGAAACGTCGAGGTAATTTTAATAATTATGTTATCCGAATGATGTTATCCGCGATTAAGGGCTGTAAATCATGCAAACAAAGAAACAGGTCTATTTAACATGCTTGTAAACTTTGTGTTGGTGATTTCAAACTTGAGCCATGTTTCAAAGAAAATAAGAAAAATAATATTAAATTGTGTTGCGAAAAATAACAGCGCCATCTATCAGTATCCTCGAGAACTAGTTCGAATAGGTTTATCAAGAGCAAGAGGTTTGGTTGTGAAGTTATAACAAACGTTTAGTTTCGGTGACCGTGCATAGATGGCGTTATAATTGAAGATAAACAATATTTAAAAAATACTCCAGCTGTTATTTGATTCCTTCGGCCAAGTGGCACCTAACGTAAGAAAAGAGATAGACCCGAAATTGGGAAAACGCAACTTTGTGGTTAAAAACTATAAGATAATATTACAAAATCCTTGTGATTTGACTGATTTTGATTAGGCCATATTCAGAAACTCAAATAAAATTACAACTTTCCCAAAAAAGCTAAGTAGCTAACTAATAAAATTAAAATAATTAAACCAAATAAAAAATTAAGACCTCAATTTAGTGCCCAACAAAACACTTAATTTCAAAACATTCCAAGAAACTGAATCACAGTCTCACGTACACAAATTAACTAAAACTTAACTGTTACCACAATGACATAATAATTACTTCAAACTCAGAAATTATGAGATAAGGCCGAGTTCACACGAGGCGGCATTCCGGAAACTTCCTGAAGGTAACGCGCGTGTGATCATTGCCTTATGTAAACAGTCGCCATTGTTCGCAATCTGTTTAGATGTAGATATCTTAATATTCATATTATTATGGTGTTAAGGTTACTTTACTGAAGATTCAAATTGATAGAGAATTAGTTTTATCAATGTTTTTAATGGGAATTGTTTTCAATGTCTTAAATGTATTGGAGACCTTAACTAAGAATACTGATTGTACTCGTATCATACTACAAGTACAGTCACGGTTAGAAAATGTTTATGTAACCTTAAGGTCTATTGTCGTATGCTCAATATGACCGAATCAATTTTCCTAATTGAAACTACAAAGTACAAAGATGTCACCCCATTTAGAACCCAATTGTCATACTATGTTAGTATATTTTATATGCAGTAAGTATCTACTACGACATACAAATGTATAAGTTTAAAAAGTGAAGAAGCTTTTTCTTCTTCTTCTTTGCGTACCGACTCAATTTTTTGAGGACCAAAATTCGGCCACCGGTATAGCGCTATCAGTGGCCTTGTAAAGGTCCTCGTGTGTGCAGGTGTAGGGGCACGCACGGCAAGTCAAAAGAAGCTTTTTCTACCATGACTGTACTTATTGTTGCTTTGTTACAATCATTGCTAACTAAGTTGCACTCGTAATTAATTTACCCGAAAAACTCAAAACTATTTCATTGAAAAATAAAAACATATTTCTCAAATCAAACTACTCTATTACCCATACCCATCTCTATGACCATTACGAAACTATCCACGTAATTTATTATTTACTCCATATGTAACATCTTTGCTAACGCTCTAAAGTAAGACAAATTGCGAATGCTGACTATTTTTGACGATTGATCTTTAAAAGAAGACGTCCTTGTTGAAACTATTAATCAAATTCAGATTGCAATTTTACATTCAAATTCTAGATTAAAATAAATGAAGTCGCAAATCTCATTGATTTAGATCATCTTGCGTTTATTGAACTGGTTTTTTAGGGTTCCGTACTCAATGATAAAAACGGAAACCTATTACTAAGACTCGGCTGTCCGTCTATCTGTCTGTCTCTTTGTCACCGAGATAATCCTTGAACCGTGAGAGCACAACACTTGATAGAAAAAAAATCATCAATTTTTCAGTTATTTTATTTATTTTGCCTCTATAACAACTTAAGCAAAAAAGAACAGTATTTTTTAAAGTGGTTGCCATACAACAAATGTGTTCTTTTTGTTTTTGGTACGGAACTTTTCGTGAGCAATTTCGACTTGCACTTGGCCGAATTTTTTGTTTCAATTTGTAATTCTTGAAACAGGATTCATTAACAATGTTGAAATCAATGCAGATTGCGGTTTGTGTGAAATATTGTTTATATCCTGATTAATAATAAAAGTCAACGACTTAATATGAATATTAATGCAACTTTGTAATTTAATGCCCCAATACATAAATAAAATAGGTATTTCAAATTAAACTGTTAGTATTAGGACTTAGTGAAGTTTCTACATTAAATATTTAGTCAAATATAATTAACCAAGTACTTAACTAACCCATTTGGTTATCTATTGCGAAAGTAAGATTGTAAGTATGTTAGTTATCTAAGTTTTACGAGTAATTTGGTATGAAAAGGTTGCAGGAAACTGTTTTTCATGGTAACTGTTATTGTTTCTGAATGATAGTAAAATTACGCGAATGTTACTATAACTTTTTAAATTAGTCGGCTTATACAAATATTGCATAGATGCATGTAGTTAGTATTTCACAAATTACGAGGCATAACCTCTATTCTCCTTTTGCCGGGCCAAGCTACCGGGCCGGATGGGATACAGCCGAGGGTACATCTAAGTTTTATAATGGCGAAAGTTGGTTTTGTGTTTGTATCACCATCACACTAAAACTGCTAAGTAGAATGAGATTTAGTATAGGTACTAGTTAGTTGTACTTGAAAAAACACATAAAATAAGAAAAAAACCGCTTCAAAATCCGTTACGTAGTTTGAAAGATCTAAGCATACATAATAAGGAAGAATAGGGATGGTTGGAAATGTTTGGGGGAGACCTTTGGCCAGCAGTGGGACACTATAGAGACAGACAGACAGCGATTTTGTTTGATGCTATGTATGAAAAGATATATATGAAAATATTCACGAATTCGGAATAGACGCCGGTACAACTAAAGGGCACACCTAGTTTGATATACAAATCTAAATAATACAATCTGGTTTATTAACTTTTCAAAACTATAAAAATAAAGTGAAATTAGAAAGTTAAATATTAAAATGGTTTACTAATTCTGATAGGAACCGGTGTATTGTATAACAGTTTATCACGTCAATCTAAATTCATTAGTTACCTAATGACCAATGAGCTATGTGAGTAGGATGACGGATACTGTTTATATTGTTGTTATATTTAGTTATTTAATCTATTAGATACTGGTCTATACTATTATTATTTTTTTTATTATGTATAAAGAGGAAAGATTTGTTTGCTTGTTTGTAACGAATAGGATCCGAAACAACCAAACCGATTTCAAAAAATCTTTCACTAATGAAAAGCTATATTATCAGCGAGTGACATAGGCTATATTTTATTCCTGTATTCCCATGGGAATGGGAACTCTGCAAGGGAAACCGCGTGGTACTGCTAGTAATAAATACAAGGATATACCTATATGTTTGGTTTACCATTATAATTTGACAATATTTTATTTGAAAATTATTGTTTAAAATGTAAGTTTTCTAGTTGTTTTAAAAACTAATCAAATGTTATTGTAATACACACTAAGAATAGATTTATAGTAATAGAAGTAAGTATCGAAGCCGAGGTTTTTTAAGCTCTAAGTTGGCATGAATGTGATATTCGTAAATGTTCCTATTAGTGTACTCATCAAATTTTATTATTTTTCGATTCCTACCATTATTCTTATCGAATGAAACAACTTGAAATAATAGAGCAATTTTGTTTTATATGCACATATAAATTAATTAAAAATAAATAAATAAATTCATTTACAATTATTTGATTTTGAAACGGAAAATATCCAAATGCCTCATTGTGGAATTGTCATCGTTGCATGAATTAAATTTCTTAATTGAATTATTTAAAAAGTAGCCTTAGTATTTTAATAAGTTGCACTGATGTAAAGATAATATTAATTTACAGATTATTTGATAAGTTCGACGATTTTAATTTTAATTAAATAAATTTTAATTTGAGCAACGAAATGTTTCTTAATTATTATGTTTTTGATTACATTCTCAAATGTCAAAGTTTGTATCTTTGAAAGTTTGTTTCGCAAAAGTGATTGTGGATAAACTAATTTGGAAACTGCGGGTGGACATATTTTTATCAGATTTTCAATGGCGAATCGGGTTAATATGAAAAAAACTATACATATAAAAGGCGACCGTTGTTGATTGACTGACTGACTTTACTCATTGTCAACACAGCTCAAATACTTCTCGATTTTCTAAACATTTCTCACTAAATAACTACTAGCTAGTAAATAAGTATTTATTTGAATACGTTATTATGCAATAAATTAGTATAGTCAACGTCATATAAAAGGTACTCCCCTTGGTAACCCTCACTTTGGTATTACCAACCAAGGGACGTTACCTTTCATCTGACGCTGACTGTACATTAGTAATAATATAATAATAATCTGAACTCACCTCGGATGTACCTCAACTCTGAGCACTTCATCCCCAACTTGAAGGTTCTCCGGTATCCGCACGAACTTCAGATACTCGCCCACCGGGTAGAAGTTGCAACCTGCAACAATATCAAAAATGGTTTAGCATAGTGCGAAAAAATATACATTCCTTCTTACTCAATTGACATTTGAACCTAGAACTATGCAGCACTGTGAATGGCGGCTGGTCTAAGTGAACCTTTGTAGATGTTTATCAGTAATCATGGCGCTTGCAACAACGTCGAAATAATATGGTTTTTCCGTAATGGTTAATGATAAATTTAGTGACACTTACTCTCTCTTTTTTTTCTTTGTTTCCGAGACCTTATTGTTTTTATTTAAAATCCTAGTGGTTCATGCTACTGTGGTCTCGTTAATCAGTATGTTTAAACTTTCCCGTCACGACTGCTGCGTGTCCCTCAAGCACGGAAGTTCGTTATAATAAATTAATCGAATGGCTACCCATTGACAATCTATAAAGCTAATCATAGCTTGAGTGCCTTACTTCTTTTAGTTGTGGTACTTGCAAATATGATAGTATTCTATGTTTAAGTCCAATAAGGCATGCGTGGAATCGAGATCTAAAACTGACAAACTTTATCCTTCCTTAGAAGAAACAAATTGATTGAATAATTTCAAGTATCTAGTTGTTGCTTTATCATCTAGAAACTTGCAATACTGAATTTGGTATTGATCCGTGAAAATCAAACAAAGTAAAACTGCTGAGCGCAACTAATACAATTTAAGTTTAAAAAACTAACTAAAACAATCGTTAACTCAAATAACCTTTTAATTAACTTGTAAGTTTCATCACACATAGTATAAAACAAATTTGCTGTCGCTGTCTGTCCCTATGTATGTTTAAAACTACGCAACCGATTTTAAAGTGTTTTTTTAATAGATAGAGTGATTCAAGAGGAAGATTTTTAACAAAATTTTATCCCTGCATTATCATTTATCAATATCACACGGAAGCGGGAACGATGCGGGTAAAACCGCGGAGTGCCGCTAGTCTAAATAAATAAAACTCAAAGGTCTGACTGACATAGTGAACTATCAACGCACAGCCCAAACCACTGGACGAATCGGGCCGAATTTGGCATGTAGATGCAGAAGCATCCGCTAAGAAAGGATTCCCGCGGGATTGTTATATACGCGAGTGAAACCGCGGGGCACAGCCGTTTATAAACCTTTATAATTGCATTGATTCTATAATAATTACCTTAAATTAATAAAAAATGCATGACAATAAACTATTATGACGTGTTAGCGCGGCACATTGTCAAAATACAATTGAGATATGAACAATCTGATACGTTTGTTACGAAATGTACTCAATAACGTATTGTTAGTTCAATAGGTTTAGTTTTCGCACGGGGTTACTAGGATTGGTGACCAGTTGACACTAAGGATATTGTACGTATGTATTTGTTTTTAGGATTTTTTTACCACAGCCCAAAGAAAACTTATTTGAAATTTTGTTATTGATGTCCATAAAAACATTTTTTTAAGACGAAACCAACTGGCTAACTGCTAAGATACTCAATGGTCAAGTCAGTTAAATATAATAATAACAACATCCTACTAATATTGTAAAGTCGAATGTTTGTGAGTGTGGATCTTTGGATGTGTGGATGTTTGTTCCTCTTTCACGCAAAAACTACTGAATGGATTTTAATGAAATTTGGTGCAGATGTTCCTCATACCTAGGAATAAGACATAGGATTTTTTATCCCAAAATCCCCACGGGATAAGGTTCCACGCGGGTAAAACCGCGGGGCACAGCTAGTACTTACATATAAAATATTGTTACATCACATTATCAGATTGACCCCAGGATTACAATGCAAGATGAAATCACTTGATAGTGTAACCTCTTCTATGAAAAAGTAAAAATCTTTACATAATATAATTCTATCAGATATCTTATATATAAAAAGCAACAAAATCATTTTTAAATACCAACTTCCCGGATATCGCATAAGTATTTTAAAACAGGATAAAATATTCTTTAGTCCAAAAAATATAATTAATGTTTTAATCCGTTTTGATGTCCGTCCATCAGTTAATTTAATCGTAGGAAGTAGAGTCAAAGAAAATATTTAAATTAAATGATGTAAGACATCCTACAACCGCGAAATTGTTGTGGATTTTTTCTCTTTCACATCAAAAATACTGGACCCGTTTAGGGTTTAATTTGGTATATAATGTTCTTATAGATAAACTAGAAATAACGCATACTTTTTATGCAATTTACACGAGAACAAACTAAAGCGCTGCTAGTTTATGTGAGCTTTTAGTTGAACTAGATTTTAGGAATGGTAAATACTGAAATATGTCGCGGCGCGATTGCTATCAGACATTCGCTACCCAGAAGGCTACCCGACATTTTTTCGCATAAATATCATTATTTACAATAAAAATAACCTCATTAATTTTCGCGCAAGTTGCAAACAACATTAGTCAATATTTTACCCAATTTATCGGGCAACATTTCACCACTCATTAGCGGTTGAGCAACAGATTATCGGCTTCATTATAATATCAGATTGGTTTGAACCGATACAAATCGGTGGCAAATAACGGTTGTGGCAAATTTTCCCATTGCAGTTTCACAATAACACTGCACCGAGATGGGAAAATGGAAATTTTATGGTTTACATCACGAATATTGTCTCTTTACTGTAGTTTTAATTATTAGGTTCGGTCGTTGTAGTACACTTAGGTCTCAACAGGTGATCAATGAAAATTGTTTGAAAATAAGAGTAGCGAATTGTAATGTAAAATATATCACATAGTCTGTAATATACAGTAACAAAAATATCCGCGCTTATAAGCAATAAGTCATTTTTTCACTAAAGTATATTCAATCCTTTTTACCGACCTAAATGGCATGGTTATCATGCTGGGCTGCCAAACAGAGGGACTTTGCGACTACACAGTATTTATTTCGACTTATGGGTGTGTATGAGTAAATACAGGCCGTAGTTTCTGATAACTTGGGTTATTCAGGAAATAACTACGATAGATTTTGTTATGATTACGTTCTTTTATGATAAATTAGTAGTTATACAAAACTCTATAATTACTTACGTTAACTTTTACTTCCAATATTAAAATCACGTATTTATCGCGTTTTAATCAGTATTTTTTCTTCAATTATTAAAAGAAATTAATGAGTTAAGTGCTCGCTTTGTTGGTTTAATAATAATGTCGTAATCGCGAATGTATAAAATGATTAATTATATCGTTTCAAAAGTGTTACGTTTTAATTTTACCGTATAATAGCTGTATTGGCCTTTAAGATCACATTGCAGTTGAGGCGTTTATCTACAGTAGTAATAGTTTATATTAGGTTAGTAAATAAAACTGGTAAATGTAGTAAAAAGTCGTGTTAGTTACACTATTTATAACTCAGGAACGGCTGAACTGATTTGGCTGAAAATTGGTGGGGAGGTAGAAGAACCAGGAGAAGGACGTAGGATACTTTTTATCCCGACATTCCCACGGGAACGGGAACTACGCGAAAGAAACCGCGGGGCACAGCTAGTTGTTTATAATTGCACTCTAAAATATCGATATAAAAATGATATGGGAAAGCAAGAGGATAAAAGCAGTAGAAAAAAAAACGTCTTCATACAATAAAAACTTTGTCTACATTACTATAAAAACTTTTTGGAAAATTTACAAAAAAAAAAGTTTTCGATAAAAAAAATTATAAAAAATTATCAATGTAAATATGAGTTTTAGAGCTCTTAAAATAAAGTTCAAAATTACTATAGCAAACTAAAAGCGTGAGGTTTTTTCATTACGGAATTTCTGGATTCGGTCCCCGCGCTCAAGGCCCGCGATAGAAGCTATGCAATAGCTTAAAAAACTATTTAATGTAACTTGTCTTATGGAATATTCTCAAAGATTTCGGTAAGTACGTTAACCTTTTTAATAATCACTATTGCTTGATGTGTTTTGTTCGGTAATTTGAAAGCACATTACGTTTAGAGGGCGCGTCCTATTGCCCTCAATGAAGTTAGAAGTACATAAAGTGACGTACATACATACAAACGAAACCACAACTGTTACGAACGCTCAGCCCTATTCATAAAAATCTCATTCTATTAAGTATTTCTCATTATTTTCAAAAGAATTATTATATAAAATGCTAATTTAGTTCTTTGTACGTATGGTTTTGATCATGTAATATTTAATAATATGTGCGTAATGTTAGAAATAGGATGGTGTGTTTGGATGTGTACAACACCGGGACAAATGGCGTAGTCTCGTATCGGAGGCCAATACACACTTTGGGTCGCTGAGCCAAAGGAGTAAGTTAGTAAAAGTAAGTATTAAACAAACAGTTTTTTAACCAAAGTGGTTGGAAAGATATTGAACTACATGAATAATGGCTCAATTGGTTCTTCCGATGGCGCGCGCACGTGAGTTTATTGTTTTCTTACAATTTTACGTTAATAATTTTAGTTTTATAAAATCTTGAAACAATTGCTAATTTGATTCAATTATTAATGATATTGCTATTTTTTATGATTTTGGATTTTATAGATATACTTATAAGTACTCGACTCGTGTGTAATGTTTTAATGTATTGTCGTATCAACGTCTCCATGATGTAGCAACACATCGACTTAAAACATTACGACACATAATCGATGTTAATTTTTACTTCTTATTTTATTCACGTTGCCTTTCACGATAATTTGACTAATTCGATCTCATTATATCTGTGATTGGTCGCCATTACGGAATATTATAAGTAATGTTGAATTACCCACTATTATTAACTATTAGTTTGTAATAATGTTATTAGTTAAGATGTTATGAGAATTTGTTGGGAAATTCGTAGTTTGAAAATATATCTGGCTGGTAAGATGTACTGAGATAGATATTGGATAATCAAGTAGTGTAGTAGGTAGTGATCCTGCCTGCTAAGCCAAAGGTTGTGGGTTTGATTCCCTATAGCTATATTAGTAATACCAGTATAAATACAGCTATTAAAAGTTTGTCTAGCTAGTCTGTATTTGTATTATTCAAAACAAAGTTACATACATTGTCCTTGACTATAGTATCACTATCTCCATTCTCAAGCATAATAAATAATAACGTAGCAAACTATTATTTTGTTATAAAAACAATATAAAACTCAAATATCCAATGTTAACACTAGAACGTGCACATAACTGTCTGATGATCGAAGTACCGTTTGTGATGCATTACATACACACCGAGACATAACAATATGAGAAAAATATTACAACGAATGAACAGAGATTCATATCGTGCGTGTAAATAGTTTGTTTTTATAAGTTCTTATCAATACTCAAACTATTATATTCATTAGCGATCATGGCGTTTGGAACAGCGTCGAAATATCGGAATATAAACTCGAAATAAACAATATACATGGTAAATATCCCGTTAATTATAATAATTGGAGTTTTAACCATATGATAACTATCACATTTAATCAATATTTAATATAATATTCACTAATATAGCAGAGGCAAATATTTTTATTAATTTAAAAAGTATTTCTCGAAAGTAAATATCTCTAATTAGATAAAAAATGTGCATTAGACCGTTAGTTAGGAAGTTTATAGTCTAGAAAACGGGAGTGATATAGTTATTGAACTTACATAAATATCTTGTTTGTTTGTTATTTAAATAAATATGCGTCAATTTTTAAAGGAGTATATGAAGAATTAGTTTCATAATTTCTATAATAACATCTAAGCTTTCTTTTTAAAGTGTTTGTAAAAAAGTAATGATTATGAATACACAATGCTTTATCGGTCTGACAAATTGTTTAGGTTGTGTATCATTTACTCTAACAAATAATTGTTTAAACCATTCATGACACGTAATATAAAATAACACACTTTTTACCTTCTATTTCTATCCCATAGAGCCATAGATAATAACCAATATAGATTCACTCAGCCCTAATCAGTAGATGCATGAGAACATCTCGCGTCCGAATGGGTCTCAATGATACAGCTAGTATACGACACTACTACGAATACTTATACGTATAAATACGAAAGTAATACTTTACGTTTGTTAATTATATTATGACAACTAACTAACAAAGATACTGAATAGAACGACAGTTTATAAATTTAGCGTAGATTACATTTTAATTAAACAATAGAATTCTTGTCTGTTTAAAAATAAATCGATGGCAGAGTGGTCACCATGCTGGACTGCCATCCGTAAGTTGCGGGTTCGATTCCCGTGCGGGGTGAATATTTGTGTGATCCACAAATGTTTATCTCGCTCTGTGTGTGAATGAGTGTGTGCGTAGTTTCTGATACCCTAAATACAAGTTTCGAACTTAGTTAGGGGTCAGTTACTGTGATAAAGATGATGTAGTTAATGGTTATGTTATGTTATGTTAAATCACCTGGTTAAATCGGTGGTAAAATAAAATCGGTGGTAGATTCACTTTCGAATGACACCTTAACTTAGTAAACGATTTCAAATTTTGAATTTCGAAGAAAATAGCACATAAATTCAATCATCCATCATAAACTTACAATAACTGTCTGGCAAACTATCAGAGCTATATTTACTTGCCATTGATAATACCCGATACGGAATCACTCAGTCCTAATCAGCGGGTGCATGAGAACATCTCGCGTCTGAATGGGTCTCAAGGCTGTTATGGCGTGTCTGGCACCCATTGTGTCTGGCATATAGGTCGGTAGCGGTGAGAGGGTTATTACTCATTATAAAAGTGTAAATATCAACACTGTGGGTAACTGTTTTGTGTACTTTGTAATGTTACTAACATGAAAAAAAGCTACTATGAACATGATTTACACTTAGGGCCTATTTCACGACCTTCAAGTAAAGATACTCACCAAGTAAAGGTAGTTTTGACTTTCTTACTTTATTTATTTTATTTTATTTCTTACTTAATATCAAGTGACAAAGACAAAACTTATAAGTCGCTACTCGGAACTTTACTTGATGATTGTGAAATAGGCCCTTAATATATGTGTTAATATTGGATATATTCAACTTTTTATATTTTAGTATCGACCAAAGAAGACGAACATAAACATAAACTTTTGCGTTACAATATAGTTTTTATGGTTATTTTCACTCAAACTATTATGATTAACGGGATTTTTACCATGGTATATCTATTATTTGTTTCGCGTTACATAAAAAAAAAACTTTCCTCAAAGGTTGCTCGTCATAATAAAATATATAAATTTTATTAAAAACCAAGACATATTTTATCATTTTAAATAACAACTACTACGCAAAGTCTGGCGGCAATTTATCTCTAAACTAAACACCTATAATTAAATATTAATTATTCACTAAATAACGTTTAAACACTGCTATTAACTGATACATATCAAAGTATTTAAACAATACATCACAATCAATCATTGATGAGACTCTATTATTATAATTTATAAAAGGTAACTACTTATATTTTCTATATTACATATTTGAAACTGGCGTTGCCTGACGGTTCTACCAGCGTTAATTCCGATGCCTTTGGAATTTCGGAATAAAAATTAGCCTAAGTTACTCCTAATAACATTAGCTATCTGACAGTGAGTTGTAGTCCCGTCATTATCTGTCTAGCCGTTTCAGAGATTAGCCAGAACAAACAGAAGAATTTTTTTAATGTTTATTTTGGTATTATGTCCGTGTTCATAATAATTTTAATCAACATTATATTACAGTATTTAAATAGTTATTTCAATATTACAAACAGATACACCAACTTTATTTATCTGTATATAGATTTACACTAGCTAACTTATAATTTGTATATTATTTGAGATGATAACCAGTTGCAGTGATGCTGATAACATCTTGGACCGATCTGTACTGGAGGCGTATTAGAGCATTACCCACACAATAGTGATGGGAAATGTTTGTCGAGATATTTATCGATACTTTTGTTATTTTTTACGTCAATATTGTTACTTCTTTGACGACCTCGATGGCAGAGTGGTCACCATGCCAGACTGACATCCGTAAGGTTGCGGGTTCGATTCCCGTGCGGGGTGTATTTGTGTGAACCACAAATGTTTGTCTCGGTATGGGTGTGTATGTAAATGAGTGTGTGCGTAGTTTCTGATACCCTAGATTTAAGTTTAGAACTTAGTTAGGGGTCAGTTGCTATAATGAGATGACGTAGTGAATGTTATGTTATGTCAAAAAGCTTACAAAATGAGACTTAATATTACTTAACTAATAACACAAAATTAGTAAATAAAAATAAATTAATTAAATAACCGGCTTTGCGGCGTGAAAGTGCCATATTTTTGTAAACACTGCACACTCCACGGTTTAAGAAATTGATTAATTTATATTTTTAAACAAGAACTAAATGTCATCTTTAAAAATTGTTCTAGGTAAATTTAATCTCGTAACAAAATACTAATTTAATCAGTTTTATTCAGATAGTTCATCTTCACAAATATAAGAAATGTTTTGGTTCTAACTTAATAAAATCCTTTTTATATTAAAATTCCGAATCCAATTACTATCGATAGCCTACCCCATCACTATTTTCTACTATGTAATCAGTTTAACTGAAGGGTAGACCGGAGATACGATTTAGGTCGAAACTAACGGAACACAACACTTTCTCATACTGGAGGGCTTATGGCTTCAATAGGGCCTTTATTATATAATAGATTTTACTGTTATTCCACATTCAAAGAATACGTTAAGAGAGGATATCCGTTTCCACCAGAAACAGATAGCGCTATCAGAATATGCCGATCATAAGATAATTCATCACTACATGGTATAAAACAAAGTCGCTTTTTCTGTTCCTATGCTATGTATGCTTAGATCTTTAAAACTACGCAACGGATTTTGATACAGTTTATTTTAATAGAAAGAGTGATTCAGTGGAAAGGTTTTTAGAATTTTATCTCCATATGCCTATGGGAACGGGAACTACACGAGTGAAACCGCGGGGCGCCGCTAGTTGAAGATATTTTAGACATTTGGTGCTGATAATGTTGTTTATTTTTCTCCTTTTCTCTTTTTGTTAATGTGTCTCTCGGACATGCAAAAGATTGTAGTTAACTTTTCATAATATTGCTACGCTTTTAGCGGTTTTAAATAGTGCAGTAACGCTTGCTATCCCTTGACTATTTAGGCAAGGAATGTTCTGGAAAATCTACTGCAATCAGTTCATTCTCAGATATTCCGTACCAAATCATTTTTCTGCCAACCCATCTCCTGCCCGCCACTTAAACAAGAAGATAGATGTGCAATCATACAATACTAAAATATAGTATTCTGAACCCATCAACGAAAAAGTAACGCCCTCCAAAACTTGTTTTGTATCCGAATATGAGGAAAGTAACATGTTACATAAACACAATATGCTAATTCAGTATTTTCTAAAACAAAATTTTAATATCGATTTCCTTAGAAAGCGAACTCGGATGAACAGACACGATGTTTATGTAACAACACCATAAATAATATTAATTATAATATTGTAATTAATTTGTCTGTTTTGAGGAAGTATTCACACCTTTATGTCAGTTGGTGTTAATGATTTGTTTAGAATTTTAATTGCTTATAAAACACTTCTGTTCTTTAATCTTATATGTATACCTATGTAAAATTCGATTAATATCAATCCGTGAGACTATGCGAATGAGACATACCTAGCCTGTGTTCTACTTCACTAAATTGGTATCTCTAATGCAAAATTGAAGACCAGCGCGCTAGCATGACTTCGAAAACGCAATAGATAAAGCGATTTATTAACATCAAACTGTCAAAATATGATAAAAATACCCGTCATATTTAATTTTACCACGTGATTAATTTTATTACATTTGGTCATGCGCGCGAAATCGACATATAGCTATTTATCGACATCCAACTGTCAAAATATAATAAATATAGCCGCCATATTTAATTTTATCATATCGTAGCACGCCATAATTCATTCGGTCATGCCCGCGAAATCGATTTAATTTCGTGGTGTTGATATATTTTATCACGCATAGACGTACTAGGAGGGCTGCTTAATTTAGTATTTTGACAAAATACTAGTTAAGCTAAACTAACCAAAATAAGGTCTATAACCGGCATCATTTTCATTTCCACTTCCGTAGCATAAAACGTATCTTATTTCCTTTTATTATATCTTTGACAACACTTGCGCAGAATGAAGACTTAAATCGAAACGAAACACATAAAATATATAGCTTTTTTTACGAGCATAGCTAATCAGTTCCTATCAATTTAAAATTCACTATAACGAAGAAGATTTATGTTATTGACTCGTCAACCTTGGTCTGATGATATCTTTTCACATGGCCTTTCTGATTGATCGGTTTTAGCATAGCAATTAAACGGAATGGAGTAACAATTTGAATGACATTTGCATGTAATTTATAGATGTCAATAATAGGAATAGGTAAAGAATTTTGATATTTCCTTATGCACATTTATCATGTTTTTGACAGATTTATAAACATGGGTGTATTTTCAATTTCAATCAATAAATTTTATAAAATGTCTATCTCTTTAACTCTAAAATATTATTTAACAAAAATGCTATATACCTAATGTAAAAGTCCGTTTTTTTTTTAGTAACTTTTAAATCTTAACGTTAAGTACAATCGAAATTATTAAATTTGTATAGTAAAACTACAACCGGGAAAAGCGCATGTCATGCCTCGAATCGAAATCTAATAAAAGTACAAAAGTGTTCTGAAAAGCAACATTTACCCTTTAAAATCAATAAAACGTAACCTGCTTGCAAATATCACCCATTTTATTTATTTCTTTCTCAAACTCACATAATATAAACGACTTCATTTACATAAAAAATTGGTGCTATGGTATGATTTTTCTCCAAGGAAAAAAATCAAAGTTTAAAAAGTACTTTGAAAAGCAACCCTTATCCTACAAAATGTAATCTAAATCACCTATTACCTATCATTTAAATACATATTATAATGAACTTCAAATAAATAAATAATTAGTACCCTTTTTCTCGCCTCACATACAAACGAGTTCATTTCCATAATGAGTAGGTGCTATGTGTTTTCTCCAAGGACGGGCCGGTTCGCGCGAGGTGCCTGACCTACGCCAGTTTCGTTTTCTATTAACAGTTACCTCGAGATGGATGGAGACGATGGATTATGATTTGTGTTTTTGGTTTAAGTTTAAACGTGGTTTTTGGTGTTTGTGTTATGGAGTTTAGTAAGGAATTTATGGTTTTTATGATGTGTGTAATAATACAAGAGCAATTTTTGAAGAACAAATCCATCGTGCAATTTGAAAACGGTTTTGGTCAGCTATAAATGAAAATCAATTAAATTTAGAAATTAGTTCAATCAATTAATTAGGTACTTAAATTTTGCTATTCTATTCGATTCGAATTTTGACACAAAATATATGATATGAAAATACTTAACTGAAAAGGATATTAGGGCCTTATTTAACCTACCTGCGCTATTCAATCCTATAACACAATAATGATTGTTACTTCACATCGTAACCAACAGTTACATTGATGAACACACGTGTGATAAAAACAGTTATTTATCGTAAGAACTAAGAATATGTAACTGTGAACTATATTAATTCAGTTTTTATAATCAATTAAAACTTGTTCTAATATTCATAGTATTTGCATTATTTAGTATTTTAATTGGGAACTGGAAAAGCTAGTTGTAATATTTATTTTATGACGAGTAATTTACAGTAATACTAATAATTTCGATTTAAATAATAATTTTGTACATTACAATATTATGAGAAAATAAGTCATTCAGACTTAATTAAGCACTTATTAGTATTTAAACAAACTGCAATGAAAGTAAGCATATATGTAATCCCTACTTCCCTACTAATATTATAAATGCGAAAGTAACTCTGTCTGTCTGTTACCTTTTCACGGCTAAACTACTGAACCGATTGACTTGAAATTTTGTATAAGAGTAGCTTATGATTCGGGAAAGAACATAGGCTATGTTTTATCCCGAAATTCCCACGGGATCGGGAACTACGCGGGTGAAACCGCGGGGCACAGCTATTTCAATATACAATAACTATAGTTTGTTAATACTACTGACCGCACTGCAGGGCAAGGGCCTTCCTCTCTCGCTATATCATTTCATCATAGCCCATTATATGATTTGTGGTACTGTGAAGAGGAATGGGCCTCATCGCCACGTTTGTCTTTGCATGTTGGTGATCTCAAACCAGGAATTAGACCTAAATATTGCATCATGATACATAATAAAATTTACATTAAGTAAATGTGTATTTCTTTTGTTTTGAACATAAACCCAATAAGGAGCTAAATAAATAAACATTTGGCTCCAAGAGTTGTGTGACCACTTTCGTTTTTTTCTACAACTCGTTTCTGTAATTACACGAGAAATGAGCTCATCCGCTTTTTCAATACGTTTGTTCCGCGCCTTACGTAATCTGACAGTTTAGGCCGCGTTCACACCCGACGGTAACTCGGCCACCGGTACACAACATTAAATACTTTTAATTTGAGTAATTATCTAACTGATTAATATACTTATAAATGTACTGGTAGTTGATTTCTAACCAATTAATAACGATAGGTAGAGTTGATTTCGTGTGAAATTAAACTTGATTTTGAAATTGCTTTTTACATTAATTTTGGCAAGTAGCAGATTGTGTTTACTATTTTTTTAATATGATGAAAAAGCTTATTTCCTTTTTTTCATATAACTAGGTTTCAAAATCGATAACTTTAGTATTTCTTTTCTATAAACAGACAGGTAATAACGCCATTAAAATGGCAGTGGTATTTTGTATCGTTACAATTTCATTATTTGATGCCTAAACTCCATTGTAAACAAAACTTTATCAGTAAAAACTTTTAGTTGATTATACACAATTAGTTTCAGTATTGTACTAATAATTGATTTTAAATCAAAATACTATTATTACTTTTAAACTTATACAATACAAACAACGCGAACAGGTTTTTGTTTTTTAACCTAAATATTACCAGTTCAGTACTTAGTTATTTTTCTTAATGTTCGGATCGGATATTAATTACCCCAAAAATGAGTAATTATTAACTTTGTCACACTTAACTTACATTAACTATCTTTAAACTTGTTTTCCATTAACATACATAAAATATATATCGCGTCTAATTAAGAACCTCCTCTTTTTTTGAAGTCAAATAAAAAGAAACTAAGCAACTAGTCCAACATTTGTAAAGAGGAAATACAGATAATCCAACATAGCAACGATACCAAGAAATACTTAGTGAATCTAATAGTCTTAACATTTTCTTGTATTCACCTACATATCCGCAATTATTTCAATTAACAAACGATTGCAGAACATAAAACAAAGCCGCACATCGACACCTCTAACAATACCAAGTCACATCCCTACTTCCATTTAAGGGGAATGCGAACACAATCGTGAAGAATCTACAATTTTTTCCACCGCATTTAATGTTCTCATACGTTGACGTTTGTAGGGATGGGAAGTAGGAAACGATTTATCGATAATTGTGTTAAGATTTTTATCGGTTTCCGTTTGTGTTTATTAATTTTTATGTTAAGTTTTTAGTTGCGTAATTATTACATGATTAGATCCGTCTGATGTGCAAGAATAATCGGATGTAGAAAATAATAAAATTGATAAGAATATGAATAAATATATTTTGACCGAGTTTTACGGTATTTCTGTCTTAATTTATGTGTTTTACTGATTTTTATCGTGGTTATGTCATTTGCAAAAATGTCTGATATTTTAATTATTCATAAGTCTTCTTTCACGCCCTAATTGAATAAATTCTTTGGATTATATGTATGAATAACGATCAAACAAGACAAACAAAATTAGGACATACTCCAACATCTCACATTTATCCCAAAGTCCCTGTATTAAGCATCAAACTAGTTTTGAGTTTATATCAATTACAAAAATGTAACTTTAACATACATAAGCAATCGGAAACACAACTCAATGTTAACGACAATCTGTTTAACATGAATACTAGTATATTAAAATTATGATTTCTTTAGAGAAAACTCTCGCTGTTTATCTATAATATCTAACATTTAACTAAACTGGACCCTGAGAAACATTTCATAACAAACAAAACATAATAATTATTTTTATATTTTTTACTAAGAAAAGAAAGCATAGTTCACACATCTTTATGTTTAGAGTAAAAGTGAATTGAAATCTTATTAAAAACTTGTTTTCTTGTCTCAAAATATCTCTGTTTTCAAAATTAACATTTAAAATAATTTACTCAGTTTTAGTCTTAAACAGGTATGGAGGTCAATGAACTTACAAAAAATATTTATAGAGAGAGAATTAACAGATAAAATAAACATATGTCAAAAAATATAAAAAAAAAATAACTTGACAGCAACGTGCCTTTGAATCGAATGTACGTTATAAAAAAAACAAATGAATTTCCAACATACCGATTAAGCGTTTAAAATAAATCGATTACGCTAACTTTTCGGTTAAACATTATGACATAATCATATAACACATCGCCCTTCACTATTGATACCACAGAATACATAGCACTATCTATTGATACCATAGATTACATAGCATGATGTATGGATGCCACAGATTACATAGCACGATCTACGATACTTACTGCACGTCATAATCTACGCATTGCAATGTTTCCTATGTTTTTACTAAGGTTGTTAACCTTTGCGAATGAGCTTCGAGAGGAACTAAGCAAGTTGCACATTAAATTGTAATGTGGTGTGTGTACGTAGTAACTATTTAGTAAACTATGGTATTAAATCACGTAGTAACTATTTATTAATCTGTTGAATTATATCGTAATTGACATCTTGTAAAGAAATTAATGGTTGGATTCTGTATCATTAACCGACTTCCAAAAAAACAGGAGGAGGTTAATCGACGTGTATATTTTTTTTTTTTTTTTGTGTGTTTGTTACGCGATTTCTTTGTAATCATGAATGGAGCATTTTAAAATTCTTGTTTCATTAGAAAGCGGATATTCGCGAAGTGGTCCCATGTCAAGGAAATCAGGATCTGATGATGGGATCCAGGAAAAATCGAGGAAAAACCCGCAACAATGTAGGCTGGGGTGTCGATTGACATTATTAAAAGTAAAACTACCTGTGACCCGTGGTTTTGCTCGCGATATTCTTGATACCATAAGAATTTCTGGATGAAAATTTTTTGGCTGTATTCTTTCGTATTTAAATCAAATGCTGTTCACAATTCATGGGTTTTAGATATAAAAATGTCCTGTTTTTTTAATTCGTTAAAACACACTAAAATAAACCCGAGCCTACAACATTTTATAAAAATGTTTTTTTATACTATTATAGGTACCTATTACACATATATCTTCAGAGCGTTTTCATAAAACTTTTCGTAAAAAAATATATTTAGATATTACAAGCAAACACTGCACCAGATTAGATTGTATATATTATTTTAATTAATAAATAGACAGTATAAACGTCATCCTCTATTTTCGTTTTTATTTTGACTTTTGTTATTTTTCTAAAAAGTTCTTATACCTTTGTGGTTATAAAGAAGTTTTGTAATAAAATGATGGTTTGATTGGGATGATGAATTTAAAAAGAAGTAATAAAATGCAGGGTTCTGTTAGATTATGAATCATGAGTAACATCAGCTCATGGGACAGGATTCAAGCGGTACCCGTTGAGGTTGAACTGCTCGACACTTATAGAGCAGCGAAAAAATCCCTGCAAGAGGCTATTGCCCTCGCAACTCTCGCGGCAATCGTGGGAAACGACCTCTCCTTGCTAAATGTAGTCTCTGCTATGGTGAGCGAGGAGAGGTCTTGGATTGGAGTGTCCACCATTTGTGAGGTCGTACTCTCGCAAAAAAAAGCTGCGGAGAGAGAGCGCGAAGCCCTCTCCACTAATACTATCCGCAGCAGAAGGTTGGGCAAACGGAAGCGGGACTACCACTTTGTCCTGCAACCTCCATACGCCCGACCTGCGGCAGTGATCCCCGGGGGAAGATCCACTGCCGCTATATAGGCCTCGAGGTAGCGCGCGGTACTTTCGGAAGGGGGTAACTCAACATCTGTCGCCTAGAGCTACATTCTAGCTCAGAGGAGAAACCCTTAACAGGGTAGAGGCGCTGTCCGGGATCGTAGTAGCGTGCAGCCGCGTTTCTTCCGGTTTCGGCCATAAGCGCAGAGGTGGCACACCAAGGGGTTTTAGTCGGTAAGCGCGTCGCCGCTCTATCTTTGCGGCGCGGAGTCCGACATACCTCGTCGTTCCCCTGGACAGAGGAAAGACGTAAAGTCTTCCTCCCACAAAAAAAGGATTCAAGTGATCCACGAGTCAAAAGCTCTTCTGGAGGAAAATTTAAGCGTCTTTTGTAGAAGGAGACTTGCTTCCCACTAAAAAATGTAAAATAAAGTTAATTTAAAAAAATAAGAAACCGACTTCAGCACTAAAAAGTAAGAAAATAATTTAAAATAAACGATATTATTAATACATATTTACAATTTATAATTAGTTACTTTTGAAGTCGGTGACAGCCAAAGCCTTCATTAATATTATAGGCGCGTCTTGTGCTATCTTATAAGGAAAAAAAACTATCCTGGGCTGGCACTGACTCCAAAAGTAACTAATTATAAATTGTAAATATGTATTAATAATATCGTTTATTTTAAATTATTTTCTTACTTTTTAGTGCTGAAGTCGGTTTCTTATTTTTTTAAATTAACTTTATTTTAATTTGTATTTGTAAGTAAGCTGTTTTCCGCTTACACTTTTCCTAGTAGGGACGTTTTTGCGTGCTTTTATATTTTGCTTTTTACGGTTCGGTTTTTTTTTTAATTTACCCCTAAATTTTTAATTAAACTTCGATTACTATTATTTTTCGTTAAATTATGTTAAGGGTCTACAAAACGTATGTATTAACGTTTTATTCGTAAAATAGTACACAACAAAATTATTAAGCAATAAATAAATAAACGTAATTAATAAACAAAACAACAAACGAGGCTTACTTAACATTTAGTGATTCAATAAATATGTATCGTCTCAATTCACTGAGTTACTGTTACTGCGCGCGCGCTGATATTACTATTGAACTTAATGTATGGAACAATATCAGTTTATCGCTGTATCTACAATAAATATAAAGTTGTTGATTATAGCATACTTGCTAATAATATTTGACTTAAGTATACGATTTTACTTAACTATTAATTAAAAAGTGTATCATGAGAAAAAAAACATCTTTTATTCAAAGTTTTTCTTCCTATTCTTGATTTTTTCCTGAATCCAACCTTATCCAACCAACCTGGTCAATTTTATTTAAGGTAATCATTTATCCACTTGGCTCATTCCGTTGCACCAACGACATTTAGAATGTATTAACATTATTAAACAAACATAATTTAATAAATATAGGCCATAATATTCGCAACAAACTCTTAAACTTTAAAGTGCAGTTTCAACATTCGACGTTAAGCTGTCACTTTGTAACCAAATGACGAAATCTACCAGAAACATTTAATACCCGTTTGATTTGTTAAATGTCGGGTAAGAACTGATATTAATTAATACTTTAATGGAGTCTTAAAGGAAACAGGTCAGATATTACCGAGTTTAATTATTGTAATTACTTAGTCTTTGGTAGAGTTTGACATAAGCCTTCTATTTTTGAAAAATGGAACGTTTATTTAAGATGTGTATCGTTTTCAGTTAAGTCATATGAGGTTAACTACCTATGTAAACTAAAATATTATGTAATGAGAACATTACCTTATTTTAACCTCATTTTATAAACATATTCTTGCAATGGATTTTCTGAAAACATGTACTGAAATATCAAAATTAGCATCAAAAATCGCCTTCTTTACGATCTTTTGTTTCAAAAACAATTCAGTAACAACTTTGGTAATAAAAATGATTGAATAAAAATACAATGGTGAATGACCTTTCAAATAAAACTTTGAAACATTGTCACCAATCAAATTATAAAACAAAACTCCCATAGATTTCACTGAACAGAGCAAATTAATTAGTCAAAGAAAAAACTCAGCGTGTCATCGCCTTAAAAGTGGGGTAAACAACAACAAATATAACTATACAACAACAAATATTAATTTTAGACTTTATTCCACGGTGATAAGATGCGAAGAGACTGTAAATAAATCGTCGTCAAGCCGTGAGATGCGACTTACTTACCCGACAATACAGAAAGGTATTAAACCATTGTATTTTCTTTCATTGTAAATGTTTGTTTATTGCATTGTCATTTCCTACTGGAAGTATTTGTTATTTAGTGTATGTAGAACACTTTTTCTTCGCATATTAGAGAGACAATAGTCGAAATTTCAATGTCATTAGAAATAGAAATTTAGAAATACTATAAACGTTTTGTGAGCTATAAAATAATCGTATAAAATGTTATTGTATGTAATAAAATAACCGATTGTTTAAGCTGTAAATTATCGTTCATAACGCCTGAGCGATGCGATCTAAGCACAATTACCGCTTTGAACTTGCCTGCTAAACCGTCCTAGGTTCTATTCGTGACATTTGCGATACATAATTTCAATTTATATAATAAACGTTTTGTTACAATATAAAAACATTTAGCGTAATTATCGAGACTTACAAGTATTTGTATTTCTATTAATTAATAGCTCAAAGTGCTGCATAATATTGCAAATTTGTGATACTTGGTTTTTGCGATAATCTACATCGAGATTTTACAGACACAAAACCAACACCTAACACATTACCATAAAATTTTCTTTAAAACAAACTCCAACTAAGCCATACCTCCATATCTCTGACCGAGAACTTTCAAGATAATAACTCAGACTCAATAATAATTATCTTATCTTATTATTAATACCGTACTACTACAGACTGACATTCTATTCATTTTATCTGATGAATACTTGTCAGTGTACTACTTTTTGTCCCCGGCTTCTCCCGGAGGCTTTGTCAATTAAATGCGCCGTTATTCATCACTCGTGACATAAGTAGGGAACTACTATTACCGTGATGTTGTACGAGTACTAAGCTACTGGTTTTGATGAATAAATTATAGTAGAATAGTAGTTTGTAGTGATTGATAGGATGGTGGATTCTTGTACGAGTATACTATTTTTTTTATTTTATTTTATTAAGAAAACAAACAGTTAACAAATTCTTAATAGCTAAATATAAACTTAAAACCATTTATATGTTATAATATAAAATATATCTATATTATAATATATGCATTGATTTTTTTCTATAATACACTTGTATTAACACTAGCAAAATAACAGTTAAAAACTTAATTAAGCGAATATTTAAAAAAACAATGTAAGTTTGTAAATGGTCTAATACATGATTTCAGTACATATTTATTTAACCAAGTAAATCTCATAAGTTCATAACGTATCAACAATCCTATTACATAAATAAAGGTCATCTTACTAACCCCATTCTAACTCTATTTCACTTTAAAAATACATTTATCAAAGTTCAAAATACCTTGACACCATTACCTAAACCTAAGCTAAGATTACATAAAACAAAAGAACTAAAGCTAACTAAATAAGGTAAAGTAATACTAAGCTTTAATGTTAATACTAAGACATTGATCTACAAAAAACTCACGATGTACAATCTCGAACAAATGTAACACTTGAAACTGTCCGCAAAAAGACAATTTTCATTCGAAATTATCGTCAAACTATCAACATACCTTTATGCAAGTTAAACCTTAGGCCGATATTTTAAAGTAAAAAAGACTGTTTAACAATTATAAATAAAAAAAAACTTTTTAAAAACAAGTTTTTTTTGGCTATTATTGCATTGTAATGGGACTCACATAAGTATGCCAAAATCGGATAACCAGAAGTGGTCGAAAAATGGCTTGCAAGATTTGATTACAGACAACGGCTTGCAAAGCTTGCAATAAAAGCTTGTGCTATTTTACGCGGACAATTTTAAGACACTGAATCAATCAATCTTGTATATTTTTATACATCAATGTACTAAGCTTAAAGATAAGGTATCAACAAGTTGAAATAGGTTGAGAAACACGTAAGTAGGCCTCAAATCGTAATGTTATCGTGATACGTGAGACACGACGCGGTGATGAGTAGTTGGCTGTCGTGTTTAGTGCTGTTCACATGTATATGTTTGAATGGTCGAGGTAAAAGAGGAAGAATAATAGGTTAACATTGTTTGACTTATTGCATCTAATCCTTTAAAATTATTCTCCAATAAACACAGGAATGAAAATCAAAATTCTATGTGTACATACTTTAATAATCAATAGAAAAATAAATGATAAGCATAAGTAAATGATAAGGATAAGCACACAATTTATTTATGAGTTTTATGTTTTTTTTATTTGTTTTAAGTAAAATAAAGTAAGCTCAACGCAAAAATTCCCATCAGCTGCTTAGTTTTCCTTTTAATAAATTATACAACAATTACCATAAAACATACAAAAGGTTTTCAATGTTAATACTTACATTATATTATATGCAAATGTTTATTAACACAAACTCTTTTCACTTAATGTACATAATACAAGTCCATAAAATGTATGTTTATATAAAGTTACCATAATATGAATATATATTACCATTTTGGAAGCGAAAGTATTTGTAATATTATTTTGTTATGTTAATTTTGGATGTGTATGATGTGATTTATTACTTTTTATAATACGATTAAGAAAAAATGTGATAATACTAATAACTGATTTCATGGATACAATAACTGAATACATATATTTATTGCTATAAAATATTAAAATAATGAATCTAATAATCGTAATATGAAATTCTGTAGAAAAAACTACAACGTAATACACATATAACATAAGTAAAATAGTCTAAAATGATATTGTAATTCCATTTACCAGCAAAATAGAGCTTATGGCTGTCTGTGATTTACTTCACATGAAGAAAAAATGCACATTGAAATACATAATTGCTCTTCGATACGGTTTTTTTACACCTATAAAGTTAATTAAAGCGGCGACTCTACTAAAGGGTTTTCAGTTAAATATTCAAATGTAATCAAATCGATCAGTTTTGGTTTGAACTTAAAGCGTGGTAATTACGCGTATTTAACCTCACTGTAAAAATAATATGTTAGTAAGAGCCTTTGCCCTGCAGTGGAATCTTCACGTCCATACACGTTTTATAAAAAGCACAAACGCGTTTAACTCCAATTTTAGGTACTCTATTTTTAAGATTTATTATAACTCTTTATTTCCTAAATAAAATAAAAAATCATCAGATTTCTTCAAATAATAACCTACTCATACGTAATGTTATTTCAAAATTGTCTTACAAGTAATTTAGTAGTATCCACTTCGTATGTCTTTGTTGTATCCGATCTAAATAAAATTATGTCATCTTCACTATTATATTATTATATTAACCTATGTTGTCCCACTGCTGAGCAAAGGTCTCCCTGAATCCCTCAACATCTTCACTAAAAAAAACAAATTCACAGCAAATTATACGGTATAGCACGTAATAGAAACATGAGTTTTCCAACGAAAACATTTGTTTTTTAGGGCGTAACCACAATCGTAGAACCATCGGACGAAACGAATTGTAACCATTCGATCTACCAGATGTACAATCAGTTAACAAAAATAAAAGAAAATGTTGAAACAATTACGTACTTTAATTGTTCATGTTTGTATGTTAATTGGAATTTATGGATTTTGAAGAATGCTATATGGATTATGCAGAATATTACGAGTTAAAACATAAAACTTATTTATATGTATAGGGTTAGTGAAGAAGTGTCTTGAACCAAGAAATAGTAACAAATGTAAGGGCCTTACAAAGGCACGAAACTAAACAGCTCTTAAGTGGAAAATATCCTCTTATATGTACAAAAAGAATTTACTCATGCGGCTGCTCTTTAACAATGTAAAACGGTTTTTATATTTTATACACAAAATAACACTTATACGATATTACAAAATAACATATCGTCTATACTTATAAATAAACCAGGTTACAATGCAATAAACATTTTCACGGATGATTTACGCCGAACTAAGTCGTTTTGAAATTAATAGTAACTATTAATCGTTCAGCTATCGCTAAAAAACTTA
This sequence comes from Timandra comae, assembly GCA_958496195.1. Classification (NCBI taxonomy): domain Eukaryota; kingdom Metazoa; phylum Arthropoda; class Insecta; order Lepidoptera; family Geometridae; genus Timandra; species Timandra comae. Next base: position 309,508 of record OY292361.1, on the reverse strand, counting down.
GTATAGGTTGAGGTATCGGTGCTCCTTAAGTGTAGTGGTAGAGGCTATCACAAATGTAACGCATTCTTGGGAGCAGGTCAATTGAACAGTTGCGGTTCGATTCTGATTCTGTAATTGGTAAATAGCACGCAAACGAATTTTGCGTTTACGCACACGAACGGCATACACTTGAACTAGATTATTGTATTTTTATTGCTGCTTTTTAAGCGAGTTTATAACGGAAAAAGTAGTTTATGTACAAATACTTTGTAAACAAGACATAAATACTTGTTTGATATCATAGGGACGAAAGGGGGATGGTGAGATACTGACTAAAAAATAAACACATATAGAGGTTTAAAAAATAGAAATAGGATGTTATAAAGTTGAAGAAAGTGAAGAGAAAAATATGGTAAATGGCCATTTCTTATCGAAGTCATTATCAAATCCCATTCACAAAAAGTTGTTTAAAATAACATTCATAATAAAAAGCCGTAAGCATCTTTCTTCTACACAAAACTTATTAGCATGAAACACACCCATCATGAATAGCCAACACGTCTTCAAAAACGTAACTTTATCGGAAAGATCACAACAATATGAACAAACAACGCGACCATAAAAAAATATATAATATAACTAGCAACGCCCTGTTGTTTTACACTCATATATACCGTTGACGTGGGAATACAAGGATAGAATATAGCCTATAGCCTTCCTCAATAACTAGGCTATCCAACATTAAAAGATTTTTCAAATCGGAACAGTAGTTCCTGAGATTAGCGCGTTCAACCAAACAAATTTCAGCTTTATATTAGTATAGATTATCATCAAAGTATTATAAAACAACGTAAACAAGAGACTCGACGAAACATTATCTAAACAAATCATATTTTTATACAAATTACGTTTGAGGGAAAGTCTTAGAAAGCGGCAAACGCGGTGATCTCTGAACTATTGCGATTACACAAATAATTATATTAATAAAAGTGTAATAAAGCGATGTTTTACATGTTAGTTTAGTTGACTGGTCACGGTACATATGTAATGTCTTTTTATATCTTAGTATACTTAGCTGGTCGTCGTAGTAATACATGTGTAATGTCTAATAAAATATGTGTAATGAGTTGACTTTTTTACATATCAAGTAACTTTATAATTCCTTGTTAGTTTTATGTGGCGTACGTATTTAACGCGTTGTAAGTAACGTGCGTAAATTGTTAGTTTATGAGATCAGCGCCCGCGGTTATGTCCACGTTATAATGTCGATCCCGTTGAAACTGATGTTCCATTTACTTTGTTACAGAGCATTAATTTGTGCCACAGATCAGGGAGTCACCTTAAGACTTCCGTCCTAATTTGTGCAATGTGTGAAGTTATGCAAATTCAAATAAAATGCTGACCCATGCGAACTTGGCAGACCTTTGCACACCTGTTTGGGTGGATATAAAAACTGTTCCTACAAATTTATACCATCAGCAATACAGACTGTAGATACATTGTTCCATCAGTCAGTCAGAACAAACCCTTTTACACACTAAAATATAGATTTAAATACTTACATAACACTTGTTGAGTGAGACACAGCGCTAACAACACAAACACAAGTTTTGCTCGACACATTTTGATGGTTCTCTATCAGCTACTGAGCACAGAACATTCTAGTTGCATTTTGACACTTGGCGCACACAGAATTATATTTTTTAATTATTTTGACATTTCTTGTTGTTTATACCTGGAAAGAAAAGAAATAAAATTAGTTTTAGTCAAACAATAAAAGTTTTTTTTAATCTGAGATTATTTACGGCCGTTCTCTTTGATCTTTCTATGATCTTTATATTTTGCTTGTCAACGGATAGATCGAATATTAAATAAATAAAGTTAATTTAAAAAAATAAAAAACCGACTTCAGCACTAAAAAGTAAGAAAATAATTTAAAATAAACGATATTATTAATACATATTTACAATTTATAATTAGTAACTTTTGGAGTCAGTGCCAGCCCAGGATAGTTTTTTTCCTTATAAGATAGCACGAGACGCGCCTATAATATTAATGAAGGCTTTGGCTGTCACCGACTTCAAAAGTAACTAATGATTAATTGTAAATATGTATTAATAATATCGTTTATTTTAAATTATTTTCTTACTTTTTAGTGCTGAAGTCGATTTTTTATTTTTTTAAATTAACTTTATTTTAAATTTTTTAGTGGGAAGCAAGTCTCCTTCTACAAAATACGCTTAAATTTTCCTCCAGAAGAGCTTTTGACTCGTGGATCACTTGAATTTTTTTTTGTGGGAGGAAGACTTTAAGTCTTTCCTCTGTCCAGGGGAACGACGGGGTATGTCGGACTCCGCGCCGCAAAGATAGAGCGGCGACGCGCTTACCGACTAAAACCCCTTGGTGTGCCACCTCTGCGCTTATGGCCGAAACCGGAAGAAATGAAATGAAATTTATTTTTATTTTATTTATTTAAGAAACGCGGATGCACGCTACTACGATCCCGGACAGCGTCTCTACCCTGTTAAGGGTTTCTCCTCTGAGCTAGAATGTAGCTCTAGGCGACAGATGTTGAGTTACCCCCTTCCGAAAGTACCGCGCGCCACCTCGAGGCCTATATGGCGGCAGTGGATCTCCCCCCGGGGATCACTGCCGCAGGTCGGGCGTATGGCGGTTGCAGGACAAAGTGGTAGTCCCGCTTCCGTCTGCCCAACCTTCTGCTGCGGATAGTATTAATGGAGAGGGTTTCGCGCTCTCTCTCCGCAGCTTTTTTTTGCGAGAGTACGACCTCACAAAAGGTGGACACTCCAATCCAGGACCTCTCCTCGCTCACCATAGCAGAGACTACATTTGGCAAGGAGAGGTCGTTTTCCACGATTGCCGCGAGAGTTGCGAGGGCAATAGCCTCTTGCAGGGATTTTTTCGCTGCTCTATAAGTGTCGAGCAGTTCAACCTCAACGGGTACCGCTTGAATCCTGTCCCATGAGCTGATGTTACTCATGATTCATAATCTAACACAACCCTGCATTTTATTATTTCTTTTTAACTTCATCATCCCAATTAAACTATCATTTTATTACAAAACTTCTTTATAACCACAAAGGTATAAGAACTTTTTAGAAAGAAATTAACCAAAGTCAAAATAAAAACGAAAATAGAGGATGACGTTTATACTGTCTATTTATTAATTAAAATAATATATACAATCTAATCTGGTGCAGTGTTTGTTTGTAAATCTAAATATATTTTTTTACGAAAAATTTTAAGAAAACGCTCTGAAGATATATGTGTAATAGGTACCTATAATAGTATAAAAAAACATTTTTAAAAAATGTTTTAGGTTCGGGTTTATTTCAGTGTGTATTAACGAATTAAAAAACGGGACATTTTTATATCTAAAACCCATGAATTGTGAACAGCATTTGATTTAAATACGAAAGAATACAGCCAAAAAAAATTCATCCAGAAATTCTTATGGTATCAAGAATATCGCGAGCAAAACCACGGGTCACAGGTAGTTTTACTTTTGATAATGTCAATCGACACCCCAGCCTACATTGTTGCGGGTTTTTCCTCGATTTTTCCTGGATCCCATCATCAGATCCTGATTTCCTTGGCATGGGACCACTTCGCGAATATCCGCTTTCTAATGAAACAAGAATTTTAAAATGCTCCATTCATGATTACAAAGAAATCGCGTAACAAACACACAAAAAAAAAAAAAAAAAATATACACGTCGAATAGAGAACCTCCTCCTGTTTTTTTGGAAGTCGGTTAATAAATAAATAAATATAAATATAAATCTTTATTTCAGTCCAGTTTACAACGAATATCTAATAAACAGTGACTGAAAACTGACTATCTAATATTAAGAACGGTAATGTTAGTAAGTTATTTATATCTTCCTGATACCAACAGTGGCGGATTTACCGGGAAGCAAAGGAAGCAATTGCTTGGGGCCCCGCTTGGACAGGGGCCCCAAAATTTGCAAAATTTTGAAAATATGTTCGCAAATTAAAAAAAAATGAAAACATGCAAAATAAAACAATCCAAAATAAAACAATTTAATCTATCGATATAGTGAAGAATATCGATTTTTCATTGTCCCCAAATGATTTTAAATTCCTAGTTCAAAACTGTAGACATTCGCAAAACAGTGCATCATGAAGTAATGTTTATTATTTTAAAATATTGGGGGGGGGGGGGGGGGGGGGTTAATTTCAGAATGGAGGGCCCCGAAAACCTGAGGTTGCTTGGGGCCCCGTCATAGGTAAATCCGGCACTGGATACCAACAGGAGTCACGTGCATAAACTAGTAAAATACAACAAATTATCATAATACACATCCGTATTTAAAACAAATGCATAATAAATCGAAAAATTATACTGCAAAAAGGAGTCGAAGATGTGAAATCTAAATCTGTGTCTTAATCTTAATATTTTTACGCCTTTATTTACATAACAGATTATTATTATTTATTCAGAAATTAATTTATTAAACGCTGATTGTATAATTAATTTCTAGACTTTTAGTTCTGTGTCTAAATTGTTTTGAACATAAAAACCATGATTTATATTAAAAGTTATATAAAATATTTTGATGTGCGCATTTTGTATAATATTTATAAAAAATAATGTTTATGTAATCAAATCTAAAGCTCATAAAATCCTTCTAAGCAATGAAAACAAAATTTTAGGTTTGTGTTGACGCGTTGATGTCTTTTGTATGAAAGCAAGAAATACTTTCAAATTATTATTTTATCATACTTTAAGAAGTAATCATTTCACAAATATTTCGTCAGATGTTTTGAAAATGTTAATCAATATATTTATTACAAAATGTTTTAATATTTATAATCAGCAAATTCTATTATAATTACTATGTTTATCTAAACGAAAATTCTAGAACAATTTTCTCAAAAATACTCGAATTCTTTAATCTTTTTCATCCAATATCCCAGTAAATACCCATGTTAAGCTCTATGTAATACAACGACTTCGAACAAACAATTATTCCATTACATCCGTACGCAGACAGTTACAATAAATTGAATAATTCATGTAACTCCATTATCATACACTATTTCATATTAATTCATATTACAATTTATTCTTGCAACTCTTTAAAAAACTAAGTGCTGGTCATTTTTTACGCCACACTGTGTAGTAGAGAAATGTAGAAAATTGTACATTTTTGTATTTTAAATATAGGTTTGGTGTTAGAGGTTATAATTATGACGTACCAGTAAGTATTCGTGCAGAGAGATTTTGTTTAAATTATATTTTGTATAAAAGTTTGATTTTGGTAGCTACACTTTCCTTGCAAAAACATTAACGTGAGCTATTCTGTTATAGTGTAGTATTATATTGATTTCTTTGATTTATACTAACTTTCTGTAAAGAATCCGAAACGTCAGAAAATGTAAAACAAAATACAACCACGACAAAAATCCGTTTAAGTGTTTTATTTCAAGTGTAGTATCAGTTCATGAGATAATACATATTACTACAGAGATATTCTTCTAGTCATGTCTTATCTTTTAGCTTGAGATGCAGTACAAAATAAATAGTTTACACTTAGCTTATAATGTACTTATGATGAATAAAATAAGTTTGTCTTGAGTAAGCTCTAGGTAAAGTTTCTTTCTATAACTGAGGTTCTCATATTCGGTTCATTTATACCAAATAACGAACACACGTTTCCTCTCTTTAAATATCAAGTAAACCATTTGAAACATAATAATGTTTTACAAACGTTTTTATGCAGCTTGCCCTGTTTAATTAGTAATTCGCTAGCGTCAAATCTAGTGACATATTTTAATAGCTCATTAAAATGTACCATTTTATTCACAAATTAGGTCACACCAATAAAATACTTACTTTACATACTATAAGGAAGTGTATGAGAGTACCGGGTTCCGTTACCGCCTCGGATCATTGGTTCACGTAATAGCTCACTCGGGAATAATCTGTCTTTAATGTTTGTGTGGACCACGGTGTATGTATGTATGTTGATGTGGATGAATATGTGATGAGAAGTGTCTTGAACTGTTATTTTACTGTATATTTTACAAATTGTTTTTAATTAATATTTAAAAAAATTATTTGCCAATTCAATTCACAAATAATTCTGTCAAAAAACCTACCACTAGGTTCACATCCTTTATGAAATGATACACATAACTAATTCTCATATTGCTAGCTCATACATAACATTTGTAGCAGTTTGAAGCCATATCTGAAAATCTAAAATTATTTTCTTTGATTCTAAGTAAGTAAATGATTTGGAGACTTTGAATTAATGTTTCTTTATTTATTAATAACCACTTATAACATAAGTTTCGCGACATTTGTAGGTGCTATTATTGATAGACGTTTTCAACAACTAATATTTCAATAACAGGATGCCCCAACTTGACCGTTAACTTACACCAACTTAATCTATAAATGATCATACAAAAAACGATATTAATTACACATTTTAATACAAGGAAGTTGACATTTCTCAAGTCTCCATTAACGTTTAACGTCGGAGATCACTAATGTCTCGGATTGAATTTCCGCGTCCAATGATTGTATCTTCGTATCCTCATACAAAAACACAACTTCTTGATAACTCAGTGTTAATGAGCTTCCTATCTGAGTATATTATATACAAATAATTATGTACTTTCACTAACCGCAGGACTTTTAATGGAATCTTTAGTTATAAATATAGCTGCGAAGTAATAGTAATGAATTCAGTAGTTACTCTTAACCTTTGATTTCAATAAGTGAATGTTTATTCGAATATATTATCATACCTAACCTCAAACTAAATAATGCTTGTACTATGGGCATAATTTTTGTCTTGATTGGGAATCAAACCATCGCGCGGCAGGGTTTATTTTATTTTTTATTTTATTTATTTATTGCACAAAACAAAATACAACTCTTAAAATCTAGAAAAAAATACAATCAGTTCTTAACCTAAGTTGTATCTCAAAAATATGTGCATCTGAAAAAACTAATTATTTAATGTCGCACATAACAGCAAGTGTTACAATTAACATAATTGAAACGTGTTACATCAGTACGTATAAAAGAAAGAAAGAGAAACATATAAAATGAGGAACAATAATATTGCATTCATTTATGCTTGACAGTCAACCAACTTTTAACCAACTGCACTCCACTTCGTGGTAATTTTTTGCCTTACTTAGTCCACCATCAAACAGATATTATTGAGGGAGAATTTTAATTGCAAGCAATGAGAAAAATAGGTTTAAAAACAATTACTCAATTTGTCAGGTAGCTTTTTCATAACCTGCTAATTTACGTACATTAAGACATTTAGACGGAAATTATGTTATTAAAATACATTTTTCAAACGGTAAAATTACTTAAAAAGTGTTCAAATTAAATATGCACTTATCGAAAATAACATGACATTAAAATAATTATTTACATCCGATTGGTAGAGATATTTTCATTACTTTGCACTTTAAAAAATAGTCATTTGTTGCAATCTTCAAAACAAGTAGTTATCATACAACCATTGACATCATTCACTACATCTCATTACTAATTGACCCCTAAGTTTGAAATTTGTATCTAGGGTATCAAAAACTACGCACACACTTACACCCAAACCGAGACAAACGTTTATGGTTCATACATTCACCCCACACGGGAATCGAACGCGCAACCTTGGGGATAGCGGTCCGGTATGGTGTCCACTATGCCATCTATGTCGTCTACATAACAAGTTCTAAACATTTAATACATATATTAATTTAAATTACACGTTACGTAGTAGAAATTTCAACGACACTTCCAACAGTTATCTCCATTAGTTATCTCGTGAACATGTCGAGTCGAGGTACCTACTCCACTAACCCTGTCATGCATCGAGTCACTTGTTGGAGTGAAGTTGTTATTATCACGTTATTTTGAAGTTTTCAACAAGTAGTGTTTATGTAGCTGGTTGTTGTAGTTTCTATTATGTGTAGTTAGTATTTGAAAGAGATTTCTAGATTTCTTGGTTACTGTACAAATACTTTTCTGTTAATTTCGATGTAGGGCATTCTGCGTCGTGGAATGACAAAACTGAATTCATTAGCTTAGAGTCAAGTTGTTAAAATATTACAACATACAAAACCCTTTTAATAATTTCTAAAGAATTTTATCAGCAATACTTAAATTAATATTTCTACTATCAATCATTAAGTTGCAACACGCATCCTGCCATACTTAGTTATTTTGATTAAATATTTCGTATTCTAGTGAGTCTAACTTAACCAACCCCACCGTTTTATAAGTAGTAATCTACTAAAAATGGTGTTTGTGAGGCAGCGATGAACTTCAGCTTCGAATGAAAATTTTCTTGGGTATTGGATAGACCATATATCGAGATAAGTCATAAGCTATGTTACATAACTTGCATTAGCTCTATTCTTATTGAGCGTAGAGTGACATAGCTAATGCAAGTTAACCTACGACGATACTAAACTATAATTTTCCTAACTTGTAACAACAAATAAATGAAATACATACAATTGTAAACCCATTACGGGTGAACTATGTAATTTGCGGGTCATTAGAGGTCGACAAAAAGTTAACTATCATCGCGAAATTATATGAATGTGATTGTTATTATTACTTTGAATCTGATGTGTAATAGTTTGATGGCTTTATAAATATTGATGGTAGCCCTCCGGGTCTGCTTACATTACTTAAGGGAATGATAAATATATCCGGATTCTATGCGTAAAGGTTTAATGTTATGTCAATCAAGTGTTAGGATAGTTGCTTCTCTAATAGGTGTAATGGACATCGTTATTTTTGTTAAACTAGCAGCGCCCCACGGTTTCACCCGCGTAGTTCCCGTTCCCGTGGGAATTTCAGGATAAAAGGTATCCTATGTTCTTTTCCGGAACATAAGCTACCCCTGTACCAAATTTCAAGTCAATCGGTTCAGTAGTTTAGCCGTGAAAAGGTAACAGACAGACAGACAGACAGACACAGAGTTACTTTCGCATTTATGTATATTACTAGTTAGGATTAGGATTACAATTTTATATGGTAAAGGGCACGTCAAGCAATCATAACGAAATTAGTTGGTTTATTTGTAAGTATGAATTTGTAAAGATACGAAACGATAAAAACGTATTGACAAGAAATCTTTGCAAGCTTCATCATCATCATCATCAACAGCCTGTATTTGTCCACTGCTGGACATAGGCCTCTCCCAACTCGCGCCAATGTGCAAGCTACATGTGATCTCATTTTCATAATTTAGAGTTTTTAATGTAAATATATAATTATAAGCGATGAGACCACATTCTTATAAATCTTTCTCACCAAGTACATTGCATTTTTTCATGTAAAAATCTTAGAAAAAAACAGTATTAGTTTTTTTTTATCAAGAACCGAAATGGTAACATTTTAAATAAGTACTTGTATTTATACTTAATCAATTTTCCGTAGTTAGAACTTTCTAGAGCGTCCTTCGTGCGTGCTGTAATTTAATCTTAGAAAACGATCAGATATTTAACTATTTGCACTTTTACCACAATTTTAGTTCAATTACGGACCTACATAATTAATATGTTTGGAGCTTTATTTACTTGTATTTATTTAAATAGCTAACACTCCAAAGATATAAATAAAACTGCTTAAACCTCATTTTTGCGATATTTGCTCCGATTTATGTACTTAAATTTCCCGTTTTAATGACTTGCGTGTCTGTTTTATATCTACATGGAATTAAAAAAAACGAGCTCAAGTCAAAAATAACAATATTAATAATAAGTTTATATTCCTAACTAAAATATTATACACTAGCAGCGCTCCGCAGTTTTTCCCGCGTTAGGTACCTAATTCTTACCCAGCAAAAGATAATGTTATTCCTATTTTTTTTTAAATATTGTATGTTTCGTCCCTGGTCATAAGGATCATCTGTACCAAATACATAAAAAAAATTTTTTTACCTTTTACAAGCAAGAGTAAGAAATTAACGGGATATTTACCATGTATATTATTTGTTTCGAGTTTCCGATATTTTAATTTAGATTATAATTTAATTGCTCATGATTATAATTTGAGTGCTCATTTATTGAGTGAACCATGATAACTATAAAACTATAAAGAGTAAGAAATATCAACACAAACTTTCGCGATATTTTAATAGAATTCTAATATTAATAAAAAGCGTCTATTCATACATACAAACTTTCACGTTAGTATGTATTATTATGATAGTAGAATAATATTTCGTGTTTATAATATTTATAGTAAGATAATATTATTATATTAAAATTATAAAGCCGAATGTTTGTGAGTGTGGATGTTTATTCCTCTTTCACGCAAAAACTACTGAATGGATTTTTACGAAATTTGGTACAGATGTTCCTCATACATAGAAATAACACATATGATTTTTTTATCCCAAAATTCCCACGGGATAAGGTTCCACGTGGGTAAAACCGCGGGGCACAGCTATTTTGAAATAAAGATAATATAATATTTCCGTAAACTTTACAAGATGCATTATATTTAACACATTATGCGAACGAAACTTGACACACCACTTTCAAGCCCAAGTTCATGCTTTCTAAACAAAAATTGCAACAACATCGGAATTTCATATAAAATGCAGATTTATATAAAATAGAAAGGATAACGATATAATTGAAAGGTTATAAAATATAAATATTATTACTTAATTTGGTTAATTGCTTGGCGAGAGTCTGTCTGACTTTCTTAAGTTTTTATTGTTATTTATGAAATTGTGGTATAATAAAACGTTATTAAATGGTATTTTATTTTGTCGTAATATAAAGAGGTAGAGCTTGTTTGTTTAGATATTCTAAACTTAGAGACTATTAGTTCGATTTAAAAAAAGTTTTCGTAAAAAGTAGCCCATTACAGGAAGGCCACAGGCTATTTATTAATTTCTCAATACGGATAAATCCGCGAGTCGTAACTAGTTTTAGATATTCAAAGTTTAATGTTGTTATGTTCCTATTTATCTATAAGTATAAATAAAACCTAAAGTAATAAAAAATTAAAAATTGTAATTATTAAAAAAAAACAAATCTTACCAAATAAAAACAAAAAAATCCAATTCCGAATTCAAAATAATACAATCACAACACTAAAGTCCACAATATTTGACATAAACTTTTCCCGCTAAGGAAACGTCAAATGTGTTTTTTACGCTTTGCGATGCGCGTGCGCGTGTTTCGTGCGCGTTAGACGGACCGCGACTGACAGACGCACAGACGTTCAGATGTGATCGGTCATTGATGTAACATTCGACTAATGACTTACTAGTTGTGAACTTTTATTTGTTACATAATACCGAATATGCTTTATGCCTCTTGATAACTATGAAAGTGGGTTTTGGAGGATTTTTTTGAGTCTTCCGTCTATCTTATATACATATAAAATTCTCGTGTCACAATGTTCGTTCCCGTACTCCTCCGAAACGGCTTGACCGATTCTCATGAAATTTTGTGAGCATATTCAGTAAGTCTGAGAATCGGCCAACATCTTTTTTTAATCCTGAAATTCCCATGGGAACGGGAACGGAAACTATGCGTGTGAAACCGTGGGGCACTGCTAGTAATAAATAATAATTACCTATTTTAAAGTTTGTTTGCTTGAACCTGTTAATCTTAGAAAATTCTGGTCTGACTTGAAAAAATCTTTCGGTTTTAAATGGATGTATGTTTGTCACACTTTCACGCAAAATCTACTGAACCGAATTAGATAAAATTCAGGGTGGTACAGATGTTCCTTATAACTAAGAAAAAACATAGAATATTTTTATGTTTGCTGACCTAACGCAGTTTACAATGTAGGGTGCAGTTAGGAATATAATAGTTATACGATACAGTTTGAATAATTTAATATTTGAAAAAGTGATTTTCTAGAAGCTACTTTTATTGACTTAGATGTGAAATAATAGTGAATCTATGAATTCCTTGAAGTTATTTTTTTTTAGTTTAAATGTATCACGTCTAGAGATTTACACAAATAATTGATTTTGACTATTCAAATGAATTTTGAAGCCTAAATGGTATTATGTATACAAATTGCATTTAGATTAACCGGATCAGTGGACATCCACTCACATAAAAATGACTGTACCAATCGGTAGGTATATAGACGGATAGGTATATATACCATGGAAGGTGAAATATACATACATACAGATGGAAGGTGTTGGGAACATACGAACATGCAAAATTATTTTCCAGTGGTTTTAAAAATGTTGAAAATTCTAATAGAAAATACAAAATAGCATGTAAATGGATCTTACTTCCAAAAATAGATGAGATAATATATTCAAGATAATATTATGGTACTTTAATAAAATCTTCAAGTATGACGAAGTAATTTAATTATCATGTCTGAATTAGAATTAAAGTAGTATGCTAGGGCAAAGACACCATTATTTTAAATATTCATTTGTAAAAAATGTAAACCCGTAAAAACTATTTACTCACAGTAACTTAATGAGTGTAACATCACGAATTTCTCATAGACTCAGTCTGAAGGTATCCCATCTACTCTTTAATTAACTTACTTGTCGTCTGTCTCATAACGGAGCCAATGTTTAGTACAGTCACGGTAGGAAAACTTACGTCAGTTTTTAAACTCATTTTTTTATGTGATCAAGTGACAAGACGAGTGAGGTGGTCACCTGGTAAGCAACACGCCTGCCTATAACAGATCTGTGTACAACACTGTTCTGTACTTATCACACCAAGACATGAGTTGGTGAGTCTCGTGCGCCCAGTAATTTCATTGACCACATTGCCCACCAAACTAGAACACAGTAAATTTAGTGCACTACTGTTTAGCAGCAGAATACCTGACAGTACGGTAGTACCAACTCAGACGGAATCGTTAAAACAGATTGTTGCTCATACTGAACAAACGAATATAGACCTTAAGGTGACGAATCTTTTCATACCATGACAGTACATAACATAATGCAACTAGTTCTAGTCATCGCTTATCTGCGATCTCAAGTAAATAGCGGCCGTAATTTGCCTGTTTATACTATGAAACTAGTTTAGAACTAACTATTAACTATATTTTGATACATTTAAGTCAAAGTTTTTGAGTTTATAAGCCCACTGGTTTAACTTGTTTAAGTTAGGTTAGGTCATTATATAAAGTGTATATACGTAGAGTTGGTAATCATGAAGCTTTTAGTGGGTTAGCTTTGCCCTTTAGGCGTTGAGAGCCTCACATAGCCCTTTAAATAAACCTTAAACTTTCCTTTCAATCCCGGGAGTGGGCAGTAGTCTAATCCATTTTAATACAAAAAAAAACTTTAAGTTAGAAGTTAGTTTATTTATTAAATTGTTTCTAAAAATTCAAATTTTGAACCACAGCGGGAAAATAATGAATGTTTAAAAACAAATTGTCATCTTCCATAAGTGTGTATAACAATATAAAAAATGTAACCCTAATCATTATTAATTGTAGGTCAAAAGCATTAATAATTATTTCCTTCCGTATTCCAAAATATGTACAAAATTACCATTTACAAAAAATACATAAAATATCGATATATAAAATTATCTAACGAAGTCTTCTATAGATATTACGACATACCCGAAAATTTAATACAAATATGTGTATAAGAACTATAAGAACTACATAGTATAAAACAAAGTCGCTTCCCGCTGTCTGTCCCTATGTATGCTTATATCTTTAAAACTACGCAACGGATTTTGAAGCGGTTTGATTTAGTAGATACAGTAATTCAAGAGGAAGGTTTTTAGAATAACTTTATGTCCGTATTTTCACGGGAGCGGGGACTATACGGGCGAAACAGTGAGGCACCGCTAGTAACTATAATATAGTTATTAATGGTGTCTAATCTGTGGGTGACATTGGGTTCGGTCACTGATATTTAAAATAAGCTTTCACTTTCATTGAATTAGAAACTGTTTTATGTTAATTCGAAGATGTGGGTAATAATAATGCTTATTTAAATATCGTTTTCTCAATACATTGCCGCGTAAAAACACTTTAACATTTTCTAAACACAGTAATGGATAATTTAATGATTACTTTTTTATTCACCTATATTCACATAACCAAGTCGTTTACTATACAATATTATTTGCTATACAAATATCTACCTTATCTACTTAAGAGAGAGACTAATTTTCTATAAGACTACTGTATATCAGTATAGAATTAATGTGATCAATTCATTTAACCAAGATGTTCACTAGGGTTAGTCCAAGCTTAACCGATCCTCATCCATACTGATACATCAATATCCATAGCTTTGCATTGCAAAATCTTGAACTGAGCTACGCTGAGCTTATCGTACCGAACTAGTTCAATTTGAGTTAAAAGAAAACGACAAATGATTCAAATGGCTGAGTGGTCACCATGACGGACTACTAAACAAAGGGTTACGGGTTCAATTCCCGTGCAAGGTCAATATTTGTTGAACCACAAATGTTTGTCTTGGTTTCGGCATGTGTTTGAGTATATGTGAGTGCGTTGTTTCTGATACCCTAGATACAGGTTTTAAACCTAGTTAGGGGTCAGTTCCTATATGAAGATGTTAGAGTTATTGAATTATATAAAAAGTGTTACTACAACAAAAAAATAATATATTCAATAATATCTATTTCAATAATAGTATTATCGGTAGCATCAATAAAAACCCGGAACTATTTTCTGCTTGACTAACAAAACAATTTCATCTTCGAAAAGATGTTCCTCTAAAGGTGAGGATTCACTTTCGTTGTTATGTTCAGTTCATACTATTACAACATTAATTAATCGCTATTCATTTTTATTATTATTTTTTAACTCGTAACTCAAAAAGCAATGAAACGTGTATCATTTAATGATGAATAAAAAAATCCGCAATAAAGTTATCTCACTGGAATTTTTAATACTTAAATTTGCCACATAGATATCTGGATCGCTTGGTTTTTTTACATCCAAATTTATTAAGAATCATAAAGAACCATAATTACTTCGATATTACCACAAGGCAATAAACCTAAAATATTTTTGAGGCAATATATGCCTTGCAACAATAAATTAAAGCCTTATGTGTTTGTAAGTTCAGAAATGCTTTTCTCTTCTTATCGCAGTATCAACTTAACTACAGCTCACGCATTAATAATTCAAAATTCTTTTTAAACCTTGATTATCAATTAAGTTAACAACATAACATAATCATTTACTACATCATCTCATTATAGTAACTGACCCCTAACTAAGCTCGGAACTTGTATCTAGGGCATCAGAAACTACGCACACACTCATTCACACACACACCCAGACCGAGACAAACATTTGTGGTTCACACAAATATTCACCCCGCACGGGAATGGAACCCGCAACCTTACGGATGGCAGTCCGGTATGGTGACCACTCTGCCATCGAGGTCGTCAATAATTTAAAATAGTTTTTAAAGAACTTGATTATCGTTTAAACTTGAAATAAAACTAAACTGTTACACCCAAAACACAAACATTCGTCCACGTTCATCTCAATACAAACCGCACCTTAACCGATTGTGATGAAAACGCAATTTCCCCATTTTTCCGTTACCCCTCGGATCACGTACTACACTTTACACTTGCGGTTTCTACCACAAACCAACGGGACCGATATTCAATAACTACTTTTGTTTACTCTCTAATCATTGATAAAGTATTGGACGTTTGTAGTACTTTCTATTGGGTTTAATTGGACTTGGACTTAGGTGGAATTATTTTTATTGTGGTTATTGTTTATTTTATGTATGGATACAGGGTTTAGGATTATTTAGGATTTAGAACTTTTCTATTATCTGCCGTGCACTAAAATATTATTCTAACTATTAAAGTTAAAGTCAAAGCTCCTTGTTCTTAGTTTAGGAGCCTATTTTTAACCCCCGACGCAAAAAGTGGGGTGTTATAAGTTTGATGTTTCTGTGTGTGTGTGTGTATCTGTCTGTCTGTGGCATCATAGCTCCCGAACGGATGAACCGATTTCAATTTAGTTTTTGTATTAAAGGGGACTTACGTGCGAGTGTTCCTAGACATGTATGATGAAAATCAGTTGACCCGTTAAAAAGTTATGGAGGTTTGAAAGTAACGGTGTTGGAGATTTTTAAATTTTTAATTTAATTGTTATGTAATAATTGATTGTTTTTCATATTTTTTACTAAACTAGTACAAACTAACTGTGCCGCAACAACCCACAACTACCACTTTCTTCACATCTTAACACTAGTGTCTCTCTGATAGTCCACATCTGCGCATCCAATTGCATCACCCTTCAGGAAGCCGCACACAATCATCTCGATTTCACGCGTCAACTGCCGCATCTTGCACTAATGTCGTATTACAACATAATTCCTATTTCGTACACCAATCATTCTTTATAGCTTTATATGACATCTCTGTATATTGCTAGAGATGAGAAACAAATTTAATGTATTCTCATTTTTATCTTCTTGTTAACTTTGTATCAGACTCTACCCAATTATATTATAAAGCTGAAGAGTTTACTTGGTTGAACGCGCTAACCTCAAGGAACTACTGGTTCGGTTTAAAAATTTCTTTCATTTTCGTTTTAGATAGCCCATTTATTGAGGAAGGATATCTATACTAATATTATAAAGAGGAAAGATTTGTTTTTTTGTTTGTTTGTTTGTATGTAATGAATAGGCTCCGAAACTACTGGACCGATTTCAATAATTCTTTCACCATTAGAAAGCTACATTCACCCTGAGTAACATAGGCTACATTTTATCCCCGTATTCCCACGGGAACGGAAACTACGCGGGTAAAACCGCGGGGCGCTGCTAGTAGGCTATAATTTATCCCCGTATTCCTACGAGAACGGGAACTGCTATGTTTTATAATACTGACGAAATCCAAGTGACCATTGTAATTAATCTGTTATCTATCTATATATATAAAAATCAATTGCTGTTCGTTATTCTCGCTAAAACTCGAGAACGGCTGAACGGATTTATCTTATCTTGGTCTTGAAATGTTTGTGGAGGTCTAGGGAAGGTTGAAAAAAAAACGAATAATTGCCGGGGACACGGGTACAAGTACTACGCGGGTGAAACCGCGGGGCTCAGCTAGCCTGTAATAAATAAACTACGTACTATTAATATACTCGTAGGTAGAACATGTGGTAAAATCTCATACCGGACATAAAAATGTGACACTTTAAATATCTCCATTATATTATAACGTTTATACTTGACAGGCTGGTGTACTCTAATGTGGGACATGGGCCTACTTTCTAATTTGCATATTTAATAGATGTCATATTATAATATTCTTTTTCATCGAACCTCATTAACATGTCAAAGAATTTGGTTTTATCATATTATGATAATGGTTTTTTTACATTGCTAACGTTTCGGAAAATTTAGGTTTTCATCGAAATCAAAGACAATTGTTGTACCTCTTTCTTTGATCTAAATCGAGTTTTGATAACTGTCAACTAGTCATATTTTTTTTAAATTAGAAGTGTCTAAAGACTTTCAAATTAAGAAATAATTATTCACTTCCGAACAGGTGGTATTATCATCTCTACAACCATATTACATATTGACAAAGTGCATGGGCTTGCAGTACACATTACGGACTCATTGTCGTAAAGATTGCATCGCGCTGCCTTCCCGTTTCCTATATTTTGAACCTATTGTCATAATGTGACCACTTTCTAGTGCTTTGTCTTTGGTAATTAGCTCTATTGCTGCCTGGCACGTTACTGTGTGTGTTTATCTCTGGAATCGTATTGTTACCAAGTTTTTATTGTTTTTTATAATCCGCTTCTGAAACAATTGAATAAAAAAAGTATTAGAATAATTATACCCATTACAAATTAAAATTCAAAGGTCGAAGAAGCTTAAGCAAAACTTTATTTTTAAACGAGTATCTTGTTCAAATTATTAGCATTTTGTTCAAATTATTTCCATTATTGCATGATACAACTGATGCCGCTCCACCACACTCGGTCCTCAGCTCTGCGCATCCAGCCGCTACCCGCCACCTTCTTCAGGTCGTCGGTCCACCTGGCGGGAGGGCGTCCCACGGGACGGGTTGTTCGCGGTCTCCACTCCAGCACTCTACTGTCCCAGCGACCATCGGCTTAAAACAAATAAAGTATACTCTGTTTGATGAATTTAACTTTGGTATGATAATGTTTTACAAGAATGCAAATCCATGCAAAAACACTGTACATTAATTACCTTAATCGTCGTATATTTGTGTCTTGTAAACGTAATTACAATCCAGGTCACAGTGTCACTGTATAGTGCGATCTCATCTCCAATCTCGCGGTTCATTTGCGTAACAATTAGTGATGCTTTCTATTGCAGTATTCGCACCCAATGTACTTAAAGAAACCTTGTACACTTGATTTGTTATATTAATTATTTTGAGCTATTTTTTTACAGATTAAAATTGAACCTTAAGTCGAAATGTTCGCGTCGCGTTATTTACATTTTCTTTCGAATTGTCTGTAAAATTAGAAAAGTAAAATATTTTCTAAAAATAAATATTATTTGTACTAATTTAAGAGACAATTTTGAGCCATTACAACGATCTTTAGACTTCATTTCCACATTTATTTTTTTATTTATCTTTACCTGCTTTTAATTACATTTGGGGCCCCTATGTTCTCGAGTGATTAGCTTTTGGTTTTGTAGAGCAAAGTATAGAGTAAACAGTTTATTACTAATTCCATTTTTTTAAATATGTTTTACCAATAATACCAACGTTCAATGTACAATCCCCCTAACACTTCACCTAACCATTGTCACACAAACAAGTGCAATTTCCACGTCATTATCGCCCAAATACCATTCAATAACCACACAACTGACATTACATAACTATCGATCAATAGAATTTGGGTCAGAATCATGTAACGATGTAAAAAACAATATCTATCTCCGCGGATTAAAGCTTTGAATTAAAATTTATTTTTTAGATAATTAAATTCGACGGTTAGATAATGTTATTGAGTTTGGGTTCCAATCAGGTTTAACTGCGAGTTGTATAATTATGTGTGACTAGTTGAGTTCCGTGGTTTGTCCTGCGTGAGCTGTTCCTTTTGGTCAGATAATGATGTAATTTAGGGTTGATTTCACAGTTTACTTTGTAAATGTGTTTTTTAAAACTTACGTTTACCTTAGTTTAAGTTCATATTTTTTGAGGTTTATCCTTCAAAGATTTTTGTTCTTATTGGTGAAATTCAAATCGTATCTTTGAAACTTCAACTCTGAAAAAGCACGTAAAATAACTTAACTTGGATTGATTGCGTTTAATTGCAACGATGAAATCGACCCTCCATTTATGGGCTATCAAACACTTAAACATTTATTTTACTAAGACAAGCAATTCCCAAGATTTGGACGTTCAACCAAACGAACTATTCATCTTTATAATATTAGTATAGATTGACACAGTTCCAATACTTTCCGTTTAGTCATTATGTACTTGAATCTAGAGCGATATCCTAGTAATGTATTAAATGCGGGTTTACGAATATGTTTAGATGTTTTTAATACATAATCCACTGTGTTACTAGACCAATTATATTGTTGATACAGATGTTAGTATGTCAAAATAACTATTCAAATTAAGAGTATGTACTTAACTTGTTTAACTTATTATCGTTGCGTAAGTATCTGTATTAATCAAATAAGTAAATGCTGATGGATTGATAGTTAGATATTTTTTATGATAGTAAGTTGAGTAGTGAATATAGATTGGGGTTATTTAAGTTTTGCTCTTTTTTTAATCGTATTTCTCAGGAGAAAAGTATGAGACACCTATAAACAAAGAGCTAAAAAAGTAAACTTTTTTCAATTATTCATTTCCTTTTCCATACATCGGTGTTTCCTTAGGTCATTTCTCATAAATATTAGTTGATAAATAAAACCTTACATGCAAAATATGATGTAAATCATTAGTGCTTTCTCAAGACTACCCATTTAAATCTTTAAACTTTACGACTGTGTTTATTAACAGCGAAGTAAGAGCTCGACTAAACGACCCTTCTAATAGATATCATCTTTAGCAACAAAATAACATAGAAACAAACATGTTTACTACAAAACTGGTATAGTTACAAACAAATACTCGAATCCACGTAACTCACCGACCGGAACGCAACCAGACTTACCAATGTCACAGAGTAACATCATTTCACAATCATAATTCATACAAATATAGTAATAGCAATGACCCGCGGTTTGGCTCATATATTCCCCATTAAAAAAACTTCAAATAAAATATAGCCTATGTGACTTGCTGAAAATGTAGCTTTTCTTGGCTTGTACTTGACTCGCCTGATGAAATGCAATGATGTACCCTCACTAAGAGCGTGATTACCAAGAATTATTCATATTCACTCGTGACTAAAAAAAGACCTAGATTGTATGTTAAATTTAATTTTCCATTAGTTGAAGAATTATCGAAATAGCTTCAGTAGTTTTTGAGTTATATGGTAACAAACAAACAATAAAATCTTTCCTCTTTATAATACAAGTATTGAAGTACACTAGAATAAGTAGTTAAAAGTTACTATTAATGTATTTCAAATTATATATTCATTATTGTTTCCCGGATGTTCGCCAATTTCCAATGTTTCCTAACGAGACCAGTTTGCAATTTCCCGACTAGTAACAGTATCAGTAAACGAATAGCTATTCATTTAACTACATCGAGATTCGATCCGATTTCCGTATTCTCTTAAGGTGACCATTGACGAGACAGTTTAACTGATCAGTTGAACTGGCGTCCATCCAAAAATGGTCGTCAATCACTGGAGCGATTCCAGATTCCAAATGGGAAAAATCAAGTTGACCTAAAACTTTTAGAGTGACGCCACAGTTGTATGTCTGGACTGATCAGTTAAACTGACTCGTCAATGGCCACCTTTACATATTTATCATTTTATATCCATTGATTTAGAAACTACATAAGTTTATAATGGATTCATAAATAGCTGCCATTTCTTGGTTTTCTGTTGATTGACTGAGTGATTTAAAGACACAGACTGAACTACTGAGCAAATTGCGCTGAAATTTGACATGTATATAGTTATTATGACCATGGATCATGAGATACTAAAAAACTATCATGATTGTGATATACATAGATATAAACACGGCTAAATCGTGGGGTACAGCTTGTCATGGTATAACAAAGATACACGTACTTGTAGTTTTGTGTCTCATGTATGTTATGTATGTATGTACTTTATGGATATATTTTAATTACTTAAAATGTTTACTCGTTCGCAGCAATAAAACGTTTGTTACATCACATTGATGTTTATCTTTTAATGTGTTTCGCATATATTTTGCACAAAAACATGCAAATTCTAATATTATAAAGAGAAAATATTTGTATTTTTGTATTTAATGAATAAATCTTAAAACTTCATTGATTCGCAACATTCTTTCACCAACAGAAAGGTATACGTATACATCAACTAGCAGTGCCCCGCGGTTTCACCCGCGTAGTTGCCGTTCCCGTGAGAACGCAGGGATACATTAATACCAAAAACCTTGCTATTGAATCACACTATCAATTAAAATAAACCGCATCAAAATCCGTTGCGTAGTTTTAAAGATCTAAGCATACATAGGGACAGACAGTGGAAAGCGACTTTGTTTTATACTATGTAGTGATAAGTTACATAGGCATAAGCATAATAAATTACCCTCATTTATACGGAAACGCGGGAAAAATCGTAGCACAGGTGTTTTAGTTTACATAATTATAATTTATATTAGTTAACTTTATTTTATGATATATCGATTGATATCTACAACTTCGTTATAATCAACAGAAAAACTTTTATTTGCTATAAAATATAAATTAATCAATTGAACTCAATATTGTGATACTTATTATGTACTAGCTGTGCCCCGCGGTTTCACCGCGTAGTTCCCGTTCCTGTAAGAATTTCGGGATAAAACAGCCTATGTTGTTCCCCGGAACATAAGCTACCCCTGTACCAAATTTCAAGTCAATCGGTTCAGTAGTTTAGCCGTGAAAAATGTAACAGACAGACAGACAGAGTTACATTCGCATTTATAATATTAGTTGGGATTAGTTAGGATTAGGATATACTAATATTATAAAGCTGAAGAGTTCGTTTGTTTGAACGCACTAATCTCAGGAACTACTGGTCCGATTTGAAAAAATCTTTCAGTGTTAGATAGCCCATTTATCGAGGAAGGTTAAAGGCTATAATGACATCACGCTAAGACCAAAAAGCTGAGTTAAAGCAGGTTTAACCGCAACACAGCTAGTTTAAAAGTATGTGAAATAACTTGTAAGCAAACCTTTGATAAGATGAAAAAATGTAGCGAAAGTGGTATAACAAGACAACCGATACTAATTAAGTAGTCCCTCTAAGACATGTGAAGGTAATAAAAAATGCTACTATACAATAAAAATCTAACAAGCATTTAGTTGGCTCAAAGATAATTCGTATGAAAATGATTTCTGAATAATAGTTATTTATGGTACAAGCGAGGTAAGTTGGTGATTACTTCCGAGGCGCTATTGAGGCCCGAGCCGTCAGGCGAGGGTCTGAAGATAGCCGAGGATAGTAATCATCAATACTCGCGTGTACCATACAACGTTTTTCAACACATTTGCGAAGAAATTATCATTTTTCGCTAATAAATAAACAGTTTTTCTATTCGCGCGCATCCAACACAACAATGGTGATCACCAAAGACTAAAAGAATATACTTATTAAAAAAAAAAACGAATGATTGAATGAATGGAATCGACCATAGACCTACCAAAAGTAAGGCAGCATAGTTGAAGTTTGTTTTTAAAATGTATGGACACCATTTTTTTGGTGTCGAAACTTTTTTAAAAACAAAGCAATTTAAAAAAACAATCTATAACTCACTAGTGAATAAAACGTGTCATTATTCAACTGTTTTTGCACAAATAAGAGCCCCTTTATGAGCAAGTGTGTTGAAAAATATTATTAAGAAGGTTGATTAAGTGAAACAATGCTATTATTACGACTACATAGATAATAATCTAAGAGTATATTTTGGTCTTTGATATAAATAGATAAAAACATTTTTAACAAATATCATTTTATTTATACATATAAAGTCTAGACATTTGGAAATATTATTATGTATACGTATTTCCTCCTCACTGCGATTCATTTACGCTAGTAGAAATAGTAGAAGCAGTAGAAGTGGCAGAAATGGAAGTGGTAGAAATGGTAATAGTAGAAATGGAAGTGGTAGAAATGGTAGTGGTAGAAAATAAAGTGGTAGAAATGGTAGCGGTAGAAATGAAAGTGGTAGAAATGGATGTGGTAGAAATGGAAGTGGTAGAAATGGTAATGGTAGAAATGGTAGTGGTAGAAATGGTAGTGGTAGAAAATAAAGTGGTAGAAACTGTAGTGGTAGAAATGGAAGTGGTAGAAATGGAAGTGGTAGAAATGAAAGTGGTAGAAATGGAAGTGGTAGAAATGGAAGTGGTAGAAATGGTAGCGGTAGAAATGAAAGTGGTAGAAATGGATGTGGTAGAAATGGAAGTGGTAGAAATGGTAATGGTAGAAATAGTAGTGGTAGAAATGGTAGTGGTAGAAACTGAAGTGATACAAATGGTATTGGTAGAAATGGAAGTGGTAGAAATGGTAGCGGTAGAAATGGAAGTGGAAGAAATGGAAGTGGTAGAAACTGAAGTGGTAGAAATGGATTTGGTAGAAATGGTAGTGGTAGAAATGGAAGTGGTAGAAATGGAAATAGTAGAAATAAAAGTGGTAGAAATGGAAGTGGTAGAAATGGTAGTGGTAGAAATGTAAGTGGTAGAAATGGATGTGGTAGAAATGGATGTGGTAAAAATGGAAGTGGAAGAAATGGTAGTGGTAGAAATGGATGTGGTAGAAATGGTAGTGGTAGAAATGGATGTGGTAGAAATGGTTGTGGTAGAAATGGTTGTGGTAGAAATGGTAGTGGTAGAAATGGTAGAGGTGGAAATGGAAGTGGTAGAAATGGTAGTGGTAGAAATGGTAGCGGTAGAAATGGAAGTGGTAGAAATGTTAGTGGTAGAAATGTTAGAGGTAGAAATGGAAGTGGTACAAATGGAAGTGGTAGAAATGGTAGTTGTAGAAATGTTAGTGGTAGAAATGTTAGTGGTAGAAATGTTAGTGGTAGAAATGGAAGTGGTTGAAATGGAAGTGGTAGAAATGGAAGTGGTAGAAATGGTAGTTGTAGAAATGGCAGTGTCAGAAATAGTAGTGGTAGAAATGGATGTGGTAGAAATGGTTGTGGTAGAAATGGTAGTGGTAGAAATGGTAGTGGTAGAAATGGTAGAGGTAGAAATGGAAGTGGTAGAAATGGTAGTGGTAGAAATGGTAGCGGTAGAAATGGATGTGGTAGAAATGGATGTGGTAGAAATTGAAGTGGTAGAAATGGTAGTGGTAGAAATGTAAGTGGTAGAAATGAAAGTGGTAGAAATGGAAGTGGTAGAAATGGAAGTGGTAGAAATGGTAGCGGTAGAAATCAAAGTGGTAGAAATGGATGTGGCAGAAATGGAAGTGGTATAAATGGTAATGGTAGAAATGGTAGTGGTAGAAATGGTAGTGGTAGAAAATAAAGTGGTAGAAACTGTAGTGGTAGAAATGAAAGTGGTAGAAATGGTAGTGGTAGAAAATAAAGTGGTAGAAATGGTAGTGGTAGAAATGGTAGTGGTAGAAATGGTAGTGGTAGAAATGGAAGTGGTAGAAATGGAAGTGGTAGAAACTGAATTGGTAGAAATGGTAGTAGTAGAAATGGAAGTTGTAGAAATGGAAGTGGTAGAAATGGAAGTGGTAGAAATGGAAGTGGTAGAAATGGAAGTGGTAGAAATTGAAGTGGTAGAAATGGAAGTGTTAGAAATGGAAGTGGTAGAAATGTTAGTGGTAGAAATGTTAGAGGTAGAAATGGAAGTGGTACAAATGGAAGTGGTAGAAATGGTAGTGGTAGAAATGTTAGTGGTAGAAATGTTAGTGGTAGAAATGTTAGTGGTAGAAATGGAAGTGGTTGAAATGGAAGTGGTAGAAATGGAAGTGGTAGAAATGGTAGTTGTAGAAATGGCAGTGTCAGAAATAGTAGTGGTAATAATAAGAAGTAATAATAAAGTGGTAATAATAATGGAGATAATAAGAAGTGAAGATAATATAAAATTGGCTTTATCACCACATACTTATTACCAACTAATAATTTATTAAAAGTAAGTTGACAACATAATAGTGTAACAAAATCAAATCCCGTGGGAATTTCGGGATAAAACATGTCCTTCTGCGGACCATAAACTACCCAGCTACCCTGTGCCAAATTTCAAATCAATCTGACAGTCAAAAGGTAACAGACAAACAGACTAGAATTACTTTCGCTTTAATATTTTAGTAAGGATTTTAAAGTAAGTATTATTTTTCTTTAAAAATAATACTTACTTAGCTAGAAATATTTTAGTATGGAGGCTGGCTTTTAAAAATAATTAAAGCTCTTAATTTCTTCGTAAAAATACTGATGATCATTGTTCTTAAATCGCTATCGCTATAAAAAACTTCATATGTATGAAAGAACATCCACATATCAATTACCGTTTCGTAGCTCGTCGTTGCCTCCGGTTGTTAGTAATATGCAAAATAACTTTTTCACTGTAATTTCATACAATTAACATTTTATTTGAAACTAGTTACTTGTTTCGATGTGGTTCATTGAAAAAAAAACACTTTTACGTTGATTTCATGACTCTTTGAAAAGAAGAAAATAATAAAGAAATTTATTTCGTTTAATTTGTTACAAGTATCGGTATTAGAGCTACTCTTTTATACAAATGGTCTAAAACGTAATGTGTCTGCCTATGAGATTTACAGGACTTTTTAGTACAATAATGACCATGCGTGTTGGTAATCTCAAACCGAAGCTAGTTTTAGAACATGCCACTAGAACGCTGAGGAGTTAAACTTACTTAACCAATAAAATATTATCTCATAATGAACGTCTGATTAATTGATTTGTTATGTTGGAAAATATGGGATTATATAATTTTCTCCAAATTTTCTTTCGGAACCCGGTCAAAACAGCGGGACGCAGCTAGTTATGATGTATTTATTTTTATAAATCAGTATATAAATCACTTTCCCTAATATTGTGATACAACCGCTCCAATAAACAGACTTCATTATAAATCTCTATCAGTTACACCCAGAAATATGTTAATTTTGTTTTCATTATAACAGTTTTATTCAAACATCTGTATACAAATTATTTTTACGAGTTTATAAAGTTAGTCTGTTTAATTATAATTTTTAATTTCTTATTTAATCTGGGCGACCGACCTTCGGTTAATCTATGCTTACTAATATTGTAAAGTTGAAGAGTTTGGTTGAGTGCGCTAATATCTGAAACTACTGGCTCAAATTAAAGTTTTTTTAAGTGTAGGAAAGTCCATGTTTCAAGAAAGGTTCAAAGTTATAACATCACACGCAGATCAATAGAAATGAAGCAGTACGCACAGCTAGTTTCTTCATAAACAAAATCCATACTTAAAATATCCTTCAACAAAACAAAATGTTACCAAGAAAATCAAAAAACAGTTTTACTTTATATGCCTAGTTTTGTTAAGTAATAAAATTGCTATATTACACTTATTAGATGAATAAAAACAGTTTTCATCACGTTACTGCATGCATATAGCAGTATAAATAACAACTATTAAAATACACTTGGATTACAATAAAAAAATCAAATTGTCAAAATTAAAAAAAAAAATATGCAAGAGAACCAAAGCGCCATCTACACCACTTTTCCTAAATGAGGAACTTCTTTTGACTACATCTCTATTCGCGCGAACGTTTCAATGTTTGTGGTTTGTATTAGTTCCGCGAGTTTTCCAGAGATGGCGTTAGTGTAAGCAAGTCAAAACACGCTAACGTTTTGTGCGCGGTTTACATTAGTCATCGCAGATTTTCCTTTGGTATTTAATTACAACATTTCCTTTATTTGTACAGCTTCTTAATATTTTGTGTAATAATTATTACAATTACTTAGCTCAGTCAGAAAGGAGAGATTTGAGTATTTCCGACTTTCTAATATTCTACGATAAAATAAAACGATGAGTAATCGAATAAATTTCAATGACTTGAAGAAAGTATTAAACAGGTAAATTAACTTATTAAAAGATTCATACAAAGACTTTTGTCACTTAAAAATAAACTTACTGATCATTCAATTTAATTCTCTCTGGACAAAAAGAAAAGAGTTGCAAAATAACTTCTTTAATAAAATTAATTTGTTCTTTAATTACAGAAATAAAAACAATGTCGTGAATGTAGACAAAGAGGTTCAAAATAAAATGGATGACCAAACTTCTGGAAGTTCTTGTCAAAGTTCACAAACGAAGAGAACTTTCAGGACGCTAGAGCTCATGAAGAAACGTGAAACAATCGAAATCATTGACTTAACACAGGATCAAAAGTAAAAATATTCAATGCTTATTAATTGGAAATAAATTTACTGCTTACATTGCAAAGTATTATGATTTTATTAATAAGTTTTAAACCTTATATCCTCTTAAAATAGACGATGTTTTACAATGATTTAGTTAATCCTTAATTTCTCTTGCATTATGAGAAATTGGTATAAAAGACGATCACATTATGTATGTAGAGAAGTGACTATTATAAGAGTGCCTTTAGGAAAAACTACTACATACATACGAGTTCGAAATCACATTAAAACGTAGCGGGTATCAAACCGTCGTATTATCGAATGAAAGTCAAAAGCCTTACAACTAATCTCCATAGATGAACACAATATTTTAGCTCCAACTAAAACATTCTTCTCACGATAAATTTTCGGATAAAATATTAACGTAATAAACGTTTAAATATCAAATTATCAGAAACGTTTTTCACCTTAAATATGGGTGAAAAATATAATATTTGGGGCATCAATCAACGTCCGTGTAAGATAAATGGTAATGACGACCTCTCAGGTGGGCGTGATTACAGCGCTGATGATGTGATTCAGCAATACTTGGACGAAAATATGTAAACTAATGTTATACTGTGGTGCTTGTTTGTTTATTACAAGCTTTTATTTAGTTTCACCTGTCCCGTTGTCTGTAATCAAATATTGCAAGCCATTTCGACCACTTCTGGTTATCCGATTGAACTGTTTGGCATACTTAAGTCCCATAGAAAATGCAATAAAAGCTTGTTTTTAAAAAGATTTTTTTTTTATTTAATATTTTTTTTTATACATTATTTTCAATAGTGAGGCTGTAGTGTGTTACAGGTAGTATAACAAAATAAAATAAATAAATAATTTTTTTGTTTATTGTTTCCTTCAAATCAGAACAATAAAATAAGTGAAAAAAACAACGGCCTTCAGACAATTAGGTAAATATTAAAACTGATTGAAAAAAATACAAGCATTCACACATAGACAAATGTATGTATTTAGTTACCACTCAAAATAATAAGGCACTCGCAACGTTTTTCATGAACTTGTTTAGTACATGTGATACTGGGGCGGCGTGCCATATGATAATTTGCCCAATCACTGCAGTTACAGACCAACTACAATTTTACTAAACGATGTCTAGTTATGGGAAATCCTAGTTTGATAATAATGAGATGATACAATTTTACGTATTTCGGATAATTTTTTTTCCCAACTTGTAAATACTACATGTATGTAAGCAGGGCATATTTGGCTAAAATTATTGTATACTACCCGCGGGTTTATCCACATAGTTTCCGATCCCGTTGGAATTTCGGTATAAAACATGATGATGTTAGTACGACAACCGGGACCGACGGTTTTACGTGCCCTGCGAAGCACGCAGACGCTCATGAAATTAAAAGTCATTCTTAGTAACGACCCATCACAGTCATGACGGTGCCAGACGTTGCTTAAACGCACAGATCACAAGTGATTCGCAATCAACATCTTCATTATTACCTATAGCAACTAACCCGAAACTAACTCCTACTTATTACCTGTATCTAGGGTATCAGAAACTTCGCATACACTCATTCATACACCCAGGTAGTTTATTCCTTATTTTAAAGAAAGTTACATTTATGATTAAATAAAACATGATCATAAACAAATATAGGAATGTCACTGGGGGAGTGGGTTCACCGGGGAGTAGGATCACTGGGGGAGTGGAGTCACTGAGGAAGTGGGGTCACAGGGGGAGTGGGCTCACTGGGGGAGTGGGGTCACGGGGGAGTGGGGTCACCGGGGGAGTGGGATCATCGGGGGAGTGGGATCACTTGGGGAGTGGGATCACTTGGGGAGTGGGGTCACAGGGGGAGTGGGGTCAATGGGGGAGTGGGGTCACTGTGGGAGTGGGGTCAATGGGGGAGTGGGGTCACTGTGGGAGTGGGGTCACTGGGGGAGTGGGTTCACGGGGGGAGTGGGGTCACCAGGGGAGTAAGATCACTGGGGGAGTGGGATCACAGGGAGAGTGGGATCACTGGGGGAGTGGGGTCACAGGGGGAGTGTGGTCACCGGGGGAGTGGGGTCACCGGGGGAGTGGGGTCACCGGGGGAGTTGGATAATCGGGGGAGTGGGATCACTAGGGGAGTGGGATCACTGGGGGAGCGGGGTCACAGGGGGAGTGGGGTCACTGGGGGTGTGGGACACTGGGGGAATGGGATCATGGAGGGAGTGGGTTCACTGGGGGAGTGGGATCACTGGGGGAGCGGGATCACTGGGGAGTGGGGTCACAGGGGGAGTGGGGTCACGGAGGGAGTGGGGTCACTGGGGGAGTGGGGTCACATGGGGGGAGTGGGGTCACTGGGGGAGTGGGGTCACAAGGGGGAGTGGGATCACTGGGGGAGCGGGATCACTGGGGGAGCGGAATCACTGGGGGAGTGGGGTCACGGAAGGAGTGGGGTCATTGGGGGAGTGGGGTCACTGGGGGAGTGGGATCACTGGGGGAGTGAGGTCACCGGGGGAGTGGGGTCACCAGGGGAGTGGGGTCACATGGGGGAGTGGGGTCACTGGGAGAGTGGGGTCACAGGGGGAGTGGGATCACAGGGGGAGTGGGATCACTGGGGGAGTGGGATCACTAGGGGAGTGGGATCACTGGGGGAGCGGGGTCACAGGGGGAGTGGGGTCACTGGGGGTGTGGGACACTGGGGGAATGGGATCACTGGGGGAGCGGGGTCACAGGGGGAGTGGTGTCACAGGGGGAGTGGGGTCACTGGGGGTGTGGGACACTGGGGGAGTTGAGTCACAGGGAGAGTGGGGTACAGGGAGAGTGGGGTCACAGGGGGAGTGGGGTCACAGGGGGAGTGGGGTCACTGGGGGAGTGGGATCACTGGGGGAGTGGGATCACTGGGGTTGTGGGGGCACAGGGGGAGTGTGGTCACCGGGGGAGTGGGGTCACCGGGGGAGTGGGATAATCGGGGGAGTGGGGTCACAGGGGGAGTGGGATTACTGGGGGAGTGGGATCACTAGGGGAGTGGGATCACTGGGGGAGCGGGGTCACAGGGGGAGTGGGGTCACTGGGGATGTGGGACACTGGGGGAATGGGATCACTGGGGGAGTGGGATCACTGGGGGAGCGGGGTAACAGGGGGAGTGGTGTCACAGTGGGAGTGGGGTCACTAGGGGTGTGGGACACTGGGGGAATGGAGTCACAGGGAGAGTGGGGTACAGGGGGAGTGGGGTCACTGGGGGAGTGGGGTCACAGGATAGTGGGGTCACAGGGGGAGTGGGGTCACAGGGGGAGTGGGGTCACAGGGGGAGTGGGGTCACAGGGGGAGTGGGGTCACAGGGGGAGTGGGGTCACAGGGGGAGTTGGATCATCGGGGGAGTGGGGTCACTAGGGGAGTGGGGTCACTGGGGGAGTGGGGTCACCGGGTGAGTGGGGTCACTGGGGGAGTGGGATCACTGGGGGAGCGGGGTAACAGGGGGAGTGGTGTCACTGGGGGAGTAGGGCCACTGGATTCCACAAGAAAAATCAAGTCACAAAGTAACATCTGTAATACTTGCTACAGCTAGTTCTACTACTCTAGCAATGATTTTCATTCTCTACTTCACAGTTTGATAACACAGTGTTATAATAAAGTAAATATTAATATTCTCAAGGTGGTCGATGCAATCCGCAAATAAACTTATAACATACCAAAACAATACACCAAACATATAATCGAACAGAAATACACCACAATTCATATAAATATACATTCGAATGCAACATGTACTTACTTAAACGGTAAAGACTTAAAATATCTTAGTGTTTGTTTCAAAGTGTTTGCGTTTCAACTAAAAATAACAAAGTGTTAGCTAAACAAACAATGCAATGAGCGTCATGTTGTATAGTTGAAAGCAATTCCTTGTTCGCAGGAGTGGCTGGTAAGAACCAATTATACCGCGCCAACAAAACGATGAAATTGTTTCAACTTTATACCTTCAACTGTTGTTTCTTGATGAGATTAGCTAGTCGTCATAATGGTTTGGAAAGTTAACTATTATTGAAAAGATTTCTTCATAATATTGAAATTATTATGAAGATGTTTTGAATTATTTATGATTTATATTTCACACCAAGAATCTAATCACCCTTTTCCAGCTCTTGCTTGGAGTTTCAAAACATTTTTTCAAACTCATTAAAAGATCAAAATATGAAAAAAAATGCAAAGATCAGTGCCAAATTTCGATATCAGATCGAATTTTACTGGATCCTTAAATATTTTTGAATTTACACTTTTTAAACTTTCGCTATCGGAATTCATTGTAGACCATTATAAGATACATACTTAGGTGAATTATAAAAACAGTTTTTGAATTTGAATATTAATTGGACCGATTGTGGTGGCGCGGCATGGGGAAGGTTAATGGCCAGCAGTGGATGATTATGGGCTGACGATGATGATGATGAATATAAATTATGTAGTTACATACTCGTAGTACAATCTACATACTAGATACTATCGTCTCAGAAACCGCATATTCTCCTTAAAAACCTTTCTAAAACATTAAAAAGCATACCAAAACAAACCTTTAACTAACCTATTACCTCTAACATAAAGTAAAGTAACAATAG
This sequence comes from Timandra comae, assembly GCA_958496195.1. NCBI lineage: Eukaryota > Metazoa > Arthropoda > Insecta > Lepidoptera > Geometridae > Timandra > Timandra comae. The sequence goes on along the minus strand of OY292361.1, from coordinate 277,430 downwards.
TCATTAAGTTAACACGGCAGATGTAACTTTCGCTCGTCCGCTGATGGCGGCGACTATCGCCACTCATTATCTGTTTGTAAGTTATTCTGGACACACATGGATATGGACCCTCGTTGTCTTTTCGTATTGTTTGTGAGTAGTATTTTTTGTTGTATTTTTGTAGGATTTATACTAATGTTCTTATTAATTAACGAGGATTAACGATGGTGTAGTTTATTCGCATTTTTTTCTATTTAAACAATGTATGAGAGAGCGTCGGTGGCGCAGGGGTTAAGGCCGTTGACTTCCGATCGGAAGGTGCCTGGTTCGAACCCCACCAGTCCCGCCACGTACCTATGTGTTTTTAATTTACGAATTCATAAGTACGTTAATTTCGACGCTTTTACGGTGAAGGAAAACATCGTGAGGAAACCTGCACACACCTGGGAAGAAATTCTAGGGTTGTGTATGAAGTCGACCAACCCGCACTTGGCCAGCGTGGTTGACTAAGGCCAAATCACCCTAATTCAGGGTAGGCTCGAGCCCCTCGGTGGGGACATTATATATGAGCTGATGATGATGAAACAATGTATGAAGAAGAGAGTGTGGATTAACTTTACCGCTGTTAGTCCTTGTTTGTTAATGAAAAGGACATTCTATGTGCGTATTAAAGTGCAAAATGGACGTGTTTTCCGTCCTTCAGGAATTTATTTTCCTAGTGGTTTCGGAGTGTTATCTGATGTAAACAAAATAATCAACAAATCGAACATTCGCCTCTGATCTTAACAAGACGTGTTGACAGTGCCATAATATTCTTACTTCCCAATTCCAACTTAAAAAACTATTCATCAGAATTATTAATGCAAAAAATCATCTTTTAACATAAATATTATTTTTCTGTTTTCAGTCATTTATCGCCACATCGGCATCATTCCCGAATCCCCATTATGAAATACTGTACAGCGACGGATGGGTACCAATGACCATTGATCAGGCTTACAACTATATTGCACCAGTTAAAAACGAAGGCAATAATAATGTTAATATTGCAAAACTTAATACATTGAGAACAAAGCCAGAAACTGTAGTTATTGAAAAAGAAATTGAAGTTACAAATGATGATGATACTCAATATGATGACAATTGCGATGGTAAGAATTTTAATAATTATTATCCTACTTACTAATATTGTAAACGTGTGTGGATGTGTGGATGGATGTTCTAACTCATGTTTTAAATGCGAAAGTTGTTATTGATGTGTGGATGAATGTTTGATACTCTTTCACGTCAAAACTGCACTGATTTAAAATATAGTGGGAGTACTTTTTTATTTAGATAATTTTATGATAATAATGGTTTCTACCGGATTAGCATTTATGCAGGTAAAACCTAAGTTAGTGATAAATATTTGAGAAATCCCTACCTCGATTTGGGAGTGTGATTAAACGTGTTTACTGTAATGACAATTAGATACAAAGAGGTTCAATAAAGGTGAAAGTTTTAGTAAATACATAATAAAATTTATCTAATTATTACAGGTAATAACAACTGCGTAACTCATAAAATCAAAACATATAAAATTGACAATAACTTCGCACCAAACACATTTGAGATAAAACCAAATGAAGAAAATATTAAAAGTGATACAAAAAGACAATCTAAAAAACTACGCGATGACCTAAGAATTAATAATAAATTGTTTGATATTGAAAATGAAGCAACTAATAAGAATCTTAATACGTATGAAGTAGTTGAAGAAAACCAAGATGATGCTCTAGAAAAATCCGAGATGGAAAACAAAGAAATTGGATATTTCTACGATGCACCTACGGGTACCAATAATTTTATTAATCAACTTGTAGAAGTCCTTCAAAAATACAATATTAGAATCAACGATGAACTGCCACATTATGCTTTATCACGACGGCAAAAAGCACCTATTCCTGTGAAACAAGAGTCCATAAAACCATTACAAGTACCGTTCAAGTACAATAGTTTAAATCACTTGCCAGTCGACCCATTGCTTGCTGTTTTCCTATCGAATTATGGTTATTACCTACAAGGGCAGTATGGGATACAGAACAATTACAATAACCACTACGGTTACTTGGCTTCAAACAACATTCATAATAATAAACCATTCGGTGTCTACAAAGTGTTTTCTGATACAGACTCTTCTAATTAGGTGTGGGTGGGTACCTACTCATTGACTGGTTTGATGTTAATAAAAGCTCTTTGTTCACCCTGTTTGGTTTTTATTTAATGAGGTAGAAAAATGTTTATGTTATCCTTCACAATTCGGGTCGTAAACCTTTTGTATTTTACGATGGAAAATATCAAAGGTATAAAAAATTACATAAAATTAATTTCTTTTAAGTCCGCTCTTTGTGCCGACCGCGAAAATTTCAAAGACTTCTCTCCAACAGTGTTTATAGGCAACGTAAAAAATCTAAAAGCACGTTTTTCCTGTTTCATATAATCATACCTTTATATTTGCCATGGTATTTTATGCCTAGTCTGCTAGTAACAAGGCCTAACTTCGTATGACGGGTATGAGGTGCTAAGTTAGTTGCATTGGAGTCGGTCCAAGTAACCGCAATGTGACAGGCTCCGTAGGTCGTGAAAAGTAGCCAGAATAGTTCCAACCAGATTTTAGGTTTCTTTTTGATCGTGCTCCCCATAGTTTTGGTGGATGTTGCTTTTTAAAAACTGTCAATGTAGTTTTAATTTTCTGCTTTAATTTTTATGACTGTGTTGGAATCGTGCAAAATTCTCCTTTTAATGAACAACTTTTTGTTATATGTAACCTCAAAGTTTTTTTTATTATTTTTGTTTATTTTGGAGCTTTTACCTTACAAAGGCATGTCAGCTCCATCATCCCCTAAACTATAATTAGATCACATAGCTTTTTTTTTACAAATACATATCAAATGTGCATAGCTACTTCTGACGAAGGCTGTGCTAAAATATTGAAAGAGAATTTGTTAGTATTAATATTATAGCAAAAACTGTCTACTTTTTGTCTATATTTGACACATTCCAACTTGTATAATGCCTATGTTTATGAACCAATAAATGAATTATGAATCCATTAATAAATTCTTAACATCTTCTATAATTCCACATACATCGGGGAATATACTTTCTTCCTTAGGAATCCAAATTTCCTCGATGGAATGTGAATATGTGTAAAATATAGCGGCCATTTTTTTTAATCGGTTTAGACAAATAAGCAAACAATCAAATCTTTTCTTTTAAGTTACTAGTATAGATATTTTTTATTACAGACAACAAACCTAACCAGAAATCCATCACCATAAAATCACAAACTAATTACTCTTTTATTTCTCATTCAAAAACTTACAACACATTACCCACTAACCACTCATAAACCACACCAACCGAGAACTGAACACCGATCAATTGTGCATAACAATAAGTCATAGCCGCTAATCCGTGTGTGCGTGGTGGACGGTGGTCACAGATCGAGAGGCGTGCCAAACAACGAGCCTCGCCAGTTTATTGTCTTGGAATCGTTCCAGTGGCGGTGGCTGGACGGTATAGTGGAGGTGATGGCAGTAGGATGGATATGGAGTGATAATGGGTAATAATGATACTGGTTTTGACGTTTATGTACTTATTAAAAAGAGATTTAGATGAAGGTTATGATTCTTACAATTTTAGTTGAAATGGTTGGCACAGAGTAAAGAACCTGGTGGTAGGATGGGATGTGTGGTAATGAGGGTTTAAGAGAATGGACTATTGGTTTTGACGTTTATGTGACGTTTTAAAGATGTAATTCATGATTCTTAAAATTTTAGTTGTAATAGATGTACAGAGTTTGTAAAGATAATTGGGTATGCATTAATCAGTTAAGTTCAATCTAATTATTCAATACAATATTTTCTATGCATGTGTTTTATTATATTAAGTACATTGGTATATTATAGTCAAGTCTAGAACAATGTTTTTCATTTCACATAAAAAAAAAACTTGGAAATTATATAGTTAAATTCTGAAATGAAAACTACACCCTAATTGGAAGACTCTATACGTGCTTATCAAGACTACGCGATTTTCTATAGCTACATTTTAGACGAAGTTTTATTTCAATGTGTAGTTTGCATGATTCGAAATAGTAATAAATATTTGTAACAATATTTAAATTTGTTATCTTACTGACTCCTATTCATACTGTGCACCATAAACCGATATTTACTCACGTACTCGCAATAACTCTGTACCATTTTAGTACAATTTTTGGATGAAATCCCGAGTTATGTGAATAAAGTCGTAAACAGACGCATCCATTGCTGGCTTAATTACTGAATCCGTTGGTCCCATTCGAACAAAACCGGCATTTGTGTCGTAAAAATTTAAATCCTTGCATAAGTACGTTTTGTAGTTTTGAATATTTAAAGTTATAAACTTGGATATTTTTGTTCGGTTTTTTACTTCACCTAGTTAATTTAATATTAGCGAAGTATTTTGGTAAACAAACCTGTATTTTTGTATTTGTTCAGTCTATAAGAATAGTAAAGACTTTTTTTAATCCGTATCTATTACTTCAGATTTAAAACTATATCATTGATCTTCGCACTCTACCTCGTAACATACGGCTTATAGTCGTAAAGAGAGAGCTGTATAATACGAACCACATTTAAACTTACTTCAATACCAAAGCAGACTCTTATGATCCAATTGTGCGTTAAAAACCTCATTTAACTTGGACTACTTTAATCCAAAAACAATCACACCAATATTCTATAGTTCTATATTCAAATGAATCCATTTAAAATACAAAACAGAATCACTGGCCACCAACAATCGGATTCTATAATATATTCCAAATTTAATTAAACCCGTACGTTTGACGTTTCATTTGTGACGTGAAGTGCAGTGGACATTCGGTAGGGTTGTCCTGATTGGACATTCGCATGGCTGCCGCGCCAATGTCCATTCCACCGAATGTTTTAACCGGAAAATCCTTAGTTTTTCCGCCCTCCCGGTCCGGTATGAAAGTGGGAAATGAAACTCATTTCCTATTTGGGGCTAAATCTTATTTTACAATGTTGCGTGACGTCATAAACTGTGATGTATATGTGGTATGCAGTTTTATGGTTTTTGTATTCTTATTTTTTACGTGTATATTATATTTTTAAAGTTAGTAGTAACTTTTGTTAAAAGTTTAACCGAGACTCACAAGATTATTAGATTATGTATTAGATACTGTATTACTCGTACAGTATACGAAAAAAAAACAATATAAAATATGTACCAATAAAAATAATAAGTATATATGACAGAATTCTCAAAATCACAATATGTTAACCAATTCAATACAGTTTTAACAAGCGCACGATTTCCAATTTAGATATCCTATTTTAATTCTAAAACCTCGACACAAATGTTATTTTAAGCAGAACAATATTCATTTTATGATGTTGACGCTACTTTTAACAAAAATACGTTTAAAATATATTGTTTTAATTTTTATTTACGCTAACACTACACATACAAATAAAACCTCAAAAGTAATTTAAATTATAATAGTGAGTACAGTCGGGTTTATTCATTAGTATTGCGGTAGCTCGGATTGTACGCTCAATGAGCTTCTCTCAATGCCGTACGTAGTAACTATTTAGTAATCTGTGCTACACTAGCTTCGGCCTCTTTGTTCGCCTGCAGACGTAAGCGTAACGCGAAAGGCATCGTACTTACGCTACGCCCACAGACGTTAGCGTAGATCGTAGCGCGTTGGTACGCTACGTATGGAGGAACGACGTAATACAATTTGGTGTCTAGTATATTGAACGTGCCAAGGTTGGTATTATACTTGTAAAAGAAACAAATTAAATGATTTCTTTTGGGATTTTTTAGGGAAGTGTTTTCTCCTGAGATACTTTACTGATTTATTTAGAGAACCATATAGGAATTTAAAATAAGATAAAAGTTATTCACATTATAATTATTTTAATCTGGTGTTTCTACATATATAAACTTTTATGTTGTAGGAAATTTTATAAAGTACACGTCAAATTCTAGAAAAAGAAAAACATTGTTTACATTTAAGAGCATGAACTCATTCACCATCAACTCACGAACCGAGGCCTTCCCTAAAAAGAATATTTGTTTTATTGGTTATTGAAACATATTTTTTTCCAAACAAAATATTCTATGATGTGATTAACTGGATCAAATGGAATCAAACAAAAGCGTTCCTTACGAGCCAGTAATCCAGAGACGGGTTCATTTACTTTAGCTTCCGCTCGCAATCCGAACACACGATTTGATAAAGCTAGATACACTTACTCCAATCACTTTGTTTCTCTGTTGTTGGGCAGTGTAAGTTAGAAACTGAAGCGGGTCAAATGTTATTACAAATGAGTTTATGAACATGACTAGTTAACCGAACTTTTCTGTTCACATTAAAAAAGAAATATCAGATTTGTACATATACCTACTCACAAACATGCACATTGCTCCAAGCGATTGCTCATCAATGACATGCTTTTAAGCTAGAAATGAACATTATGATACGCAGTGATGATGAGAGATGATTTAAAACATAGGTAATAAGCGTTTCTGTGCTTCTGAAGGCATATAAACCGTCGATTGACACCGTATCGACATTCTTTACAGATAGTTAGGGCCCTCAAAAGTAGAGCTGTTAAACCATAAAATAACCTAACCTAACCTAACTTATCGAGAGGTTTAATTGTGAAAATCTGTCTACTTATTAACTTTAAAGCCAAATTACAAAACAAACCTAACACAATTCCATGAATAATTTCAATCCATTTCGAAACATTAATCACAACAATTAATAACGCAGTATACAACTTGTACCGTCCCAAGGAACTCATTGCCTCTGTCGATGTGAAAACTTGAGATTTCCTTCTTTTATTTGTGCGGTGAAGTTGGTTTGCCCAGTTTAATGAGCTCCGTGGATCGTTCATACTTAACACCGCTTACTTACTTACTTTAATACAATATGAGAATACTCCAGTTTTGTATTAAAAGTATTTAGGGTGACAAATCTACATTGAGCTGTGCTGCGCTAGGTCGAGCTGTGCTATGTTTGGTTAACTCGCTCGCCTTATATTTGAATGAGGATACAATCAAAGCATGCTGTGCTGCGCTGGGTGAAGCTGCGCTCTGTCTGGAGTAAAAATAACCTAGCTTCAGAAACATAGCACAGCTCAACCCAGTACAGCGCAGCACAGCTCGATGTAGATTTGTCACCCTTAAACTCAACATGAAAAAGAACGTAAGTATTGTTGACGACCTCGATGGCAGAGTGGTCACAATGCCGGACTGCCATCCGTAAGGTTGCGGGTTCGATTCCCGTGCGAGGTAAATATTTGTGTGAACCACAAATGTTTGTCTCGGTCTGGGTGTATGTGTGAATGAGTGTGTGCGTAGTTTCTGATACCCTAGATACAAGTTTCGAACTTAGTTAGGGGTCAGTTACTATAATGAGATGATGAAGTGAATGATTATGTTATGTTATGTATGCTATTGTTAGAATTAGAAGCGAACAGTCAGATGATCTACTTACATATAAATAAAGCGAGATAATGCTGTGTTTTAACATTTATCTGTATAAGATTTGTATTACATTTATAACTCTTACGAAAATTCCCAATAATTCATATAGTTATATTTCGCATTTGTATTTTCAAAGTTATGACTTTTTCTTTTCAAAATACAGTGGTACCGTTTTGAAAGAAAACAGTTCCTTCTAAGTCCGAAGATATTACTTGGATGTTTCACTCATTACTTATTCAATATTTTCCTGTTATAAAATGAAAGTTTTGCGTTGCTATTAGTCAGAACCACTCGGAACACGCCTCCGTTTCTTCATAAAATCATTTTCGATCCATTATCTAAAATTATCATAAATTAATTCTCATAAGGCCCAATTCAAGATATTTCTTTATGAATATTCATGCGATTTTAATAAAAATCCACCATTTTTGTGTCATTAGCCGCCATTATTATTTAAAGGGCGGAAGTGAGGGGCGGCCCTACCGAGATTCCATCCGTCAGGAAATTCACTCATAAAATTCTAATTTTACGATAATATTATTTTTATTTCGCTTTTCTTGTACACTTTTGTCAGAAAATAACTTATTTTGTTTGCGAATTACTCGCCTTAGTCATTTTGGGTTGGATTATCATATCACAAAGTTACTACTTAGTAATCTGTGACAAAATTGAGATGTCTCTTTTAATTCAACATTATCAATTCTTGTTTGTATTAGAACTAGGTAATAAGCCAATCGATAAACTTGCAAAATTTACAACTCTCGTTAAAATTCACATATTGTAAAATGTAGATTAAAACAAATAAATCTGCGTATTCAATTTCTCGTTCTGTGTTACATTAATTGATCCTGTTAGATATACCAATTTCTCTCATATATTTAATAGTTTGAAATCGAGACTTCAATTCAGTGATCGGTACAAATAATATCGGTAAAATCGTGTTTAAATAATTGTTATTCTCAAAAGAACTTACAAAACAGTTTACTTGTATGTGATGATATACATTAAAAATATACTTCATCATATCCAGAGTTTCGACGAGTTGCGATCCGTAAAACTACAGTTTTAGGCAAATTCTATAACAATTTTATAAAAATAATCGGTAACCTTTTTAAGACTTTATTGGCCACGGGCGACAGAACTATAGGTATATATTTTTTTAAATTGTGTTCAAAACATTAATTTAAATCATCGATATTTCATGGACACTGGCCTTAGGCTGAGTGCAGACAATATGAGTTATCGGCGGCCGTCAACGCAATATGACATTATTTACACCGCGCGCCGTATCTAGCCCGCCTCCAGCCCGCCAGCCGCCCGCTCGGTGCAAGCCAACCATCATTTACAACACTCAAATTATTATACTTTATTGTCACCATAAAATTTTAGTGTTTGTAATCAAATTTATTGAATTTGATTGACGTTTCAAACTGATTTGAATGTAGTGAAACGAATTTGATTAAAGTTTTAGTGGGGGATTGTTGACTGTGGGTGTACGGGGTTTATTCGGGCTGTATTCTGTCGTCATAATAAGCCATTATTTATTTAGGATTTAGAGCCGATTTAGTCTTTAATTATTTTATGACCGACGTTTTGAAAGACCAATTCCGAGGCACGTCAGTCAGTAACCGATTTTCGTAGGAGAAATATTTGATCGCACTTATTGCAATGTACATAATATCTTTAAAATCGGATTAACTTGGCCTGATTATATAAATCGTAATCGGTTATATAAATAAATATAGCAAAGAATATTAAAAAAAGCAAAATTAAAAACAGATATACTTTAAAAGGAATATAAAATGATCATACTTTAATGTATATCCATTTCAAATTTAAAGTTGATTTCCCGCTCGTCCCTCCGAAGCCATCTTGATCTAAAGCACTCAGTAAATGCCAGTACACACCGGCAAAGCTATTAGGCGGCTAATTGTGCGATTGAGAGTGTAGTCGGCACTTAATAGCGTTACGAACATCGCATTATCTTAACTCAATTCTGAACGTTTTATCATTTCTGACGGAATGTCTTCTACGTTTAAGCTAAGCAATTATGTGCTGAAATAATGAAGTTATTATATTTAGAGGCTCACAAGAGATGAGAATTAATATTATTTATACATGTGCGTGTTTCTTTTTTGAACAAACTACATATCGGTGATTAAAAAACTGCACCTAAATTTATAATAAAATCTTGATAAATCTTTCAAAAATATTTTATTAAGATACAGTTCAGTTTCCTCTTCATTGTACTAAAATTAAATATACAAACATATCAGATTCAGTTAACAATCTCAATTTATTACATAAAACAATAGAAGAGTTCATAATACCATTGGAATAGGATCGACTAATTTAATTGTGAATAATATTAGTAGAATAGATCTTCTAACAGAATAGATCTATTAATGTGATTACGACGATATGTCAATAGAACGGTATCAAAAATGACTGAATCTACACCAATATTATAAAGAGGAAAGATTCGATTGTTTGTTTGTAACGAAAAGGCTCCGAAACTACTAAACCGATTTCAATAATTATTTACTAATGGAAAGCTAATTTATCAGCGAGTGACATAGGCTATATTTTATCCCCGTATCTCCACGGGAACGGGAACTACGCGGGTGAAACCGCAGTAGCTGCTAGTCTGAAGTAAAAGTACTTAAACTTACTAAATAAATATTGGTAAATTGATTTGAGCCGTTTTGAGTTAATCTAAATATGTATTTGGTTTTTATTTTTGTATTATTTACTCTCTCACTTTATTAAATACTAGCTGATGCCAGCGACTTCGTCCGCGTGGAAATTGGTTTATTTATGTCACGTACCTAGTTGATTTTTTCAAAGTTATACTCTATGTAATCAAACAAATTCTTTACCGGATGTTGAAATTATTTTAATCATATGTAATCATTACTAAAAACAATTATTATTCTATAATAAAAAAAAAAACTACATGATGAAGGAAAAGTTTTAAGTGATAGGTTATGTTGTACTGTTTCGTCCTTGCAGGAGCTAATAATTTCAGTGTACGGCGACCTAAGTAATATTACACATCAGAACAATACTTGGTTATGTAAAAGGTCTGTTTTAACTCCTCGAAATGATCAAACATGTGCAATAAATAATGAAATACTGTAGCGTATTCAAGGAGGAGTCGAGAGTATATCTCTATCAATAGAATGATGTATCAAGAAGAATCCACAAATTATCCGATAGAATTTCTGAATTCATTAAATGTTCCTGGACACCCCTCATATACAATAAATTTCGTAATTTAAGTCCTAAACTGTGCAATGGTACTCGAATCAAGGTCATAAATCTACAACTTAACATAATTGAGGCAGAAATTTTAACCGGTTGTGGTGTCGAAGAAACCGTCTTGATACCAAGAATACCACTCATCCCTAACAATTTTCCATTCAAATTCAAGCGCACCCAATTCCCAGTCGTGGCGTGCTTTGCTATGACGATAAATAAATCCCAGGGTTAGACACTAAAGGCCGCTGGTGTCGACCTAAGGTCTAATTGTTTTTAACATGGCCAACTAAAGCCTAAAGTATTTATAGATGGATATCACAATTTTTGCTTGATTTAACAAAAAGAAGGTTGAATGCACCTATATATTTAAAACTCAATACTGCCAAACTTTGTGTAAAGAATATCATAAATTTTAGGACCTTTGCACACTGCCTATTTTTCACTCTCACGTAGATACCGTGACGGATTATACTCGATAAAAAAATTTATAATTTATAAAAAAATTATGACCAATCTCCATCGTGTTGTTTTACGTTTACCTACTTTGACATTAGCAGAATTGCGTAGTTATGGCAGCAGTAGCCAAAAACTATTTTGTTTATTGAATTGATTTCTTGACGGCACTGTAGATATTTTTTTGATATCTGATGCACTATTTTGAGAACTTCAGTATATTTCGATCTTATCTCCTCGGTAGCTCAATTGGATAGAGCAGTGCTACGATTCAGCGCGGTTCGGGGTTCAAGTCCTGACTGAGGCGAAAATTTTGAATGCATTTTTCTAAAAGGATAATAAGTTATTTTAATTTAACTTAAACTATTTAATAAAATATTTATGTTAATAATGTATCAAAAGTGCGCAACGCGGTCAGTGACGGACGTGTCCGCTGCACACACGAATTTGAATATTCGCGATTTTGCGGCGTCAGCCGCCGCCCGCTACAATGGCTATGAGTTCCCAACTTATAGCCAACGAAGTGTTGGCGTTCGTACAGCACGTAATTAACACGTTGGACGAGTTCGATATAACACAGATCGGCAAGTCCTTCTACAAGCCCGAGGATATTAGCTCTGCAAAAATCCTCCTATTTCGGTCGGTCGGCAAGATCGACCAGATGCCGTCCCGCAGGAGGGATGAAAAGGGAGAGCAAAGTCTCCAGGATATTATTTCCTTTTTAAAGGAGACCGACCCTGACGACGTGCCGACTTTCGTGACTAAGAACGTGCACAAGCTGCCGCCGGTCGCGTTTGACCGCGTCGACGTCACCAGGTTGATGATGGATGTCACAACCCTGAAGTCAACCCTGGCGGAGATGGTGTTGAAGCTGGAAACCTCACATAATGTCATCAGTGAGCTACGTGCTGAAGTTGCAAGTCTACGTAACAACACGTCGGTATGTAGGTCACCTGAGGTCGACAACATCAACACTCGTCGCGGGGCATGCAATGCTTCGACAGCGAGTTTCGAGTCAGCGAAACTGGACTCGTCGCCGTGTGCCGTCCCCGCACGTGATAGCGGCGCCCCGCGCGCCGCCTGCTCAGCGCCTCCCCCCGCGGAGGCCCCGCACCGCGTCATCACGTCGACACCTCGCCGTGATTACGCCACCGCTGCAGCCCGCCAGCCTCCCGCCGCGCGGACAAACAACAACAAGGAGAGAGGTAACGGGAAGTCTCGCGCTGAACCCTCTCGACGTGTGGAGTCACTGAGCTCTAAGAAGAGCTTACCCGACAAAGACGGCTTCATCAAAGTAGAGCGGAAGAAGAAAAAGCCTCTTTGTCGCAACCTATGTGGCACCGCACCGACTGGACACAACCACCTCCTGCGTCCCGCCATCCCGATGACGTACGTGTACGTGTCCCGCCTCCACTACACCACGAAGGCCGCTGACATCGTGGAGTACCTGGTGGCCAAGACGAAGTACCGTCTGACGGTCGAGCAATTGGAGTCGCGCAACAGTGTGAACTTCAATTCCTTTGTTGTGCGCGTGCCGACCGAACTGCTATCGACCTTCCTGAGGGAGGAGCTGTGGCCGAAGGGAGTTCTGTTCCGGAAGTACCGGGGACGTCGACGACCTCCGGGCCACGCCAGACCTGCGCCTCACGTCGCCGTCACAACGTGAACACATTAGTTTTAAGTTTTATAATTTATATCTATGTTAGTCTGTAAGGTATTTATGTAAAATATTATGTATGTGTATTTATTTATTTTGTTATGATATTTTATATGTGCGCGTAATTTGAGAGGCATTACCTTACCATGATACAGTTTTAAACTAGTATGGGAGGTAAGGTCTCGATAATTGCGCTAAATGTATTTGTATTGTAACAAAATGTTTATTAAATAAATTGAATTGAATTGAATTGAATCCATCAGCAGTTTTCTTATTGTTTTTTATTAAGGGAAAGACACTCTGTTAATGTTTCTTTAACATAGTATGTACGTACACTGCACTTTAATATTACGTCTATACTATTTTTTTGCTTGTTCACAAAAGTTTCGATTGCCTGAAAATCCGCTACGTGCATGCCCTTTAAGCGTTCGATATTGAAGTATTCTATATTCTGTCAAATTTGATATCTATGAAATATTATTATACAAAATCCATAATGTAGTACATATTTTTGTCAGCAATGTTTTCTCGTCAAAAGGAAGCGAAGTGTTGATAAATATATTTTTTGATTGAAATCAGAGGACCGATAAACAACAAAGACTACGATTCCTCCCAAATTTTAAAGAATATCTCAATAACCTAGAACTAACTAAGGTGGTAACTTGCGCGATATAAACGGATATTACCCAAGCGATGTCGTCGGCGGAGTATTGTTTATTAAATTCAAAACAACAAAATAGATTTTTATTGATAACTTTTCTTTTCGTTATCCAAATGAGATGAAACAAAGCCTATATATTGCGCCAAATTAAGCTTAATCCATATGTGGAAACGCCATGAAAATCCGTTCAGTACTTTCTGAGATTATCGTGAACAGACAGACAGACAGACAGATAGACAGACAGACAGACAGGAAAGAAAGTCGAAAATTGTTTTTTTGTGTTCCTTTGACCTTCTTTTATCCCCCCCTATCAGTTTTAGGTAAATTTATTTAATGTACAGACACGGTGGTTCTACTGTTTTATTATTAGTATAGATAGATAGCATGACATTTGTCTTTTGAGTTTTATTACACAATTTTTTTTATTTTTTATTTTTATAAACCATTATATAACGATATCAATTTCAGTTTTCTTATTTGTATAAAACCTTAATCATATCCATCCAGCAGTGGCCAAGTGAATAGGCTGATGATGGTTGATATACAAATTATTCACATAATTAAACATAATGTTTATTTGTTTGTACTTTAACAGCAATAAACCAATAAGTCACATAACCAAGAGATTAACAAACGCACCGTCCACACCGGACACGTGTACCGGCCATTAACAACGCATATATTTACATTAAAACAGCTCTACACTCGCACTAAGTGATATACTGCAACATCGGGTTAGTCAATAAGTGGGAAATATTATTGTTACGGTGTACTGTAAGGATCATTTGAGTAGGTGATTGAAAATTGTGGACTGTTTATGGGAATCGTCGCTTTATAATGTTTATGTAATAATAGAAAAACAAGAACTGCATTTGTCAGTAAGAATTTTACAAACTCTTTTATGCTCATTAGTTTAGTTTTCTTTATAATTATAACACCCTAATTCAGGGTAGGCTCGTGCCCCTCGGTGGGGACAATATATGAGCTGATGATGATGATAATTATAATATACTTTAAGAGAAAAATCTCTGGCTATAGTGCATTGTTGCTTGACCATCAACCATGAAGACAAAAAAAGAAGTTATCACAATTAATTTTACCCTAACATCCAAAAACCACTTGCTAAACGACAAAAAAGTCAACATTCTACCAAGCAGAGAGCCATCAGAGGAGCAAGGTGGCTCAATCCGAGTCCCTCTAAAGGTCTATAAAGCTAGGTGTCTAGTCACGGCCCGGCATGCTCACCAGACCGAGTAATGCCGATTAAGCTCCGATCTTTTTAGGGATCCCTACCAGTTAAGCTTTTTTGGATAATTTGGAAAATATACGAGTGTATGATAGTAGAGGATTTTACATAAAACATAAACATATTATACCTAAAACATATGAAAAAAAGTATTTTATACCATAAACACCATTGCGTATTTTTATTTTATCACAAAAAAACGTGGTCGTAAATTCTTCTTCATAAAACTCTTTTTTAAGAAGTGTTTACAGCTTCCCCCGTTATTACGCATTATTTTTTTAAACTACGCGACTGATTTTAATGCGGTTTTGAGCAATAGATAGAGTAATTCAAGAGGAAAGTTTATAATCATAATAAAATTATGCGGCAAAAACAGCCTGGCACATCTAGATTACCAACATATGAGTGGTAAAGTCAAGCCACGTTTAATAATTTCATTGTTATCAGACGGAACCCACCTCATACTTTCCCTACCAAACTTGTCGTTTGTAATTTTTCTTGTTTTAAAATCGGATTACCCGTTTGAGCTGTGCTCTTGGATGTTTGCTACTCATTTACCCATGTCCTCCGCGACTCGCTTTTGTAACATCTAATTGAATTTTTTAGGGAGCTTTATTGGATTCAAGGGTTAGAGGTGATAGAGGATTGGCATCCAGGGCGATGGAATTTTAATTAAAAGTATTATTCGGCAAGGGTTCACAATAATTAGGGTCATCGATTTGTTTCGAAGTTTGGAGCTTTCTTTGTTAAGTTTTGAAGTATTTTGTTGAGATTTTTAATTGGTATTTATATTGCTTTCTTGTTTTACTTTATTAAGTTCAATGTTAACATCTTTTTGTTCGTTGGGCTGGTGTTTTCTTTATTAAATATGCATGCATTTACCAAAAAGCATATTATGTTAGTATGTTTATCCGATCTCCTAGTATCCATAGTACAAGCTGTGCATAATTTAGAACTTCGTGACGATGTGTGTCTGGATAATATTTATTTAGTTTAGGTACCTAATAATACCTACAGTTAAAAACAAACAATCTGATATAAATGCACCCTGCATTCGAAAACCTTCTGAGAACAACCTAAACTATAAACTACCTATTACCCAATAATAATCAAATAATATTATTAAATTAATTGTACATTTCTCGGTGTACCGTTCATTACTTGGAGTGCATTGTCGGAACATTTCGGATGCGGCCGTATCCGCTCGGGATATGGAACTTATTTCCGTACGCCCGGCACCCTGTACGGTACGCCTTCACCGACGTATGACACGATACTTGTACGCTACGAGTATGTTGAGACATGAAATTGTATTTTGAGCATGTTTTAAGAAATGTGTGTGTTTATAGTTTATTTAGTTTTTATTTCAAATAATATTTAAATTAATCTAGATAACTTTAATGACGGCTTAAGTTTAAAATTTTATTTTTCTTATAATTGCATTTAATCGTCAAATACTTTAAACTTCATTTACTATCAATTCAAAAATACACCCTCTACTGAGGACGTAGCAAACGTAGTAGTCAGTTTCGTAGCGGATGAAGTCGTAGTGGCAAAAGTCATAGCACTTGAAGTCGTAGCGATTATAGTCGTTGTAGTCAGTCTCGTAGCAGATGAAGTCGTTATTGTTAAAGTGATAGCAGTTGAAGTCGTAAAGGTTAAAGTCGAACTGTTAGAAGTCGTAGCAGTTATACTCAAAGTGACCCAAGATGCAAAAGCTGTGGAAAAAAACTCAATCTCTTATTTATGTTTTCACAGAATATGTAAATATTTCTGTCTTAATATTTTTACACGTACAAACAAACAAATGAGACCTTAGTGCGGTCCCATTCGATAAAATCGTACATTAATCTCTCTTGTTTGAGGGGCAGTTAATTAATGCTCACATAGCGTATATTTTGTAAGGACACAGAGTAAACAATAGTCGCTTAGGGACGATGGGACGTTTGGTTAGATGTTATGACTTGTTGTCTTTTATTATCGAACCCATAAGGTTCTGAAAATATTCATAGAATAAAAGTTTTGACTTTATTATTTAACAAAAAGAAATAAGAATATAGACCTAACATTTATGAGAGGCTAGGTATTATAAAGGGTGGGCCATCTGTTGGTACGTTTTTGAATTTCGTCGCATGACAACGGCAAACGAGCTACAGACCCGAAATTTTTACAGTTCATTAGCCATACCGTCCGCGGCACGAAACAACATGGTTGTACTAGTTTTTAAATTGACACTTAACAAAACCCGTAAAACTGAGAAACACAGAACCAAAATACCAGAAAATTCTACAGTATTTTTAAGAAATCCCACCAACACGTAATCCAGCTCATTTTTAAAGCTAGCAAAACAGTATCCAGGCTGCATTCCTTGCATTCCGTCCCGAAACAAGTTGACATTTGCTCTGTAGGTAACACGAGTGTCTACAAACACTCTCTAACGAGGGTAAATTAAAATTCCTCCGCCATTTTATACGAAGCGGGGTCACCCTCGTCTAGCCTAAATATCGTTACCGATGTACAACTGACTCTGGAATTTTGCAATTATCTCGACATTGCATTTTAATTGACCGGAATTCGGTTGCTGTCGTGTAAATGCTGTAAGTGGATCGCGGATAGGGAAAACGGTAGGAAATGGAAAAAATATAAATAATTTATTTATTTAACTTCTAATCTACCACCTACACGTGCTAATTCAAGGGTTTCAATTTCAGGGTCGAGCTATTTGCTATTTTCTAAACGTCGTTTGGATTTATAATACAACATACATAATCACTTATGACTTATAAAATAATACTAATACTTTTTTAAAATTCAAGACAAATTGGACAAAATTGAAAATATTATGGCCACACTACACCATTTTCCATTCAAATTTATAAATCTATTGTAGCGTTAGATATCATCACTGCAATAAACAATGCAATAAGCGCAACCTGTTTCAAAATGCTTCAAGGTTACCTTCCATTAGTCACACACTGGGAGCAGACAACAAAAATCCCCGAGACTAAATCTACAAGATTTATTCACAAAAAGGGGAGATGAGAGATCGTCCCCTGACAGCCCCAGTTTGGGAGGTTAACTCACATTTACATTTTTATCTAAACCACCCCTGACGTTAGTCTTGATTGTAAAACAAGACACCCCGAATACCCTTAATTGTTAGTGCCGAAATCAACGAACAATTTATGTGCAATATAAATGCAAATTTTTATTTTAGTGCCCATTGTCGCGGTGACAAGCGGTTTTTGTGTCAGACGAAATTTCTTCATATAATCATTATTGTTCCATAATGTAAGTAATATAATAAAAGCACACACTAACGGTAAATATTTTCGTGTATCTTCAATTAATTTAACGATATATATTTTTTTTAAACAAAAATAAGATTTTCCTCCATTCCCCAAAGCAATCCGTAAACAATACATATTCCCAGTGCCTTTCTCCACAAGTAGGGCGTACGAGTGCGCGCACCACTCGTGTCACATTCTTGAAGCGATCGCATCCGTCCGACCACAATGTAACACGTCCATCAAAGTTTGGTACTCGAACATAATCGACACAACTAGAAGGGCATTTAGCGTTGGTTAAGCAGCTTCCTTTCCCGAGGGATCGACGCTCGCCGCGGCCTCAGTGACACCAGACCAACGGTAGGGGACACACACGGTACCCCATTGACCTTTGAACTTGATGATGGAAGTGTAGCACGATGGCGAAACCCGGTGACAAGAATGTTTTGAATACGGTTGTGCTGTGGTGTTGTTGTGGATTCTTCTTCATCATTTGTGGTTATGGGCTGTACAGGCAGCATTGTTTGGAGCAGAGGGTGGTGGTGCTCGAGGAACAACTCCAGGAGGTGATGAAGAGTATCGGGGAGAAGCCGAAGGAGCAGGAGACGCCGACCAGGCAGGGGCGGCAGAAGAGAGACGCCAACGACTGCTTGTGTCCACCAGGTAAGTGTCTATAATAAGTGCGACGTTCGAACTAGGAAGTCATTCTGTGTTAAGGAAAATATGAATGCCGGAAACAAAATGAATGTCGAGCATAAACAACACCTATAATTGAAATTTGACTACCCTTTGAAATTCGATAGGCCCTCATCAATTACTTTTGATAAAATCAGTTTTGTGAATACCGCCGAACCAAACATAAACGATTGCGTGCGCTAGATACTTCGCCGCTGATACTGATAGGATCGGTAAATCTTCTTGGAAATTTAATCATTGGTTAAAATCTCTTTAAGTGTAACAGTTTAAATTAATTTCTCTCCAGTGTCGAGTACAATCGAACCCAAGTATCTGATCATCAATGCCTACCATCGCATTGTGCTGTAACTACGACCATTTTACAATATCCTGTGTAAACTCAATTGAGAGGAGGGCGTCCGATCCAAAACCGACCTTCCTGTTTTAAATATAAGATCTGTTTTGTTAGGAGGCGGGAAGTGGTATTTACGCTGTTCTGTTTCTACGAGTGTGTTCCATGAGACAAATTTGTAATGCCCTATTGTCACAGCCATTAGATATAATGGATCAATGAAGAGTATTGAAAACGTTATTTCAGGGCTACAAATCAAGTAATGTTCAATGTGATGTGTTATGTAGAAAGACAGAGTGTTGACCCCGGGCGGATATGGAAATGTGTCCCTCTAAATTGGTCCAAAGATGCGTTATCTGTTCCCTATTGGCTTTATTGGTTGTTTCCTTTTTCGAAGTATATTGTGTTGCGCTACTCATGTCTCTATCTATTTTGTTCTATATCTGCTTATTGGTTGAATACGGAAAATATCACACTTGATTTGTTCTTTTGTACTGTTGTATAAGGGGTTTTGGTTCACTAGAAATATCTTCTATGAAACTGTTTAAATATATCGTATTTCCTTCGTTTTTCTTCCTATTCGGCAATCAATTTTTTTTGTGGTGTATTTTATAAAGTTTCATTTTTACATCTTCGTTATTATGATTATTTATATATTTTTAATTTTGTTTATTTACAGCAGTAAACATAATATGATTTTTGCTTTTATTGGTACAAATATGAAAAAAAAAAGTCAATTAATTAAACTCAAACAACGTATATGTGTGTTAATACTAGTAATTCTACAAACATTTTGTTGCAAAAGAAAAAGATTCCCAGCGATAGGAAAACCAGCTAAAGTAAGTAAAGATAAACCTGTATAAATTCTTGCACGTTATCAAGAACTCGAAAGCCATTATCTAACAAAACTCCAGACAGATATTAATGAAATGACCGTCGGTATCATCTCAATTTGAGAACTTTGTAAAAATTCAATTTAAGACAAAGAAAGGGTTTCCAAAGTTTTGTTTGAAAAATGCTAAGGGATGCTGTCAGTTGGTAATTACGTCTCATTGTTCACGGGAATAAAGGGTTAATTGTTTGAAGTTTACACAGAGGAAGTTACTGTGGAATTGTTATCGGCACCTCGCGCGCGTCGGGTCAAACGGCGCGCGGCGCGGGGTGATAACGACTTACACTCTTTGTGCTTTAGGTCTAGATTTGGAAAAGATATCGGAACTGAAAGTGTTACTTAGTATTCTGTGTTTTCTTTTAACATACTAGGTTTTCCTAAACATGATTGTCTAGAAGAAACTGATTCACTCGACACTTGAAGTCTCTATCTTTATAATATGTAGATCTTTGTGATTTGGCTATAACTCGCTGATGGAAAGTGATGAGCTGATGATACAACCTAAGATGGAGCGTGCTCGCCTAGAAGATTAAGGCACAAAACGAGTTTGTAAATATGAAGATAATTTATATTTCATGAAGTAAGATTAATATGTATACTAACATTTGGTTATGAATACAAAGTTACAAAACAACTCATTTAAGTAAAACATGAAGTCAACCAAATACACACTCAAGTTATAAGTGAATTCAATGTTTGTAATCGCACTCCGATACACCATAATATTCCATAATCTATCGTTTGGATTCGTAAACTCGGCGGTTGTTTATTTCTCGAGTTAACTTCACTCCCGGGTATAATACGACGACATTATAATTGTTTCAGTGACTATAACCCGCCTCTGTTATAGCTTTAGTTTCGAATTAGTTTAGTTTGTAAGACGGTTTGCTTGTAGAATAGTAATGGCGAAAATCAGTAGAGAAAAAGCAGTTTTTAAATAATTTTTATGCAGTTTTTAAGTAAACATTTTTAAACAAAATTTCCAAGATATTAAATTAATTAAGGCGATAATCAGTAGAGAAAATTTAAAGTTGAATAAAGAATTTTTAAACAAAATTTCTAAAAATATAAAATTTTAATACCAAAATAAAATGGTGCCTCATTTGAATATTAAAAATGTTTCCTGCTCTATACACATACCGTAAACATTTCCTAAGAGTTGTCTGAAGCACAAATGGTTCAAATAAAATTTTATCTTTGTTTTAAAGAATACATACTTAATATTATGATATCGTTTTGCTTTCCTCATTGCATTAGGCATAAAAGTCAGACAGATTATGACATTTATTTATTTATACTAATTATATGAAAGCAAATTCAAAATATATTTGACAAAAAACAAAATATTTTTGTGACTTAATTATGCAGAAATTGATGGATGAATTAAAATATTACACAAATTTTATTAATTTCCTTTTTTAAATCATGGGAGCAGACGTTTTGCGACCAATGGGTTTTCAGAAACTCTTATTTTATACTGACAATATTTAAATATATACTTAACGTTAACAGACCTCTAAATATTTACTCAACTTACTCCAAAAACAACCGAGTCCCACAACATTTGACCACACATTTACATAAAAATGTCCTAAAATAATAAAGTCATCCGGTTTACATAAAAACCCGGTAATTATGCCGAATAAACACATTGCCCTAAAAATTATGCGGAACATGATTAAAAATTATGCGGTAAATGATTTCCATTGTCCGGAAGATAATTTTATGTAAAGAAATTATCCGCAGAACCGGATAACCGGGTTACCGGACATACCCGGATGTGACCAGATATGCGTCGTTGTGTTTCAAAATTATGGATTAGGTTTCATTATGTGGAAATGAATTATGGGGATGAAACCACGAATCAATGGGTTTTGTTTTAACCAATTATTTTTGATATTTTTAGTATCACTGTGGGATGATATCTTTAGTTCATTCCCTTTTATATAAATAAATAATAATAATAAATGTTTTATTTCGCTTCAAAAACATAGTATAACTTATAACTACAAACTTATATCTATACAAAAATTTACTTCTAAAAAATATTCTTAAACTACCTACAAACTGCTTTTATAAATCGTTTACAATACACTTTTAACAAATCTACAATTTAAACTAAGTACTTGCCTAATAACAATTTATAAAACCAAAACGATTAACTAAAAACAAAAGTTAAAAAATCTTACTACATAACCGTATACAAAATAATCAATCGCATTAAAGAATATTTAACTACTTCATTAACAAACATTTCATTTATTTAACTTTTATGATTTAAATTAAAACTTAATATAATGTATAAAAACAGCCAATGTAAGGAAAGTAAAAGAAATATAACATCATAGCTAACAATCTAAGAAATATCATCGATAATTGGTATAAGTGTTAAAACACAAAATAAAAATAAATGGCGGTATACAAACAGAGTCCATTACCTCCCGTGCTAGTCACCGACTGTGTTACGGCGAGGTAACATTCCCGATCCATAACAACCAACCTTATGCTATTGTATTAGAGCTCACTAATTGTTAAGATGTTATAATATAAACAAGTACAGAGTGCGATAACAAAATGCCAAGAACAACTGAAAGTGGGCAGACAAAATGAACAGCAGTACTTTTATACAATAACGTCCAATTCTTTTTTTATGGAATAATATTATAAAAAACAAATATATAAATCTATATGTATAATTAGTTTATATAAAATTTAATTTACTAACAAATGATTTATATGGGATATAAAACGGTGATACATATATTTTTATAAATTTTGCTGTTTATTACAATGCATTACTTTTTTTTTTTTTTTACTAAATATTGTTCATTGAACAACAATTAATAATTTTTCAGTTTTTTCAAAGTCTAACTCACTCAGTAAACCATTGAGGGTCCTCTTACAAACAAATCTTGACATATCTTTTATTGGCTTAATTTTATTTAAACGGTTATACAGTAACGGACTTAGAAACTGCAAGAAGCAATGAGCAAAAGAAGTTTGACACACTGGTACATTATATACATCATATCGTATTTTTCTTTTATTTTTTATACATGTTGGTGCACAAGAGTGTTGTTTCAATACAATAGTTTTTATATATAGCTGTCTTATATTTAGTACATCAAATTCTTTATAAAGTTTTGCACTGGGATATCTAAAATTTCTAAAATTAATAATTTTCATAATACATCTCAGTGCTCTTTCAACTTTGATAATAATACTTTTCCTTGCGCCTCCCCATGCAGATATTCCATATGTGGCTATCGATTGACATAATGTTAAATAGACGGTTTTGCTAGTAATTTTGTCTTTCAAATTACGAACTTTTTTGAAAATAGGTATCAATTTTCGAATACGACCTCTGAGAGTGGCAATATGTTGTTTCCAATTTAAATTTTGATCAACCTCAACTCCAAGATATTTTATATAATTTGTACGGCTTAAAATAAAACAATCACAATCTTCTGTGTTTGAGCTAGAACAAGAGTGTGCCTTTATAGTAAAACGTTCATTTGGTTGTTTATTGTTTTTTATGCTAAACGTGATGTATTTGGTCTTCATCAGGTTTAATGTCAACAAATTTTCATCTAACCAGCAGACTATTTTACGTAGGCTATTTTCAGCCATTGATTTTGCATCATCCCATGTATCTCCTTGTGTTAAAATGATAGTGTCATCCGCGAATGTAATTATTTTTGAATTGGGAAGTTGAGTCTTGCACATGTCATTAACGTAAATTAAAAAAAGGGTCGGTCCGAGCACTGATCCTTGCGGGACGCCAAAATTAACCTTCAATTTAGAACTGTATGTTTCGGCCACCTTTACTGTCTGAAATCTATTGCTCAAGTAATCTTTGAAGAGATCATGTGGAAGCCCGCGTATACCTATACATTCTAGTTTTCGTAGCAGCAGCGGAATAGATACTGTGTCAAACGCTTTTGCTAAATCTAAGAATATACCTATTACATTTCTTCTTATTATCAAGTTCATTCACAACATTAGTTACTAAATTTTCAATTGCATCCGAGGTTGATTTACGTTTCCTAAATCCGTATTGATTGGTAGCGAGTAGATTATTTTTCTCTAGGTAATTTATAAGCCTAATATTTATAATCTTTTCTAAGACTTTGGACAAATTTGATAGTAGTGATATTGGCCTATAATTATTGATGCAATCTCTATCACCAGACTTATATACAGGTACAACAATAGAATCTTTTAGGGTGTCAGGAAACTTTCCCTGAGACAAACATAGATTAAAAACGTGGGTTAAAGGTTTCGCAAGTATTGTTACACATTTTTTTAAAAGGAATGATGATATACCATCCCAACCAACAGCAAATGTATTTTTTAAAGACATTATAATTTTAATTATCTCATTTTCATCAGTTTCCAATAATACAAATGAATTTATGGAGTCATTGCTATTTCTGAATTTTTTTACTAATTCACTTTCACTTAAATTTAACTTTTGTAGTATATCTTGGGCTAATTTATTTCCAAGATTATTAAAATGTTCATTGATTGAATTAACTGACTCTTGAACTGTTGCTTTAGTTTTGAGTAGACCATTATATAAATCAGATTTATCGGGTTTTTCAATATTGCACACTCGTTTTAATACATTCCAGGTTTTCTTTATATCATTCTTACTATTATTTAAGTCTTGTCTGTCATGTTCGTTTTTTATGTTGTGAAGAATATTATTACAAAAAGTCCTATAACGTTTGTAGGTTTTTTCAAGATTCTGGTCTTTCGGGGATTTCAAGTGTTTTCTGTGAAGCGCATCCCTAAATCTCATGCAGCGGAGAAGACCAGGTGTTACCCATGTTTGCAATGTGAGACGTCTGTGTGGTATTTTAATTAATGTAGTATGTTCCTTAATAGTGTTGGTAAGTACTTTGACCAAGACCTCAAGACATCGGTTGGGATCGGTCTCTGACAATAAGTCAGTCCAATCCATACCCTCTAGTGATTTATAAACTGCTTCATAATTAATTTTTCCAGTAGTTTTAATATTGTTTTTATTATAATAGCGAGGTTGTTCTAATGGGATATTAAAAAATATGCTACAATGATCTGTGATAGATGATAGACAGACAATAGTAATTATTTTATTATTGGATTTGACAAAACAATGGTCCAGACATTTGTCCATACGTGTTGGTAATATATGGCTAGGTAGCAGACAGTTAGTGGCTAGCAGATCTAAATATTCTTCGCTTTTTTTGTCACTATTGCTAATATCAATATTGATGTCACCGGTTAGGAAAATATTAGGGAAATGTTTCAGATCAGTCAAGAGTTTGTTAAGGGTGTTAAAAAAATCATTAAGTACAGTAAAAGATGGTGATCTATACATACAGACAATAGCATGGCTTTTTCCTAACTTTATAACAAGACAGTCAGCATCAGAAATAAGGGGCTCATATACCACAACGTCATTAATTTTTTTATGTATGTATACTACAACACCACTATTTTGATTAATATGGTTGATTGTATTAAAAGAGTTATACTGATCTATTACTGGTATCATATCTGAGTTTTGTAGCCAGCACTCCGTTAAAACAATAATATCAAAGTCTATTTTACTTCTAGCCAGAAACACAGTGAAATCATCAAAATTCTTTTTAATGCTTCTTATGTTCTGTACAACTACTTTGAGTGAAATTTTGTTGACAAGTGTGTACTGTAAGAAGTCCTCCGGAGCATCAACCAAAAAAGAGTCACCTATGTGAACATCGCTATCCACATCAGTGACTACTTCATTTAGATTATTTGACATCATAAATTTAAGTTATAGGCTGATAATATGATAATTTTGGCTGATGGCCGAAGGTCACGAGTTTATAAGTCCTTGAAATTTTTAGTAAGCAATACATTTGTAATAGCACAGCCATAGAAACATATATAAGATAAAATAATAAACTTTTGAATAAATTACAGGACCAGTAACATATTATAATAGAACTAGTATAAATTATATTAATATAATTATGAGATAAAAACATGCATTTAATGAAATATATAATAACAATTAGTACATAATACCATAAAAACGCGCAGGTTATCCTAGAATATAGTCATTGGAGACTGAGTTGACCAATTTGATCCAGTGAGCTGACCATTATCGCTGGTAGACCTTCATCTTTCCGTAGCAGAATATTCCCCTTGGCAGTCCAGCAGTATTTGTATAGTCCAGTTTTCACAAGTTCGCGGGCAGCTGATAGAATTTTCTTAGACATAGGAGTCAAAGATTGAGAAATGTAAACTCTTGTTTTAGCACCGCTGAAACCCAAACTTTCTGTACTAATGTGATCATTATTGTTTGTTTTATACTTTTTAACAGCTTGTAAGAGTTCTTCCTTATACTTGGTATTTTGAAACTCAATAACAATAGGAGCATTATTTTGACCTCTTCTAAATATATTAGCATTGTTGTCATAAGTTTGTATATTAAGTGTGGTATACATATTCTTTACAATACTATTGACATCTTCCTTTTCTTTTTGTGGAATGTTTCTTATTTCTACAGTATTGTGTAGTATTTTCTTTTGTGCTCCATTAATCTGTATTTCTAATTCACTTATACGAGTCAATGCTGCTGTATACTTTATCTCCAGAGTTTCCATTTTCTCACTAACTTCTTTGTAATTAGCACTGTTTATTTGAAGCAGTTTTATTATTTCAGCATTTGACTCCAGTATTTTGGTATTTTGCTGTTTTATTTCCAGTATTTCTGAGTTAATCATATCTTTAAACGACTGCATTAGTGAGGTTTTCATGTCTGCAAACTGATCGTGTTCCGGATTTTTTCTTTTTCTTATATTTATATTCCTGATGATTTCTTTATCCTGCAGTTCCACGGAGAGATTTGGTTGAGATGAATACTTAATTGTTTGACCTGAAGTTGGTGTACGCTGCATTCCGTCTGATGTTTCAGTATGTACTATGACACTACTACTATGACACACTCTTAGACCGATGTAAGTGTGTGGTGGTGACCAATGAAAAATGAACTTTAACACATCAGAGATAGAGTTTATTATTACTAACTATTATATTAATAACAAAACGAAAGGCGTCTTGCATCGACAACGAACCGGACGAGAATGAGAATGAGAATATTAAGTACATTGTTTAAAAATTGAAGGTTATGGTTTTTATACCAACCCAAAGTATATTTTTTTAACCTTGCTATAAAGCTGTCCATGGATATGGTTAAGCGATATTTAATAGAAAAAAATAAAACTTGTTGTGATAGTGCAACACACACGTTTTACATAAAGTCGATCAGTCATAAGAACCTGCAAATAAATCGGCCCGATTATTGATTCTACAAAAAGACGTGGGCGGGCAACCTCAACGTAACGTATTATCTCTGTCTGAACAGAAATTGTCCTCAAACAAAATTTATTCTCCAAGAATTAATATTAACCAAATCTGTATAGACCAGACCAATAAATCAGTACCAGAGTGTTATAATGACCTTTATTGGTACTCTCTGATATATAATTTTAACTACTAAAACAATGCATTAATCAGAATTTTAGCGTAGTATTGCCTTAATTTTAGCGTAGTACGAGTATATAGCGCCGGGTATCCGCTAGTTAAAACAATCCGGTTAAAACAATGCGCCAATCGATACGTCATCAATCGGCCAAAACTTTTGATATTCATATTCCAATTTCGTCTTGTTTTATGGTTTAAAATGAGAAAAACGATGTCTGGCAAAGTGCCGAGTTAGCGTCGCAATATTCGAGATAGATTTACGGTTTAGTACGAGACGCGCTGACAAATGAGACTGTCTCAGATATGGAATGCTGATTGTCGGAATAAATTGGTATTGTTGTCGCTGTGCGGTCATATTGGGGCTTAATTTTAGATTTACGTTGAAAGGGGTCACTCAGGTGGTGTGTAAAGTTAAAGGGTAATTAATAAGTATTATCTTATTTCTTTTGATTATTGAAACGCATTAGACAGACTTGGTATTTCTTCATCATTACCACTGCACTAAGATTGTCGAAGCTTTTGTTTTTCAATGGGATTTTATACGCTGTTTGTTTGTTTAATAAATTGGTCATTAGTATTCGTTGTAAGAACCTTCTACAAAATGTTCATATACCACCCACTTTTTTAATAAAATATATTTTAATACGAATTAATAAAAATAAATCTAAAGAAAAGAGAAAGTACTATGCATAATTCATTAAAAATAACATTTTAATATTCATACGAAAGTAACAAACAGCAGTATATTAAATTTGACACCGAGACCCGCCGTACAAATCATATCACGACAGCTAATTCATACGAACAATCGGAACAGCCACTAAACAATCACCGGTATTAATAACAAATGACGCCCGACCACATTTACACCATAAATATTAATGACAATATTATAAATTCGTTTGTCAGCGTTAATATAATGAGGTAGTGAGTGATTCGGTGTGTCTGTGTGCCTGTGACTCAGTCGCTAACAGCTGGGTATCATGTCTTCGCCTGATTTACAGACATCCAAAGACAACCCAATGAAATGCACCGTGACGCGTTCCAGTACTCCAATTTTAAACTTTTAAAAATAAATAAATAAACTTTAGTCATCATTGGCCAGTTCTTTCATTTTTGTTCACAAGTTTTAAAATTGGAACAGTTTGTCTCTTTTAAATTGTATTATTTTGTTTGATGTTTTACTTTGATCGCAGTTATTTGGGTTTACTGAAATATTTATTCTTCGTAGTGGTAGATAGTATGTTGTTTTTGTATAAAATTTATCAGTCAAAAATCAAAGAAAAACTTAGAAACTACAAAGAGCTTAAAATACTTTAAATTAGTTAAAATATAACTGTAGATTAAGAACATTTGTAAACGAAACTTTCTCTGCATTAGTCATACATATCCTATAGTTTTTAAAATGTATGTGTTTATGAGATAAACATAGTCAATAAGCGTTTATTACTCTTATTAGCATCACTGATACAGTTTTCTTATCATAATGTAACACATAAGGATTCTTCTTCTATTTGCGTGTCTCACTAGGGTAAAATTTTTATAATATTTCAGACACTTGTACATTTTCTTGTTCTTTTTTCCTATGTACCTACACTTAGCAAGCAATAAGGAAAAAAAAACTTAGGTTATCTGGAAAATTGTTACACAGCTGAGATAAAAATATTGAATATTAAAGCCGCGAACCCACCACCACGCGCGCTACGCCCACGGTCCACAGCCACGCAGCTCACCTACGTTGAGCTATAGCCGAGTCAGCCACAAATGTATCAATGAAGTTATTTTCGTGCGTAGCGTGTGCGTGTACTTCGGTGAGTTTGAGCCTTTAAAACAATTTTCCTGATAATTGAACACATTATAACAAAAACAATAATTAATCAGATTCAATAAACAATTAATATGTTTGAAACAAAACAAGCCGACTGATCCCCTACATGGATGGACGAGATCAATTATTTTAATGTCATACATATTTCAAACAATGAAATGCCAGCTGTGACGAACCCAGTTTTTAATTGTACTTTCATCATATTCAAAATTATTTTGCTTTTATACAGGACTAGCAGTGCACCCCGGTTTCACTTGCGTAGCTCCCGCACCCGTGAAAATCCGGGGACAACGTTATGCTAGAAACATACCTCTTGAATCATTTATGTATTTAAGAAAACTGCATCAAAATCCAGTGCGTTTTAAGATTTAAGCATACATAAAGACAGACAGACAGAGACTATGTCTTATACTATGTATTGAAGGCTTGAAAAAATAAAAAAATAATATGCTATAATAATAAACGTACATTTTGGGAAAAATCAAATAAAGTATTGTCCCGTAAAATGCCACAGGGGAGCGAATGTTAACCTCAATGGTAAATTTAGCAAAAATAAATCTACAGTAACCGAAAAACTGTTCGAATATATTATCTTGGTTTGGATAAATACAAAATGAATTGTGAAATCTTTTTCGGAAATATTCTATCTAAATACTAGCTGTGCTCCACGGTATTTTCCACGTTTTTTTTCATATTTAGCAGAAGCTTACGCTTACGTTATGATAACTATCTTTGCACCTGAAATACAGCTCAATACATTCAGTGGAAAAAAGAACTAGGCATCTCTTTTTAAGATATGATCTATGTTGATATATCAGTCAGTCAGTAAGTAACAGTAACCTATTAAAAACAGATTGACTTACAAAAATCTCCCAGCAACACATCTTACCAAGCACACATACGTGCGAAAACCTTTTCAATCAATTAATCATCGCAGTGTATAAAACACATACATTGTGGGTCGTTTATCAAGAGGACAGTACAAAGGCGTGTAAGGGGGGCGGGGAGGAGGGAGCCACAGACAATTTCCATGCAGACCGCTCGACTCGCTCTAACTATTTGATATGCTTACGGTACGCACTGGGCGCTTTGGGTGACGTGGTTTTATTTTATCAGTTTTTTTTTTATTATTTCAGGATAATGTAAATAGTTCGTTGTTAAATATTAGAGTATTAGTTTAGACAAATAGACAGTCTTTTCTACATATGTAGAGTTCACAAGTACTCAGATTCTATTGAAACAAAAAAATGTGAGTAAGAAATGATGGAATAAGAGTACTTATAATTTTTGATTGACATTTGCTCAGTAGTAGGATGAAATATGGTAATAAAAAAACCTTTTAATCAAGTCAGTGCCTTTTGAAATTGCTCTGACAGAGCTGTGATAAAACATTGATGAAAGTATTTTGGTTAAAATATCCTATACACATTCATTACACAATCATTCTGAAGCGTTCTCGTTCAGCGTTATCGTCACCCAGTGCGTGACCAGTTTGTCGCGTACAAATACTTATCCACAATTGAGTTAAACTCCCCATGTGTACTGATATTCGGAAAGTTTTATTTAAAGAAATAAATTGACTCCGCTAGTCCCGCAAAGGAACGCCTTTGAAAATCAACTGCTGGGATTTTTCCACTTCAAACTTTACTCACAAATGGAAAGATTTATTGTACACTATCGCGCGAGGAATATTCGGGTAAATAAAATGTATTCTAACGAATATCTACGAGTGACGAGTCTTAGTAACTTGTTCGGGAGTTTTATGAGTTGATTTAATATTGGTATGGAAATTTCGCCGGAGAATATCCAAGTTAGACTAGGTTTAACCGGATTAGTTCAGCCACTGAGACTGCGCTACCAGTTTTATCTAACGTTTTATTTTATTTACAGATTTAAGGGAATACTTTATTAGAACAGATTTAGACATGAATGTTTGATTAAACTGTTCTCTTTTTATGTTCACGATAAGTTTATGCCGCTTAAATATGTTTTATTTTAACTTAAAATTGAAAGAGGCATTTGAAAAAGTTTGAATATAATATTATATTGAATATGAACTTATCAAAGTCGTGATAAAATTCACACTGTATAGAAATCGATAGAAAATCTAAATCAATCACATTCAATATATTCACAAGAGCTTATAAAATTCAATTTAACCAAAACACTTTCCCACAAACACAACGTTATTCCACAAGAGAATTTGTCAAACATACCAATATTTTTGCACACATTTTCATCTTAACACATTGGAATAACATCCTGACAAATGTCAGAAGCAGTTCCACTAACACATCAACACCAATTTAACTGACACAGAGTTCCATTCAAAAGAAACCTTATATGCTGCGAAATAAGGATTAGATGACTGAACAAATATGTTTGTCGTGGAATCCACGCATGCCGTGAAATTTTCAATATTTCAACCCCAGTTACATGCATACTCTAGTTGCTAACACCGATATTATTTATATGGAAATTGGTTTAGCGACGTTAAATATTGGTCCGTTTAAGTAACTTGTCGACTGCATACACAGACTCAAGTTAAATGCAACAATGTGTTTGATAAGCCTTATTTATTTTATTCAAATGAGACTGGGAATGCGACTCAACAAACAAAGAGGCACTATCTGACCGGACTTAGCGTCAACAGAGCAAAAGCTTTCGTTCCATTGTTCGCATACTTCCACTATCTCCTAATATATGGGAGGAGCCGAGAGAAGTCGCCGGCGTTAGCGTCTATTGTACTGATGCAAATGCACAACTTGTAGAAAAGCAATCCAATTTGACGGTAAATCCCCTGAGATATAAGAGCTTGGTACCGCAATTTTAAATTAAATTCAAACAAAATTTAACAAAAATATACTCTGTTACTTTGTGATTCGGTCCAAATTGAGAAAATATCTCTTTTATATAAGCAAGAAAATGTAACTTGTAAAAATCAATCGGGTTAAAATTAAATGACATGATTTTGGTCGGACCTCGTTTATGTTTCCGATATTGTATTTTATAAACTTGTATTGCACTATAATAGACTCAACTTTAGTATATTTATTCCTACTTCATAATTTCAACTTTAAACGAGCAAAATCCTTATAAAATCGTTCCATTCACGAATAAGATTAGTTTCCGAGCGCCATTTTGGCGCGTTGCCACAAAAGACAAAACAAGAAACATGACCCCTGCAACAGTCCTAACTAGAGTTCAGACTAAAATCTCCCTAAAATTTTAGCACATTAGATAAAGCCGAAAACACAATAGTGTAGAATTGTGAAACACAACTAGAGATAGCGACGTACGTAGAGAACACACAGCGCATACTAATTCACTAAAGTTATGTGCTTGCTTCCGACTTCACCTTCAACTTGTATGGAGAGAATACCCTTGTGCATAATGCACGAATATGGAATTATTTTAGTAAAATATGTGCTCTCAACCACCAGGATACGAGCAAGCATTGAGAGGAGACCAGGGAGCCACAGTCTGGAGCAAATCATGATCAAAATGTCAGAGTGATTCTATGATATTGTACTGCATATGAGGTGAAATGGTTGGAAGGTACACTTAGTAGTTGGTCAAATAGCTTCTCTCAGTAACAAGTCAACGGTTTTTAGATTTGAATGGAAACTACATAGGTTAAATTAACAGTCTTCACTTGTGTTCTACATTTATCTCAACTTATTTCAGCACCTCAGTCTTGTTGTAGCATCAATCAAATAAATCAATATAATAAAGCGAAATAACAACATTAACAAGTTTATCAAATAATTCCAAAGGCACAAAATTTCGAACATCTTAATTCGAGAATTGTGTGAACATTTAGTATCCACAACGGCACATAACGTTGTGAAATTGTGTCCACAATCCACTGCAAATGTATAAACTAGGAATTTTGTTGGAAATTATATCGTACGGTTAATGTTACTACTGTTCTAGAAATAGTTTAGATTTGGGAGAAGTACTTAACAAGTATATTTCTGAATAGTTCGTTTTATGATCTAAACTATAACATTAAAATATTTGGCTACAGTGTAGGCCAAAACGCGGCAACCATAACAAATCAAGTATGATGCCAAACTGTGAAAAGGTACGCGACTATATGCAGTTATGAGCTCCATCTGAGTGACCATTTAACTTGGCAGTGTAATAGTATAGTAGAACTACGACGCAAGTAATATTCCCGCGTAGTTCTCTTTGTTTATTTAGCACTCAGACTGCTTCTACTACATATTTTTAACCTGCTTATTTTTCCTGGAAAATTGTATGAGAGAAATTTGGTTATTATTTTTATTATAGAGGATTTTACAAAAAAATACTCATGTTAAAACCTTTATTATTTACGCTATTGTAAGCTCCAAGATCACGGGTGGAGACGAAATATCAGAAACATAATAAATCAATAGAAACCTTCATAAAAAGAGGGAAGAAATCAAAAAGCGAAATAAGATTGAAAACCCCTGCTAATGTTACAAGACCGCGAAACTGTATCTGATAATATTTTTATACAAACATTTTTTTATCGTCCCATTTACAATCTCGACTCGATTTGATTACATTCCTTGAGTCGTGTGCATCATCATTAAATGTTAAATGTTCGTCATATAAAGTTACCGCAGCTACATTTTATATTGTTTTTTATGTTAAGACTGGCTTAATATGACGTAAACCGTCCTCATATCTCACAGAATGATACTACTTACTTCAGAGTTTTAGATGTTTACATTTAAAACGTTTAATGTGTTTAAAAATATGAGTTATATTAACTTTGAAGTAAATATTTAATGTATATTAAGGAGGGGTATTTATATGTAAATAGTCTAGAAGTAAGGTAAATAGTTATTAGTGTATGTATAAGAGTCTAAAAAAGTAAGGTATTATAGAACACAACATATACTCTCTCTTTGGTAATAAATATTACAGTATTGTTTAATATGCTTATTTTCATAACTAAATAAAAATATTATGTTGTTGAAAATACTCAACTGAAAAAGAAAATCTTCCAACAAGATGTGAATAAAATTACCCGTAAAATTCCAAAATAAATTATCATTTTAATTACAATTGAACCAGTAGAACAACAACCTTATTTTGAAAGTTAATTCATAAAGGAAATAGAGAGGCACGATCTACTAAACCGACCGCAATAAGGGCTTTGGTCCTACAATAAAATTTCGCATGTTTAATATAATTTGAAATGTAAATAGCGACAATTATCGTAAAGTCGAGGATGGCGGTAGATGGCGGTAGTGTCCGGATGAAGTAATTAAAAGGTTTCTTCCGTACGTTGTGAGTGCCGACTGCCGAGAGAGTCCGACTGTGCGGACGCAAATGTTCCGGACGCGCCAACACTAACGATTATGGTTTAGCTTCTGACACAGTGCAGTAACATACCACGTCGAACATTATTTTAATATATTTATATTTTATAAAATAATTCCATAAAATATGTATTTTATTCATGGATGTTGAGTTGAATCAAAATTTCATCATATTCATCGTTGCCAAGCGAGTAATAAGTAATAACACCAATTCTTCCTCCCTGTAGTAATATCAACAGCAAGAAACCTCTTTCTTGCTGTTGATATTACTCTGCCCAGCAGTGAATCCTTCTTACAGACCGATAGTTTAATTCATTTACTTATATATAAGCAAGCCTGGAGATTACGGCTTTTCTTTTACTATACTTAGTAGTAGGTATCATCACCAAAATAAATTCTTTGCTCTGCAGTAGATCTGTCTTCTAGACCAATACTATAGTTCAAAAGAGGCAATACCCTGCACTAGACCTTTTTCCCGCCCAATACCTCGCCTACTGCACATCACCACACTGTGTCCTGTGAGCGGTATCAGTTAAAATTTCCGTCACGGCGTGTACATGTGTCGTATCGGTCGATACCGTTTTGTGTCTCGTATGGACCTTTCTAGAATTTTTATTCGGTTATATTCGATTCACCGCAACGCTTACACACTTATTCTACAATATAAACTCCAATATTGGAGATACATGTGTTATTGTTCGCGTTCATATCGTGAATTATATCGAGGGAAATGGAAAGTTATAGTTTAGACGTGTGCTGCGTGATTCTGATTGGTTCGTGGACGGAAACTGTTATAATTTACCCTCTTGCGTCTATTGGTGCATTATTAAAGGAAATTCCTTATAATGAAAATATTTAAAAAAAAAAAATGCTAAAAACTGACTCAAATCAACTCATTTAATAACAAAAACATTAAACTTTTCCCCCCAAAACTACAATATTGTTGATTTTTTTTATAATAAGTGAGAGTGTTATACCCACTGGTTCAGTGAAGTTCTGTCGAAATAGGATTTTTTCCTATTAATTTCTAAGATCTACGCTATTTTATATACGAAAACTATGACTGGTATTCATTAAATTTATAGTGGATCGCGAGTTATCAATAAGTTTTCTATAACATAATAGCTCACATGTCATGTGTGTCTCAACAAAGTAAAAATTATCCTTCGCCTGTAACGACGTAATGTGATCCGAACAACTTGGGTAACGAACAATTATATTGGGATTTTTTGATTTGATTTTTAAAAGCTGCTGATATTTTTTTTTTAAAGAGAATGTATTATTAAATGAAAACAAAAAATTGTTAAGTATAAAAATATAATATAGCGTTTCTCTCTCGTATTCTTAGCATCCTACGTCATTATAATTTCATCGGAATCCTTTCAGTGGCTAGATCTGTATTTTGATAGATCAGTCAGTCCGTCAGTCAACAAACGCTTTTACATACAAAGATTCTCGACAAACCACAAAATCAAACTCCAAATACTTTATTTTTATTTTAAATGTAAAGCAAGCGTGGTGGTATGTCCGCAGTTGTTGCGCGGGCTCTACCCGGGATATATTGTCCAATAAACCGAGCTATAAACGTCGGCCCGGCCTCGCTCGTGTATCGCCGAGGGGTGATTTCAGATTTTTTTGCGGCCAGAAAAGATTGGTTCGCTATTTAAGGTCCGCCCTTGTTTTGATAACGGACTTCAGTCAATTTAGCCACGGACAATGTTTTAACGTTTGGGACTGATTTGGTTTTTGTACCGTTTGTATTATGGCGGTTCGGAAAACATATTGTTGATGGGATGTTGTTACAAACAAAACATAATAAATATCTGTGGATTTTCTGTTGCTTTATGTTGTTTTGATGTTTTTTTTCTACAGAAAAATGTAAAGATAGACTTTTGCATTTAACCTACGAAAGATGGATCACTTTTCACATTTTTTTAATATAAGTATTTGAATAATATTGGTGATGATTCAAAAATAAAAAAGATCTTTAACTTGAAACTTCCATATCACCAACCTTTAAAACAAAGCGAATCCAAAGCCACTTCCATTGCATTGTACTAAAACACAATCACATTAAAAATTCACAAACAAAAGCAATACAAGTTAGCGCAACAACGCATTGCACCAAAGAAACGAGACAAAAGAAATTATTGTATCTTAACAGAATAAATGGGCCAAGCCGGGGGCGGCAATATATCTCGGGGGTTTGTTCTCAACAAACTTGTTCATATAGGGATATACGAGCTAGGCCGGGGCCGGGAGCCAAATGGCTTCCGAATTTTAGACTAAATAGTTTCAGATTTGAAAAGTAATTGGTTAGGTCTAGTTACAATATTAACAAAGTTCTGTAGTACTTACGTTACTAAATGAGAAACGATACATCAAGGTATATAAATACATTGTTAACGTAAAACAATACTTAAATACACACAAACTTATATGTCTAGTCAATACATCGATATCTTTCCTTCTAAATTGAAATACTAACGCTTACACTTATTTAACAAAGCCATAAATAATTTCCACGTTATATCGTTCCGCTATAATCCACAAACTAGCGTCTCATCTCAAGGAAACTGTGAGACGGTATCTGTCGATATCAGAGGCTTTATCAGCTATTTTCTCCACAATTTTCTCTATATAATATCCTTGTGACGCGGGGTGCAACCCCGTCTCTACTAAATCATCGGAAGTTGTAAGGGATGAACGTTGTTGGAACACTTTTTTTCTCTTTTATGAATATTTTAGCATTTTCCTCCTCAATTTGTGTTGTTGAACAGTACGTGATAGTTAGCGCGGGTTCGTGGTTTAGTTTTGGTTACAAAGGTGTTATTTCAGTGGAGTGATGGAGCGATGTAAAAATATAAAAGGCGGTTTCCTGACTGACTGATGTATCAACTGCTAAAATCACTGAACGGATCGCGCTGTTTGCACTCAAATAGTTATTATGACGTAGATAGTTTACTAGGATAAAAACGCGCTATTTTATATCATCTATCTGTATCATTACTTTCAATAAAACTAGTTACAGTCAAATGCAAGCCTAAATGTGAATCTAATTTGTGTTTTTGTGCTGTTATTTGTCGACACATTTCACGCTGAAAACGTAAAAGCTCTCAAAAATTGTTTGTTCCGATTGCAAAAATAAACCGGAATCGAAACAAATTAACACAGCTCAATCATTTAAGGCCAAACAGGCTCGCATCAGCGTCGTTCAGACAAACAGTTCGTTCATTCGATCATTCATTCGTTCAAATAAAGGAAAACGGATGGGATTTCGCCGTCGATAAACTGTGGACATTGATTCGTTCGTTTTCGTAATTTAATTCACTTAGCCCCCCGGTGAGCGGCGCGTCGCTACCCATAACTCTACGTATTTATAAACTTAGTTCAAATAATTGTTATAGATGATTGAATCAATAAAACAACATCAAATTAATTTATCAGAAGCAGCTTAAATGACGACCCCATTGGCAGTAAGGTTTGTTAAGCAAAGGGTTGCATGTTCGATTCTCGTTCAAAGTGAAAATGTTGCTCTTGTTTTGGGGTTGTGTATGAATGTGTGGGTCCGTAGTATACGACGACCTCGATGGCAGAGTGGTCACCATGCCGGACTGCCATCCGTAAGGTTGCGTGAATATTTGTGTGAACCACAAATGTTTGTCTCGGTCTGGGTGTGTGTGTGAATGAGTGTGTGCGTAGTTTCTGGTACCTAGATACATGCTCCGAGCTTAGTTAGGCGTCAGTTACTATAATGAGATGATGTAGTGAATGATTAGTTTCTGGTAACCTAAACACAGATTATAAGAGCAACGTTTGTAGGTACGATATGTTGTGAAATACTCTGTCATTTGGGTTGTCAATTTAATATTTTATTACCACCAATTAAAAGACACATCGCTTTAAATAATGAACCTAGTGCCTATCTAAATAATCAAATCTAACAGATTAGTGATACAATTATTCCTATGCGACATAACTCTAGGCACCATCGTCCCACGCGACCACCCGCACTAAAGTACAGCGATCGGGCGTTACTACTGGCCCTTTCTGATATTGTCACATGTCAGGATTTATATGAATTATGACACAGTATTTGTAAAGTATATTTTTTGGTTATTTAACTGGGTTTTTGGTAAATAAAAGTGTTTTTTTAGGGTAGGCTCGTGTCGTGCCCCTCGGTGGGGACATATATGAGCTGATGATGATGATGTGTTTTTTTGGGACGGATCGCAATATTGTAATATAGTATACATAACTCCATAGAAATGGAATAGATAAAATAATGTATAAAACCTAAAAAAAAACAGCTGCCTAAGTGTTAAAATCTGAGTAAAATCTGATTTTTCTTAGTTCGTTTATTATATTACCCTGTGTATTTGTTAATGTAGAAACTATGTAGTATTTTTCTTTAACACGTACAATTCATGTCCAAATAAAAGTTAAAAACATCTTCCTCTTTCTCCAGCAGCCATTGATTTGACCGAAGTAATTATTGGGTTCAAAATTTTGTATTTCAAAGAAAATGTAATTCGAAGATATCGAGACCGTTCATTCAATAAATGCTTAGTTGAAATCAAACATTGGTAGTCAGCAAATCGAATGATCGGACTCAGCTGAACAGTGGGACGACCAATGTTGTCCTAGTACCCTCGTTATACCTATTCAACATGGCGACGATCCAAATATTAATCTTGGTTTTACACGTAAACGTCTTGTTTTGTCTATTTTATTGTATCAATTAGTAATGGAACAGAAGATAATTGCTATTAGAAAGACAGTTTCATTGTCATTAAAAAAGTAATGAGACGATGTGACGACCAAAAGATCACAGCGGTCACCATGTTGGATTGCTAAGCAAAGGGTTGGGATGCACGCACCAAATATGTGACTTTTGGTTTGGGTGTATATTATGTATTGTGTGCATAGTTTCTGATACCAACTTCAGATCGTTGCGACACTGCAGTAAGCAGTTACACCTACCAGTTATCCCAGAACAAAAATACATTCCATCACATTTTTCCATCGCATTATCTTTATATTGTATGAAGTGCTGACCTCGTAGCCCCAGTTCTCTCTGGTACACGTCAGCTGTAAGCACGTCATGACGTCACCCGCCACACACGGAAGGGGCGTCGTTAGAGTTCCATCCACCACTCTGTTATATTGTGCTCTTGACAAATTGTCACAACAGATGCCGGGAACGCCTCCTATTGTAAATGACGCACTCGCACTAAGGTCAACAGGTTAGGTGCTAGATATTGACATTGATAAAAGTTGGTGTATTAAGTATTTTAATTATATTATTAATTTCAACTTTCTATAAATCTATTGATTAAATTAGTTTGAAAACTCCCAAACAAAAAATTCACGCACACAAATGTAGGATGTATTACACTTCTAAAATGGCAGGCATGATCACTACCATTCTATGACCTTCCGTCGTCGAATTAAAATAGTTTTTACTCTCTAATATTATACTAGAACCTACTAGTTACCTGTATATTTATATAAATATGTTTTATTTTCAGGTAAGATAGAGATAACACACAAGTCAGCACACAGGTAAAAAACGTGTGGTACTCGGGGACTGCCGCCGTAAAGCTATTGCATAGCAATTTTATCAACTAATTGTTTTTTTATTTTTGTATTGCAATCCTAACCTTAGAAATTTTGATGTCGTACTTGGGACTTAATAAAAACTTTGTCTACAATACTATAAAAACTTTTTGGAAAATTTACAAAAAAAAAGTTTTCGATAAAAAAATAATAAAAACGTCAGGTTTTTTTTCGTTACGGAATTTCTGGATTCGGTCCCCGCGCTCAAGGCACAAGGCTCAATAGAAGCTATGCAATAGCTTAAAACACTGAGCAGTTCAAAGAAACCTAGTAATATAAATTACAATGAACTCTACCAAAGTCAAATACAATGTCGTTGTTGCGAGTACCGCAGCGCAAGCCAAAGATTTGGACAAAAAAGTTGCGTTATATAAAAGTTTGCGTTAAGTTGCCAAATCCCGCGGCAGGTGCATTTTATGGGCGAGACGAGACCGCGATTTTTTCTCCTCTCGGCTCACGTCTCATGAATATTGGCCGAACGTCTAGAAGTCTTGAAACTCTTCTAAACTTTCCACACTGCAGTGCGTCTTGATAAAAGTTTCACATTTAAAAATTCGTTTCAAAATTATAAAATTTTAGTTTTATTTTTGCTGCACGCGACGTGACACTGGATTTTCCTTCAGCTTTTATTCGATAACTTAACCAATTTTAAGTTTTCCTAAAGTGAAATCTTATAAATTCCGTAAACCGCAAACAATCCTATAAAATAAACCCATTATATTTTATCGAAGTTCGTCGAAATTCGGAGCGAATCCGTCGCCTATTTAAGTTTCTTTTTTTCTGAATAAATTTGCCCTTGTTACACGTGTCCCGGAGTTTGTTGATGACACTTTGATGGATTTTTGAACTGAGTTTTTTGTTTGGACCAATAAGTGTCTAATACACCCGCTTTTACTGGATAATGTGTTTTCGATTTATTTATTTATTGGTTTGTTCCAATGGCTTCCAAATATAATTTTCTTTTTCCTCGATATTTAATTTATGGTTAACATCATGTTCTTGTTTATTTCTTCTCTTCTGAATGCATGAATTTTTTATTTTGTTTTGTACAATTTTTCCAACCTTAACTGGAAAAACTTTGTTCCATTTTCTCAATCATATTTAACCTTAAGTTTTATTGAAATCAAATATTACGTTAAACCTATTTAAAACAGAATTAAAGTCAGTTTTAACGGCTTATCTTGTTCTGTTTCTCTGTTCGTGGTTTGTGAAGGTATCATATTTTATTAGGAGCACAATGAGAAGTAACAATAGTGATTCCGCCCACCTCAGGACGGATCGAGTGACTGATGTACGATTAAAAGCTTTTAAACGAATACAAAAGAGATATGTAGGAATAATATAATTCTGAGTAGCTTCACCTTTTGAGTTTACTTACGTAAATTATTTTTAAAGATTTGTTAATTAGGTACTTTTGAAAAATAATGTATTAGGCAAATTTATAAGACACGGCATTCCTTTGGCAAATTATTTGAATGTACATAATTATAACAGCACCATTTTAAATATCATATCAGGGTTTCACCTATTACCGGTTGTTTCTATTTCGAAAATTTCCGGTTGGGGTAATTTCTGCTTCGGAAATTTTCAGCTTTGTTTTTTTTTTCGGAAATTTCCGGTTGCGGATAATGTTATTTGGATGTTATCGGTTGGGTTTTTTTTCGGTATCTTAATTTTCGGAAGTTTCTGATTTGGGAAATTTCTGTTTCGGAAGATACCGGTTTGGGAAATATTTTATTCCGAAGTTACCGGTTGGGGAAATTTCGGTTTTAGCAGTTATTACTTTTAATTTTTTTTTGGTAGTTTCCTGTTGGGTTCAGTTTCTTCTATACGTTTATTTTGACACCTTCAAACTCAAAATCTGGTGCTTGTCATACTTAAGGCGTCTACTTTATGGCGTCAAAATAAAAAAATATAACTGACTAAGTCTAGCATGCCGAGAATACTTTTATTTATTTTCCCCGAGAATACTTTGGTTTATTTAAAGCCTATAATTTATTTTATTCATTCTAAAAGGTATATTGTAAAATTAATTTGATAGGTGTGTACGTACAGCATTGTGAGCTATCGTAACATAAAACCGATTGTTACAAGCGAGGTTATGTGTTTACCAGCCCAGTATCTTGTTACTTTTGTAGTCTCTCTATAGGGAACGGTTTTATGTTCTTTTCATTATGTTACCAACATTCACAACATGTTACACAAAGGATGAAATGGGTTTTTAAATGGTTCAGATATTTGATATTTTTGGGTGTTGTAAAGTTTTAAATTCGTGGTA
Organism: Timandra comae; assembly: GCA_958496195.1. Taxonomy (NCBI): domain Eukaryota; kingdom Metazoa; phylum Arthropoda; class Insecta; order Lepidoptera; family Geometridae; genus Timandra; species Timandra comae. Next base: position 234,855 of record OY292361.1, on the reverse strand, counting down.
TTTCATAATAGATAGGTACCTCAAGTATACATATGTCTCGTACTCATTATATGATCATATATAAAAAAAACTTGTAATAACTTAATTGTGTTAACCGCGTATATTCTTTATGAATGAAAGTGGTCTTAGGATCAGATTATTTTTGAGATTAATCAAAGATCAATAAAATATTTTGTTGACATCCGCTGATAATATTTATCTAAGAGATACAACACAAATAATGAGCAAACAAATAAACTCGTCATAATAATAAATCTTCTTTTGTGGCGAGACATTTAAATTAAACACTAATTTTCAAGCACAAAAACACTTTTCTTTAGAACTATTTAAATGAGGAATTTTATTACATTACCTAAATACTGTAACTGAATTAATAGTCTTACAAGTATATGTATATCAACCACTCTGCCTGTAACGCCAATCGTTGCCGGTTTGTTTACCGCCCAAGACAAACTTTAGTGTGCATAAAATGTCTGTATGGTCTGGGTATTTTAATCTATTTGTACAAAAAAAAGTACACAAGCTTGAAATCTATTTACCTAATATCCATATTACAAGCTTTGCTTAGCTTGAAACTAGATGACGATGTGTTATGCGTCCGGATTACTTTATTATATCAAGTCTCAATAAAGTCTTCACTTCCCGTTACGATTAGCATTTTTAATGAAACCCTCTAGATCTCCATCACTATGTTAGTGAGTTATTCACTTAATGAAACTAGGTAGTACCGCTTTGAAACTCGCCAATACTTGTAGATTAATTAGCATAATTAACTGCCGACCATTAATTTTGTATCGCAATTTATCTGCAACATCCTCGACTCCGCCTCACAATAAACGTCTATTTTTAACGAGAAAATAAACTACGTTTTGTTTTTAATTAAGAAATACTTTTGTTAACTTTATTTAATCATACGATCAATCCCAAAGAGTCTGTTGAATTTTCATCCAAATATTGTGGGACCCCTTTCTTTATTTTTATTTAATTACAATTTTATATTAACTACATAAGGATTGTCTTATTTTTTACTTTATACCTACCACATACTGCAATGGTAATTTCACTGATAACCTTTTCCTTTTATAAAATCTAATAAAAAATGCTACAAATTACTCTTCCGCATACCCCATAAACTACTTTTCATTACATGTGTATGTGTGTGTGTGAAGGAAGATGGCCGTCACCCGTGTAACACCCTGACTTTGTATAAATATTTGAGGCTCGTTCATACCTTCAAATATTTGCGGTCTTCGCTAATATTTGCTCCGACACGATGCAGAATTTATATGACATACTCTTCTCTACCTCTCTCTTTCTATCTGATGCACTCTTTTATGGGGAAGTTTTACAAATCATTTTTGAGAGAGTATTTGATCTTGGTGGGACCTTCCTAATTTAGCTTTTTTGTGCGTTCTAAACAAAATACAATCTGTATCTGCAACCCTAATATTAATGGAACCACTATACCAACAGACCACAAAACCATGTGCCAAATAAAACCCGCGTTCCTCGTGAACCACAAAAACTGAAAGTAGTTAGTAATTAATCGAGTGACCGCTGCACTCTCCGCTAACGAGCGCACCCTCTCCTGTCCCCACGCCACGCTCTCTGAGAGACAATCATAATTGTCCTCTTTCTTATTGTGGGGGACACTTTATGACGTAATTATCTCGGTACTAGAACCGTTATCTTAGTAATTTGGATGGGGTTTATTTGTGTGCCTCTTAGTTTGGTTTATGTTGATTTGGGAAAAGATTTTGGTATCAGTTGTTTTGGCTTCAATTTTCCTGCCTTTCTTTCCGCGGTATATCTTCAAATACTACACAGTCCGTAACAAATTTTGCCATGCATTTTCTTGAGAAATAGAATTCAATGCGTGGAAATATCTATCAACAGCTTTTATCTTAGTTTCTTCAAGACTTAACTTAAAAAGGGTTCCACTATACAAACTACCATTACTATTTCATCATCACTTGTCATTGAAATTATGACTGCTAGGAATCTCAGCGACGACAAAAACGTTTGCAGAGCTCTCCCGTTGTCCCGTCCCACAAGCCAGAACTACGGCTGTCTAATTAAAACTCATTCTGTGCACTCATTTAAATATTTAATTGCAGTCGCAAGTGAATTAAACTGCGTTGTTTGATGGCTGCTTCTCTTCTACTCGCTGTGAATAATGCCATTGCACTTGACTTAAATAGGTTATGTTGTGATAGTGGACACTTAATGTATACAAAGTAACAGCGTACTCTCTTGGGTCTTGCTCGGAATTTTTGTGCAAGTTATTTTACTTTAAATAGAAGCAAATTGTTATCTTTAAAATACCTTCTTTATAAAAAATTGCGTTTGCGTAATGGAATTTTGTAGTTACTACTTGTTTCTGACATTAGAACAACCTCTACATTGCTCTAAGGGAAGGTTCATATCTGACGGAACATGCGTCGTGTATTATCGGTCGCGTAACGCCAGAACATACAAATGTATAGAAAAACTCTTGACCGTTCACACTCGACGCACTAAAGTATAATCGGTTGAGTGTGAACGGTCAAGTGTTTTTCTATAAGTACATTTTTTTTCCTTTTCAGAGTCTAGTCTATCTACTGATCGCTTAAACAATGAATCATTTTATTTTTAAAGATTTTTCATCTTATAACAAATAGATTCAACGCCTCCGGAAACACAGACGACGCTTGTCTACGTTATTACTATTTATAATTTAACTCTAAAAAACTAACCCATTATTAAAAACATATGTACCGATTGGATCCGCTCGTTTGAAGTTCCAGTTTCATCAATCATGGAACTTAATTAGTGACAAAATACAACAGTAATGAATGAGATAATAAATTGTGTCGATTTGTCATAGTCCGCTCAATTGACCCCCCTTTCGTTGGTAAGTACCATCTGATGTATTAATTGGTGTTTAACATGATTTATTTGGATATTCATATTCGTATATTTAGCCTAACGCGTCTAATACTCGTATTAATAAACGAAAAATAACAACGATACATGTAGTATATTTTGAAGACATGGATTTTATATACATGCGTAGATAGTAGGCACCTAAATTTCCTTAGAGTATCCTAGATTACACAATAGCATTATCGAACCAACATTACGAGTATACATTTTACCAAAACTTCATACACATAATGAACCTTATGAGTATACCCATAAAGGCCATCTCAACAATTATCCGCACACACAACACTTGTCATAAACGAATTCACGAGGCACATCCCGACAAACGTTCTCTACGGTACACTTGAAGTAATCTGAGCTATTTACTTGCGAACCGAGAAAAGGCGGGCCCCAAACAAATTTCCGCGGCACCTAACTACCGCCATAGGTCGTTTAATCAAACCGGAGTGTTGATAGCGAGCGTTCTGCCGATACTATCGTCACACAGGGATTGTTTTAGGTTCCGACAATGTTTTACAATGTTTTGTATGCCACTGTTACTAGCTAGCTGGTTAAAAAATGTCTATACACTTATTCTTATTACTTATCCTCCTTTTTTAAGTACCTCTATGTACTAAATCTCCCTCTCTATGTCGTTTTAAAGCGGTATATATTTCTGATAGCTGATTATTTTGTTGCTGTGTTAAGAAGGGTTAATGGCTTGATAGAGCACAGTCTTATGTGAAAGAATTAGACAATTTTCTTTGTAAAATATTGTATGTCTAATATTGTATCAAAGTTGGATGTTTTGCAATAAAAATATTGCAGTTATATTTTGAAATGTATGGCAAATGTGTTTCATTATTACATTGATAACATTTTTAATAAATAACTGACTACATCCATAGATAGACCCCATAGTATAAAGGAGTGCCGAGCGCCATCTTAATCTAAATACAGGAAACAACCGATTCCTCGCGGCCCCCAAACCGGACATTTCCGGATTTTTCTCGACTCAGCCGGTTTAGTGTTCGAGGGAGATACTCGTAATGTGAAAAGGCGTGTTGTATTCTTTGATGGTGAGTTCCTTTTATTGTTCACCGGGATTTTGAGAGTACGTTTGAAGTTCTATAAAGTAAACACTTTCCTTGAGGTTGACCTTTTAATATAGGGATAGTTTATACCATGAAATATAGGAATATATGAATAAGTATTTTGTTTACTTTATCGTAAGTATTAGTAGAAATATTTATTTTAAACTATTTTAAAATTATTGTATCATAAAATTTACGATCAAAACACTGGAAACAGTTTAAAATGGGTTTTTGATATCTCGTGAGAACTTAATTTATATTAATGAAATTTCAAGTAATCGAATGAGGAAATCTTAACACTTACCTTTACTGGTAAGTGTTTAGATAGTCCATATAAGAAGTTAACAAAGGGTGTGAGCATTTATTACGATTGGATTTAATCTTCTTCTATGCGTGTCGACTCATATATTTGAGGACCAGAACTCGGCCACCGATATAGCACTATCACTATAAGGATTTAATAAAATACAAGTTTAGGGGCACAATTCCACTATAATAAATTAATCTTTATCTTCTATAAATTAACACTCAAAATATATAATTATTCTGTATTTGAATACATAGACATTAAAATGGAAAACATAGATACGGGCATATGAAATTAAAAGCTAATAAGTGAATTTTAAAAATGGCACAGCTGGGTAAATCGTTTGTTTTACGTTTTCTAAATCTTTGCATAATTATTTTACTCTTCAAAACGATTAAAATATTTATGATAGGTTGTGTACTGAAGTTCTTAGTGCAATATTCAAATTGATGCTATCATTATAGTCACTAAGGCTCACTATTCATATTATTTTCACCGACGATTATGTGGTAGTTCTTACGCTATACCAATTAACTTTATTATAACCATCCGTATTAACTCCTATTTGACTTCAATTTATTAATTTCAGCTTATGGATTAGATATATAACAACAGCGCTACATGCTGCAATTTGCTGTCGTAAGCGCAACTCATTCATAATAAAGACAACTGTATATGGTTAAAATTTACCCTGGCATCCACAGTATATAGCTGAAACTTATCCTGCCGTATCCCGTTTATATTTTTTAATAATTAAATGTATTTTTCCCGCTTATAATAATGAAATAAAATTAAGAACACACCCTTCCTTCTCCGTAAGACCAATCAAACGTTACAAGGATCTAATCAGTTGAAATTTAACATCATTTGAACATAAAACCTATTTTATTACACCTCGGAGTCGGTTACGAGGTCTTGGAGTGTGTTATCTACTTTATTACATAATCTGAGACGCCCGAGTGCTATTCAATTAGTGTTATAGCATTTTAATTATAACGTTTGTATAGAGATGGTTTTAATGTACTAATTTGAATTCAATCTTCAGATTAGGCTCAGTTTTCTGGTTAAAAAGAATGTTTTAAAATGGAAAAAGAATTAAATAAGAAGCAAAAGTTTGTTCTATCTAATTACTTCGGTAAGTGTAAGTACTGTGTTAAGCTACGTTTAGTTCATTAATATTATAGACCATTGAATAGTTGTCAATCACTATACCAACAATTTTAAGTTATGTTCATATGAATGAAAATAAAATTACAAAGGTTCCCGTTCAAGTACATAAAACGTTTTAATCACCCCAATATATGTATATCATGATATTCACCTCTTATATTCAAATTACAGATCACATTCTATATAATATTGGTATGAATTTCAATAACATCATCATAAACTGTGACTACATAATATTCTAAGAAGTTTAATTTAATATGACTTCAAGTTAACAGTGAGTAGATACTTAGAGGTGTAGATAAACATTTGATAGTTCTCTTAAACAGTTATTCACTATAAATACATGTATTTTATTATAATTTTATGTAATATCAAATTGGATTACGTTTTACAAATTGAAGTTTATCTTTATTACACTTGTGGGAATAACGAGGTTGTAACCGACGGAATAATTTTGTGAAAATTGAGACATCATTTTAAATGTTAATATTTAAATTTAAATACGTTTATAATGGTGCATTTTACTCGTGTTGTGTAATACGGGTAGTTTACATTCAATATGACATGAAGATGGTTATCTGGTCAATATGCGGTTAATATTTTAACTTAATTTGGTTTTGAATTATTTTATAACGGCTTTTTATTAACATGATCTGGTATTAACTTTGACATTTTTATTTTATAATAATTTTATTAACTGGAATGTTGCATAACTTTAACCTCTGGCTAATAAATATAGTTGTAATAATTGACAGTTATGGGACTCTACAGTGAGTCTAAAACTTTGCAGGACAGTGTGAAAACTACAATTTTTTAGCAAATGATCTACTGGTTCAAATTGATAAAAAAATGCATTGGATATGACCTATTTATTGAGGAAGGCCTCACGCTACGTCCGGTAGAATCGAAGCTAAAGCGGGTAGAACCGCGGTGCTCAGCTCGTACCAAAATAAACGTTTTTGTAAACAAACGAAAATCCGAATAATAAATAATAATAAGTTATAAAATCAACAGAATCACGTCCCTTGTACATTTGAAATGCGGCGAGTACGTATCGTATATTGTCCGGCGGCGGCCGTTTATATCGGAATTAATGCGTATTAAACTGTACAATATTTGTCGCAATAAATAACGCGACACGTGCGACCTGTGCCGATGTCCGTGATTTATAAAACAACGGGATGTCCCCGGTCTGGTCTGGACGCGGCGCCCCCGCTGCAGGAATCGGTACCTGGACTTTTAGCTTGGTTTCAGGTCACGTGTGTAAGGTGTAGCGTTAACTGGTAGCGAGGTAATTGATTGTAACAAAGGAATGTTTTAAAGGTTTATTGGTTGATTAGTTGATTAGTACTTTAGTATGTAGGCGATTAGGTGTCTTGTTTCTATTGATCGTTGCGTAATGTTACAATGAGCATCTTAGTTACTTATTTTATTTACTAACAAGCTGAATTGGAAGCGTTATAAAGGAATCACACAATCGGTTGAGTATACGACTTATTAAATAACATATGACCTCAAAAGTTCAATAATTTCCAATAACAATAATAACATAATTCAGATAACCAGTTACGCCATTCCATTTATCTCCAATCAGAAGCTCAAATGCTAAACATGCGTCGCGTCGCGTCGCGTCGTTAAAAACGGTAAATTGTGGGTATTCCACACAAACAGGCGAGGGGCGTTGTTTCGCCTCACTTCCTCTAATTATTTGTGATCCAATATCGAACGTGGGCTGCGACCATAGTCATATTAATTGGCAGGAAAAAATGTTCTCGAAATAATTGGTCGGTGGTGCTTTAGCTCTTCTTGGGTTTTAATAATATGGAATGAATTTTTGTTACTAGTGGTAATGGTATTTGTTTGTCTGTATTGGGGCTATTAATAATGTATCTATAGAGCCATGAGTGATAGAGTGATAATTATTGCTTATATTTGAAAACAGTACCAGAGTGACTGTTTGTAAAAAAACGCAGTGTCATAAAATACACTTTTATACCTAAGTAGCAAAGATTTTACTGAAGTAGAGTCATTTTCAAAACTTACAAAATAAACTAAGTATGTACTACAAATCTAACTAAGAAAATATATTTACAAAATATATTAAACACTAAAACAAAGACAATACGAGTACATGCAAAAAAGCGTCGCATTCGTGAGATACGATCATAAAAGTTTGCATTAGATATTCGTCGTACACATTCAGTATAAGGAGGAGTCTAGGTAGTGATGTGTGCGCGACTAATAAAGTCACAAGTAGAGACATGTCATAAACAGGCGCCCGACAATGGGGTGAATTTAAAACGACCACAACATTGTACTCCGTTTATCGTGTCGTGTCGTGTCTGAAGTGGTCCCCAGCGACTCACACGATTACGTTACCGTACCGCTTCGGCACGAATATTGTATTGTTTATCATTTTTAATGGGATTTACAATGACAATGGGATGGTATAATTGTGGCTAGTGCTGCTGTAATGGGAACTAAATATCTTGTTAAATTGTAGAGTGCAATGTTAGTGTCTGCTATTCTAAAGTTTATATGAATAATATAATAGGCGCACTTTTTTCAACAACTTTAGACTCCCGCAAAAGTGTAAATCCAGTTATACTTATCATCATCATCATCACTAGCTCTTATATGTCCCCATTGAAGGGCTCGAGCCTACTCTGCATAAGGGCGATATATTCATCCTATCCTATCTCACATAACACATTAAACCCTGTAAGCGCCGTCACTCATGTAGGCGTGTTCCATCACACACATGCACCATCAAGTTGGCAGCCACTCATCAACTTAGGTTACAAGATGTAGCGTTTATGAAAATGAACCCGCCGCTCCCGAAGGCTTTCCGCCCTAATTTAATGTAACAAATTGGGTATTCCCTTACGACGCTGAAGGATTTATAGTTGGACGACATTTTGTATCCCCTGGGATCTTCCATCATTAACCGTATGAGGAAAATGGAGATTGAAATCAAGGGCTTGTTTATTGGTTAAGCAACGGTCTTATTGGTAAGTTTTTACGCACTAAACCAACAATAGCTTTATCACAAAGCAGTATAAACAAAAACTATGTGTATATTTTAATTATTTACTGGGTTTAATTCTGTATTGATATGCTGAATATACGATTTTTTAATCTTATTCCGATAAATCTTAGCCATTTTGTTTCGTTAATTATTGCTGTTCATTATATTTGCTCTATAAGTCCCTACAGAACAGATTCCCTTACAATGTTTTCCTGCACCTTTAGAGAGCCGAATAAACAATCGAATTCGAAAACACATTGAAACATGGCTGACATTGAATCAGGGATTTTCCAGCCAAAGTCAAAGTTGAGGCAATTATTGCGTCATTCATTGTCTTTATTACTGCAGATACTTTAACATAATAACCTTAAAATGTAGCTCTTTTAAAATCTATGTAACTATGCTAATGTTGTTACCCTGTTTACAAGCTCGTTTGCATGTAAACATCTTTTAGATACTCCACTGAACATTGCACTGAAAGTTAATTTTATGCAAGCTTACACTTCATCCAGAGAACGCTTCCCTACAATAGTTTAGTGTTTAAAATACATATTACGTTACCTACCAACTGTGGAGAGTTTTACCCACGTATATCCGTAGAAAAAGTAGCCTAAGTTATAAAGAACATCTTTACCAAATTTCATTTAAATCGGTTCAATAAGTTTCACGTGAAAGAATAACAAACATCTATCTATCTTCACAAACTTTCGCATTTATAATATTAGTAGGAAGAAGGGTTGAACTAGTAGAATAGGATTAATGTTTCGACATCGCTGAAATTACATCAGCTAACACACAAGTGATCGATAATTCATAGGTAACAAATATCTCGGTGTTGTACTCGAGTCTCGAGGCAATAAGGTAAGTTTGCAGGAGAGTGCGTGTGTATAGTAACCGCGGGTAGCATTGGGCGGGTAAGGAGGGTAATACCGGTAAGGGCGCGCCGGTGGGATTGTGACCACTTTATTCGATTGGCTGTAATGACCGCTCTGATTTCGTGTGAGGTGGGGCTCCACTGTGTGCATGCTCAGCGTTTTGGAATATGTTTTGTTTAAGTAAGAAAATGAAGTGTATACACAGTATTGCAATATAGGGTACATAAATGTTTTGGTTATTTAACTAAAGTGGATGTTGTACGTTTATTAATGATCAATAATTTATTTATGAAATATTTATAATAATAGATATTTTGTGGAAACTATCGCAGAAAATAGAAATGTGGATAAATATTTGCCCTCAGCTAATGTTGTGTGAATCAAAGCATTATTAAAATAAAAATTGTTAATCATTTATAGAATTGTTTTATACTATAATACAGTAAAACAACACACGTACTTATTTTAGATATTTGCTAATATTCTAAGGGTAACATTTAAAAACCATTTAATCTATACTAATATTATAAAGAGGAAAGATTTGTTTTTTTGTTTGTTTGTTTGTAATGAATAGGCTCTGAAACTACTGGACCGATTTCAAAAATTCTTTCACTAATGGAAAGCTAATATATCAGTGCGTGACATAGGCTATATTTTATCCCCGTAATCCCACGGGAACGGGAACTACGCGGGTGAAACCGCGGGGAGCTACTATATTTATATAAAACGATATTTTATACTTTTACAGCTTTGACAATAGAAGGATCAATCACAATGAACACGACAAAAAATAACAATCTAACTATTTAAAACAATCCCCGCTCATACTGTAACCCCACCCGACTCATCCCTAGAGAGTTTCATACATTTTCACGGCTAGTGAGGCCTCACTTAACGGTAATACGTGAAATTGAAAAGCTTACGATTTCTCTCGTGAGGATCATTGTACCTGAGGTACGTACCGGTCGGTCGGTCGGCTGTGAACGGGTTGCCTTCTGAGCGGACGCACAATTACCGAGATCGTATATTGTAAGGCTGAGCGGGTTACCGGAATTGTCAGGATCGGTTTTGTGGAACACATTCCATGTTATAGATTTTAGGAAGGATTGAAATGTTACCAGGCCAAAGAATGTTTAAAACTCTACTCATATAATCAAAATAAAATAGAAAAGAAAAGTTTTGATTGCTCCTGTAGAAATTGCATGACCAAAAATATCTTATGGTGTAAGCTAAGATCGTTTAGATTTTTTTTGTTATTAATTTGGATTTCACATAAACATTATTGGCAATTAGGTACTATGAAACACCCTACATCTAACATGCTTACAAAGGTTTCAACGAAATGATAATACAATGCACCTTTAAGGAAGGGCGATTTCAGATATAATTCCAGCAGATATGTGAGAATACTAAAATGTATTTAACATCCCAACATAAACACTTTTATATTCATTTACCAAGATATATAGTCCACATTTCCATTATAATAATGTCATTCAATTCCATATCATTCGGTCGTTACAACACCTCGACGGAGACTAAATAAATAACGAGATATCCACAATCTGGCCACTTAGTTCTAGATAAGTTGAGCACTATGTTATTACAAGTTACATATTCAACAGTTTAAAAGCATTTCAAATGTTACACTTGACTAATTGTTGACTAACTAGTTTCTTATTTGAATACTGCTTTTATCGCTTTATTTTTGAGTAATTGTACGTTATAACGAAGTATGTTTTGTAATTTCTACAGCTTTTTGATCGGTACTGTGATTGATTGATTGATAACGCAAGACCTAAAACTGTCGAACTAGGTATTTGTAATATAGTGTAGGTGGTAATTTAAATAATGTCTTTTAGCTATATCCCTATTAAGATCCCTGTTTTGGTAGAATATTTTATATTCAACTTATTTAACTTTAAAACGAATATTTTATTAATGGTGTTAAAATTATATATGCGAAGCTTCTTCTTGAATCTCTTTAAAAGATCTAAGCGTTTGAATAGCAAAACAAAAATAATAGCCAAGATAACACCCTCAAAGAAACGATTATCCTCAAAACCTCATAAATACATTATAATACAAAAATAATTATAATCAAAGAGCAATGTATGTATGTGCTCGCTGTTTGCGAGATGAAAGCTAATGTTATTATATGAATACGTAATGTGTTGCCCGATTAGGTATTCAGGAGATACGGTGCCTTAACTGAGGGTATTAGAGGCTCTCCGTTTTTATACCGTCGCCATATTGGAATTATTGCTTTTTAGTTGCTAATGTGCGATATGGGGCTTGAATCGTAACGTTATCGGGACGGCCGGGTGGTTGGTAGATTATATGAGTTGCTGTATGCTATGTGGAAGGTTACAGGTTTGGTTCCCGTTATAAGAAAACATTTGTGTTGATTATTATGTTTGCTTGTCTACTAAGTCAGGGTATTTGTCTGTCTATTCTTAGTAAGTATTTACAAACAATATAATGTTATGTAAGTTTGTTTATCCATCAATAAAACAAGGTTTGCTTAAGTTTAAAACAAGATAGCAATGTGTGATCTGGATATATATTTAATAATAAGAAGTCTAAAAACAGTCTTAATGGTTCTCGTGATGAAAGGAGATAAGTATCACCCTTAGTTCTAGCAACATTGTATGCTCTTTTGTCAATAAATCATAATCAAGTCTATTTGTTCTTAAGTGTGGTTGGCCATTATAATTTAACACCAGACTATTGCGTAGGGCTTCGTAGAATTCGACTATATCACTTTTCATAGAATATGTGTAAATGTGTAGATAATTCTTAAACTGTTATGATAAGATGACGTCCATTTTACCATCCAGACGTATATATCACACCATCATCTCACAGTAAATAAAATAAAATAAGTTTTTCTTGGTGTAACTTGCATGCTTAGTTAACATTAAATTACAACTTATAATAAATAGGCCCACTCGACACCGATTTCCACCATCTGTGTCTGAAAGAATTTATTATAGAGACATTTTCACACTTCCGTAAGTTAAAAAGAAAAATTTCCTCTGCATAATTTACTGCAATTTAATTTAGGAACGGCGGAAGTGTTTTTACTTTGTCACTGAGTGTTAATGTGAGTTAGCAGGTAGTGGATATTACTGAAGTGAAGTAAGAAATTTAGTGGGGAGTAAATGGGGACAATTTATGGGTCCATGCATGCCAATAGAGCCATAAATACCAATACTTTCAATAATACTTACTTTAAAACTTTTCAATAATTTATTTTGCATTTTTCCATACGAAAACTTAAAACAAAATACGAAATTCCACAATAATATCGTTTAAAATCCCAACGTTAGCACTATTGTACGTACAGTATCTCCGAGCTCCGTATCACTGCACGAATTACCAGCACCTGTACGATAAGGGCATTGAAGTACACTAACCCAAGATGTACAATTCGGAACAAATGTAACACTCGAGACTGTCGCAAACACTCAGCACTTACTTACCACATATGAATTTATAACTGAACAATATGAAAATAGGTTGAAAAAGATGAGAAGCATAAAGACGTCTTAGAAATAAAATGGAACCACTCCATAATTATATAATACTAGCTTCTGCCCCGCGACTTCGTACGCGAAGAATAGTTATTTTGGGCTAAATATCGATGTAATAAAATAACTTTAATCAATATTTAGGTCAGGCAGTCGAGATTAAAATTAAACAATAAACACGCCTATATTATTCGTTATCACTACATACGTAGTATAAAACAAAATCGCTTTCTCTGTCCCTATGTATGCTTAGATCTTTAAATCTACGCAACGGATTTTGATGCGGTTTGTTTTAATACACAGAGTGATTCAGTGGTAAGGTTTTTAGCATAACTTTATCCCCATATTCCTAAGGGAACGGGAACTACGCGGGTGAAACCGCGAGGCGCCGCTAGTGACATATAAATTAGGTAAACTTTCATATTTTATGTGCACTACATAATTAAAATACCCCTATTAGATATCATTCAGGACAGGCCCTAGCCCCTCCTTAGGTAGCTGATACTGACCCCCTAATATCAATTCCACGCCACTACCTCTTCCACTCCACTCCCCTTCCACACTAATACATCTTCCACACCGCTCCCACTTCCACATCACTCATCATTACTTATTTCTGGTCTTGTACCCTCGGTAGGGGGATCAATGAACTGGTTATGATGATTTAAAACAAATTGGTACGTGGTGGGGTTCCAACCAGGCACCTTCCGATCGAAAGTCAAAGGCCTTAAACCACTACGCCACCGACGCTCTACATTACACCGTCCTACATCCACACTAATCCCATTTCCACATCTCTACCACTTCAACGCCTCTCCCGCATCCACACCACTCCACTCCACTTCTACGCCACTACCCCTTCTACCCCACTACCACTTCCATCCCATTTTTTCATCTTTTCTTCGGAAGAGTCGGCGTTTCATTACACAATACATATTCAGTAGAACGCCGATTATCTGAATTAATTGGGACCGGAGTCCATTCGGATAATCGAAAATTCGGATTATCGCACATAGACTGCACATAGCGGGACTCGCGCACGAAGGGTTCCACCAAAAATTTCAAAAAAACACGTTTGTTGTATTGAGAAGCCCTGCTTAAATATTTATTTTATTTTATGTATTTTTCCTATAGCGGCAATGGAATAGAAATAAATCATCTGTGAAAATTTCAAGTGTAACATTAGCTTTCACCGTTCTTGACCTTGAATATGCATCATTCTCTCATATCATACGTCCAATGTCCATGGTTCTTGAGATAGTCTGGTGACAGACGGACGGTCGGACAGCGAAGTCTCAGTAATATGGTTCCGTTTTTACCCTTTGGGAACGGAACTCTAAAAACGATGTCACACGTAGAATAAACTATAATAAGTTTAACAAACACAGTTCTACAATATCTATAGCTCACTTAAACATCTCGATCCAGAGTAAGTTATTTTATTTATTTATATTTAAGTTGCAATCCCAGCGGGCCTTAACCAAAATCCCTACTAATATAATAAATGCGAAAGTAACTCTGTCTGTTTGTCTGTCTGTTACCTTTTCACGGCTAAACTACTGAAATAATTGACTTGAAATTTGGTACAGGGGTAGATTATGGTCCGGGAAAGAACATAGGCTACGTTTTATCCCTAAATTCCTACGGGATCGGGAACTACGCGGGTGAAACCGCGGGGTACAGCTAGTACAAAATATAATAAATCACAACAATTAATAGAGGTACATTAGATAGTAACTTAGGACCGATTCGGATAATTGGCGATTCGGTTAATCGGCGTTCTACTATATTGGAAAGTGTTTTAGATTCTGCGAAAAATTCTGGAAAGATTCTGGATTGTAATTAAGCGAATCTATAATAAGTGGGTGATTTAGTTATAAAAAAACCCTGCTCGACTTAACTAATTTCATATCATAAAGCTAAAATCGATAAATCGCACATGAATCATAATTTTCGTATAGTAATATTTTAGATCAAAAATGTCTGAAGATATGATAATCAGAAATCAATTATGAGTAAAATATTTAATTAGGGCGAGCAAACCAACGCAACAATTTGTACATTTTATGAAAAAACTACTTCACCTACAGATTTGATATTTGAAATAAGCAGTTATTTAAATTAATGTCTAGATTTATAATGCGGGGTGAAGAATATTGATAAATATCTATTAATAAGTAAAAATACGGTATTTTTTTTTATTTAAGTACTTATAGCTTATGGTTTTGATACACTGCCTCATTTTCCGTCAATTTATTTTAGTCCGCCATTTTGTCATTCAGCTGTCAAATTGAAAATTGAAACACAACATCAAAGGAGTATTGATATCAATTTCGACGCAAATCAACCCCAAAATAACTTTTTACCCCTTTTTAATCATGTTAGGTGATGATTTTAAGAAAAATGAGTATCACATATTTAATTAATCTTTTTGAAGAACATTTATGCCAAGTTTGAACTTAATCAGACCACGGAATCACGTTGTCCCATACAAACTTTGCAACCCCTTTTCACCCCTTTAGAGGAGGAATTTTCAAAAATCCCTTCTTATCGGACGCCTACGTAATACAAATAACACACCCTCCAAGTTTCAGGTCTCTACGATTAGCGGTTTAGGCTGTGCGTTGATCCATCAGTCATTCAGGACAAAGCCTTTTATATAATGATATAGATAATTGCAAATTAAGACTTACGCGGATAGTAAAAAAAAACTGTTTGAATTGAGCGCACAATGAACATTTATTTTATGAACACTATTTTAAATCACTGAATGTATGGTTATGGTTTTTGTACATCAATGTATAAGGGTGTAATTACGCGTCTCTGTGCTCCGATGTCGGACTCTGCTGCTAACTGCCTTTGTTTTACTAATAACAGTATTTTATAATATAAACTGGCGTTTGTGTACAGAATACACTGTTGTGTTTGCATTATAAAACGTATTTGGGTACGGTGTTTGATTTAATTAATATTAATTTTGATAATAAGTACATTTAACCATTAAATTAGTTTATAAAATAAAATAATAATTGGTAATTTGCTATCAATTATGGTTTTAATTTTCTATTACGTTATAATTTCATTTTATTGTGAATTAGGGGCTCGCATAAGTCAAGAATTAATCTTAAAATTTAACTTTAACTCGTTTCAGATCTTGTAATTAAAATAATCTCTCTACTTGAACAATATCCACTAATTATGTACGAACACTTTTTTTCTCCACCTCTTAGCCACCTAATTATCCCACCTTACTTTCTCAAGCACCCAAAACTCACAAATTGTTTTTCAGTTTCATATCTCGGCCATTAGGTACACCTGAAGCAGATAAACGCGTTTAATTACCTGTACCCTGCGCCCCGCTCCCGGCACCCTCCGGCCCCGCGACACTGACTTAGCGGGTCATAAAGATTGCACGTACCGAAGATTAAGGCGTTTGTACAAATTACATCTTGGAATAATTATGCGTTAATGTTTTATTTTAGGTATGGAAAGGAAAATATGTAGCGTATTTAGAGTATCTAATTATATTATTTTTTTCAGAATATTTAAAAACGACGACCTCGATGGCAGAGTGGTCACCATACCGGACTGTCATCCGCAAGGTTGCGGGTTCGATTCCCGTGCGGGGTGAATTGAAATTGTGTGAACCACAAAATGTTTGTCTCGGTCTGGTTGTGTGCGTAAATGAGTGTGTGTAGTTTCTGATACCAGATACAAGGTACGAACTTAGTTAAAGGTCAGTTACTATAATGAGATGATGTACTGAATAATTATGTTAAATATGTCTCATGAATAGTGAAAATTTCAGTTTGTAAAATCCCACTTCGTTTTGTTAAGGCCTCACTCTTACTGATTTTTCTTTACTGTGAGGAAATTACAAGCAGCCATGCATTATCGTATTTTTGAGCATGTTTACTATTTTTCAACCATGCCTTGTTCTTGAGAAGATTAACTTACTATGCGTATTATGCAATTGTAATGAATATGGCAACTTCCTCCTTCGATCAAATTTTCATGATAAACAAGATCAAAAAAATCCTGCGGGAGAAAAAAAAAACCTCCTTCGATGTGTCCTCTGTTGATATGAGAACCTGCTGATGTGAGGCCTTTACCTCACAATAAAATTTATAGGCCTCTACCTCATATTAATTTGTGATTTTAATTAACAGCATTATGTAAACATTATCCAATAAATACTCTCACCATTTCCTTTATTAATTACCAAGAAAAGTTTAACCTTACATAGCTGATAACAGTTTCTCTGAAGCAATAATTGTCTAGTATACTTGCACTTTCTCACCTTGGGACAAGGTTTATTTTCCAATGTCCTTAGTAGACGTTAAATACAATAATCGTTAGTTACACGTAGATGGGTCATTTAGTAGGAAACAGAGCCGTCTGGTTTGTGTCTTATTTTTATGTTTTACCCGCGAATATTTGATATTATAACTATTATAAAGTCAACCAGAAACATTTCGTTTTGTTTTATTTTGATCATAACTTCTGTGTTTATTAATTTTATTGTTAGGTTAGGTTAGTTAACAAATTGTTTCTTTTACATTTTTTCTTGTTTATTAATTAGGTAATTGTTTTCCCTATTTGACACGCATTTTTTTTATATTAATTTATTTAAGCTAGAAATCCTATTAATATTATAAAGCCGAATATTTGTGAGTGTGGACGTGTGGATGTTTGTTCCTCTTGCACGCAAAACTACTGAATGGATTTTAATGAAATTTGGTACCGATGTTCCTCATAGGAATAACACTTTTTATCCTAAAATTCCCACGGGATAAGGTTCCACGAGGTTAACAGCAGGGCACAGCTAGTTATACATATAATGTGTTCATTACAATAAACTTCAAGACTGATTAACTAACAGCTCGGGTTACTAGTTTTCTGTTGTTTAAAGTTATTAGAAACAACTTTATCTCCCGCAGGTAGAACGTCTTACACGATCACATCAATGTATTGATTCCTTGAAGAAGCTCCCAATAATACAATATATGATCGTGTAACACAAGCGGTACGAGTAGAGAGTAACGTTCTTGTATCGCGGTGTTCACGGGTCATTACCTCCAGTTTTCATCGGTGAAAAGGTTACGTTTCGGTTACGTTATGGTAGAAAGACATTTTTAAAAGTAGTTGTTCCTCGAGTGTGTTTAAAATTTAATTGGATATATGTATGGTTAAGCATTAGGTATTAATGTTTAATAAAAACGTAGTGTTCGTTTAGATTTTTTTGATATATAGATTAGCATTTTTGTCCATTGATTACTTGTTACTTAGAATCAAATTTGCATTACCTTTCAACTCACATTTCAACTACAGATCATAAAATTCTGGCAACACATAAGTACAAAATCACATTATATTTTAACAATTTTTATTAAAAAAAATACTTATACTTAATGTAAGTTAAAAATGTAAATGTTATTATCAGTTAAGCCTGCCACCACGCTGCACGGCGCAGTATAAAAACAGAACAACTCCGCGGAAATGAGGGAAAATACCATAACACATTGTAATTATGGAGAGATGCGCTCTGCTACGGCTCCAATAGTGATGGGCACGATTCACGTACACGAAAAATATATTATGTTTTTGGAAACTTTTCTATGATCACTATACAACGTCATCATGTATAATAACAAACACCTCACTAGGGATTTGAACTCCGGACCGTGGCATTGGCGAGGCCTGCTCTGAACTAAATGAACTGCTAAGGCACCCCAGTCGTTGAAAATCTGGAAAAGATTGGCTTTACCACAATCATTCAAGATTACACTGGCCTGCTACATACCATAAAAAATCTATAACTCACTAGTGAATAATAGTTGTCATTATGTGCTGAGAAATAAGAGTCACTTTATGAGCAAGTGTGTTGAAAAGTAAAAAATAATTTACAAATATCTGTTTCCAATATGATTTAGAAGTAATAGAGGGTTCGGGTCTAACTATAGTTAGACCGAGTAAAAAAGTGACAAAAAGTGACATCTCTATAGAGATGTCACTTTTTGTCACATTTGTCGAAATACTCGTATATCACTGGATATCTTTATTAGGTAATCAATCATTCGATATGAGTGATTTGATAGCTTTATGAAGGCAGTGACTCTTGTAGTTCAATTTTTTTTTTATGTGAAGTAAAAAGATTTGATATACTGAATGACGAGACAAGGTTATATTTTTATACTTATGACGTATCAAATAGTAAGTGGTTAAAATAATGCTGGGCCACCGTTAGGAGGAACAACATAAATGAAAAAACTACTAGAGTCATTATTTTATGACCATCTTCAAGAAGCTTTAGTAGATTCCTATTGATGAATTAGTTAATCGTACATTGTCTAAACTAAACATGCATGCAAAATTTTATTTAATCGATGGAAAATAGTGGTCTTCCATTTTATTTAAAAGCACCAACCAAACATTGCAATTTATACAAGACTTATTTCTTAAAATACCATTTCCAAATATAATTCGAACTTTCATCGATATCGATATCGACAGCCGCATTCGCCCATCACTACCGCCGATTGCGCTTGAAGCAATGGAAAATGAGAGAGTAGTCCTTTTGAACGGGATGTCGTTAAAGACTTCGTAAATTAAGGACAATGCAATAAACATTTTTATTTCGTGGAGGCCTCATCTCCGTCTCTTCACTAGTCGCTTTATTGGGATTAATAGCGGACCTTTTATTGGGTTATTTTATTTTGAATGTCTTCAGCGCGTTCTACTTTCAAAGGTTTTATTTTCCGTATTCTTTTGGTACTTTTGTAGGTTTTTAGGGGTGGTTATATCGATTTTAATGTAACGTAATCAATCACTCTATCGTCTCTAGAAACTGACTCATAACTAGATCTTATCTAGAGTAGAGTATAGGAAACTACACACTCCCTCATTCATACACTCACTTAGACCAAGACAAACATTAGTGGTTCACATATCTATTCGCACGGGAATTGAACCCGTATCCTTATGTTTTACTTTCTGTTTTGGACTAAATCGCCACATAAGTCATCTTCATTTCTAAATCTTTTAATACGTATATTAAAATCCTTTTTCAAAATAATAACCATTTGTTAATACCTCTTTAATTGAGACGGTGAACGAATCGATTGTCCGTCCTCAGTCAGCGATCCCAATAATTTCAACATTTATAATTGAAGTCTCTAATCTGCGATACATCTGTGAACTAAGCCGATTAACTTGTCCCGTCAAGTACTTATTAAAAACAAGTTGTCAGAACAAATAAATTGAAACTATATAAGATCAAAATAAATAAAAGAAACAAAGAAAATTATATAAATCATGAGCTATGAGTTACTCGAGCACAATATGAAACAGCGCATCTTACTTAGTAATACCTACTAACAAGATAGTATTTGCATTGCAGTAAAACCTTCGTCGAGGATTGCCAAAGAGTGCATTTAAACTTAGTTTATTTGTAACTAGACGAAAGTTATTTTGTATGTGGATTTCATATAATTGATGATTTAAGTTTACAACGATTTTAAACCTTTTTGAGGGATTAATAGTTTTACGTTAATGAAGTATAAATATTTCTAATCTACAATCATTTTCCAACTTTTATGATGATGCATGTTAATTGTGAATAACCTAATAGAATATTATTGTGTCATAAGAGCCCATTTATTTGCCAATCAGTGTTGAGTTAGGTCATATCACACGTAGTAGATGTCATCGGGGAGTACTAATTAAGATATAAGTGCTGTTAGAGCCGTCAAAGTGTGCTAGATAACTGACAGGCTGCCTATTAATGTGAGTTTAATAGAGTAGTCTAATTTTGGATGGGTATGTGCCGTTATCTCAGGATTTTTGAGTGATACTGATTATTATTACACTAATTGAATAATAATAATTTCTATAATAATGATTATCATTAGCTGAGCTGCCAAAGGGGTGCGGGTTCGATTTTGCACAAAGTAAATGTTTATCTTGGACTGAGTTTGTGGCTATATTCCTACAATTAAAAGGGCAAAACCTATAGGAAACGCCATCAGACACAGTTGGTTTGTAAACAAATATCAAAATGAATACACAAACCTTGTTACCCAATATTCACGCCGTAAAATCCGTGTCCCTTACAAAACTAAGGTCAGGTCTCCGGAATACAAACTCGGTAATAAAATATAGTGCAATACACGTAAAATATTCAAACAGAGCCAGAGCCCCTTGTAATGTAATAATCAGATGACAAAAAGGGGTCGCGGCTTCTCGAACACTATTTGTCTATTTGCCAACACTCTGTGTGTGTCTGGTAGGTTACGTGTTTTCATTGTATGAATGGTAGCTTCTGTTTGTAATAGGTTATTGTTATTCAATGTAAGTATTAAGTACTACTCTTTGTTGATTACAGATGTTAAATTACTTAAAGCGGCTTTTTAAATAAATGGATAATTAGATTATGACTTGCCCGATTATAATTTATTTGTGTGCGAATCGACAACTTTAAAAATATAGTAGGCCTTTTAGCATTGGTATAAAGTTAGTTCCATATTTTATAAAATAAATCCATGTTCACGCCATAATATATTAAAATTACATATTTATAAATCATCTTATAATTGTATTACGCGTCGTAAAATACACATGTTTGAATGAAGAAAAAATAAAAATATATCTAAATAATTTGGAAACCATTGAAAATTTCTGAGAAACCTCGCATTCAAATAACTTTTTCAGTTTAAAAGCGAACAAATTATAATTTGATGAATCGTTTATTTCGTAGCGACCTTAAAATATTTCGTTAGTTCCGATTTGATTTTCATTTTATGCAAAAGACGATCCAATTTCGGTGTGAAGGGGGCAGAGGGACGAAGTGAAAGACCTCCAATCGGGATAATGCCGGAGAAGAATGATCCAAATTGAATTCGCGTCCCCCCTCCGAAGACCGGGCTTAGCGCCGGAAAATACCTCGCGCTTCCCTTGAAAGGGCACCGATTCAGCGAAAATTTCCCTGCTCGGTTAGTTCCTAGGATTTTTATTAAATTTCAAACAGTTGGATATGTGGAAACATCGGGTTTGTTTTAGATGCAGCTGGGTCGGTTCGGGGACGTTCCGAAGGTGTTCGTAGTGTCCGTACAGTCAGCGGTTTTCGGTTCTGAGTCTATTTAGTTTTAGTGTTTGAATTGGAAACCAATCGTCTATGACGACCCATTTGATACAAATTGGGATTTCTAAAATAGTTTTCCAAACTTTGAGACGATGCTTTTGTCGAGACAACAGTTTTTAAATATGAATCAAAGTCAAAAAAATATTACAACAAACCCACATTGTTTTTAGCCACGATGTATAATTTGTTAAAAGTAACCCAATATCATATAACGCGACTTACATAAAATAATATCCTCATACTAGAAGCGCTGTACAGACATTGATCCAGTAATGGAGCAATATTTTCTATTCGAACAAACTCGATACGTGTAAAAAGTAGGTTCCGATCAACCGTGAAACGAGATAACGTACACCAATATACGCTGTACGCTGGTACCTACAGCAAAGGGTACAGTTTAATCATTTTGGGAAAAAAAAAACACTCATTTGGTAATAGGGTGGGTGGGAAAATTGACCGTAAATTCTATAAAATGGTGCCCATTTTCTATCGAAAGATAATCGTAAATATCAATAGTTTAGCAATTTTGGTTGTGGTTAAATTATAAGAAGTTTCAGTATCTATATTTTTATAAAACGTTTCACTTTCTAGTCTGTGGAGATCAGATGGCATTTGTTTCTCGTAAAAATCTGTCATTCCACCAATCTGGTTAAACTTAAACCAACCTAACCAGAAATGGGAAAACGTTTTCTTTTTATTTATACTCAAATACAAAAGAAAATGGAAGAATTTACTAGAAAATTTAAACATCAAAACCCAAGTTCAAAACAAAAGCATTCTAGAACAAAATTCAAATTTCAAAATTACAAATTCCACTGGTGTCCTATCAATTGCTCAAGAGTACAAGTATACGAGTATGTGTGAAGTTTATCTCCCCCAAGTAGTAGATAGTCCCTCGGCCAAGAGAAGTCGTCGACCTTTGAATAAACAATTCAGCACCATCTCGATGGTCGCGGATGATGGATGCATTTTATTATTGTTCTTTGTCCAACGTCCAGACAACATTATAACGTAATTTGATAGTACGTTATCAATCATACCAGTTTGCTTTGCATTTAGGTTCAATTTGTAAATAAAAATATATTACGCGTTTGGCAAGCGTTCACTTTGGTCAAACTATTAAGAAATCTAATTGTTATTGAAAACATTTTTAATGCAGATATGATATGTAAGATAACGTAGTAGTAGGTTAGTAATGTATAAATTGACCTGAGATTCCACTGCAGGGCAAAAGACTCTCTCACTGATGTTATAAACAAATCGTACTACGGTTCAGCATGGTTCAGGGTTCAAGACCTGGCTGTGACGAAAAATTTTAATGCATTTTTCAAAAAGTATAAACACAGTTAAGAAATTAGATGTATCCACCAAGATTTACCCATGCAAAACCATTCTGGAAAATACCAACGTGAATCGCTCGATCTAATAGGTAAAGATTTCAGTTTCCAAAAAAAGTATTTAAAATAGATAAATATTAGATCTAAAATAAAACTAAAAAGGCACCAGTAAACCAAAACACAAACAGTATTTTCCAATCTATTCTTTCAAAGTAAAAATATTTTCATCATAAGCCGAAATGGGGCGGTATTATAGACGGGCCGGAAATTGAACTAGCCTTTTTGTCCCATCAGATATGAGAGGTCCCTTCGTATCTCATGTCAATTTATATGAAGTTAGTGTTGTCCTTCTGTGCGGCATGAGATATTGATGAGGAATACACGATAATCGCGTTTGTTTAGACGCAGGTAACAGGTAATTAGTAAATTAAGTTAACAAGTGATGGATGGGGAGAGGGTTTGACAAATTGTCATGATGTTTGTTTAGTCACACTTATACAATAGTAGCTTAGCTTTTGTGTACTCAAGGTGAAGTCAAAGAAACAATGCATGAAGTCACTTGAAGTGTTTGTTTAGAGGATTCCTTTAGGCTATCGCGTATCATATTTGAAGCACAAAAAAATAACTTGGTTTTAGGAATAATTTTTAACTGTCTTTGATTGTTAATCCTCGGAATCACACCGCTATTGGGCGCGTTTCTTTATCTTATCAAAACCTTGAAACTTCAATAGTCATAATACTTTGTTTTGACATCTTTGTCCACTATTTATACCGACATTCATCTGCAAATTGTGTCAAACAATATTTTTTTAACCCCAAAATATTTAACAGTCATCCATCATCATCAACGCAACGCAACGTATTAACATCAAATTCAAAACTCAAAATATTTATTATAATATGTGAAAAGAGTACAATGAACGTATTAAATAAACGATGACGTCGCGTTAAATTATAACCCTCCCAACAAAAATATTCACACCAGTACAATATACCTAACAAATAAGGCTGGTTTTACTGTCACGCTGCTAGAGTGTGTCACTGGGCAGCTGGGCAGCAACGGTGGGCTGAAAATCTGCTTTTATAGACGTACTTGATATTTAAAGTCCCTTTGTCTAATTCGATTCAGAAAGTCGATAAAGAAAGTGATTTTTTAGCCCATGCGTCGCTGCTCAAGGCGCGACATAGAAACGAAACTATGTATTACCACCGTACATCACCAAACGCGCGCGCTTCGACGGCAATGCCGAAACGTGTGACAATAAAACCACCCTAAGCACTAACACCCGCCGTAGATTGGCGCGTTTAATCCGCGTCCCCTGATCAGTATTGTTGTAGAATTAGCGATGCTCGCAGACAATACAGTTTACAAACGAATTGGTTTATTGTTCGGGCATTTATCCATCGATGGTTATCGACAAATAGTCCAGTCATCGCGCGCGCATCCCCCCGCGCGGTCGTGTGCAAATCGAGTGACATCTAAGTCCGTTTAAAAATGTCGAAAGTAGTGAAATGTAATTCCTGCAATATTGTGATTGACGAGATGTTATCGTTTATACAAAATAAACTATCAGTGAGTGACGAGGATACTCTGGTGCGAATATGCTCGTCTTCGTTCTCGAGTGAAGATATTGAAAAACCTAAGGAGCTTCTGTTCGAATCCGTGCCTGTTGTAAAGGGCATAATTAAAAGGAAAAATAAGGGCAAGGAACAACGAGATTTACGGGACATATTGAACGTGTTCAAGTCGATGGATCCTGATTTGTTTCCCATTTTCGTTGCAAGAGATCTGGAGCGGTTACCTCCTATTGTTTTTGACCACCTAGATTGCACGAAGCTTCTGAAGGATCTACTTCAGGTTCAAAATGATATTAAGGACTTGAAGGAAACGTACGTGACGCAGACTCAGCTGAGTAGTTTTAAATCTGACATTTTACAAATGCAACATGACTCATTAGTACCGGCCGAATGTACAGTGAATACGAAGCGAGGCGCTTGGATGATGGATAGTGGTCCCATAGGCCTTTCACACATAAATAATTCATCATTAGACGAATACAATGGTGGTGAAGAATGTATTGAGAGACCAGTGCGTCTTAAAAATGCTCTTAGCTATAAAAATATAATGAGGGTAGACGGCGAGCCAACATTTTGCAGTGAATCGTGCGTAAAACCGTTGGAAGTGAGTATCGCCGAACCGCGCCGCGAAACCAGTCCGGCTGAGTCGAGTCACGTCACTGTGACGTCACCGGTGGCCATCTCTCCGCAACCGATAACAGCTGGTATTGTAAACAATTGTCGGACTAATAAAGTACAAACAGCGGAACGCCGACATGCATCCCCGGCTATTACGGAACCCCAACCAAGACGGGCGGAGGAGGATGAGGATGCTGGATGGCAAAGGGTGTCCTATCGAAAAGAGAAGAAACCAACAAAATATCGATATATCGGTACTGCTGGCATCTCTAAAGATAACGAGGGAAGGTTTAAAGCTGCGGTGAAAAATATACCTATATTTATTACTAAGGTGCACAAAGATACAACAAAGAAAGATATAGTTGATTATATTTACTCAAAAATTCAAGAAAATATAGTGCCAGAAAAAATTACTTTTAAATACGATAAAGATTATGACGCCTATAAGTTCTTTGTTCCCGCAAACAAGTTAGTATTATACCTTGATGACAAGTTATGGCCAGAGGGGATAATTTTTAGGCGTTTTGTTAATTATAAGGCGAGAACGCTGAATACGCACGGTGAGGTCACTGTACGCGGCCGACATAATAAGCTTGATGGATAATAAATCGTTATATAACTTTGTCAGCTTTAACTGCAAAAGTGTGAAGCGGTCTATTGAAAGTATAAGGCAATTGTGTCGCACTGCGGACATTATTGCGCTACAAGAAACCTGGCTACTACCGGACGATCTGCACTTCCTGAATGACATCGATGGAGAGTTCGGGTGCACCGGGACGTCGGCGGTGGACACGGCGGGCGGCATGCTGCGCGGCCGGCCCTACGGCGGCGTCGCGCTGCTGTGGCGGAGGAGCGTCTTCACCGACGTATCGATAGTGCCGTGTGATAACCCGCGAGTGTGTGCTATACAGATATCTATAGATCTGAGGTCATTTGTAGTGTTTAGTGTGTACATGCCCACGGATTGCAGTGCGAACCTACCGGAGTTTACGGATTGTCTTAGCTTGGTGAGCGCTATTATATCTGATAATAATAGTTTTGAATCTGCTTACATCTTAGGTGATTTTAACGCGCATCCGAATGAACAGTTTTATAACGAGTTGATGTGTTTTTGTTTGGAGGCTAATTTGTTATGTGCCGACATTGAATTGTTGGGCGTACAGTCCACCACTCATACTTTTATTAGCGATGCGAATGGTTCCCGCCGATGGCTCGATCACTGTCTAGTCACTAACTCAGCCATGTTAACCATTATAAACACATACGTTAAGTATGACGTGCTGTGGTCGGACCACTACCCACTAATAATTCAATGTAAGCTAGATGTAATTATACCAAAGTTGTGCAAAGCTATTAGTCGTCAGAGTAATAAGGTATTGTGGGGAGAAAGACAATCAGAACAAATTGACATGTATACGAATTTGTGTAATAATAATTTAAGACTAATTGATTTTCCTAATGAATTTAATTTATGTAGTAATTTTGTTTGTTGTAATTTGGACCATAGATATATTATTGATAAAATGTATGTTGACATTACTGATGTACTAAGTCGAGCAGCTGTTGAGTCGTGTGATAAATCGAACGCTATAGTTAGAAACAGGAAGCCGGTTATTGGGTGGAATAGGTATGTGAGTGGCGTTCACAGGGAGGCGCGGCAGAAGTTTGAGGTTTGGGTAGCGCACGGCCGGCCACCGGAGGGTCGTGTTTGGAATGATATGCAAGTAAGTCGCAAAATCTTTAAATCTCGTTTGCGTTGGTGTCAAAATCATAAAGACCAAATTAAAATGGACATGCTAGCGTCACATCATAACAAACATGATTTCCGTAGTTTTTGGAAATCTACAAATAAACTCAATAGTAAGCCGGGCCTGCCTGTGAGTGTCAACGGGGTCAGTGACCCCGCAAGCATAGCC
Organism: Timandra comae; assembly: GCA_958496195.1. Taxonomy (NCBI): domain Eukaryota; kingdom Metazoa; phylum Arthropoda; class Insecta; order Lepidoptera; family Geometridae; genus Timandra; species Timandra comae. The sequence goes on along the minus strand of OY292361.1, from coordinate 207,356 downwards.
GAGTTATTTAGGGAGCACTTTACTGTAACATCACCTTTGAGATCGCCACAGTCATTAGATATTGAGCGCTGTAATGGTAAGGAGGTAAGTACCCGATTTACGGCAAAAGAGGTGGGACGAGTTATTAGTTCGATGTCGAGGGGTAAATCTCCAGGCCATGATAGCCTAAGTATAGAACATCTTAAATATGCAGGTACCCATTTGCCCAGGGTGCTGGCGATGTTCTACTCTTTATGCATATCGCACTCGTACTTACCCGAGCAGATGATGAAGACTGTGGTGGTGCCGATCGTGAAAAACAAGACTGGTGACATTGGTGATAGGAATAATTATAGACCTATTTCGTTAGCCACTATTGTATCAAAAGTGTTTGACAGTTTGCTTAATGCACAGCTGGACAGGCACTTGGTAATACATGACAACCAGTTCGGTTTCAAGTCAGGACTTTCTACGGAAACAGCAGTATTGAGTCTTAAGCAAACTGTCAAATTCTATGTAGATAGGAACACCCCAGTCTTTGCGTGTTTCTTAGATATGTCTCGGGCATTTGATCTGGTATGTTACGACATCCTGTGGGAAAAGCTTTCTGGAACTTCATTGCCAAAAGAACTTATTGAAATTTTTAAACATTGGTATCGAAACCAAATCAATGTTGTCCGTTGGTCGGGGACGTATTCGACTCCGTATAGGTTGGAATGCGGGGTGAGGCAGGGGGGGCTCAGTTCGCCAAAGCTTTTTAACCTATATATTGATTCTTTAATTGAGGAGCTCAGCAGCACACATGTGGGCTGTCATATCGGGGACGTGTGTCTCAATAATATAAGTTACGCTGATGACATGGCGCTGCTGAGCGCTTCGGTAGGGGGATTAAACAAGCTGCTCGATATTTGTGAGAAGTACGCTACTCGCCACGGTTTAGTGTATAATCTTAGTAAAAGCGAGTGCATGGTCTTTCAGGCCCGAGGTAGGTGTTTGGATAATATACCGGCTATTAAACTTAGGGGGTGTCCACTTAAGAGGGTAGACAAGTTTAAATATCTTGGACATATCATAACCTCGGATCTGAAAGATGATGCAGATATAGAGAGGGAGCGTAGGGCGCTGTCTGTTCGTGCAAATATGATAGCCCGCAGATTTGCTCGATGTTCGAGTGACGTCAAAATCACTCTATTTAGGGCTTTTTGTACGACCTTTTACACGAGCAGTCTGTGGGTGAGTTATACGCAAAGACAGTACAGCGCACTACGCGTCCAATATAACAATGCGTTCAGGGTGCTGATGGGGCTGCCTCGATTCTGTAGCGCCTCAGGGATGTTCGCAGAAGCGCGGATAGATTGTTTCTATGCCACGATGCGCAAGCGGTGCACGTCCCTGGTGCGCCGGGTGCGGGCCGGCCCTGGAAGGATCCTGCGCGCATTCGCGGACCGGTTTGACTGTCACTACATGAACCATTGCACCATGGTTCATGTACTGACTAATCCAAATGTGATTCGTCGATATTAATATTTGTGTGATTTCAATATTATTACTAACAATAGTGTATAAGTAATTACTAACAAAATGATGGATTACTGTATCTGAATGAATAAATGAATTAAAAAAAAAAAAAAAAAATAGTGGGGCGCACTGCCGGAACTTGGGGAGCAATGGATTTCGAAGTTATCAAATTGTTTGTTTGGTTACAAAGTAAATATGAAAATATACGAGTAAATATGTCAGAAAATGGAAAGAAAATTCTTCAGAATATAAAATATTATCTTCTAGTAATACAAAAATCCAATGCATTTCAAGCACGAGAATCGTTGCACTAAAGTTATTCATAGAAATAGACTTAGATCAAAATCTATGACATAAATATATCAAGAATCCAATATTTCTGTTATTTTTCGCTCGATCAAGTGAAACGTTTTGATATCGCATCAAGAACAAGTGAAATTGTTCGTGAACCGAAACACTCGCAGTTTCGATACAAATAATATATTTCATACAGTTCGCGGGAAATGATGCGAAAACTAATATTACAAGTTCGCAAAACGGTTCAGGTAACTTGTTATGGGATCAGTACTCAGGCTTTTTGTATTGATGAGTATATTATAGAGAGGTTCAAAGTTATTGCCTTTAACATTATATTTTAATTTGAGTTTTAATTTCGAATAATTGGCTCAAATCCGGGTAGTATCTAGGCCGACATTAAATTAACTTTTCTTTATGAAAACAACACTGAAACTAAAACAACTGGAAAAGTTTTCTTCAATCTCTGAAACGTCAATTAAATATACTTTTAAATTTTATATAAAATCTGTCTCAAAGCCAGGTTTATTAAATATGTTTTTATAAACTTTCCATTTTTAAAGACGAAATAAATGAATATTTTTTTACCTCGGACAAAACTTCAAAAGAAGAAAAAGTAATTTAAATAAAACACGATCAATTTAACACACAAACGACTTGTTAAAACATTTCGGATACCTGCATACCTGCTATTCATAGCCGACTAGTTGCCTCGAGCAAAACGATTTACAAAAAAAGTTTAAAATACAACATTACGCTATGACTGTCAAACGGAGAATATTTTTTTAAAGTCGAACGGAAATTGCGCGAAAACAATTTTGTTTTTCTCTTTTATTGAAACATTTTGATCTCTGTATTATCGTCTTATATCTTTTGGGAATCACTTTGGGCAATTTTCTTTAATTTATTTTTAGCAGTTCGCGTCGGGTGCTCCGTACTGCGTAATATCCGGTGCTTTGAGGGGAGACGGAATAATAAATATTATTTGGAAAAACAATATTTTGAAACAAGAAGGCTCGAAATCAAGTAGCAACGAGGGAGAGGTGTTCTTCAATACACTTTATTCAATTTTATATCAGAACTTTACTTACATTATATCAATATCTATATCTATTTATACTCGTATTGGATTTTAGTAAGTTATGAATGTATAAGTATCTTTCAGAATACCTAAGTGTGTGAAACACTATAACATAATCCTAATTAAAATAACAAAATATACAAATCTTCTATAAAAAAAACTACTTATAGTGTTAGTCTGTACTTTGTATAGACCAGAAGTCAGTTTTTTATTAATTAATAAATTAGGTAATTTTAAAAAGTCATGTAGGTAGAGAAACGTTTTTTTTATTAATCTCACTTTTTTATAATGACTAAGTAAGTATATTGTAAATTAATGAACCAAAAGGTTGTCGTGTAAATGTTTGGTGTCGCCCGCGCCGCCGGTACGTAACAATATAAATAAATTTATACTTGAAGAGCCTCTCTATCACTTTGAAGTATAATTAATGAACCTAATGAACACTTGTAAATTAATCATAATTAATAAAATGTTTTAATAACACAATATTGTTTATTTTTTTGTCCTGTTCTTTCATTAATAATTTAAAATATAAAAATCGTAGTAATAAGGTACTTAATACTTCCAATTTAATTATATTTTAACGAAGTACAAGGGTTGGCAACAACATACTTACTTATTAGCCAAGCGCGGTGATCAGGCCTTTATCTCCTCACTGTGAGATATACTTTTGTCCTGCAATGGAATCTTACATGCCGATATACTAGTTTCAGTAAATATCTTTTTATTATGATGTCACAACTGTACTACAGCATAGATTTCGACTAATGTAACTTTCAAGATAACCATACAAACATAATACAACTATGCGGTTACACTAATGCCCGCTACATTACCGTGAAACCCGAACACACCGATCATCGGGTTGACATTCAAAAAGTACGTCCCAACAATATCCAGTAGCCACAATGGACCAGAAGCCAGCCTCAGTCACTCCATTAGTGGATAATCTTGTATCTCCGAACCCCATAAATCATATAGTATTGCCTCGGCCATTGTACCGACTCCATTCATACGGTATGAATGCGCCTATGATTTACAACCGACACGGAATCTAAATTATCAAGTGGAATCTTTGTATCTAGTGTTGCTAGGTTTTGGGGTTCCGTGTGTACTGGCGTGGCGTGGGGACTGATTGACTAGCTCGATAGCAGCGGCATCTTGTTTTCTGCGTTCCGGGTCATCTCATTCTATTGAAGCAAATAGTTTTGTTACAAATAATACCTTAGTTCATCTACCAAACTCCACTTGGATGCTAATAAGGAAATTATACTTTTTTTAAATGGGATCTAGTCAGATAGATTTTACGTAAAATATTATAATGTAATATTTTTACCAGAACCCGTAAGACTCCCAATTTGACAATTGTTAATGTAGTTGATTACAAATATACTATTCGTAAACGAATAAATCCTGGCCTATAGCCCAACTTAAGAACGCAACACCCCTAACAACCAAGAACAGAAATCAACCACACAATCTTGGTTGACAAAAGATGACATTCGAATAACGATTGTCCAACCGCCATTAAAGTACGGAACCCTCGAGACGCGTCCGCACTCGCTCTTGTGCGTATTTTTACGGAGATTTATGTTTGTTGTGGCAAAAAGTTGAGTGGAAATATGATTTGTTACCAGATTTGGGCCGGGATTTCTTTTTTCCAGTTGTTTTACTATTTTAGTTATCAACGCGCGATGTTTCTGACAATGGTAAACACTGCTTTAAAAGTGAAGTATCAATGTGTAAGATCCTTCTGCAGAGCAAAGGTCTCCCTCAGTGATGATATTAACATTGTAACAACAAGGCGATAAGATCTGCCCTTGAATATTATCTTCGTTAAACTTTATTTTAAAATATTAAAGCTACAAAACTTCGACCTCCTAAGCATCATTCTATAAATATTAATAATTACTCTGATTAAGACCCTAAACTCGATAATTGACGGTTTTTGTACTTTTTGATCTAGTCATATTATATGAAAAGCGTATTTTATAAACATGCTTTTAGGTAATAATTAAAGGAAATATTGTCATCTAAAAAATACTCAGAGAAAAACAATATTATACAGAAAACTTAAAAAATATATCAAGAAAACTGAACATATGTTTTCTGAATTTCACTTTTAGCATTAACTTCCATGCCTTCGGATTCTAGTAATTCGACCAATTTAGCACTAAAAATTAAACAAACTTAAAGTCCAGATCCTTATTAAGGAAATACTCATAGGAAAATTTAATTGTTATTATAATTATTATTGAAATCGAAAAAAATATAAAGTTAGAATTTGTAAAAATCACACTCAAGAAAATCGTAATTTACGTTGATAAATGATGCTCAAAACGTTATTAAAATTACCTCAAATAATAAAAGAATATTTTCTACAACAATTATACTAAAAAAAAATCTCTAAAACAAATTGTCTTTTTTTCTACAAATATTTTAAAATCATCATAAAACTACTATAAAATCGGACGCACGAAACAAATCAAATCAGTCTGCCGCGAGGCTTTTTAGAGAGAGGACGTATCGCTCCTACCGGGCGTTTGACCTTTGCGGCGCGTACGAATTTTATACGATAACTCATCAACATGTTTTGATACTCGATAATAATTTTTGTTTTATAATTTGAATTATTTATTAAAAATAAAATATTAACATTTATGATAACAAATAATGTTTTAGAATGCAGGCATTTACCCACATTAGTAATGTAGGCATTTACCCACATTAGTAATGTAGGCATTTACCCACATTAGTAATGTAGGCATTTACCCACATTACTAATGTAGGCATTTACCCACATTACTAATGTAGGCATTTACCCACATTAGTAATGTAGGCATTTACCCACATTACTAATGCAGGCATTTACCCACATTACTAATGTAGGCATTTACCCACATTAGTAATGTAGGCATTTACCCACATTACTAATGTAGGCATTTATTTGTTTTATTCATTATTCCTTGTTGTGAATAATGGAATATCGAATCGAAAGTTATTACGTAAATTATATCTAATCATATACTACCTACTACGAATCGTAAAAAAAATATACTCGTATTTTTACTTTTGTCAATAACTTTTACACAATTTATAATTTCCAATGGATCAAAACCATTCGGCCGGAGTATTCAGAGCGAGCGCGCCGTCACTACATAGACAGTGTGCATGCGGACACGCGTGCGCGTCTGTGTGAGTGAAAATTTGAGTTGTCGCGCGCCAGATCAACCCTCTTAAGTTTCGCAAGTAAGTCAAGGTATAATTTTATCTCGTTTGCGTCTCAAAAGAAAACTCATGAAAATCTTATTATAAGACGAAATTTATGTTGTTACACCCCTTTGTTAGAGACAATAACGTAATATTTATATCTGTTTGTCCATAAATCTTTGGAATAGCGTACTTGGGAACAACAGAGCGATAAAGCACTGTTCACAAAAATATATTATACAAATTGAGAGTTCACACCGTGCACCGTATTTACAAACACCACTTCGGACGCGCTGACGACTGCGCTTAGTTATCGCAGATGTACACTTTCGTAGAATGGAAATATTTTAATTTATCTTATTGTGTAGAGTTCTTAAAGATTGTTTCCAATTTAGTTTTATGATATGTATAAATGGATGTTTTTAGTCTAAATGAATTTAAATAATCACAAAAAGAATATGAAGACGGCAACAATGATAATGAACTAACAATTAAATAGCTCAATTTTTTTATTGATATTTTGATAGTTAATAGACAGATACGTAGATATTTTTCCGTGACTTTAATACAATTTTTATCTACTGAGATAAATAAAGAACTAAATAAAAAACCCTATCCAGTAAATAAAAACTCATTGCTTCTGACGCACTACGTACAACCCGTAGCTCGTACGGGTGAGCGGTGCGCTGCAGCGTAGTACAATTTATTCATTGGATGGGCGAACGGGCGTGCGACGCGCCGCGCGATTTATGAGGCGCGATATCGGTTCCGCCCGCGCCCGCTATGATACATCGATTTCTCGAGACGTCGGACATTGATGGTGTTACACCGATCGAGCTTACTTTAATTCGTATAAATGAGTTTTTATACGAAATATGGATTTTCCGTTTTTGTGTTTATAAGAAATGAAATCTAATTTGGTGATATCTAGTTTAGTGCTTTTTTTGTATTTTCTTTCCGAATCCTACTAATATCAGCAGCGAAAGAACTCTTTGCTTTGATCTGCAATATCTAAAATCCTATCTTGCAGGTTAATACTTTACTATTAAATTTTCAGTTTTTGAGTACACAGCGTTCCAAATCCCGTCAGGTTTGGCTTTACTGCGTAGTTATTTTCTGTACATAATAACCTAACTAAATTCATATTACCTTAATATCCAACTATAATGTTACAAGGTTCCTAATCCTTAGCTAACGTTATCGAAGACAGATACGTAATCTGTGATCAGCGTTTAATCAAGACCGGTAAGAGGCGTTACTCCCGATTTACGAGGCGATACCTCCGGGCTGTTACTGCGATATTGTTCATACGACCCTCACACATTACTTATAGCAGTTTTGTACAGAGGGGAAGTTGACTTTTGTTTCGCAATATCTTTGTTACTAAAAAGTTTGCGTGCGTATTAAGGAAATTAGGTAGTTTGGAATTGCAGTTGGTTAATGTTTTATATATACTTTTTTAGATAGACTTTAAAGGGGTATTGCTATTTTAAAAATAAACTATTTTACTATTCCTGCATGTAAAGTTAGAACGTGTTTCAAAAGTATTATCAGCCTAGAACTTTAGGGTCAAAAGTTTGAAACTTTAAATAGAATGATCCTGATTTAAATATACGGAAATAAAGCATAAATTATCTTAAACATTTTAAAAGTCACCACACAAATTAGACTTTATAAAGCTAGTATTAAAAATATGCTAATTTTGATTGAATAACCAAATTCCTATTCACGACTCCGTACCAAAGTACATAGTCCGTACAAATTAAGCAGTAACAACATAATTTGCAGAGCACCGCTCTTCGATGTTAATTCAACATTTAAATACACAAAGGAAACTGAGCCCGCTTGCCGCCGAGAGCGCCCTCCGCTCATAATTACGATTATTTTATAATTTCACGTTACTTACAGTATAAATTACTTGTTTTAATGCGTTTTGTTTTATCTCTGTTCGCGATGTATGGCGCAGAAGCGAGTGCCCTTTATTATTTTAGTGTTGCATCTAATTGTTTGCTGGAGGACATTTATCAGTTGTGTGTGCGGCGTGGGCGATGCGCTGAGGCGGGGTATGGTTTAATGTGATTAGATACGTGTTTTGATGTTAGGCGCTTCTCTGTAGATGACTCAAGGAATTCAAATTTGGTAAGCTTCATTCAATAAATTAACAATGGAGGATCTACAAAATTGATGATTTAAAAACGCAATTAACCATAAACAAAATAATAGGCTTTACATAATAGGAGAAGCTAAATAGTTTTAGTCTGAAATAGGCTCTACGTTTCTACGATGCTACGAATATAACTAAGATACAGACTTCCAACCACCTTTTCTCATGGCTCGCACCACTAAACAGACCAATGTAGTAATAACAACACACGTGTACAAATCACAATGCAATTACGTGTTATCTCCCCCATTGCCGGCTCTGTGCGGACATGTATCGCGCACCTCTGCGGTAACCAATCAATGTACACCGACCAATGCCTTTGTTTGGTTCGTTAACTAATTTCAATTTTGTAGTGCGTGGGTGCGTTCGTGAATTTAAATCAACTATTTTAAAAGAACTACCTTTTTAGTGTGAGCTTTTTTGGTTTTCTTTTTGATTCTATTTTTACAAGAGTATTGAATTCTGTGGCGTGGGTTTAGTGTAGGTTTATTTTAAAAGATACGAATTCTTTATTGCAGTATTTACTTCTATTGAAAGTTTTTTGTTAAGACCCTAAACTCGATAATTGACGGTTTTTGTACTTTTTGATCTAGTCATATTATATGAAAAGCGTATTTTATAAACATGCTTTTAGGTAATAATTAAAGGAAATATTGTCATCTAAAAAATACTCAGAGAAAAACAATATTATACAGAAAACTTAAAAAATATATCAAGAAAACTGAACATATGTTTTCTGAATTTCACTTTTAGCATTAACTTCCATGCCTTCGGATTCTAGTAATTCGACCAATTTAGCACTAAAAATTAAACAAACTTAAAGTCCAGATCCTTATTAAGGAAATACTCATAGGAAAATTTAATTGTTATTATAATTATTATTGAAATCGAAAAAAATATAAAGTTAGAATTTGTAAAAATCACACTCAAGAAAATCGTAATTTACGTTGATAAATGATGCTCAAAACGTTATTAAAATTACCTCAAATAATAAAAGAATATTTTCTACAACAATTATACTAAAAAAAAATCTCTAAAACAAATTGTCTTTTTTTCTACAAATATTTTAAAATCATCATAAAACTACTATAAAATCGGACGCACGAAACAAATCAAATCAGTCTGCCGCGAGGCTTTTTAGAGAGAGGACGTATCGCTCCTACCGGGCGTTTGACCTTTGCGGCGCGTACGAATTTTATACGATAACTCATCAACATGTTTTGATACTCGATAATAATTTTTGTTTTATAATTTGAATTATTTATTAAAAATAAAATATTAACATTTATGATAACAAATAATGTTTTAGAATGCAGGCATTTACCCACATTAGTAATGTAGGCATTTACCCACATTAGTAATGTAGGCATTTACCCACATTAGTAATGTAGGCATTTACCCACATTACTAATGTAGGCATTTACCCACATTACTAATGTAGGCATTTACCCACATTAGTAATGTAGGCATTTACCCACATTACTAATGCAGGCATTTACCCACATTACTAATGTAGGCATTTACCCACATTAGTAATGTAGGCATTTACCCACATTACTAATGTAGGCATTTATTTGTTTTATTCATTATTCCTTGTTGTGAATAATGGAATATCGAATCGAAAGTTATTACGTAAATTATATCTAATCATATACTACCTACTACGAATCGTAAAAAAAATATACTCGTATTTTTACTTTTGTCAATAACTTTTACACAATTTATAATTTCCAATGGATCAAAACCATTCGGCCGGAGTATTCAGAGCGAGCGCGCCGTCACTACATAGACAGTGTGCATGCGGACACGCGTGCGCGTCTGTGTGAGTGAAAATTTGAGTTGTCGCGCGCCAGATCAACCCTCTTAAAAACGTACTGTACTTTTAAGTAAATTAACGCTTGAACTCCGCAAGCAGTGAGGTGTGGCTATGGTATGCTTCTGTTTAGAATTGCATAGACGGGAATCTCCTAAAAACTTTTTCCGATTGTTGATGATCTCAAAATCTAGAAAATATTGGTGCACTAAACACCTTTTATTTTCTGGATTTTGAGATCATCGCACTATTTTTTACCAAAATAACAGCTAAATGACATATTCGTCACTAATAACGTCGAAATGTAAGGTATCAAGAGGTCCCTATAATCAATACTGAGGAGTATAGACAGTTCATGTGTGCCGCTCAAATATTTACTTGCCTCGAGAAACCGCCCAGTTTATAATATGGCTATGAAGTCAGCGGGCGCTGACGGGTGTAGATTTTTCACTACTTGATATCAAGTTGTATTTGTGGCTGTTAGCCATCATTTTATAAATCTGAGGGTCTATATTTACCTAACAGTGGAATCAAACCCGTAACCCTGTGCCGTTGATGAAGTTGATGAAATGTAAAACTAATTGGGGCCAAGTGTAAAAAGTAGTCTATGCACGGCCGAACTTGCGCTTGGTAGAGTTGGAGGAGCAGCTGTTGAGAGGATGCCTAATTTTTTGGCAGCCTGTTGAACCTTCGACTCAATTTAAATTTGAGGGTTGGAGTCAACGTTATTCCAAGAGCTCAAGGTGGTCCACTATCGGTAGGAATACTTTCCGGAAGGTAGGAGTCAGTTCGAACAGCGTGCCGTAAAAGGCGGATAAAAGACACACCTGGGTCTTCGATATATTGAACTTGAACAGATTAGCATCGCCCCAATCAGACACTGGCTGAAGGAACAAGTTCATAGGATCGACCATGGCCTCTCTAAGAAACTTCATTAAATTGTATGTTTTTATTTAAATCATCTAGTTTCATGGCCCCATCATCAAGTGATTCTTAAGTCGTCTCGTTACGTCGGTAGATGGGGCTAAAGGACTCCTCTACTTCAGTAAATCTACATTACTCCCATCGTTATTGCGTTTACCTTTACGTATGTTATTCATCATAATTATTACACATGGATTCTTCATCTCTGGGAGGAAATCTTTTCAGTTTCTTGAAGATGCCTCTACTTTGACTGATTTATAAATATAAAGAGTGTAAAATGTATTCGTGGCAGTTACCCCACATAAATGTTTAAGTATATTTTCTTTTTGTCTAAGCTAATACGATTCAACGAGATATTTCCCGTCGTGTGTTGACCAATTAGTCAAATCTAAAGACATTACGTTTTACGTGCAAAGGAATAATTCTTGGACTTAAGAAGGATCTAAATACTCGATTATTATTTATACGGTTACTGGCGCCGACAATTTTACATGCCTTCAGGGAACGCGGAAACGCTTGAAATGAATAGCTACTTTAGTAAGGGCTACCCATTAATGTTAAGAAAAAGTCATCAAAATTTAACTAATCAATAATAATAAAATTTAAACTAAACGTATCTATTTCAACTTATAAATATTTCGCTTGTATACAAAATAGTTAAATTAGAGTGGCGTTAATTCTGTATTTACTTTTGTCAAAACAATAAATTGATAGTGTTTGTGTACCAAATGACATCGCGCCGACATCAAACGGTGCGCAAATACTTGTATTGTATTGTTTAAAACGATAATTATTAGATTGTTTAACGATAAAATGAGAGAAATGAATGGAAATAAAATATTTAAATAAGTCACAGTTGGTTGAAAATACAGTTAAATTTTCATATTTATTTTTATATCCAATAGTTTATTTATTTTCATTTAACTCAGGTTCAATGATATTTATCAAACTTGAATTGAGACGTATGATACTCGTAATGTGTAGGAAATAACATCAAAAATTCAAATCATGGGGTAACCATAGAGCTCTATAGGCGTAATATAAAAAAAAAGTTTGAATGGTACTTCATTTTTAAATTACATTATAAAATAAACTTTATAAACATTAGCAAAATTTTCCTAGCTATATTAACACCGAGAAAGTTACATACAAAACGGCCTCATTTTAATGATGACACTAACATACCGCATCAACATTAATCTCCATCTCGATATTTATCATCTGAGTAAAATTTCATTAAAACCAGTTAAGCAAGTCCTTACAAGTTATTTAGCGTGTATCCCCTGATATACGGCACTATAAACTGAATCGGCCCACACAGTTGTGCGCATTATAACCACCTCTGTCACAATTATTGCTATTTATACGCATCTGTGATGTGAACTAATTATATTGCTAACTTCTACTGAAGGGCTAGGACCTCCTTGGTGGTTTGAATATAGAAGGATGTACGTTTGCCAATGATTTTGTTTTAAAAAGGTTAGGATACATTTTTTTATCTGCTTTTGAAATGAGAGTTGTTCGGGAGCTTTGTCCAGCATTTGGCCGAGATAGATTAGATAATGTTACAGAATCAATGGTCTTTCACTATTACCCCTAATTTCGAAGAAAGAAACCTACAAGAAAGTTCGCTTACCCCATCGTACGAGTAGAAGAGTAGAAATGCAAATGGGCTTGGTTTAAGTCCTTGTGAAACCAAATATTTTTAAATATTTGAGGTAATCCAACTACCAGCAATAGATAAATTAGATTCCACTGCAGTACAAAGGCCTCTTTCATGAGCCTCTCCATCACTGATGAAATTAATACAGCGAAGAGCAATGGTTACTCAATCAGCTCCCTTGAAAATTAAAATGAACAAACACGTTTCCCGAACCTCTCGATCCAATGTTTCTCTGCGAGGCCAACAATCACTCTACAAACGAATCCTCCCACAAAGAACCCTTTTACTTACAAAAAATCACAAAAGTATACTTTTTCATTGAAAATATATGGAAGAGCGCCGCGTAAGCATTTCGGCAAATATACACTGCACTTGACAAGCTACACTGTATCATTCACGCAGACAAACATGCAAATATAACTCATTCTATATTATACAGCTCTTATGTTGTCTCAATAAAGTACAATTTCGAATTGAAATCATTTCCGCGACCGCATACAAAGTTTATAAAGAGTTGTTACTTAACATAAATGCATCAGAGGATAATAAACTTTAATTTAATAGCAGCAGTAGTCAAATTAAAATCATAGTCAATTAAGGCTGCGTGGGTGCTATTGTATAAAGAAAATGTATGGAATCCGTATGCAAATGAAAGTATGTGAGACTTTTATTTATGTTCTTTGGTTTTAAAAGTTTAAAGCTCTCTGTGTTTTGTATTATTTAGATGCTTTAAAATCGAAATAAACTTGAATAAAACGAATATGCAATAGATGTTTATATTAGTGCATTATAAAATGATGATAATTATCCGAACATTTTCACGCTTATAAAACCATTTATGTTTCAGACCATATCATAATGTATTCAGCGCATAACTATGCTGCTAACGGACACACATTTAATTGTAACATAATGAAACTACTCTCATTACACCACACTACGTCACACGAAAACAGCGTTAACATTACATTACATTGCTCCGTTCTAATTGAATCAAACGTGATTTAATGTGAAAGTTCTAACAGAACCAGCATTGGAACTAAACCCCGTGTAACATGTCAGAAGTGCCAATCAAGTGCTATTTCTGATATTATTTAGTACATCGCCGGTGTTGTTGATATGTGCCCTCTCGACCTCGTGCGTGAGCGCCGATGTAAATCGTACAAATAGTTAACACCAGGTATGGCAACGAGTTAGTGTTGCACGGAAGCCGTGTTCTGACGGTTGTTTATTAAATTGCAATTTTGAATATGTTATTTATGTAATCGTATTGGTATGCTATTATAAATAACGACAAGGAAGAAATGTAATGTGTTTCTTAGGTTTCAATGAAACTTTTTTAACAGATAAAAAAGTAAAATAATTCTACTCAATTTTCATGGCGTTTATCTTCAGTTCATGCAGTTGTAGAACGGTGATTTTTCTAAAAATGTTTCGCAAAATATCTAACTTTGCTATAAATTAATAGTTTTCTTTTTTGTTTGGTAAACTCTAGAACGTTCATTAAATGCGTCTTTCATACACAAACCGAATAAATATTTTTGACTTTCATAACAATACTAGACCACCCAATTTCCCATACGTTGAAATAAATCACAAACTGTAACACACATTAAATCACCCACGACAATGGACATGATGTACGTATATAAACAATTCATGACTTGTTACTTTCACGGAGTGTATGACATGTTAGTGCAGAGAGAACGCATCGGTACCATAACTAAAGTATGTAACTAACATGGGTGAAAGAAGATAGTGTATTTGATTTAGAATATGTGAGGTAGACACCTCACATATTCTAAATCAAATCAACAGTGATATTGAGTGATTGTGATATCGCTTGAAGATTTTACTATCTTGTGAAAATCTTTTTTTTTGTCAACCTATAGTGTCCCACTGCTGGGCAAAGGTCTCCCCCAACAGTCAAATCTTAATTCCGTAATTTTATAATACCGATGAAATGTTTAATGACTAGTTCTTCTTTAGAAAGATCATGAATTTTCACTTTTAACATGTCATTGCACCTGCTTGCCAAGTTTAAAATGCGATGCATGTGAGCTTTTAAACATGACATGAATTTGAGATTAGCACGATTTGAGTACTCATCACCTTTACTCACTCATTTTATAACCCTGTCGATAGAGGGGTCTTTACCAGGCACTAGGATTTATTTTCATAACGTATTCAATAGTTAACACTTAATACTTTCCTGTATTATATTCCAAAACTTTTAAATATCAACTACAAGGTGTTAATGTCATATTTTTGTTTGGTATCCAACATACCAGTAGTTTACAAACTAAAGTGAAAGTTTCCGCGTCAAACATATAGAACTATGAAACTTTAACGAGTCTGACAGTGAACAGACAGACGGACACCCCTCACTCAGCAATGCACCGCTAACCACTGGGTGTAACAACTAATGATGGATTCCCATGATTTGTAATTTCTAATAGATTATTGTTTACTTCCATTATAATGCACGTTTTGCTTTTGAAATGTTATGTTTCACATATCGCCTATAAAGCTAAGCTTGTACTCAAAATTATAAAATCGGCCAAGTGCAAGTCGGACTCGCGCAAAAAACGTCAAAAATCTCTATGTTATGCCCTTCTAAAATATTTATTTTACTATGTTTTTAGTAGGTATTTTTTTTTAAATAAAACACTTAAACGGATTTTTGTCGTGGTTGTACTTTGTTTTACATTTTCTGACGTTTCGGATTCTTTACAGAACCCGTGATCACAACAGATTTCTTTATTTCAATGTGTAGTGTTCGTGTAAATCAAAGATATCAATAGGTATTTTTTTGTTATAGCGGCATTCGAAATACATTATCTGTGAAAATTTCAACTGTCTATCACCGTCCTTGAGACAGCCTGGTATATAGGTATTGGATTTGTTATCATCAACCTGCTAATAACATTTTACTAATATCTATAGTAAGAAAGAGACCTCTGTTTCGGAATCTTAGGGGTGATACAATTTCTTTTTAATTTCTTATTTAAAGACAATCTTTTATTAGTAGGCGTTACTTAAGACAAAGTTGTCCTATTTAATATTTATATCTAGTTGTGTCCCTTGTTCTTTCCCATCGCCTTCATTAAACTTTCATCCCCTATTTGTTAGTTGGGGATACATTTTTAAAAATCTTTTTCACAGTATAAGCCTGTACGGTGTAAAAGATTTTAAAAATGTACGTCAGGCCTAATAAAATTATGTTCCAAAAGTCACACAATGTGAATGTCACCTATTCAGACTACAGATTTGGCCCCTACTAAATTTATTACTTATACCTAGGGTATCAGAAATTACACACCCACACTCAAACCGAAATATTATGGATCCAATATTTAACTCGCTTGTGAACCGAACTCGCCACCCTCAGTCTGCCAATCCGCCAGAGTCACCACAGTGCCATTTAGATCCTAAAGTAATAGACCCTCTACTGGTGTCTAAATAGATGAAATTACCGAGTATTCGATGTGTATCTCGATATGCAATCGCATCACGATCCGTCGATTACTCGGTGCACCTCATATCTGTACTTTAATTCACTTACATTCACCACTCCGTCATTTTCTATACTTATCTATTCAGCAATTTGGATTGCAACATGTCGACGCTTCCTTACATGAGTTTTGCTACATTAAAAAATAAAACAGTATTACTGAATATGCAACTCACATTATCTTTTCTAGATTTGTTTATCCAATCAGTTTATAAAACTGTCTAAAGGAAACTTATATTTAAATTACATAAATATAACGTATCGACGATCTCCCGAACGAAGTCATGGGTGTTGCTAGTAAGGTATAACATATGGTTCACAACGACTTTCTGAATAATTTACCTAATAAAACTAATAATATAGAGTACAGTACTACTCGATGAAATACTACCCAAGACTTTTGCCAGACGCTTTCCTTAAAATAGCCCCATCTGATCTAAGTAAGTCCTCTAATGAACCGGACCATTTGATCAACAAAGCCACATCGCTAGCCCCACATATGGTTACAAAAACAGTTATTGTTGGAAGTGGGAACGTTCCGGGAAGTATCCTAGACGTTACTCCTTGTTTATTGGCTCCAATTGAACTCGCTCGGACTCACTGTCTGTCAATTAACTGAGCTCTGGCTGGATGGTGCGGGAGAAGCGAATGATATGGAATGATTTCTGATGACTATAGTTCTGATTTCAAACACATTTTATACATTTAGAAATGAGATATGACATGCGAATGATCAGGACACGATGAACGAATGAATACATAATGACTAATTAACGCTCTAAGACACTCGTTTTTCGATTTTGCTAAAAGAAAGAAAGAAGTAGATAATGTTCCTAAATAAGGTACAAACAATACCAATCTCTATCATAGAAGAGTAAATAATATGATCAAACAATAGTACCAAAACAAATAGTTTCCCGTAGAGCCCATGCACAGTACACACATGTTACCGTTGAGTAATGAGTCCTACATTATTAATTCAATTTAAATAGCGTCCTTCAATTTAGAAGATTGCATTCTCTCGGCACATTATCCCCTATAATATACCAGTACTACTAAATGACGGATCGGTCCCGGACCCATCCCTGTGTATTACTGTATTACCGCCTTAAACAAATGATCCCTGAAACGCCCCGGATGTATCCCGGATATCTATTTGTATTGTTCATTAACAAACTTTATGTTGGTTGTGTTTGTTTGTGTCGAATGTTTGTTGATTTCATTTGTTGGTTCTACTGAATAATTTGATTCGTGTAAACTGAACATTTGGAGTGAATATATTGTGAGCTATAGTGTTGTAATTGAATCAAATATATTTTTATTCACATTTTATAGTTTAAAATTTTGTCAGCCCCTAAATTTAATTGTAAATAATATTTATTATTTGTATACAAATCCATTTATTTTAACTTTTTTAAACACTTTCAGTAGATCGCGGTTTCACTTTGCCATGTATTCCAAGTTTTGCTTCGATCTTATTCTTTGTTAACATGTCATAAGTAACAATTCTCAATAAGAAAAAAATCGAATTTCTAAACTAAAACCCAAACAGACCAGTCCTCCAAAACTAGTATCCCACACCAGTCCATACATATAAACACCATAATGTATATGTATGAGTGTCACCCTTTCAGGATAATTTGATCCGGTAGTAATTCTCTCTCGGCTCGGGACCACCGCTCGACGCTCTGACGGAGCTAAATGTGGCCACTTCACTGTAACACACTTCATTTGTTTCATCTTGTTATGTTTCTGTTGATACATTATTAATTGGAATGTTCAGGTGGGTGCTGAATAAGTTAGTAAATGATTGGGTAATTGACTTCGGGTTTTCTAGGTTTTTGTTACTACATTACATTATTTAACTTTTTTATAATTTTGTCACCAAATAGGTTCATGTTTTATGTACCAACTGATGTACAACACCACAGGTCCAGCTGTTGAAAATCTTGAATACTATATTGACTATACTTCTTTAGCTACAACCCTATAATCACCCGCAAATATGTTTGTTACTTTTAATTGCATGTTGTCCCTATAAAACTCAATCTAAAACTACACATGTTATAGCATTTACAATTAGGTCATAGATAAAACTAAGAGATGCTTTTAGGAATTAACTAAGGGCTGATTTTTCCATCGCCCAATAACTTTTATTCGACAAACAAAATTAACGTTTGACAGTTTTTGTATTGAGAATCTGCCAAAAATTCAAAATTATTCGTCCAACAAAGTTATCTGGCGTTGGAAAAATCAGCCCTTAGAAAACTAACTAATAATAATCCTCATCTAGTACTGCCCAAGTTCAGTGGCAATGTGCCGGGTGCCGGGTCACATCCGGGGTTCGGTTCCGGGCGGTCGTCCGTCGTCACACTCTAGCTACGTGTCTTCCGAAACTAGTTACAGTATAATACCTCCATTTTACTTATTCTATTACAATGGGATCAGGTTCTACCAATTTGGAAAAGTGTCCGTTTAATATTGTGCCTTGTAAGAAAAGGAATTCATTTGTTAGGTTTTTTTTTCAGTGTTCAGTACAGTTTGACATTACACTTTTTGAAAATGATCAACTGACAAAATCTTAATTTTGGTTTTTCAGTGCAAATATAAATTACGGTGGTGGTATAAAAAACAGGAAAACCCAAAGGAAACGTTATGTACGCGGATAAACTATGTGTTACATATATTTCCAAATAAATAACTAAATGACCTATACCAAAATTAATTAAACTAACGAACAATTATAGTCCTAAAGCAGTACAACATAAGGATCACAGTATTAATCTATTTCAGTCGCCACTCGCCCTTAGGATTAACAAGATTGTTGGCAATGTTTATACAAACATTTAATCTTTGACTTTTTTACTTAATTCTTAAAGAAAATAACTTTTTATTTATAAAGAAGTGGATAAGATATGTGAGTCGATATAGAGGAGGACGCGTTGATGTATGGTGTTTAGATCCGCATTTATCTGGTTAACCCCGGTTAAAAGCGACGCGGGCCGGTTAATCTGCCGAGTTATGTGGGGGATTCACTAGGTTTTTTGTACCTAAGAATATTAATAGATTATTATTTATTAGAACGGATTGTACTTATTCTTTTTATAACGACCCTAGTGGTAGAGTGGTCAGGCCAGACCGCCAACCAAATGGTTGTGGGTTTGATCCCGTGCAACGTAAATATTTGTGATATTCTAGATACATACAAGCAATAGATTTAGGAATCATTTGCTATATCAAGGTGGTAGATTGATATATTATTTAAGGTTATGTTTTTCCACCCCAAACTTCAAAAAACCCGATTGATTTTTCCTTGTAAATGATTGAGACAAACAAACAGAAACGTTTGATACAAACAGGGTGCTCACAGCTCATTCAGTAAAACAAACAGTTCAAAAATCATTAACGTTTGTTATTTGCTTGTTAGAAAGGCTCTCGAGGGCTCAGTTAGAGGTTCTGTCATCAACTGAACAAATATTTTGATTTCTATACTCGCGCGGGTAATGAGAAACGGCTGTTTGTACGGCGTTACTTCGCATGTATATCATAATAAATATTTGCAACGCGTGTTTGTGAAGCTTTGTGTACCTGTGTTTTGATTTGTGATGAAGCTTTTTTGATTGTTTACAAATTATGATAACTAAGAAAGAATGGAGTGGTATCACCAACATACAACGTGCAATACGTGCACTGCGTATGCGTGGTACGTTATGCCTATTCTTCCTCATTGTAATAATGTAATAATAATGTCATCAATGAGATAGATACTTTTGCGATTCGTCGATTTTAACTTAAAAAATAAAAGATATTTTATAACTCAACCCTTAATCCAAACACGCTCAAAAGAAAAACTGAGTAAATTAACTAAAAAAATACGCCTCCATTTTTCTTTCCATATAAAACAGAATAACAAAGCTAAAAATATAAAAGTAAAAGTAATATTATCTGTAACGCAATGTAAACCGCGCGGGTAAACCAGGTGGTTGGGTGAAGTGCCAAAATATTTACCCTTTAAGGGGAGAAGAGAAAAAACGGTTCATCAGCCGAAGGATTGTCAAACAACGCGGATCGCTCCCGGCTTCCAAGTTGAACCGAGTACGTACAGAGTATGGATTTATATAAGTTATTTATTATTATCAAGTGGTGGTAGTAGGGTTACTATGTCATTAAATATTAATTTAATGTGGTTTTCAACCGAATAAAAAGGAGATTCTTTATTGGGTTGTACGAGTATTATTGTATTAGTCCCATATGAAAATGCTTGTAGTCCATTTCACAGTTCTTTTTGTAAAAATATTATGTTTTCAAAGCAATTCATAAACTTTTACACAGCGATCAATCTCCATTATACTAATTTCTATTATAATAAATATAATTATACATATTTGATTGCTCATTTTAAAAGTTTTCATTTACATAGATCCGTCATCTAAGATTATAAAACACCGTCGTTCTCAGTTCTCATCTTACACATTTGATGTCAGTACCCCGAAGCGCATCCACGAGGTATTCGCCACAAATATTTGCGTGGACATCCCCCTCCTCCCCCGCCCGCCGCCGCGCCCCCCTCCCCGATCGATGACGTCCTCAGTTATGTTAATTATTACAGAAATGTCGGTTTGTCGGCTCTTCAACCTCACTTCCGATATTAATCGGGAATGCGATTGGTTGATATTTGGTTAATTTGTTTCCCGTTAAAAATGTATCAATATTTTTTTCATATAACTCTCAATTTAGTACATAATTACAGTTCTCTAGTTTTGTAGTCTCTAGTGTCTTCACTAAGTTGGGGTCGTAGGACATAGTGAATTTATAAAAGATCTTTGTTACGACTAGGGGGTTCCTTGTTAGGACTATGAATGGAACACTAAAAATATTTTGCCTACAAATTTTAAAATTAAATTGTTTCTTATTTTTGAATGTCAAATGTCAAACTCTTTCGAGTTATATTATCGTTCCCACGAACATTACAAACACAACTTGTCGTAAGTAAAATGTTTAATGGCATAAGGCCGGGTACATTCGTGCTTGTTAAAACGATCGCTAATGATCCCGCAAGAAAAGTCCCTCGTTGAAGCACTTTGAACAAGTTGACTTGTTGAGTGCATGTGCTCTAATTAATGTGCCCCGAATTGGGGCAATGCCTCCTTTATACTAGGTTTTACATACACGTAATGGGGTAAGGAAATATTATTTGAAATGAACGCAGTTAACATACTGTATGTTATTAGTGATATCAATGGGTTTTGGTTAATACATTCTTACTCTAAATGGACAGTAAATAGCTGATATAATAATTGCGTTAAAAGCCAATTAAAACATTAATGTTCTCAATAATATAGTCATAAAAAACATAGATAAAATATTTTTCTGTATTATTCTTTGTATATTTCGTTTAGTCGTGAAATCGAACATTTCTTTAGATAAATTAATGTGCTCAGCTTTTAATAATATTAACATTCCCATTCTACTATTTACGACTGTATTGCCATAATCATTAAAATATTCATAAAATTATGATAATGCGAGCCCGAGTGAGGACATTAGGCACGCGGAAGCGGTATAATGCGCTACTTCCAGGCGACGCGACTGCGGAAGTGTTTAGAATTGGAAGAGCACTAATGTGGCGGGACCACATGTTACGGGGATTCATTGGGTTACATGTTGTACTTTATATATCAAGTTTAATCGGTACATTATGCAATATAGTATTTAGAAATCATAGATATTATGATAATCGCGCGTATTAAATTATGTTTTTTGGTTGATCTTTGGACGACTCAAGATTTATTACAATGTTATTTTTGCATTCAGTTTCAAAACTTTTATATTATGTTTAACTAGCCATGATCTGCGTTTTCATCAGTTTTCTTCTTGATGAAAACATAAATTGGTGTAGTTTAGAAACTTAAGGGTACACACACATAAAGAGAAACAGGGCGGCATACAGGGAATTATTTTGATATTATGTAAACATAAAGATACTGTTGAATAAAATTTTAACAGTAATTATTTCACTAATCCACTTTTACAACAACACTCAGACAACAAAAAAATCAAAATGCAAAAAGTAACAAAAGTAATATTCAAATTACTTTTAAACCGTCAAATTCACCCTCCCCTGAACATGACTTAAAAATTCATAAAAGCCATTTTGCTTCCTTCCGGAAGATGGTTAGAAAGAAAAAAAGTTGAGATAAGAATAAATGATGGCGGAGGAAGCACCATTAAAATAATATTAATTCGTTTGTAACGCGCGGTGACGTCGCGATCTTATCGAATGTCGAGACTAACCTTAATGACACAGTACGTTTATTATTCAGTAGCGATTTTTAGTAAGTACTTAAAAAATAAATCTTCCATAAATAGAACGAAGTATTTAGTTGTAGACTTTTTATTTTACATCAATATTATTTGCAGTTAAAACTTTAAAAAAGGACATACATTTAAAAAAACATAGTCAACTTTGATATAACTAATTGTTCAAAAAAATTATTGTATAATCAAAAGAAAGTTCTACAAATTAATTTGATTTAAACCAATACAGTTGTACGATTCAAACATTCATACAAAAATATGCTATTCCTACTGCATCGTCCCAGTACTGTGTCCCATTTTGATGTCCCACTCGGTTTGCATTTGTTATCTCAAGTTGTAAACTTTGTGAAATGACCGCCGCAGACACCGACAGCTTCTTCGGAACGTCCTCGGAGCACGTGTACACACAGACGGATTGCATTGCATTATACTTAATTATAATTATGATATTGCTAGTAAGATATTTTACGTATTTTTGTAAGGTAAGGTTTGATTAGTGTCACAAATTGATAATTTATAACGTTCAAGAGTTTGTTGGTTGAACTAAATTTCAGGAAACGATATTTAAATGTTGTAAGTGTAGTCTATTTGTCAAGGAAGGCAAACATTACCATCAAAAGTAGAGAAGCTAAGTCCTGTTTAACCGCAGAGCAAAGTCAGTAAAAGCATAAATCCAAATACTTGTATAAATATAAAATAAAATAGAATATAGAAAAACTTTCTAAAATTAAATATCATATTTTGTGTCTGCATATGATAATATCCACACCCAAACCGTGTCTCAACTACATGATAAATTACATAAATATGTAACTTGTAAACGTGTTTTATAAACGATTTAAATTAAATTTTGTATTTATATCTGTCTAAAAAATGCCGAGACATCACACGAATATATCAACTACTGTATAGTAAGAGGTTTATGCAATAAACAGTAGTACAGAAATAACATTTAATTTCAAAATGAATTAATCTGGACATTCGTAAGTACACACTCCAAACACAAATACACATTAAAAGATAATTGAAGTTGTTACTGAAAGTAAACACTTGCAGCGACCAATTGAACAGCTAAAATCACAGTAATATAATTTGCGTATTGGCGATGTTTATGTTAGACTCTCTCGGACGGTTCAGACCATCAATATTGATTCAAGGAAACCGGCTTCAGGAACAAAACAGTTTGAGATTTAAAAACAAACCTTGTTTTGGTAAAGTTTTCACATTTGAGAGATACAGTGGCTTCTGGAGTTCCCTGTTACATTGTTTCTTGTTTACTGGGTACACACGTGAACGGAGATAACGATACGTTTGATTCCACAGCGATTTGATCGGATGCGTCTTTTGGTTTTGGGTTTTGAAAGAGGAATTCCAAATGTTGTAGAGATAAATGATATTGGAACATAGTATGAGCTTGATCTGACGCTTATATTTTGAAAAATATCTAAAGATTTCAACGTAAGTTTTATCAACACGTAGAGATTCAAGAGGAATCATTAAAATGTGGTATCGCAAGCCGACTACATTGTAGATTTTATTTTTCGCCCAGCACAAAATTTGATATAGAATATAAAATTCAATTTAAAAAAATGCAAAAATTTACTGTATATATTTATCGTAACAATCTGTTAATTAGAGACCCACAATTATCGTGTTTGAGCAAAAACTCTTGAAATCACTTAAACAAACAATTGTAACAGTTGCAGAGAGGCGTTGCAAGCAGTCGGCAATAAATCTCGAAGACAAGATTAAACTTGTCATGGGACCCCATTTACTTAACGCAAATTTATGTAAATACCTCAGCTTGTTTGCTCTTCTACAAATCGGAATGTTTTTGTTTGCAACTCTGATAATGGCGAACTCAAAACTACATTACAGAATACACTTAACAATGACCTTAATGGGTTTATGACCTAAGCTGTGTATGAAAATTGAAACTCAGTGAAACAAACATGAAAATTCCTGACGTATTTTCCAGAAAATAAAAGTAAAATATGAAGAAGTTGATTGTTTTAGGTTAATTAGATATTTAGAAATACTATTTGCATGAAGACAAAATCAAGCATGAGTCAGTTATAGTATCAGAGTATCAGCAATTAGATGTTGTGCTTCATAACAGTAAAGTTTCTGTTATCAGTAACTACACCATTCTGGAGGAAAATCAACAGTTGATAGTTTCATAGAAATAACAAACCCAAGGATAAACAGAGCATACTTAGTGAGTTTGGAATACATCATAATGTGCAAAATGTTCAGTCTAGTAATTCTACAGCAAAAATATTCTTCATTCAAATTCATTGAATGATAAAATATATCTAAAACCGCAAAATAAATTGTAAAACGTCACGATAAAAATATATTTATCCTGAATGTCAAACATTTTTTCCATTTCAAAAGTATTCTTATAAAATATAATTTATTATCTTTATCTGGTCTATTATATTCTATTCACAACGTCTGAAATTCTTTGGCAAATGATTTATACATCTCCTGTATAAGGAAACAGCTTTATTTCTCATCCATCTTTTCCCCACTTGAGATCTCGATGGATTTATAGTCTATCAACAGATTAAAACGTCTTTTAGTTACAAAACTTATTACTTTCTATATTCATTCAACTCTTGCATTACCTTTAGACAATACATCGGCTTTGTATTGTAGGATTGTATCATTAATCACATCATTGTCACAAATAGTTGCATCTATGTTTGATTTGGTATTGCCACCCTTATTTCTAGCCGTATTAGGATCAAAATCCATTGCATTTACAATACTTACATACTAGTCTGCATCTTTGTGAGCTTATGTGGAATGAACCTTATCTATGTAACGATAGGGCTCATTGTTGAGGTAACAGGGTGTAATGTATGGATCAGTATCGGGTATTTAGTTGGATCACGTTGATTGATTGGCGTCTCTCAGGTCAGAGATCATTGCGCCGCCACTAATTCCTTTCTATCGATTATTATGATCGATTACTTTGTGTTGTTTTTATTCGATTGTGTCGAGTTGTATTGAATTAATCCTAATCTTGTTATTATTAATCAAGCGACAAGCGATCAATTTCTTCTTTTGATACATGCAATATAGATTTATAAACCAGTGAAGAATGTTTCTTCTCAATCTTTTTAAAAAGTAATTGGATTTCCTAAGAAACAATAAATTGAAACCGATGATAATGAGACAATTTCCTTGCATCGAATTTCTAATACGATTCACAATTAAGGAAACAAAAAAAGAATCGGAAAAATGTTTCTACTTAACTTCTTTAGGATTTTAAAATGAAAACTTAAGAGTTCGTTAATATCATTTGCTAGAGCGCCAAATATTGTTATTCTTATTCTTGTGCTGTATTGTACCTTACGCTGCTGGTAATAAAAGTTAATTTCCCTTGTTACGAGTGTATCGCTGGAGTTTGTAAGTGTCTAATTTGCAAATGGACTCGTGTCGTAGGCTGCGCAATTTGGCTTAAGCTACACTCTTAGCGGATCGTTTCCAAAAGTGGTGCAGAGCGAAACATTCGGACTCTTTGGGCAATTCTTATCCGGCGACAGCTCCAGTTAGGATACTTTAAGGAAATTACTTAATTTGGTGAAAGGAAACGAACATAAAAATGACACTACCATTTTTTGTTGCAGGTAAGGAATCAGATATCCAGAGCTCTCTGCAGATGGAGAAAAGTGGCATCGAGAACTAATTAGGAGATGACTTAATGGTAAAATATCTCAAATATTATATCATAACTTAGCCTTCTTGCAAGTCAGGTAAGCGGAATAAAATATCAGTGCACCCGGATTAACATTAAACAACCGGAGGTATCTTGCTCGCAACACGATTCCACAATAACTTTTAAGAACTCAACTGCAAATGACGTAAACTTTTAAATAAAAACTAACTATGAGCAAAGTTTCCGCCGCCAAGTAACTAGATAGAGGCTATAATATAGAGGAGGTTAAGGGGAGACGTTACCTGCTTGTTACCAACTTGTAGTTTGGTTTTTGTTCACTTAACTACCAGTTCATTGTTCTCCCGTAGTTTTATAGTTTTCGTGTTTTGTGGCCTGTTGTCGAGTAAATCTTTAGCTATTATCGTATTGTCTTGGTTTAGTACATTGAGCAAATATATTTCTTATTTTATTGAACCTTTTGATGGGTATTTATTTATTTAGACCCATCAACAGAAGTATGTGTTAACAATAATAAACAAGGAGTATTTGTAATTGACATGCAATAACACTAACAGACAGCTACCTCGGAGTTAAGGTATGCATGTTGTAGTGTTTGTATCTATTTAGTAGATATAGTACATTGTCTCATGTACGCCACTAGAGGGGGTAGCTGTCAATCCGGCATTCTGGCGTTACGCGCGGAGCGGGTAAGACGTGCGCCTGCGCTCTAGTTGGTGTAGTAGTGAGCCAGTGAATATCCAAATACTGTGACGTGATAGGATCACTACAAGTGGCGACGAGGATAAAGGTCAGTGATTTTTAATTTTGTTAAATGAAAAAAAAAAGAGAAAAAAACATTTTTATGAAATTACTACATTTTTTAAATAGTTAATAGTATAAAAACATAACATTGAGACGCCTTGTTACAACAGAAACCAAATTATGGTAAATCAGTAAAATAAATAATATATCAGTTCGGCCACTGTAGAATGTGTTTACGTAAAACGAACTCATTAGTCATTAGCCATTCATTTCTTTTGACTTGATGCGCGCTAATTACTATGTACAGAAATTAGTATTATAACTAGTAACGTACACAAAATCTTAGTACATACATTATATATGTAAGTATAATAATTACTTACAAATATTATGACTATAGTTATAGATCTGATATTATTATTGGAATGATGTTATATTTTGGTGAGTAAACAAAATACTTATAATTCATTTTATTTTATTGTTTTAAAAAAGAAAATAAGTATGTACTTAGTGAATGTTCTGAAGTTTAACTATAAGGGAATACTCGTAGTATTTAATGAGATATTTTACAAGTTATTCGAGGAATTAACTCAGATACTATATACCTACATATACTCAAATTAGCGTAGAACAGTTTTAAATACAGGTATTTTATCTTTAGTAAACATAAATAGATTTTGTGTATATTATAGGCAACAAAAATAAGTGATAACTAAAAGATTTAACAGCACAATCATATCAATTAATTTATATCGTACAGCAAAATTATGAGAATAGATTTTTACAGTCGTATGAAGTACCTACTATATTTACCTTTATGAATTTTAATTGTTAAATTGGTGGAGGTTACATCGGATTTCCATTAAATTGGAAGTTATGATTATTTTGATTTCCATTACATTGGAACTTATGTTTTACTTCGGATTTCCATTAAATTGGAAATTATGATTATTTTGATTTTCATTACATTGGAAATTATGGGCTACTTCGGATTTCCATTAAATTGGAAATAGTAATTGGTATTCCATTAAATTGGAGTAGTAACGATCGGTATATACCATGTGTTGACGTCCATTAAATTGGGTGTGGTTTTCAGGTAGCCCCAATAAGATCAACTATGGCGAATCAGCTACCACCACCTGAAAAGCTGGATATCGAGGGTGACAGTACTTCAGTCGGTTTGAGATGGGAAAAGTGGAAACGATCCCTCCAAATATATCTTGAAGCCGCTGACATTACGATCCCAACAAAAAAAAGAGCTACGTTGCTGGTCTTAGGCGGAGGTGCTCTGCAAGAAATATTTTACAATTTGCCAGGAGCGAATGTAGGGCCTAGAGATAATATTGACATTTTTAAAATTGCAATTGACAAACTGGATGACTACTTTCTTCCTAAGCAAAACAAGACTTTTGAACGACACATTTTTCGACTTATTAAACAAGATGAAGGCGAAAGTTTTGAAAAATTCCTGATTAAATTAAGAAATCAAGCTGCGAAATGTAAGTTTGTAGATCCGGATAGCCACATTATAGACCAAATACTGGAGAAATCTCAGTCATCGGAACTAAGGAAAAAAATGTTGACATTGGGTGATGAAATTTCCTTAGACAAAGTAATTACTATAGCAAACACCTTGGAAATTGTAGACTTTCAATTGGATAGTTATGAACAAAGAGAAAACAAAAAGACCAATGAAGTTAATGCGGTTAGAAATAGAAACCAAGGTAGTTCAGGATGGACTAAACGAGGTGTGGAATCTTATGAAGGAAAGAGGGGGCTCAAGTGTACCAGATGTGGAAATATAGGACATACTGAAGGAAACATATGCCCCGCAAAAGGAAAGAAATGTAACGGGTGCGGAAAATTAGGCCACTATCAAAGATGTTGCAAAACGAAGACTTTTCAACAAAAACGTAAACTGACACAAAATATAGGACAGGACCAAAATTATGCTAAAAGACAACGGAAGGAAAATGCGGTAAATTCTATGGAGGATGAAGAAGTACAATATATATTTAATTTGAACGATGATGCTACACTAAAATGTAATATAGGAGGCGTAAATTTAGAAATGCTGATAGATTCGGGCTGTAAACTAAATTTAATATCTTGCAAAACCTGGGAATATTTAAAAAGAAATAAAATCAATTGTTACAATCAAGTAAGAGAGCCGAATAAGATATTATTGGCATATGGCAGTAAGACGCCTTTACAAATCAAAGGATCATTTGAAGCAGTTATTAAAGCGAATAAGAAGGAGGAACGCGCTACAATTTACGTTATTGGAGATGGATCACGGAATCTACTTGGAAAAGATACAGCTTTGAAATTAGGAGTTTTAAAGATAGGTATTGAGGTAGATAATGTGGATGAACAGGGTTTAAACAAACCTTTTCCGAAATTTAAAGATATTTTAATTGAGATTCCTATTGATACGACAGTAAAACCAATTATGCAACCCTACCGGAGAATACCAATACCGTTAGAGGAGAAGATAAGTAAAAAAATTGAAGAATTACTAAACCTTGATATAATTGAGGAGGTCCAAGGACCCTCACCTTGGGTATCGCCTTTAGTTCCAATCCTTAAAGACGATGGTGATGTACGCGTATGCGTTGATATGCGACGTGCTAACGCAGCCATTCAAAGGGAAAACCATCCATTACCTTGCATGGAAAACTTGCTACCAAAAATAAAAAAGGCCCAATACTTTACAAAGCTAGACATAAAAGACGCTTTTCATCAGGTTGAGCTCCATCCAGACTCGAGGTATGTGACCACGTTTATAACATCAAAAGGACTTTACAGATACAAAAGACTTATGTTCGGAATCACTTCTGCACCGGAACTCTTTCAAAAAATCATAGAAAAAATGCTAATTAAGTGCGAAGGAGTTATTAACTTCATAGATGACATATTGGTTTGGGGAAATGATGAAAGGGAACATGATTTGCGAGTATCTAAAGTAACAGAGGTACTAGATCAAAACAATGTTTTATTGAATCAAATGAAATGTATTTACAAGGTTCAAACTATACAATTTTTGGGTCATGTCCTAAAACCAGAAGGAGTAAGACCACTACCTAAATATCTACAAAGTATTTCGGAGTTTAGGGCACCGAAGACTATAGAAGAGCTACAAAGTTTTTTAGGATTGGTAAACTATATAAACAAGTGGATCCCCAATTTGGCAACAACGACAGAACCTCTTAAGCAAATACTAAGACACAAACTAACAAAAAAAGCAGATATAGGAGAATACTGGAAAGAAGATCAAAACAGAGCATTTCAAAAGCTAAAAGAGATGTTAACAAAAATAGAAACTTTAGGATATTACGATGTTAATGACAAGACACAAGTTATAGCAGACGCAAGCCCTGTAGGATTAGGTGCAGTTTTAGTACAAATAGCTAATAATGAACCAAGGATTATAGCGTATGGAAATAGAACACTTAGCACGTGTGAAAGAAAATACAGCCAAACTGAGAAAGAAGCCCTTGCTTTGGTATGGGCAATTGAGCATTTTGATACATTCCTTTTTGGAAAAGAATTTGAATTGATTACGGACCACAAACCATTAGAATTTATATTTAATGCAAAATCAAAACCATGCGCTCGCGTAGAAAGGTGGGTATTGCGACTTCAAGCATATCGGTACAATATTAAATATAAACCAGGTAAGACCAATATTGCGGATCCCCTATCTCGGCTATGTGCATACACTGATCAGTCAAACTCACCCCCAAAAGAGAATTATGTCCACCAGATAGTCGAACTTGCCAGGCCCTGTGCAACGCCAATGCAACAAATAATAAAGGAGTCTGAAAATGATAAGGAAATCATAAACGTAAAACAAGGAATCTATAGCTCTCATTGGGATGAATCTGTAAAACAGTACAAATTATTTTCAGACGAATTGTGTTTTTACGATAATATTCTTTTAAGGGGACATAGAATAGTCATTCCTCAAAACCTCAGGAAGCAAGTTTTATTAGCAGCTCATGAAGGCCATCCGGGTATTGTTGCCATGAAGGGTCGCCTTCGGTCTAAGGTTTGGTGGCCTAAAATAGATAGAGATGTTGAGGTGATGGTCAAGAGCTGCAAAGGATGTACTTTAGTCAGTTTACCAAACACTCCAGCACCAATGAAACGACGAGAGCTTCCATCTGAACCATGGGTCGATTTAGCGATGGATTTATTAGGTCCGTTGCCAAATAATGTCTATCTCCTAGTAATCATAGACTATTACAGTCGGTATAAAGAGATAAAAATTACCAGAACTATAACTAGTTCCCAAATAATTAGCATACTTAAGGAACTCTTTAGCCGACTAGGTTATCCACTATCAATCACTGCTGATAACGGTCGACAATTTGTAAGTGAGGAATTTAAGGACTTCTGCAATAGTTGTAATATAAGACTGTTTAATACTGTACCTTATTGGCCACAAATGAACGGAGAAGTGGAGCGTCAAAATAGGGACATCGTTAAGCGACTCAAAATTTGTTCAAGCGAGAAACGTGATATGAAAGATTCAATATATGAATACCTAATGATGTACAACTCTACTCCACATTCAGTTACCGGGAAGACGCCCTCAGAGCTATTTTTTAAACGAAAGAACAGGGATAAAATTCCTATGTTCAAAGATATTAATGATACAGAAAATGACACGGAAGTAAGAGATCGGGATAGACTGCAAAAAGAAAAAGGAAAGGAGTATGGAGATCGGAAAAGAAGAGCAGAAAATCCAGACCTTTCAGAAGGTGATAAAGTCTATGTGAAAGAAATGGAAAAGATAAATAAGTTCTCCACAACCTATAACCCCACACCACATGTAGTGGAACAATCAGTAGGAGGAGATGTTACAATTAGGAACGAAGAAACTGGACACAAATTAAGGAGGAATGTGATTCATCTAAAACGTGTAGAAGGACAGTGGAAATCGGTTGAAAACAATACTAAAGGGAATGAAAATCAGATAAATAATTCAGAGTAATCAATAGATCAAGAGAGATTGAAGATATAATCAAACAGTAAAATGAAAGTGTAATTATGTACGATTATTATAAGACTGATTATTATACAAATAAAAAATATATTAAAAGGAAGGGATGTAGTGTTTGTATCTATTTAGTAGATATAGTACATTGTCTCATGTACGCCACTAGAGGGGGTAGCTGTCAATCCGGCATTCTGGCGTTACGCGCGGAGCGGGTAAGACGTGCGCCTGCGCTCTAGTTGGTGTAGTAGTGAGCCAGTGAATATCCAAATACTGTGACGTGATAGGATCACTACACATGTAATGTGAGTAACCCATGTTGTTGATTAAGATAATGTCAATGGACGGTCACGTTATACACTATTCGAAATATCAAAACCAAAACAGTGAATGTATTGTCACTAAAATAATTATAAATTAAGATATAAAAGAACCAAACAAACAGTAGTAAGTTTTTTGTGAGTATTTAATTTGGCACATAAACTCGCGCTCACAGTAGAGTATAAACAAACGAAACTAATAAATTATAAACACTCATGGAGCGTTTTATGAGGCACGCGGGCCGCGAGCCGACCGCAGCTCCTAAACTGCTTACTCTAATAGTCTGTCCACCCATACTTGAAATATACCAAATTACTTTCGCATTAGGTCTTTTTGCCCTGAGCTATGGGCGGAGATTTATACCCCGCTCATCCCTCGGGATCGCTCTTATCGAACCTCATAGCTGATGTATGACCCACCCGCGCCCCCGGTCTACTCTCACGGAAAATCTGGTCTCGATGTTTCATTTAGATTAAGGGGGACTGAGGGGTGATTTAATTGCAGTCTACGTATTATGGAACGTTATTAAAGATTACGGCAACTGATATCACAGCACAAGATAATCTGCAAGGTTAAATGATCTTAAATTCACTGTAACACTGCGATACAGTTTCCTAGTTTGCATATTAGGTCAGACTAGCTAGTTCTCTCGTTAGCACACTGTCCAAGACGAGATATGTTTTAGCCGCGTCTCAATACAACTTTTAGCCGTTTGTTACAACTCTATTAAAAGTTGTTCAGCCGAGTAGGTAGTATAGTACGAGTATAAGTAGTCGAATATCTGCGTGCGACAGTTCCCAGTGTACTCCCAAATTCAAAATGTTCCGCGTCTCCGTTATTTTAATAGATGTCGCTACTGGTTGTGGTTTCCGCGCCACAAATTCTCCGGAGACATCGGAATTAATAACGCTTCGGGCGGAATCGGGATTCGTTACAATCTACTGTCAAGGGTAATATAATTAATATGGCTTACGTTTCAAACACAATTTAAAACGAATTCTCCTTCCTTGTTTCACTTTTATTAACTTCCCCCAATTCAATAATAAAGTAATGATGTTACCAAAATTTCAAAATATATTTGGCGTGTGTACGGTTTGGAACGAGTTTAAGAATATTTTCTTGAATCTGTATGAAATAATGTAAATCTTGAGAGACATCTGAAGAAGCAATTCCCACTGAAAGGAATGAAATGTACCAAACAGCGGTCACGGCATACATAATTCAGGCCCTAGTTAATGCGGCACATTGTTTGTTACGTTTTATTTTTCTGTTTTCCGCTCACAGATTTTATTCAGATTCTTTGTGAAGGCAGTGAAGTGCTTACCACTTCACTTACTATTGTGTTTTGATTTATTAGGTTCAAAGGATAATAATAAGGTTAGATTAAAAAGATTATCTGAATATAACTCGAATTTTACGATAGGAAATTATATTCATAACCTAAAATTACAAGAGATTTTGCGGTATAATAGTCTCATTTTTCTTATAAAGTAGAACCTCAACAACGCAATACAAAACACCTGTAAAATACTTAAAGACAGACCGAAGAAAATGTTACTTAAAAATGTTTTTAAAGAGAATAGTTCACAAACATAATGCTTATTAGACTTCGCCGGTTTCAAATCGCATTTACGAAGTTTACCAAAGAGCTTCGAGCTTCCAAGTTGTACCAAAGAATGCGGCGACTTGACAACGGCCAGTAATGAGCTTAATTTGGCCAACTTCACCGAACCAATACAAGTTCATCAAAGACATTACTTTTGAAACTTTCCCGACCATCTTAATACGATTATAATTATATTCCCCAATATTCATAATTAATTAATTTATTGTTATCCTTATTGCTATTTTTCTCTTCAAATCTTGTAAATGTAGAGCTTATTTGTAACAATCTTCGCAACAAAATTATCTCGGTCTGAATACAGACGTGACTTGTTACATTATTTACGTACAAATTCAAATAAAGTCATGTACTTGTTTGAGCTTGGTATACATAAAGTCGTAGACACACTAAACTTCTTAAACTTAGTTTGGAAGTCAAGAAACTAAATTAGTACTTTTGGGACTGTCTCCTAGAATGTTAGGATTTATTAGTAATCAAAGGAGTTTTTCTACATATTGTATGATTGTCCTCCATTCCTCGGTTGTGGTCAGGCGGTCATTAGTCGGTCCATCCATTACCTTCGAGCTCATATCGACCCATTACGTCCACCTTCGCAGTGCTCCTGGATTCTTCACACTACTAACGAACCTCCGGCACGCCGCACATCTCACGCGCACAAATTACAAGCAATTACTAAAACCATTACACCGAGACCCCTCCACCCTCCCCCATCCCCTAAGACTCGAGTCAAAACAGACAAAGTTCCGAACAGAAACGTGGCTCATATAATACTGGTCGTTTATAGTTTACCGGTTTATTGTGCCTTCAAAACTTTTACGATGGAAATTTAACTTTAAATACGGCCATTAAGGTCGTAATTTCCCCGATTGTTGTTGAGGGTTTAGACGGGAGCCATACAAATTGATCCCATCAGCGGAGGATCCCGAATGCGAGGCTTAAGGAGCAGGGCTCGTCGGAAATCGGACTATTTATATGAGCATTAAGTTAATAGTCGGCTTTGTAGTGGTGTTATTGGTTAAGTTACCGCTCACTCTGCGATTTGGGAACACGACGCCGCGCTCGCACCACCGATACTCGAGTGGCGCCTCACGTTACATGGGAAACTGTTTTAGTTTGCCAACACTTGTAATGAGATTCTGATAACAATAACTTAAAGAATATTTTAAATAGTTTGAGTTTAACTTTGAATACAAAGTAATCATAATTTTTTAAGTTACAAAGTGATATACAGCACCCGAAGTTTAGTTTTCTGCACTCTTGGGGGACTAAGTATAAAGTTTACACAACAAACTTTTAGTTGGAACTGCACGCAAAAAAAATAGTTGGGTTAAAAATGGGCCACTCTCGCACTTAATCCTAAGCTCTAGTGCTGGCCCATAAAGCGTATATAACTCAAGTTTATAGCGTAAATAAAGACAAAGCGCCAGTTACAGCGCATTTGACAAACTACCCTCACCCGAGGCCACGCGTGCCAAACTACCCGCAATATCTAATATCGCATGCGCCTTATCTCCAAGAAATAGAGTTCACATTGATGCTGTTCATTTGGAATGTCAATTAATAGTAAATTTAGTTGGTCCGGGAGTACTGTCCGGGTGCATACGCATAAGGTCCTTTAATGGACTATATTTACAATTCACATTGTTTGCTTTTAGTTTTGGAGGGTAGGTGTTAAATTACTTGGTAAATATGGGATTGTTATTATCAATTTATTTATGAATAAAATTATATTCTCCATTGATATTAATGTATGCCCTCACGAAATACATGACGAGATTACCAAACACCAATTCAATTTCAATTCTTTGAACTGAAAAAACGTCAATAACCAAATACAGATGTCATCGCGTTATCTCGTACCAATTATACATTCAATGGATGTCGATAGAATTACAATAGTATTGTGATTGTGTGACAGACAGATAAACATCTGTTATGCGATTGGATGCGGGTGTCTTGGGGACGTATAATAAATACAGGAATTTATTTATTGTTTGTTGATTGTGGCGATGTGGGGGGCAAACGGTAAAGGGGAGGGGGGCTACGCCTCGCTTGTTACAAACAGTATTATAATATTGTATGTGAAGGGAATTTAAATAATACCGATTAACATTATCTGTTGATATGGTAACAATAGATTTTGTAGGTGGCTTGGTGGTCTTATGTGTTTGTCAATTGGCTGTCAGGACATCATCGTCAAATAAACAATTGGCCGATTTGATTTTCTTAAAATAAAATGACTGCATAAAAATTCACAGCTTAATTGAGGGCGACAGCTAAAGCCACCTGATTGAATAATATACGTTCAAAGTTAATTACTTATACTACATCTAAGATTGGATTTTATTGATACATTTATGATGACAACATGTCGAAAGTTAAGCCCCAAATAAAGTGACCAATAATATAAAATATATTTTGAACTCCCTAATATCCCTGTTTAAATCAATATAAGCTGAAAGTATGATATTGGCAATACCAACAGTCATTGGATCAGCTAATACTATTTCATATTTCTTTGAGAACTATATTCTTTTCTTATATTTTCAAGACATACCCAATAACCTATCTATATGTTCGCCACATACATTTCTAAATAACATGTGATGACCTGATCAAAGTAAACGTCCAATACAGCGTCGTCCCACCGTTTATAAATATTAAACCTGTCCAGCGCCGATAAAATAAACCATTTTCCCACATAACCTTTGAAATGTTATTCAACAGCAATTTAAATTCAGCAAGTCTTTCACGGGCGCCATATCAAGTACAATAACATTGGAGATAAATACTATTATTGCGGCTGTTCCCATCAAACCCGATACTGTGACGATCATTATCTTAACATAATAAACGATAACCGATTCCTTGAGGGCTCCCTTCCTTCGTCAAACAACTGAAAACAATGCTGGGTTAGGACGCGTTCATACTGACGCTTGCGAGTATGTCGACCCGAGGCTGCTCAAAAATATATCGTTCAATTTCATAACTTATCAAAATTGTCAAGCTAATAATAAGTCATTTGTACTATTTATTGTTTACTTAAGAGTTTAATTTGTAAATAGAACGATGTTTTTCAAGACTATACTTACTGAGAAAGAAACGTTTACCCTGCATTGAGGAATCAATGGCAAATAAAGCAATTGGATAAACAAATTGATGACATTGTAGTAGTTATTTATGTGTATATATAACCGATAAAATCATTATATTATGTATGTAACAATGAAAGTCGCACGAGTAGTACCAATCACTATGGCCGCGTCCTAAGGCACCCTTATACAAACACCTTTGATTCGGAGGGAAATTGAGACGTTTGCCTTACTTCGTACAAACAGATCGGATACAACCGGTAATATTATACGAGTTTATGTTGTTCTTCGATATACCTACCTACTGTATAATATATTATAGGAGAAAAACCATATAAGTATACGAGTATTACGTATTAAAAGGTATACATAATAATAATATTTTTTTCTTAAACAATATAACTAATAAATGTTTCACATAAAATGCTTGTGCATCATTTTCACCTTAGTATGAGAAAAATATTGCGTATAAAATACTTTCTGTACTAAAGTAGTACCTAAGTAAAAAAACCTTAAATAGTAAGTAATAACACAACCAAGACCAGTACCATAAACCGAGGTATTTAATATAAGATGCCAAACGTATACAGGATGATATTTTTTTGTGTAACACAGTTGTTCCGCGCGCCTCGGACCGCTTCAATAATGTATTATTCCGTCGGCCGCCGCGCGCCGCATAACTTTGCTTACATATTTTTACACCAGACGTCAATTCATATTTAAACACAATTTTCCCTGTTTGTTTTAGAATTTTATGAGTGTTAGGTTTTAGATTTTAGATGGAGCTTTAATAAATGTATTGGATTTAATAAAACAAGTTGTGTAAAACAAGCAATGTAAACATGTCATAGTTTTGGTATTATGGTAGATACATATTAAAACTTGTATGGAGCCAGTTTGATGAGTGCTTGCTTATGTATGAATCAGAATAAGTTATTAACATAATGCTAAGTACTATCCAGTCCACATCAAAAATAAAAAGCTCCATCATTAATATCCAACTAAATATTTTCGGTATTAATATCTTAAAACCTTCAAAGTATACGGTCAATAAATTGGAGTATAATCCTATGAAATATAACACGCATGTGTCAAAACCGTAATAATACATTAGAATTAAAATTTATTGCTCACATCAACACCCTTCTGAGCGGACAAAACGTTACTCATAACCGAAAAACCTCGTCGCGGACCTAAATCCATATCTGAGTGTCACACGTGACAAACCACTCGACGCAGTAACACTGAGCCTACAATTTAGTGTGGCACCTCGACCGCGCGATCCAATACCAACAGAGGGTACGCTATGTTGAAAGAAGTTAAGTCCGCTTCGCTAACCCCCTGTATCACACACCCACGAAACCGACATAGGATAAATGCACTCTATACATTTATTTTGCATTCTGGTTAAAATTGAGTTAGTTTGTTCGAAATGGTGTGAAGCTATGTAGTCTACTTAGCGAGAGTAGCAAGTGGGGATGGGTTGTGCAAATGTTTGCCCAAACATTAGGCAGGATCGCATCGACTGTAATAGCAGAAGAATTAATTTATGGATGTTAAAGTTCGCCTGTAATTGTTGTTTTGTTGAATATTTTACACGTTTATATTAACATACATGGTCGCGCGGTTTTACCTGTATTAATTCGTGTCACAAACAAATGTCGGGATGGAAAGAAATTTTTGTGTACATTAAGTGCGTTTTTCTCCGGGAAAATCTGTGATACTAACTATTATCTACACCAAATATTTTCACTTACAGTTTTTGTTCAGCAGAGAAACTTAGAAAAGATATTCATTTTGTTAAGACTAAATCAGATTAAAAGTTTTTCCAGGTAAGATTAACAGGGAAAGTAGCACGCCTAAAAATATGATTATACGTTTATCTACGAGTATAATTTAGATAAGCACCATCAGTAACTTTACTTAGATGTATAAATCAAACAACACAATCTAAACTAAACAAAAATACACTTTCCTAACTCATAAACATAAATTACATTATTACTCTACACCCCGTGACGTCACAGGTCTCATCTCACACCACATGTTAATGCAGGCGTCCCATAACTCAGTCCTCGGCCAACATTCGTCACATTACTCGACCAATAACTTACTGTTGACACGTTTATGTTATTACTGGAATTAATTTCCTCTTTTTAAAACGGTTTTAGACGAGTGCTTACCGCTTACCACGCCCGCTGCGATTGTCAGGGCTTGAAACAACAGATGTTGTTTTAAAGTGTTTTGTAAAGGAGATGCTTAAAATAATGTTGATGGAAATATGGATTGGAATAAGATGATGATGATGATGCTTATGAACTAGCTACGTCAAGCGGTACATTAGACGGCTTGAACGCAAGAAGGTTTAGTTCCCCGTCCGATTGAGCATTTGTCAGACACATTAAACACATTATTATGCATTTTAATACAGTAGTGGTCCTAAAGTGAGGGTCATAGAATGTAAATAGCACTGGATAGATTTTATGTCAACACAGCAACAGCATAGTTTTATTCCAAGATTTTTATCCCGAAATTCCCACGGGATTGCGCTTATAACACAGGTACACTGCTAGTTAACCTATAAATATCCGTGTATCTGTCGGTACGTGTCCTCCACACCTCGTCCGCGCCATTCATCAATATCGCGTCTACTTTTTGCCACATCCTACTAATATTATAAAGGCGAAAGTTTGTATATATGGATGTTTGTTACTCTTTCACGCAAAAACTACTGAATGGATTTTAATGAAACTTTACAATAATCTTGCTTATACATCAGAATAACACATAGGATACTTTTTATCCCAAAATTCCCACGGGAACGGGAACTACGCGGGTGAAGCCGCGGGGCGCTGCTAGTCCACATATAAAACGGTTATTAATTGGTCCTACATTTTGAATGTTCATATGTTATCTTGGTGCAGTTCATTATTATGATTGGAGTCAACGCAATGATAATAATAAATGGCTTTTTTATAATAACATTTTGAAATAATAATGGTTATTATTTACGTAGTCGTGCGATAGATAATAATGGTGTTATAACGTCCTTTACAGCGATCAAATGTTTACTCCATCCATTTCCACACTTCTTTATCTCTTATACACTGCAATGGCCTATTTTATATAAAGTTTTGCAACAAGAAGAATACTATCGCAAAAATGGAAGAAACGATATTGATAAATGAATGAAAATGAAAAACAATGTTAGAGAAAAATGATACATTGTCAGAACAGTCCTACTATCGAACTAGCTTTGTGCTATATTTTCTTCGTTTAATAAAATGAATTCATCCAACAACCTTGACTCACGACAGCTTTCTGTACTTGATTGAACACGTCCTATTCTTCCATATAAACAAAAAACCGACCTCGCTCATATACATGATAGACTGCGTCCCAAACAAACGGAATGGCATTCGGTTATCGCAATGCCGTAGAGATCAGCGGAGGAATATAAATGGTCGTACCCTCAGGAGTCGCAGACTGCTCCAGTGTTCCTGGGACGTCACCGCGGTCAGTTTGTCAACGTCACCGGTTTTTGTTGAATAACCTTATGAGTACGAGGCACGTCTCTACTGGATTTGATGGCTCTTGTTCTCTCGGTTATATCTTATATCTTACTTGGAATGCTGTTTGAATAAAAAGTCGTATGTAATAGGTTTAGTGTTGTACAGCAATATCATATAGAAACAGAAACATACAATGAAATATGTAGCTATAGTTTTTGTAGTTATGGGATATCTTCTGTATTGTAAAAAGGCAACCGTTACTGACTGAACTCAATAAATACACATCTCAAACAACTGAATGGACTTTTTAATTTGCCAAGTATATTATGAATGACATAGGCATCCGCTAAAAGAGATTAAACAAAAACGTAAGCAAAACCGTAGTGCATAGCTTTTTAAACACTTCTTTATACACAGGTAATTGCGTAGTTTCCGTAATTAGACGTCTCTAATTTGTGTCCTTTGTAAGTGCTACGACAACTTTTGCTAAACTGTCCCTCTAACTTTAAAGGGTCTAGTCTAGCTAGAGCTAGGTCTTGGTAGATTAATGTTTGATTTAATTCTTATTTAATGGCGTTTGCAGGTAGCCGCAATTCTTTTAATGTCAAGTATTTGTCAAGCAAAAAAATGAGAAATTTTAGTTGATCAGAATAGTTCATACATACACAAAATCAAATATATTTCAAGACTAATGTTTTCGCAATAAATCAGTAAACATTCCTGACATTCCCATTTTCAAACAATGATCAGTATTTATGAACTTACCGCGTTGCATGACATTACTTCTTATTCCATAAGAATAGCATTTCAACTCGAGTTCGTATTGAACTTTGCATGCGATTTTAAAACTTAAATTAGTTTCACGTTTACAATGAGATTGTGGTTTAATACTTAATTATTATTTTGGTTTTATTAACTCCAATTTTTCTTTATCTTGTTTTCAAACTTTGCTGTGTAAATGCGCTAGTATACTCTTTGCTGTAGTCTAGGTGTAAAAATTAAAGTATCATCCTGTAAGGTCATATTAGCATAATCAAGAAGAATAGTTGTAAAAACAACTCTTCTAATAAGCGTTGGTGATCTCAAACGCGAGCCATGTTCGGAAAATAGCAAACATGTTCGCTCGACCCGGGGATTAAATTTGGGATTTCAGGCAGGCAGGTGCCATGTAATTAGTTCGCGCCGAGGCAGTAATCTACGAGCTATACTAACATTAGCTGTGTTCCGCGGTTTTAACTGCATAGTTCGAGACCTCGTAGGAATTTCGGGATAAAACATAGCCTATATCCTTCCCCGGACCATAAGTTACCCCTGCACTAAATGTCAAGTTAATCAGTTCAGTAGTTTAGCCTTGAAAGGTAACAGACAGGCAGACAAACAGATAGACAGAGTAGCTTTTGCATTTAGTAAGGATTATAAAACTGAAAGTTTGTTTCAGTGTTGGAAATCTATCGAGAAAGGCTATATTAGGTGCGCTAACATCGCGCTACGCTTAATAGAAATGATGCTAACTTGGGTTAAACTGTGAGGCATAGCTAGTATTGAAATATTTAAATGTATTTAATTATAATTACAGACCTATAGTGGTGTGTACAATATCTCCCCTCGATCACAAACGTGTCCGACCGCCTGTACAACATTCACTCAGTAATTGGTTTCATTTCGTTGCAACAATATTCGCTTTGATCATCGGATCTTGAACGATTTGGGGGCTATCTGCATCTTGTGATGTTTTATTAATGAATTCTTCACCGATTTCCTTTCATAGCTGTGTAATATGCTTTCTATATTATATCTAGTAAGTGGTTTGTTTTGTGTAACGATTTCTAATATACTTATGTAACCCTATAGGTTCTGAACTTTCGAACGTAAAACCATTAAATTTCATTTGTATCTCGCTCACTGATCTACTGCTTTACTTTGTATTCGTAACTCAATGAGTATATGAACAAAAAAACCGAGAATAAAGTAATATAGTACTAAGTCGCCCACAATACGTGGACAGAAATTCCGCTCTACCATTCATTTGGTCTCCGTTGCTCGTTACAGATAGCCATCAGTGCGATGCGTCGCATTTAGAAGTGCATTGTACACGTTACAATGCGATCCCTTCGTCTAGACGACATACATTACCGGTACTGGTGTCCCCACAAAACTCCTGTTTAGGAAGCCTTCCTCAAATTTATTGTTATTAAACAACGGTGTATCTATCATCTAAACGGGCCGCAGAACAATGTTCACCAAGCACACTACAAAACGGTGAGGAAATACTGGTTTTCCCAATGAGTTGGGTGCCACTAAGTTAACGCTATGGCTGCGTCCTTTATCTATACTATTTTATGATCCGTGTCTATACCGATATTATAAATCTGAAGACTTTGTTTGGTTGATTGAGCGCGTTATTTACCGGAGCTACCGGTCCAATTTTCGAAATACGGCCAACACTAAAATAAAGGCTATAGAGATACATGCTACGACAAAATATAAGCGGAACAAACGCGGGTTAAACTACGGAATACAAGTAATGTTCTTATTTTATTTATATTTACAGTTATCTTAATTTATGAGCAATTTGTATTAATGTGACTTTAAGGGGATAACAATGGTGGACATCGCACACAAATCAATTGGTATAAATTATGACGATGAATCGTTCGGCGTGGGTCGACCAGTCGACCACCGCTGCACCGCGCCAACCGGCCGACCGTCACACTGCATCATTGATACTTTGATACAGGTTTTATAGTTATCAATTATATTATAGGGACCGTTATGAACATGAAGGAGGCGTTAAATGTTATGGAACTTTCATATAATTGTAAACATTTGGGAATAAACTGTCGCTTCTAGCTCGGACTTACAAATAAACTTCACAACTTTATGTCTTTAAAATGTCAAGCTAACATTTTGTGATAAGTAAATTTTAATACAATATAACTTGGTAAAGGTTACGAATTTGAATAGAAATAATAATCTTAGTTAAGTTCAGTGTCACCGGAGCGTACAAAGAGAGTGTCCCTAAACGTTCCCGATATAATATAAGTACAGAGTAATACAACAAGTGTCCAAAACTAACTGCGAGCCGAAACGTCGCACGCAAGCGGTGACGCGACCACTTACGATCGACCCCTCACTTTCACATTCTCCCTTTCAAAGCAAACCGTTTTAATGAATAACCACAGGTCTGTTAGCGGTGGTTTCTGTAAATTTTCTTAACAGCCTTGTTGTTGTTTCAAAGTGGTCCTAAACACACACCCTCGGTTTGGGACAGACAATTTGTCTAAAGTTCACCGCTAAGTTTCCACTACGGTAGTTTCTTTATCATCTGCGGAGTCCAACACTTTATTCTCGGTTTAATCGATGACGATAAGAAAGGGTTTGTGATCATTGTCACTAATTACACATCGAGTTTACGGTCCGCTCTAATATTAAACCATTCTAGAAGAAGCTTCGAGAACGATTTTGACCAATACTAAAACTGCATCACGCATTTTGAATAAATTGTTCGATTCTCATATTACTATAGCTTTTAATAATGTCGCTAATAAAGACTAACACAAAAAATTGCCCTCTTTAACAATATTACAAGAAAGAAAACACATCATTTTTATAATAGGCTTAACACTTGACTGCAATCCGCCTGACAGAAAGCGTTGATACAGAGATGGAGCAAACTCGTCTAGAAAACTTTACGTAGGTAACAATTGAAGAGAGATTACATCAAATGATAAATCTTCGTAACAGATCTGTTCCAACGATCTATTTCTCACGCCATTACAACACTAATAAAACCATAACAATAACATAACAAACGTCCTCCCAGTTTGGTCCATGATGTCTGATAACAGAACATAGTCTCACAGCACCGCACTGCGCCCTACAAGGGGGTAAGACTTGAAGCGATTCTTTAGATGATACACACTGTTTTATTGCGTGAAGAAGGGTTTGCAACCTACTATAATAATATTTATTTGGAAGAAAATTTGCTGATCAAGTAAATTGCTCGTTTTAAGAATCCTTAAACTTTGTACCGGTTGAAAATTAATCAGCTAACAAAAAATATTGTTCTTTATTTAACTAAAAATGTTGTTTGCATATACTTTCTAGTTTGATCAGTAAGAAAATCCGACATTTGCATTTTAGTGTTTCTCTTTAACCTTAGTGGTGTGTTCTTAAGGAGGTTCCAATTCGGTTGCCATTTCATTATCCGATGCCAACTGTTTGTCCGAGAGGGCCGAGGGCCGAGGGCAGTCCTCGATTGGTCGGGTCACAATAAACAGCCAATAAACACCCTCACCGGGTCACGAACATGCAACATCTTGAGCATTTCATATTCCGGGGTCTACGTGACC
Source organism: Timandra comae (assembly GCA_958496195.1). Classification (NCBI taxonomy): domain Eukaryota; kingdom Metazoa; phylum Arthropoda; class Insecta; order Lepidoptera; family Geometridae; genus Timandra; species Timandra comae. Next base: position 162,546 of record OY292361.1, on the reverse strand, counting down.
CCAACCGACACGATATTAATTTTATATTTAGTTTTCATCTTCGTATTCGTTATGACATAAAATATAAAGGGAAAATGTCTGGAGGTCTACGAAAATACTAAAATATACTCCTTTAATAATGTTACACCGAGAAATATTAAATGTAATAGAAAGAAGGTAATATTTCTATTGAAACTAAAAGATGTAACATTTCGTAATAAGTTCATGTGAGCTTTCTATTTATAGGTAGAGTAGAGATAAGAAACCATGTAACTCTAGTATTTTGACTTCAGTTCTTACTTTAGTTTGCCATAATTTATCATTACTTTCCAGGATTTGATCTTTATAAGAGACTGGATATTTTCTCTAAAGTATAGGTCCCAAGAAGTGTACCTCTAGGCAAAGGCAACTCACGCATTTTCATGCATGACCGGTCCATCTCCATTTCAATTAGACTATTCCAAGAATATCTTCGTTCCCCCGTTATAATTCCAAGGTAGATATAATTCCGGAGCGCGCCATTGTTTGAACTCTAAATGTTGTATAATAATGAAGACGTTAGTGTTATGGCCGGCGGCGGTTCCTCCACAGATTATACTTAATTACCGCCTTCTCCCGGGCAATCCCTTTGTTATACCACCGATCGGGATATCGGGTATCGAACGTTTAAATACAGGTTCGGAGCCCTCAGGTGGCGGAACTAACTAATTATTACAACCAAATGTGTTATCAAATTATAATTTAATTGGAAATATTCAGTCCATGATATAGTGATTGAAGCTATTGACGTTAATGAGGGGTTGGGGCAATTACACCAATCGATTTCACCCTCAAAAGCGACAATCCATTGAAAGTAACATTGAATGTGTGTCGAGTCAGCCCTCCTATGTTGTTCTATTCTATACAATGAATATTGTAAACAGTACCGGTTCAAATGACTAATGATTGGTATCAATCGGCCCAATTGTCCCGTGATGTAACGCGGCACACGTCGCGTCACGGGCGACGGGCGCTGCCAGTGCTGTATTCGTCGCACGTCATTCCGTATTCAGATCCAATCGAAATGTCTAATTGCTTTCGGTCGCCGGCTCGCATACTGATCGCGAACTTGTCCTCGGTTTGCGGCCCTTCAATGAACGCCTATTAGTTGAACGGGGTTTGACGTTAATTTTAATGGGTTTTTATTGAGCGTTTTGTATTCGGAATTCAAATTAAACTCTTGGAATTTTTAATATCTTGTTCCGGTCCGATGTTCTGTCGTTATGAAAAAATGGTTTATAAATAATACGTCTTTACTCGTACTTACATACCTATGTATTTGTGTTGCTAATATAAAATCCAAAACATTTCAAGAAAATGAATTACTTAGTGAAAATATAGATTTTCTAAACACAGAACAACAAGTTTTTTACAAAAATAGCGCAGACTGGGAAAAGCAGTTAATTTATCGTGTGCAATAAACCAGAAGTGCCACAACTCAGTATTGAATCCTTTAAGCACAGCAGTTTATAAATAGCACAATAAAATGAAGCGGAGCCGGCAAACCGTGGGAGGGACGAAAAACCGAAAAACCAATAAAGCGATAACTGTAAATATCTAAACCGCAGTGCGGATTTAAAAACGCAAGCCAAGTGTAAAGTTTACGGGCGTCCTAAACACTCGGAGCGGGATATTGGAGCGGGTGCGGTGCAGCTTGACCACAACTCATAGCGGAGTGGCTCTATTTACACAACGCGGAGCATTCGGTGAAATAAGGTAAACAGGGTGACGGCGGCTGATGGCCCAATTCCCCTCAAATCTGAGATATTTCACTTCGGCTCCGGGCGCACATTTTGTGGGGAATATTTACGTCGCCGCCGAAATTGGGTAAGGACTTAATAGGGGTGACCGTGATTGCCTATTGAAAATTTACTTTGCTGTGATTGATGAAATTAAACGAGATCGGGTACTTACCGAAAATAAATCTTTATTAATGAGCAAAAGTTTTCGTTACCGATTATTTTGGCGAAATTTAAGTTCTTTCACTGCACCGAGGAATTCTAATGGAGTTACTGAAATCAGTTAGCTTGCGAAAGTTTAGTACAATCGATTTAAGAGTTTGTTACGGAGACAAATTTAGACTCCGGAGACATACGTGGTTGCGTTACATTCAAATATTCTAGGACTGTATGTATGTATTCAACTTAGGTAAAACCGCGGAACGCAGCTACTTTTTTACAAGTATGAAACAACATTCATAGAGCACGATCACGATCACTAAATTATTCAAAACAAAATGTAGTACCGTTTTAAAAACATTAGCCGTACGTCTCCGGTGGGACGCGTGTGACGTCACCCATCATGGGTCTGGGAGCGCGGAACAAATTCGCGAACCTCCAGATTTCCCTCGGCGAGACAAGTTCCACGTGATTATCCGGAGCATTCACAAGTTTTATACGTTCCTACTCGATTTGTTAAGGAGTTACTGTGGTGACGTCGAGTTTCGTTGGTTTATGAATGGTTGCTACAAATAGTGCTGAGTATTACTTTTTATGTTTTACCCGATTGTGTTAGAAGGAGAGTTATGTTTTTGAGAGTATGTTTGTATGTTTCACATTACATTGGATAGTAGTGTAAGTAGGTAACATAATTGTAGAACAGCATTACCATTATAAATATCTTACTGATGTTTATCTTATGTAGGAATACTATTATTAATTTAATAAAAACATCAAGTCTTGTATTTATTATCTCCTCAATTAAGGGTGCAGCGCGGATTAAATTAAAAAATAAACTGTCAAGTAGAGAGGTCTGTTAAATTCAGTTGACGAAGTACAAAAGTTTAAATTAAATTTACAAAGCCGTCGCGAAGATGGATCTGAGCGCGACACCGCTAAATAACAACATCTAGTTTTAATTGCAACCATTTGTCGACAACCTCACACTCTGGTGAGGATATTATGCAGTCGCTTCTTTTGCATTTCAATTAACGGGCTATGAGATAGATTAATTATTGACAGTGTCGTATTATTATGTTATTATATAACATTCCCTTTAAATGAATCAAAAGATTTAAGAATATAGGTATGTACTTAACTTTAATCTTCAATAAATATACTAGTATATCTACAATCTACATACATGTATTTTACATCCATCCATTATGGCCGCACTAAATCATAACGATCAAAATACTAAAACAGTTGTTCATAAGAAGTCCAATTAAAACATCGTGATATTAAAGAGAACCATAATGTGTGTCGTAAATAACAACAATAAAAATGTTAAGTGTCCATTTAGATGTTTCTAGTATTGATAACTGTACTGGAGGTCGTTAGATCGGTATGTGCGATGGCATGTTATCGCACATCTTGTAGTATTCATCCGAGTTGCCTCACTGAGCCACCAGTGGGATGCACCACAAGTATCCTCAGCACTCCCGTCTCCCACCACGCCACGCCGTACTTAATGACTCAATTAAAAAGATTGATAGACTCTATCGTTCAAAAAACACGTCCCCTTTTTTTCATTCTTAACAAATTTAATTAATGTCGATACAGATCTTTCTGGCGGCGCTCGAACCGACCATTAAATTTGATCTTTTATTTTTCATTTGAAGGATTCCATAATACTGTAATTACTCCTACTATCGGGACCTATCGAACGATCTCAATTATAATAAATCCTGGTGGTACACAAATATAACACAATATTATATTTGTATTAGAGGAGCGAACGATTCATTTATCAAATATTATCGTTAAACGCGTGTGTACAAACGGTTTCATCTCAATAAATTTGTGTTGGTATTGAATTTATTTACATATCATTTGAATCACGCAAGTCGCGTCTACTAAAGACCCTTTTGCTGTAATCGAAAGTTTAACGTGAGATTCAAATTGAATTATGTGTTCGTCCCTCTCACGTGTAGGGCGGTGCGCTGAGACGGCGTTATTTAACACTAACCGATGTTGAAATTCCAGCGCTTGCACCGCGAGGGAGCAGCTAACTGGATTGCTGGAACAGTGTTGTTAGTAGCGCCGCTTTAAATTCCGGGAACGTACTTCTGAACTTGAATCAGGATCCGATATTTCTTGAACCACTATTCGCTAGTATTTGTATGTTAAACTCATTTGTGATTTGCAAATTGAATTACTAGTTCATGCACCGGTTACTTCATTCGTTAACTCTTTATTGCGAAGCTGCTGTTTTTTGTTAAGGAGGATTCCTTTAAGACTAGTATTATTCTTGAATTTATTGAATGTGTATCGTTTAGCACATTTTCCTTGTAGCTACACGTATAAAATAGCTATTCGCTGACGCTTCGGAACATGTATTACCATCAAATATATTGGATCGTTCGTCCCAGTACGCGAATACCGGGAAATTCCGTAAAAAACGGGACACTTAACATCACTACATACCCCCTCAATACTTCCACGCGAGTTGCTGCCCAATTTGGCGCTCGCTTCGCAACCTGCACGTTTTTGTACGCATCCCCTTTAATACCAACTTTCCTGCTAGTATTTTATATCCCCGTCTTCCCACTAAGCCTTATATGGCAGCAATAGAGACCAAATTTCCCCGGCAGCGATCCACACATGGCGTACTTTCTCGTATGCTTAACGCTACTTGGTGTAACACGGAAATGTCGAATGAAATTCAACTATATGCGGTTGTCAGTGGGTGTATAACTGGTTGTACGGACGACTAAGGAGGAATACTTTACGATGAGTTCAACTAAACGGAATAAAGTGATAGAGAAAAACTCATTGCCAATAACAGGACCAGTTTCCCGTATATGTTTTAAGGAATGAGGTTATTGTACGATCGATTCATGACATTACAAGTAATGATTACACGATTAACTTAAGTATCGGGGAGAACGCGCTTCTGGGGATTTGGTTTATTACACTCCTCTCTACCTTGTTTCTTAAAATAATTTATTTTTATTACAAAACCTGCTCACGATTACAAGTGTATAAAATTAGCAAATTATCAAACTAAATTACTTTTCAGACAGTTTATTAGCAAATATTTTACGTCTAAATGCTCTTCGACTACTTTAAGAAGTAAGAATGCAATTTGTGTAAGTACTCTAGTTACACTTTTTTTTAACATTATGTAAAACAAGATCTACGTAATGATAGTAGTTAACAAAGCATGTGAAAAGTGGTATTAGTCGGGGATAGTGGTGTGGATGTGGTGTCGGTACGCGCACGCCTCAATCCGCCTCATTGTCTCTCGCAGCCGCGGCCCACGAGACTACGGGACTCGACTCAGCCGTCAGTGGCGTCCTGCCTGCCCTATAGAGAGCACGCCTCTACGCGACCCGCGCGCGATACACTCGAATTCAAACACGATACTACGTTTACCACATTCACAGAACAACACGATACAAATATTTTATAACTTTAGTCCAATAACTGCAGTGTAGACAGCGATGACTATAACGCGTACCGTGTAATTTATCCCAAAAAATAAACTTTATTTTAAAAATGAATAAGATTAGATGATGATTTAATACAAATGAAATTAATAACGCCGGCAAATGCGACTGAAAAGGTCAAAATGATTTTGAAGATAGGGGGTAAGTTGCCCCCGGGGGTGAAGCATGAGGAAAAGGAGAGTAAAGAGGTAAAGAAAGAGGAGAAGAAGAAGAAATGGGAGAGATGCGAGGAGCGATGTCCGGGAGACCCTTGGGCGTATTGTGCGGTGTTGTGGTGTGCGTGTGCCATGAGTTTGATATCGAGCGGGTACAGCCTGTACAGGCAGCAGGGGCTGCAGGACAGGCTGTCGCTGCTGGAGGAGCAGCACCTGGCGCTGCGCAGCGCGGTGCTCGAGCCGCAGCAGCCGCTGGTCGACCGCCTACGGAGGGAGGCGCTCTCGCCGCCGCGCCACTACCGGCACCGCCGGAGCATCAGGGACTACGGGGACTGCATGTGTCCACCAGGTCAGTACACCCAGCCACCCAGCCACTCAGCGCCCACTAATAACAACACAGTCAGCATACATTTAGAACATCAAACAGAAGAAAAACAAACGAACCGTTTTTCCTAATAAAAATAAGGGCGTCAAAAGATGTTTACACAAGCAAAAAAATTACTCTCTTTCCGAATCTTAATTATAAGCAGAATTATTTCAGCGGACTTTAATGTATTCGCGTTGGCACTAAAATAACATAAATCTGAATGAATGTTGATGAATAAATTAAGTTTAACGTCGCCATCAACATTAGTATTTAACTTTCCCAACAATAATTTAAATGTTTTATCAAGTGTTGACATTTTACATTCATCGAGCGTACCGTACATACCATTATTTATAACAGTTCGATTATTAATGATTGGTTGAAAATGGTACGGGTCATTCACAAACAAAATTACACGGTAATAATTCATGGTACATTCGTTGCAACAACACGATGCATTGTGAATTGAAAGGCTTCATCATAGCCACGTAATTATATCCTTACAATAATTATATACGATTTGTTGAACCTGTCATTTGGCACTGAGTCGGGCGCGGCGCGGGTGATTCGATACGAACATTTGAAAGAAATATTATTAAGTTTCCAGTAATTGCATTGTCGTCTGAACATTAATTATTTTCAAGAAATAGTCTATTCTGTGCGTATCTATTTCCAACGGATATTAAACCTAGTAACTACAGAAAAAAGTCAAAATCATTACTTACAACCCCTAATATGTCTAAAGATTTCATCAGGAGAACACTGGCAAAGATTCAGGATTAATAAAATTCGCTAATAGTCATTAAATATTTGAGTGTCACATAAAAAGGGTTGCGACTTTAAAACTCTATTAATGTTTAACTCCAACTATCCAAAAGGTCTGGAGCCAATCTCCGTTGTGCTATTATTTTTTTCTGTACAATTCCGAGTTAATCCCCGTTGGAAAGCTGTCAGGCACCCCTAGACCCCCAAACCCGGCCGTCCACGGCCGATCGAAAAAATGATAAACGTTAGAGTCGGGGTGACAAGTTTTGTTCAAGGGTCCGCGAGGGATGAACACGGCTCCGGAGGTGTCGCGCCGGGTTTTACGAATATCTTTGTAAGTCTTTTGTGGTTTTATATTTTATATCTGTGTTTATTAGCAGCCTCTTTCAAATTGTCTATTGTCGTAAAGCTCCCCATTATATCGGTGTGTTTAAATATAAATTGGTCGCTTTATGGTCTGATTGCTTTTACAATTCAGACTATTTTGTCGAATTGAAAAGCGACAAAAGTTGTGACTAGTCGACCGAATCAAATAAAAATAGTAGTGAGTAAGTAAGTGCGAGGGCAATCAATATAAAAACAAACGGGGAGCGAACCTCGACACGTGCCTTTGACATTCGGCGCGTTTGCTTCCGCTAATGCTCGTCCAATTACAACCTTTATTTGTGTTACTACAAGGATCGGGTTGCTTTTAGCATTGAGGGTTCCCAAATGTGTATAACGTGCAATATTTTAGCATTTCATATTGTTTTTTGGTTAAGGTTCATTGAACATTAGAAAAAAACCGTACTAATATCGTAAAATCACATTAAAATATTATCAGTACAATAAGGTACTCATACATCGACTTCAAATAATCCTAAATGAGACTTCCCCAAACCGAAAAATAGATAAAAACATATCATTTTTAAACGGATTACGTGAAGCGAATTTTCGAAAAATTTGTATCGGAGTTTCGGTCCGGTGGTCATGCATAAAAAGGTGGATGTTTATCAGTCGATTGGCTACCGTGAATGGAACTGCTCATTAGACGGTGCGTGGCGCGGGCCTAGTGACTGTTCGGTAATCTGTGGCGGTCGGCCGGTCGTAATCTATAGTAACTATTTTAGTAATCTGTGGCGGTGCGGCCGGTTGTAATCTATTGCGGCTCTGGGGCCTGTCCACCGGCTACTCGCTACTCATTTGACAACATTCAGCATTAGATTTACAATCCGACCCGATTTCGGAAATTATTTACAAGATCATCGTGAACCTGTTTGTTCTGGTATTCCTATTTTAAATTCCAAACATTCCCTAACATCTTCCATAAAAATGAAATGTTTATTTTAATATTAGAGCATTCCGAACGCTCTAAAATATGAATTGAGAAACAGAAACCAAACTAGGTAGTTCTTTACTATGGATATTTTTATAAAACTACACTACATTCTATACGTTATATGATTCGATATATTCGTGTCACCGTACACCTCTCGACCCTCAGTCCAAGATAAAGGCCCTCCGGATGATTGACAACTGACACTCGGAACCCGAGACTTATGGAAAAATGTTCATGTTATAGTATACTCAACTCTTTTATATAAGTTTTATACATACGAGTATGTATGTAGCTAGTTTTGGCGTAAATCTCCTTTACATATACTTTTATACTCGTAGTAGAACATTTATGTAGTTTAGAAATAGTTTGCTTAGTATTTCTATCGTGTTTTGAATATACATAATTTATCCAACTCTAGGTTTTATATGAAATTTGAGGGCAGTGATTTGTATAATTCGAGCTAAGTAGTAAAATAGTTTTTTCATCCCACTAGCTCGGAAAGTATGTTTTTAATCCCCGATATCTGGGGGTAAAAGTCGATTTTAATCTCAAGAGTGGAAAGTATCGGGGTCGCTGTGACAGGCCGTGCAGGACCCAAGGCATTTTCAATAACTGGGAGCAAAAGTCGTTTTTGCGCTCTAGAGGTTAAAGTAAATTTGAATTTAGAACATCGTGTGCAACTAAGTTTGATGATGTTTTGGATTCACAAACTGTCATACAACTTTTTTTTATTTCAAATTCAAACTCGGAACCTTCCTGGTGTACTTACCTACTTATTTTTTTATTTGCTTTGCGCGTGATATTTTTGCTTTTCACTTAATATTGTGATTGTTTTATGTTTCCATTTAGTAATTTCCTCGCTGAGGGGGGATGAAAAATAATGTGTTGCACTCGAGTGCAAACAATTTTTAACCTTGTGCTCCTTTGAGTCCCTCGCTGACGCTCAGGATTCTTATTTTGAATCCCTCGCTGCGCTCGTGATTCAATTTTAGAATCCTTCGCTGGCTCGGTCCTCAACTGGAGCCCCGGTTAAAAAGCAACTTTGCACTCTTGTATAACAAATAACTATGTAACTTTCTTTATTTCAACAATAAGTACCGCTTGTATCATTTTTTCATTTATTCATTTCGAATCAGTTGTAGTTCTTCGTAGTATTATTTTAGGGGTGTAAAAGTTAGTTAAAGGAAAGTTTTCAAAAGTTTTTTTTTTGTGTTTGTTACATTATAATAATTTATGAACAAACTGAAGTAGTCTAGTATTTGGGAGAGCTCGAATACTTTTTCATGGAAACATTTTAATTTTTTAATGAACTGATAAACTGTTCATACTTTTTGCCTACTTAGGATATAATGAATGTATTAAATATTGTTCTATATACGCTAACAAAAATACTCGTATAATTATGTCGTCTATTTTTAAAACGGCCCTGACGATATGCATCAAATTTTGCATTACGAAAAGGATTTTCTTTTTAAATTTATCTGATAAACCAGAAATTACCTATCTTTCTTTTCCTAGATACTATTAACAATTTATTGATATGCACACTACCATTGTATCTATATACTGTCTCACTTAGATTACAATCTCTCCGTAATTGAGCGCAGTCAATCAAACATCAGGAAGAGATCCAGATTCGAGAGATAACTCCTCAACTACATGTAAACTTAATCAATTTTACTTCAAACTGTTTCTTGTATCTATCTGATTGGTTTTTAAAGACTTTCTCCGAAGATATTGATCATTTGATGACGCAAGTGGCAGAGTAGTTTACCATGACACATTTCTAAGCATTTGGTTGCGGGTTCGATTCCCGTGGTAGGCAAATATTTGATTTACTTGATTCATAAATGTTTGTCTTGATCTGGGTGTGTTTGAATGTGTGTATGCAGAGTTTCGGGTAACTCTATTTTAGGTATCACACCTGGTTGGGGGTCAGTTGCTCTACGAAGATGATAGAGTGATATGTAATTTAAAAAGAGATTATACTTAGTTTATTTCAACTTCTTTCATCTTTCTCCACAATCCATTCCTCACATCACCTCTAAAACTAATATAATATAGTTAACAAATTTCCTAATACACTCCGCCATCTATCGCGTTGTCATCACTAAACTAAACTCGAGATGAGTAAAGTCATTTCCTATTTCGTTGAAATCCGGTGTTTGCGGCAGAACTCCCAAGTCGTAACGTAACACACACCACACATGATATACGAGTACATACGGAACGATCAACATTATTTAACGTTACTCTTATCACATACAATGTGATGAAAATATTAGTGGTATTATGTTTTATTTGTGTCTTATACAACCCGTCAATGTGGTAGTTTGTCTGCCTTCACAGATTTCAGGTTCGATTCTTGAGCCGAACGTTGTGGTCGCTATTCTTTACTTGACTTCGATTTAAAATTACCAATACGCTTTACGTAAGCGTGATGATAACGCCTATTCCTTCCAATATTATTAGTGAAAGAGCCTTTGCTCGTGGATGAGATCTTAGAAGCCGATACTTTATGAAAGTTTAATCATCCAATAAAATCAATATTTTAAGTAACTATTCACAAGTTAGTACCGTCCTAAGACTTTACTTTCACTTTCGAACATAACTTTACATAAACTATTAATAAATATGAAAATAATGTCAAACAAGTCAATTATAATATAGTTGTTAATTAAAACTGAATAAAGAGCTAACATATTTCAAATGTAGCTTTATTAATGTGCCGCCATTAGCGTACTGAGTAGACCGGTCATTACCTCGAAACGGATTAATGTATCTATTAGAAAATAACGAAACACTGTCTTTGAATTATAGAGGACAAACGGACACCGTGTAATTATAACTCTATGTAGGTACCTATCACGAATGTATTTAAAAAGAAAACTCTAATAACACATACCGAGACGTATACTCGTCTAAAAGTGACACTAAAGTGTAAAATTAAAACTGTTCAGAAATAGTACTGTGTTATTATTTTTGTTTGGTGACTTTTGAATGTTAAATGAAACTTTGTCTTTTGTAATTTGTATGTCAGTATCCGGGTGACCGAAGTATGCTACAGTGAAAATAAGAAAACGCATTTCCCTTTTCTCTGATATGAGATCTAACCATAGATTCTTTTCGCTTCTCTACTCCTACTTACATATTACAGTTCCATCGAAAGCGTTAGTAATTTTCGAAAACATGTTTGCAAATATTTCTCATGTCATAAAGTACTCTATATTTTATCTTAGGTTAATCAAACTATGTAGTCAAATACTATTGTAATGTACGGCTTTACTCGGAATTCGTGTAGCTATAAGTTCTAAACCCACAAACGTTATTTATAGACAGTTAAAGTTTAATAGCGTATCGAAATACCTATTCAGTCATTTATTAATAAGTTTATGAAACAATTCAAATGTTTCAACACTATTAATATCTATAAATAATTAGCTTTAATAATCTTATGTCAGTAAATAATTAGTTTAAATTTTAATAGGTATTTTAATTATTTTATACTAGTTGTGAATAACTTACTGAATGAATAGTGATAGTTTAAAGCATATTATATTATTATGTATTATCTGAACTTAAACAAAAGATTAAACTGTAATTAAATATACTTACACAGTATATTTTATTTTATACAGCGTGCGTGCGTACCGATATTAAAAGATACTAACTATCCATTATACAACTAAACTTTATGTAAACTTGGTGTTGTCTATATCCTACTAATATTATAAAGGCGAAAGTTTGTAAGTATGGATGTATGGATGATTGTTACTCTTTCACGCAAAAACTACTGAATGGATTTTAATGAAACTTTACAATAATCTTGCTTATACATCAGAATAACACATAGGATACTTTTTATCCCAAAATTCCCACGGGAACGGGAACTACGCGGGTGAAGCCGCGGGGCGCTGCTAGTTTATAATACAAGGAATTTAGTATTCAAGCGTCACGCTCGCGCCGACCGTCGAGGCACTAACTGTTTAGTAATCTGTGGCAGAGGTCTCAATCCCCAGTGGGGACGGAATTTGTGTGAACACACTTGTTTGTTCAGGTCTTTTATGTGCGGTTCTGTATATTTATCTGATTACCAACACGGAATAAAACCTATATAATTGTCAATGTACTTGTAAAAATGGCTTATCAACATTCAGGCCTCTATAGAGCGTACTTGGACTTAACTCAAACTATACTTTTAAGTTAATCTGTCATAGTCATAGCCAATCAAATAGTCAGCTTTAGTGGCAGTAGTATAAAGTATGCTTGTAAAAATGACTAGTCAAAGTTTATAGGTAGCCGAGTATAACAATAAGTCCCCCTAAGCCGAGGCACGGCGGCCGAATGAGGAACCTTTACCCCATTAAGTTCCCAATCAAGGAGACTTCCAATCAAATGAACATGTCATCCTGATGCGAGGACCCTTCGCTCGTAATCCGGTTTAGTACGAGAGCCACCTCCCATCATTACGGTGTTTGATTCGATTGATTGACACTTACAGCCACCTCACTAATTAGTTGGAACTACTGCCTGCAGCTACCGGCACAGCGCTCGAAATGCCCGATTAGAATTGTGTAATGTGTTCAGAGATTTGATGTTACGAAATATTTTTTTGTGTTTAGAGATCGACGACCTATTTGATGACATTAACATAAAATATTACGCGGAACATTTTGTGTGTTAATATGAAAATAATACATCTTAAATAAGTAATTAATTTTCAAAAGCCTTTAAATAATTAATTTGCAATGGGCATTGGAATTTCGACAAATTGAATTCATTTAATAATTGAGTGATGATGAATACATTTTTAAGCATATAACGAAATTTTAACGTTATATTTTTCCTCTCAAACAGAAATAAGTCTTCATATAATTTGACACTATCGAATCAAGTAGCAAATTAAATGTCAGATGTAAACATCGTCATAACACACAATACATCGATTGCGATCTCTCGGTCTACAATACCAATTGTGTTTGGAGAGATGTAACATTGTAGTCCCGGTTGTAGTAATTAGGGAGGGCTACCGGTCGTCTCATTACGTCCGCGGTCCTCGCTCGAGACATGCCACCAATTACTACATATCACTCGGTTAATTGTATCAAATAGCTGAGACCAATCAGTGGGATGGTTGTGATACGATGAGATACGGACTCTTGTACTATAATACCTTGTTGTTACTTGGACTATTCTCCATCAGTTGGCTTATTTACACTAATTAAAAATATCGTAGAATCCAGAATAAACATTTCTTTGTTAGAATATAACAAAGAAATGTCTTTTAAATAACATGGTTGGTAGGTACTGAAATAAAAAGCAACTAAGTTAATGTAATTTAAGATACCACATATGAAACTTTTAAATAAAATAAGCTTTATGATGAGCTTTTGAGTACAAAGCAAATGTAGTGAAATCAAAAACACTACATAAAATTTACTTAATAATTACTACAAAATAATAAATCAATTACCCAAGTTACATTGTTCAGATACCCGACCTAACGAACCGTGTACGTAAACATGTTTAATTTAAGTTGAGGTTCATTTCCACGTCACCAGTCGCGACCCACTAGACATCCTCGATGTTCAATCGATAGGTTTCCTGTAAATATTTCCAAGTTCTCTCATAATGTTGTTTCAGCGTTACACAATAATCAACTTACTATGATTACTCTACTAATTAACAATCTCGCTTGTTCGTTATTTCGATATTTTAGTTGATGAAGCGAAATTTCCAAATTTCCAACTATTTGTTACGAGAATTCTCAATTTAATTTCAATGGAATATCTTTAGTGTTAATTGTTTAAGTTGTAATTCATCTTTTCATACCTAAATCATTAATATCAATTATGAAGGGTCGTATTTGATATCAGTTTTTGACAGTAAAAAAACATGAGTTGCGTTCAAAGTTTGAAATTAGTTTTTATAATCATCGGTGAAAAGATACATTATAAAATACAAATATATTATTTTTAAAGTGTTAAACTTTTAATAAAGCATTTGAAAACTGACTACACCATAAACAAAAAGAGCTGTGGAAACACGTTTATTAATACCCTTATTAATTATGTATTAACCTCAGCCACTACTTGAATTCAATGGGCCCATAAAGTCCAATAGTAAGTGTTAAGCACTTGTTTTACTTGGTACCGAGTTCGGTTTCTCTCATTAGTCGGTGGCAGCGCGTCTAATCTGTACATCGATACCTATTAGCCGGTGTTTGCTACCTATAACCCTCTCATAAGGGCCTTAGGTGTCGGGTCACAACTAATTGATGTTTGCTCTATGGCCCACTATTTGCATGCTCAGCTGACAATCGGTTATCGACTCTACCTTTACGGATATACAGTTTAAAGTCCATTGATTGTTAAAGTAGTAAGCAGTAACAAAAACGGGAGCTTTATTAGATCGTCGTTTGCGTCGTTAGTAAGTATACAAAAGTATGTTTTGGGAGTCACCTACCTATACAATGTATTTATTTATAGGGTACTAGAGAACGCCCACGGGCTCGTGTAGGAATATGTTTTTTCTTAAGACATATTATAAAAAGAAAACTCGATTAACGAAAAACCTAAGTGACTCTACAACCTTCCAAGAATAAATAAATATGTTTAAATTAACAGGCTGTTCTTCTCGCAGATTTGGATATATTTGGGTTAGGTTAAAAGTTTTCATATAGTGTAGAGCACAGAAATCGGAATACTCTATAGTACTTACCATAGAGTATTCCAATTTCTGTGGTGTAGAGCTATTCTTCCTAAATCTATAGATACCAAATACCAGTCTAATCGGTATCAGTACAATAATGTTTTGCGTCAAGATTAATAAACATAAAATATCTCTATCATGTAATACTACCATCTATCCCCCCAAACTTTCCCGTTTCTAATATTAATAGGATGTAGAGTAGTATCATTGAGTGTACCTTTTCTTTATTTCTATATGATTTCAGTACTTATTGTGTTGTGTTACATTCTGCAGTGTATCTGTGCATCATCATTATGCAGTTATTTTTACATTGTGACGTCAGTTATTTATGAGGTTAATGTTCTTGAAGTGTGAGTTACAAATATATTTGTAACCTATAAAATTAGTTTAAACATTTTATTAGGTAGTGCACATTTATTCCTTATAATATGCACTAACTATGCCAAGCAATTTCATTCATGAATAACATAACATAATCAATCACTCTATCATATCTGGGGGCACGGCAGTGCCCCCCGCCAAGTCGAGCGCGAAGCAAACACTGCCGTACCATCCTTTACAGGAACCATTTCGCCGCATTTTCAGGCCCCTATTTGACTACCTCTGGATAAGACTAGAACGCTGAAATTTTCGTCATCCAGTAAGCTATACAATCACATACTTAAAATAAAATTTCAAGTCTGTAGGTCATTTAGTTCCCAAGTTAAGCGAAAGCAAAGTTTCGCATTTTAGACACTCACTCACTCACTCACTCACTCACTCACTCACTCACTCACTCACTCATGATCATCAAAATAGAACTAGTACTTCCCATAAACCTAGAGAGCTGAAATTTGGTACAGAGTTAGGGTTTAATGGCCACATAAAGGGAAAACTATAAAAACTAGGATAATCGAACGGGAACGGGAATTATACGGGAATGGGAACGGGAATTGTAACTCAAGAACGGCTGAACTGATTTGGCTGAAAATTGGTGGGGAGGTAGCTTAGAACCAGGAAAAGGACATAGGATACTTTTAATCCCGAAATTCCCACGGGATTGGGAACGGGAATTTAAAAATCAAGAACGGCTGAATTGATTTGGCTGAAAATTGGTGGGGAGGTAGCTTAGAACCAGGAAAAGGACATAGGATACTTTTAATCCCGAAATTCCCACGGGATTGGGAACGGGAATTTAAAAATCAAGAACGGCTGAATTGATTTGGCTGAAAATTGGTGGGGAGGTAGCTTAGAACCAGGAAAAGGACATAGGATACTTTTAATCCCGAAATTCCCACGGGATTGGGAACGGGAATTTAAAAATCAAGAACGGCTGAACTGATTTGGCTGAAAATTGGTGGGGAGGTAGCTTAGAACCAGGAAAAGGACATAGGATACTTTTAATCCCGAAATTCCCACGGGATTGGGAACGGGAATTTAAAAATCAAGAACGGCTGAATTGATTTGGCTGAAAATTGGTGGGGAGGTAGCTTAGAACCAGGAAAAGGACATAGGATACTTTTAATCCCGAAATTCCCACGGGATTGGGAACGGGAATTTAAAAATCAAGAACGGCTGAATTGATTTGGCTGAAAATTGGTGGGGAGGTAGCTTAGAACCAGGACAAGAACATAGAACACTTTAATCCCGAAAATCCCACGGGATTGGGAACGGGAATTTATTACTCAAGAACGGCTGAATTGATTTGGCTGAAAATTGGTGGGGAGGTAGCTTAGAACCAGGAGTAGCACATAGAAAACTTTTAATCCCGAAATTCCCACGGGAATGGGAACGGGAATTATAATTCTAGAACAGCTGAACTGATTTGGCTGACAATTTGTGGGGAGGTAGCTTAAAAACTATTTATGTATAGATACTTTTTATCCCGAAATTCCCACGGAAACGCGAACGGGAACTACGCGGGTGAAACCGCGGGGCGCTTAATAATATAATACTACTCCTAAAAAATAAGTGTGTCAAATAAGAAAATCTAATAAAATAAATCAATATAAACAAGTTTTAACAAAAAGAAATGAAATCCCACCAAAAACATTCTGTAAAAAACTAGCCAAGTCTCGATGGAGCTGCTTGTTTAACTCTAAAAAGTAATGAAATCTAGACAGACTCGTGCCAAGTCTAAGGTTCCTTACTGCGATTTCTTTATTATTATAGTTAATGTTGTGTGACTTGGCCGTTGAAGGGTACACATGTATGTACACAAGGGTACAAAACTAGGTGCTCCATGACGCTATTGCACCAATCTTAAAAAATCCAGAACCTATCCATTGACGATAGAAAATTTGCTTAATTATAGCCACTTGAAAAATGTTGATTCAATATCCAGTCAATTGTAGGCTTGATAAAGCTGCGTATTTTAATAATGTTATAACATTACGTGTAAACAAAATTGACATGTACCCACTACTAACCTTTTAAACAATGTTCAACGGCCAAGTCACACAACATTAACTATAATAATAAAGAAATCGCAGTAAGGAACCTTAGACTTGGCACGAGTCTGTCTAGATTTCATTACTTTTTAGAGTTAAACAAGCAGCTCCATCGAGACTTGGCTAGTTTTTTACAGAATGTTTTTGGTGGGATTATAATAACGGGAGCTTTATTCGATCGTCATATAGAAACTGAACCCTAAAATACGCTTTATAAATAAATCTTCCTTTTGTATCACTATTCACTATACCTGAAAAGCAAATATAAAAGAAAAATAAGTAAGTATATAGAAATAAGATTTAAAAGTACGTACGTAGTAAACACAGACAGTGGAAAGTTTCATTTGAAACTACAATAAATAAATATCCATTAATAAGACTTTTCAAATTGTTTCTTTCCCAATAAGAAGTATCTCGAAATGGTTCGCGTGATCATTCGATTACGTCGGTCAAAAGGAGCGAAGTGTTTTAAAGAATTAATTACTTTTGTTCTCGAAACCTCTCCAACAGAAAGCTTTTAATTTTCGTAAAAACATTAAATTTGACTTTATTAAAAGATAGGATAGTTAAATTAGAGAGCTATTTCAACAGAAATAAGTGATTTTAATTTAGGATCCATATAAAAATAATGTTTGTTTAGGCTTACGCCTCAATTTTCTCTAGCCAAGGAAAAAATAGTATAAAATTTCAGTAATTTTCTGTTAGGTACTACCTACTTAAACCTTTATTGATCTCGTTCACTTAAACACACTTGATCTAGAAAATCTCTAAAATGTCTTCATGTCCTAACGTCTCAATCGTCACCGACAATCCTACTAATATTATAAAGGCGAAAGTTTGTATGTATGGATGTTTGTTACTCTTTCACGCAAAAACTACTGAATGGATTTTAATGAAACTTTACAATAATCTTGCTTATACATCAGAATAACACATAGGATACTTTTTATCCCAAAATTCCCACGGGAACGGGAACTTCGCGGGTGAAGCCGCGGGGCGCTGCTAGTCAGAATATAAAAACAATACAACTACTCGTACAAAAGTTTCTCTCAATCTAAGGGGTACGTTGAAAGTGAGTGAATTAATTAAGTTCCTCACACTGGGTACTGGGTGCCGACGATGGTATCTGAGTACAAATAATACGAGACGCTGGGATCTAAAGGGGAAGGGGGCGGTTAGGGGAGAGGGGGGCTAGAACTAAACCACAGTTCCCACAGGATTCTAGAGCTAAGTTATGCCTTACACGGGATAAGAAGATGTTTTGGTTCAAGTTAAACGAACGGATATTGATTGGTTTTTGGCAGTTTATGGTAGTTTTCTTTGAGAACTGGTGTTTAATCCGTGTTAAGTTCACTCATATTGGTCGTAGCGAATGTTACTTATGATCTTTAGCCTTCATCGATATATGGGCTATCCACTACTAAAATAATCTAGTAGGTGTAGTACCTTTCTGATATTATCACCAAACAAACAAACGGTCTTCATCTTTATAATATTTTTATAGATAGATAAACGAAGTACCTTGTATATTACTAAAAGTTGCGCGTATGACGATTACCATGATGAAATTAAAACTTCTTTATTCAGGTAATATAAGTTTTCTTTTACTTACTTTCTATTAGACAAATTATAACTTAATTACATAAAGTTAATGAATGAGCTAAGGAGCGTCCCGCGGCGCCTGTGCTTTGCGTCGCGTCTCCCGGCTAATAGCGTCGCGGTGTCGAACTAATTGATTCCTTCCCGACGCCCGCGCGTAATGGAACTATCTCTCACTTCACTGTATCACTAAAAATAAACCAAAACCAATACTCGGATACAAATAGAACCGGAATCTAACAGAGGATTTTAAATAAATCATTATACCTTAGCTTAAAGAGGATTACGGTCGGCGCGAAATTGTATCTCGATATTCTCGATCGAGATGTGTGTATTGATATAATTTCCTTGTTTATTTTAGTAATATGTACAGTTATACATACTTAAGAGTATAATAAATAAACCATACCAAGATACTCAAGAGTTACTTGACTCGTATTACTGACTAATACCAAACTGGTTATACGCCCACATCGAATAAATTTGATGCTTTTTTATATTAACTTTATACGCCTTCGTTTAGTTAATGTCTCGGTGGTCTAGACATGCATGTGCATTGAGTTATCCATAGGTCTCTGGTTAGCTTGTTTGGTAGAGCAATGTTGATTATTCTGAGATCTTCTCGCATCATAACAAGCGTGGTAAACCAATTCTTCAATTTTACCAGAGACTCCAAAAAAATTCTAAAACTTAAAAAAATGTGTCAATACACTATAAAAAATAATTCTATTAGAGAGACTCTACGTGCTAAATTATCAGTGAAATATTATTTAATACACATAACACATTACCGTAGAGTAGGTATATCAATTATTAAACAACGGGATGTTCATACGTACTTATAAAGTCGAAATCCTCGACTAGTTTCAGCCACGTTCGAGGATTTCGACTTTATAAGTACGTATGAACATCCCGTTGTTTAATAATTATATACGATGACGTACGTTTCGTTTAATAATAAAATTAGGTTTATCAAGTTGTCTTTTACGTTTCCACTCAATAAAAGTACAATACTCAGATCAAAGTGAGTACTTTCATCACTCGAAACAACTTATTAAGTAGACACTTTGTTTGCTCTCAGTAAGTGATGTCGGATGAGAACGCTAATCAAGTTATCGAGGTGTTCATCACGAGATGTTTGTATACATCCAGAATAAACATCTGAACGGACTATTAGGGCCACTTAGCGTCCGACCGCCTTCAAATCGGACACATACTTTATTTATAAATAGAATGATTAGTAAATGGGTAGAAGTGTGTTATTGTTTCTTGTTATTGAATATTTATCTAGAGACCTACAGATAGACCTAGAGGTCCTGGATTCAATTCCTAGCAAGTTCTATAGTTTTGTGTAAACACTAACAATATTAACTGACGATCTCAATGGCAGAGTGGTCACCATGCCGGACTGCCATCCGTAAGGTTGCGGGTTCGATTCCCGTGCGGGGTGAATATTTGTGTGAACCATAAATGTTTATCTCGGTCTGGGTGTGTGTGTGAATGAGTGTATGCGTAGTTTCTGATATCGTAGATACAAGTTTGGAACTTAGTTAGGGGTCAGTTACTATAATGAGATGATGTAGTGAATGATAATGTTATTAACAATAATTTCACTCTTTATTGTACTAATATCATCAGTGAGAGAATCTAATTTGCACTGCAAAAGGTTCTTACTAAAGATATTTAGATGATTGGTGCATAGATATTTCCTAAGCCAGATGAGTAAAACAGAAATATATACATATTTTATCAGAAGATGAATATACAAGATAGAATTTTCTACTTGCGGATAAACTCCATCACACTGGGTAATATTTTGTGTTGACTTATTCAAGAAACATGGAAGAAAATAAAGGATACTCCTTATCTTGTAACTCCCACATATGTGCAAAACCTAGACGTGCAACACACCGGGTAATATTTTGTAGTTGCGCCCTATCTGAGGGGGATCAACAAATTTGAAGCCCTTAGGTAGTTCAATGCTTGCCGCCCTTGCTGATGACTTTTTTCAGCCAGAAATAACTCTCTACCGCTCCTTTCAAAATTGGCCACCTTAGCATCTTATAAACTTTTTAATTTCACATAACACCTTTCGATCTAATACAGACATTACGTGTACCCGTTATCGCTCTAGAAGCGTTCCTAGGAACTCGTTACCCCATTATACTCGTATAGTTAGAGAGGTGGTCCCGCGGCCGTACCGCCTCATTATTTACTTATCTTAATAAGCAGTTCGATCTTAAGTGAGTTACGATATTAACGGGTGCACTCGATCTAGTTTGTATAGGATTTTGTGTTCCTTACGTGTTGGGAACATGCAACGCGACGGCCGAGTTAGTGATTTTGGCTGTATTAAATTTAGAATAGGTATGGCTGTTACTTAAATGCATTAGTCCAGGTATAGAAGTTTTGGAATTACTTTCTGTGTTGAATGTTTTATGCAAAATGGTGATCTACTTATATGGCTATGATCAATCTGTTCTGTTGATAAGTAAGAAAAGGAGTAACAAATACACATTCGCAACATTTCTACTTAAAAACTGGTATTCTGAATAGGTATCATCAACTTCCTAATCTGTATCGCATAATTGAAAGGGTAATTGCTCTTTTTCGTTTTAACAGATTCGGTAGATCGGAATTTATAATGACTAAAAACGTTTTACTCCATAATTAGTACTAATTACGTATAACGCTAAAACATTACTCTCCGGTGTATTATAAGTTAGTTGATAACGCGATCTCAGATGTGAAGGATTAAACAACATCAACCCGTCACTAATTGAAAGTACTCGCAGCTTAGGACAGGCTTCAAGGAAACTTCACATCACACGCACTTTGATCTCCAGGACCCTTTACCAAAGGGAATTTAATAATTTCACTGTTACATTTCGGGAGAAAATACTCGACAAATTCTATTGATAAAAATGTCGAAATCGAATAAGGAAATGGTATTTTAACTGTTTCTATTTATCTAAAACATTTTCCTTTATTTTCGTTAGCCGGCCGCGTGTGAATGTAAAACATTGCTGTTCTATTCAGCTCGCTGCAGTCGTCCATTTGAACAAACAATCAATCAACTATGAACAACAATCGAGTATGAACAGTCGACAGCGGCGACTCCATCGATAGCGACGCGCTGTTTTTGTATGACAACGTTTTATTATGTATTCGGTGGTTCTCTAAACAACGATGGCTGCAAAATAATATTTTTAGTGGCCAACGTTTATATAGTTTTGATCTAGATAGGTTGTGCGCTCCACAAATGGCACTCTTTGACCAAGCTAAGCACACAATTATCGTGGCTGTCTCGTTCCATATAATTACAGTATGCAGAACTACTTTCACTGTGTGAATGTGAAATTGGAAATATTTCAAATTATCATTGTTTATTCGCAAATAATAATTTTAAAAAAGGCTCGTTGAGTCGCATCCGTTTTAAAATTGTACTATTTTTGAATCCCACCCAATCAACGAGCCCCTATGTAATACCACACAAACAGTCTGACACAAATCACCGATTCCCAATCATAGTAATCCTGCCGTAACCCGTTCGCGTGTCTGTCTGTGCGTCCGCTGATAGGTAATAGCCTTAAGCTCTGTAATGGCCTCCGTTAGGGCTCTTTGACGAGACAATGACCTCCGCGCCCTCGACCGTGGGGTAGAGACAACCCTTTTTATACAATGTTTGGATTTGATTAGGAATTTGTGTCAGCGCGGGCTCGTCTCTATTTGCCGTCCTATAGGGATTTATGTTTAGTTTTCATTATCTGTGACGGCGGAGATTAAACGATATACAAAGAGATTCGGGAAATATAAATAAAAGATAAATAAATGCGATACTGTTTGTTTAGTTTCGGGGTATCACGAGTTATCTATTTAATATATGTGGGCCTATATAAATAAATTGGTGGCTCTCTCTCAGCTCTCGCTTGACTTATTTTATTAATTTATTTTCTATTTTGTGCGCTCTAACTGGCGTGATATAGGAAAATTAAAATTAGGAAACGCTATACAGTACCTAATCCGGTTTTATAGGTGCTCTATATATTTTTTGAACTAGCACTCGTAATTAGCAATTAGACGTACTAGTTCCAGTAACTTAATTTGTTGTTATATTATTGTCGCCAACCTGTCATATTATGAATACAAAGTTATACTGCAGTATACATACATTTATATATTTATTGATTAAAATTGTTAAATCACCCCTAAATATTACAACGACCATTCCTTCGTTCATTCGCAAGGTGTCCACTAGTTCCAGTCGGTCGGTCCATTTGATTGCACAGCTGTTTGTCCTGCTGAACCGATTTGCATCAAACTACCCTCGTTCAATCAATACACGCTCTCTTGTTATTTTTCCCTTTGACATGTGTTGGTGCGTGTAATTATAGTTATTGTGTAGTTTGTATAAATGAGAGAATTAGAAGGGGTTGGTTGTTATTGTATGTTTTACATTTGATGATGGTATAACAAGCAATATAAAAAATATCAAAGGCATTTAAATTTAAAGTCCTTTTAATAAGTGGTTTCTATAATATATCTCCAACAAACAGGTACGAACATTGGCACAACTAACATAACACCAAAGACATCCGACACCTCCACTAATTCTAAACCAATTAAACTAAACACAATAATATCAATACCAATTGTACTGAGCACCAATTACCACCGAGTGACATTTAATCGCGCACATTAATATTAAACATTTGTAATCCAATAACACGTACTATGTAAATACTTAACTGTGAATTATACCTCGTCGGCTTACCGAATTACACTAATACATCTGGATAGCCGCAGATCACTTACAGTAGTTATAGAGCGGGCGAGTTGCGACACGAATCGAATCGAATCGAATCGACCGTATCATTTACATATCTGTGCACTATTACGACTTGTTAGGGTTTATTGTGTCTCTTGTTGCATTAGTCAAATATTATGTCTGTAAATCTCACGGTGGATTAGATTTCGCATAAGTTAAATGGTATTAATTTTACAACTTAAACTAGCTGTGCCTCGCGGTTACGTTTGTGTTTTTTCTTTCCTAGCAATTTTTTCAATTTGTTTAGTGTTTTTGTTTGATGAATTCATAGATAAGTCAGTCGGACAGTAACATAAGTATTCTATGAAGTTAAAAAAATAAGAACTTAGTATGCCTAGAAAAGTATTGTTAACAAGTGAACCGTAGCGTTACAACCTTCATATTTATCAAATATCTAATAATACAATACGCTAATAGTATCCGAATGTATTTAGTTTCAGTTGTCAGCAGCACGCGGTGAGTAACGAGGACCGAGCACGAACTATGTTATTGTGTCCTTCTTGTTTGTCATACAAAGTGTCCGGTTACTAATGGAACGAATTAACCTATTGCAATTTTTGTTACTTATAACAATATTTACTCTTCATTAGTTTCTTTTTGGTAATATTATAAAGCTTTGTACAGAATGTTTTTAAATAAAAGATTTAGTATTATTTAGTAACTCCTTTGGTATATAAAAGTAGTTATAACGCTGTATTTTATCTAGTTCTCTTTTTTAAATCGGTTCAAATACTTTAATACAGAATAACAAAACGACTTCTTGTTTACATCCCGAACATCTATTAAAAATATTCAAATGAGACATTGTATACATAATACTTAGTTCTGGTATTGAATGAACGTGTGACCGAACGGATTGGTTTCGCGTGTGTGCTCAATGGGCCGTCTCACGGGTGTGTCTGTCACACTTCACGTTATGTCACAGTTATTATGTCCGTGACCGTTCTATACAATTTACATATCTGTGGTAACGCGAGTAGGCGTCGTAACTATACCAAAATGTTTTTCATGAATATTTTAGTACACAGTATAGTATTCCTATGTATCAAAATTCAAACTATTTCAAAACTGTTTTAAGTTGCCAGTTTATCAACCATCTCTCTGTCGAATGTGTGAATACCAAAATACCGAAGTGCAGTCAGTAATGTACTTATATTGTTATTATTTAAGTATTGGTTTCGTACGTTAAGAATGTTAATAATACATACCGAAAGCTTAAATAAAAATATCGATATTCATTCTGTAAAAGCTTTCGGATGTAATAGTATTTTTAAAATGTTTAAAGTAGTTCTTTGTCCGGCGGATTCCACAAATACCGGCCATAAAACATTTCTTTACTCAACAGAGATATAATCGTATAAGTGAACATTGCGTTCGCGTGTGAGCGCAAATTACACATTTAAGAACGTCCAATGTGAACCCGGGGTTTTTGTAGTATCGTAGAGAGAGAGACGGTCGTACGTTGGACTCGTTGTCAGTCGCACAATGCACCACGTTTTTGTGTGCTCATCCTGGAGAAGACATTTTATGTTCAGCGGTTAGTTAGCACCGGCTTTATTTCGAGTTTATTCGACTATTTTCTAGCTTAATATCTTTATTTTTTACGTTGTGTTTTACTACAGAACATTATTCAAGATTTCCATCTCCTAGTTAGGTAATATCGTATAAAATATTGGTAGAAAGGCGTATTGTGAAAGCGGCCGTCATCCCGTCATCCCGTCATCCCGGTCCGTACAAAAGGTCCCTCGACACATAAACCGTATTAACGCGCGCACTATTGAAGCGAGTTAATGTGTCGTCTGTGTATCGTTGGGTTTTTGCTTACCCTCACGCAATTGTTTGCGGTTTTTGTCTGTTGGCCGAATGTTGGCCAAGTACGGGCGAGCGTACGTTCCTCGGTGAATGGGAATGACGGCGCACAATATGGCCGCTGAACGAATGAATGAACTGTGTTTGTGTTACATTACTGGAGGACAGTTTTTGTGAGAACTTGTTGTTTGTTTAGTTTGAATAGAGGTGTCGGGATTTGTTCGAGGGGATTGTATTAGTTAGTTTTTTGTATATCGTTATTGTTTATTAGCTGTTAAATCGTACTAAACAAACTTCTTCTTTTTAATTTAATGAAAAAGCTTCAACGAACTCTGACATCGAGAATTAAGAATGTCTCAGTGATATTTGAATGACTCTTATATTCCACTATGTAAAAAACTTTCATTTACAAACACTATCCAACATAAGGCATCATAAAAAGCAACTGTCATCTGGTGTTATTAAAATTTTTAACTCAATTTGCACTTCCCAGCTGACCCCTGGCCCCCGCGGCACCCCCGCAGGACTCGCTCAGACATTAAAACGTGATCAACAACGAATCTAAATCAAATGCAGTTCTCATTCGCGTCCCCCTGTGAAGTGTAACTTAGTTTGGTGACGTTATGAAGGGGCCGCGCTGTCATTGTGTGACGAATTAACAGACTGCGCCCGCGGCCCTTACTGTTTAACGGAGTATTTAGGATAGTTTATAATAATAAATACTATTTATATATCTGTAAATTTTGCTATTACAAGGTCTTAATGTGAACAAGCGGGGTGGTTATGGGTACTCTGGTTCACTATAATATAATATCTCTTACAAATATTACTCTCTCTCTCTCTCTCTTTCTCTCAAATGTCCTTTTTTCATGCTATGAATGAGATCTAATGAAACTGTTGCTCTTAACATAAACAAGTTATACAAATGCTATTTCAAAATCGATTGTTTATCATTCTACTATCTTAAGTTCTTTCATCTTAACTTCATCTTTATTATCTTATTCTTTTCTCACATCTTCAGTTGACGTCGCCTGTTTAAGAAAAGGGAGTATGTAATGTTCTGTCACCTTGAATATAAACAAACGGGCCGTCTGTGTACCAGAATAGCGCACTCTCGTCGCCTGTAAGCCGACTATAACCGTAGTTCCGTACAACACTAGCTTATCTCACTCCGGAGATTGTTCATAATAATAACTATCAAATAGAAGTTAAGTTGTTAAAGGAAATAACAATTTGACGATATCGAAGAAGTTTAAACTTTTTAGTGCAAAATAAATAGATACAGCGGACGCTGCGCTCTCGTGCCGTTTTAGTGCCAAGTTTCATGCAGTAGAATTTTTAGAGAGACAGAATAAAGACAACAATATTTGTATATATGGCGCATGTCAATTTTAATAATATAGAAAACACCTAGACTTATATAGATACATAAATGACACAAAAAAAAATCTCGAAAGAGAATCAAACCCGTAACATTTGGCGTAGCAAGGTCACTATCGAAGAAAATTTTCCTATTCTCTACAAAAAATAAAATATAAATATATTCACAAGACATCCTACAAAGCGTGTATATTCAAAGCTTCAAATGTTTACAAGTGGTAACCAATAATTATTACAAGTACCTTGTATTGTAATATTGTAATGTTTCACATCGAATGTAACATTTAGTCATCACGAGTTGCCCAACGACCATCTGTGAGTTATCTACGAGAGTGTTGCGCTATGATTCAACTGCCTACTACACTTTGGATACTAAGGAACGAATATTGTTAAGGTTTACTTGTAATTTAATGTCATGAAAAGATATTAGGCTTAGGCTAAATTAAAAAATATAAAGGTAAATTTCTTCTTTACTTCTTAGTATTCCTATATGTATCGAAGCGTTGCGCCTATTTCTTACTGGACTAATATTATTATGAAAGAGGTCTTTGTAAAATTTAATCAAATGGACATTAATATTATAACAATAATATTTACAATTTGCTGACAAACATATTTCTAACAATAACCACAATACATTATACCACTTAAATTCCCTTTACAATAATTAATTTGCGTGTAATTATTAATAGCAATTCCGTTATAATTATATGCAATTGCTGAATTATACGCTGTGATAGTGCAATACAGCTAAACACCTATTTGTCAATATGAACTATATCTATAAACATATTATATCGTATACTTAGCAAGCGCCCCGCAGTTTCACCCGCGTAGTTTTTTTTCCATGGGCATGTGAATCCCAGAGAAGTAAACTAAATATTATATAACAGTATCTTAAGTAAAGTTAAGTATCCAACAGTAAAGTTTTGGAGCTACAATAAAATCTTTGCTCTTTATAAGTAATTAAATAATGTTATAAGTATAGATGATAGATATTGTAATTTCAAACCTAGTGTGGTCCGCCTCTGATCTAAGACCTAGATAGCGTGGGACCTAGAGCCTCAGGTCACACGTGGGAAGTAATGTATGACACGTAGCTCACATTTACATATTACACCAAATGTCAGAATATTTTAATATTACATAGTATGAGTATAAAACAAAGTACATTATGAAATGTAAGTTTATGTTGGACAAGTTTTTTTTTTTTTTTTTTTCATTGTAAAATTTAAGATTTTCAAATATTTTTCTTGAAATATTTGAGTTAGTCGTTAGTTACGCATATTTGTCTTTTTAACTCGATAGTCCTTTTCACCTTAATATTTCTACAAAAAGTTACTGAACTTTAGTAAAGTAAATATAGACAAAAAGGTCTTGTAAAAATAAATCATGTAATTGACTTACATTTGTTTCAAAGTCGCTCCCGCTGTTTGTATGCTTACTTTTAAACTACGCAACGGATTTTTATACAGTTTTCATCAATATATAGATTCATTCAAGAAAAATGTCCATGTGAATTGAAAAATTAACGGAAGGGAAACCCGGGGGCACGGTATTAAATAAAGCTGTGGCCCTACAGCGGTACGTGTATCCCACGTAATATAGAATACGTCACATAATATTATGTCACACTATGTGGCTGGTGACATCACAGTACGTTCGTGGCCAAAAGTTTCAAACTGAAACTAAATATGACCGTCAATGTGATCTTATTGTTGTAAACTGTGATTCATACTCTACAACTTAAACAATTGTAATGTTAAACCATTTGAATGTAAATTGTGAACGCCGGAACTATCGTTATAATGTATGTACAGACAGACATGAATGAAATACTTTAGTTATATGTATGTAATATTGGTATGGTGATACAACTACTGTTTTAATAAAATTTGTAGTAACATCTATTCATTCAGACCATTCCATACATATTACATGTTAGTATGGTTAATGAAATGTTGTAAATTCTGAACTTTCACACTTTATAAACTTATTGTAGTTTAATTTAGTTTTGTCTGGAGTCCGCAGACGGGTCTTCATATACATATTTAATATAGTATTTAATTAATTAACATAGAACGCTTGTAAAGTTTTACACATTTATATTGATATCATTTTTGTAAAGAATTTCACGCTCTACAAAGTTTAAAGTTAAAGCTCTCCGATTCAAAAATATACGCAAAAAAATAATGACTAATGAGGACTTTTGACACATCATTGGCAATGTTTGTCATTGCATCAAGATCTTTACAAAAATCCAGTATGAACTAGCTAATCCAAGGGAATCAATTTAAACTCGAATATTTTAACCGGTCTATAAGACGGTACTTCTAAACACAAATATCGCAACTCAAACAAAACGAACGTTAATAAAATTAATGAATACACCTTTAAACTCATTAAAAGCCCAATGGGGTGTTCAACAGGAAATAGGTTATGATAAATACCCACCCTCACCGGCACCGTGACAAGTGGCTTCTAACGGAAATTAACGAGCCCCTATCGCGAAACCCTAAATTAACCACTTCCATAGGAAATGAGGGGTGGGGGTAATTAATTAGTTATTGAAGAGTTGTTCCCGTTGTGGTCGGGCAGAGAGTACTAAAGCACTAATATGGACGTGGAGTACTCAGTCGAATGTTCCTGACATTTATTTCCCGATCCCCTCGTTCGAACACTCACACTCAAATTTTCAACACGACGCGCTGTCAGCGAGCCAGGTCCGCTGGTCGCTGGTCCGCCGCCACTGAATAAGTCACCGGTTTGGATAATGAACGATAGCCGGTCGGACGTCCGATCGGGACATGCCAGGGATGTCGTTATTCATTGGGATTCATTTACAATCATTTCGGTCCTTATTTATTCCATGTATAGAATATGTAGGTATTTGTGCCAAATAGTAAAGACAGCAAATTACTTTAGAAAGTCGGACTGTGTGCCATGGTTTTAGTTGAAAGATATTTAGGTAAAATTATCTACCGCGATACGAGTAATGCAGCGTGCTTGTGTTAATTTAACGTTATTTTAATACTCACTAGCTGTGCCCCGCGGTTTCACCCGTGTAGTTCCCGATCTCGTAAGAATTTCGATATAAAACATAGCCTATGTTCTTTCCCGGATCATAAGCTACCCCTGTACCAAATTTCAAGTCAATCGGTTCAGTAGTTTAGCCGTGAAAAGGTAACAGACAGACAGAGCAGTACTTTCAGAACAGTACTTTCGCATTTATAATACTAGCAGCGCCCCGCGGTTTCACCCGCGTAGTACCCGTTCCCGTGGGAATTTCGGGATAAAAAGTATCCTATGTTCTTTCCCGGACCATAAGCTACCCCTGTACCAAATTTCAAGTCAATCGGTCCAGTAGTTTAGCCGTGAAAAGGTAACAGACAGACAGACAGACAGACAGACAGAGTTACTTTCGCATTTATAATATTAGTTAGGATTAGTAGGGATTCAAAATAATTGGAATGGAGAATCTCAGAAATTAAGTGTTCAAGAAAATCAAACGTCTCGTCCGCTTTTAATGAATGTTTGCCATTTTCGAACATGTTTTATGATCACTAATAAAACTAACGTAGTGATTACGACTTTTCCTCCTGACTTTCCTAATATAACCAGTAAGAGCCAGTAATTTCACCAGTGATTCATTAGAATCTACGTAAAACAGATAGTTTACTCAAAATATTAGTGTATAATGTTCTAAATATACCCAATTACCCGTCACCGTGTCAGGTGTGTGTGCCACAGTGGTGAGTGCAGCGCGTCTGATCCAATTGTGTACACTCGACGTCTGTGTGTAGTGTCGTGTCGTGTAGTGCACCTACACTCAATTAGCACTGGACCTCATTACGTCTGGATGTACCTAGTGGGGTGTCGGGGTCTGGTGATATCATGTGTACTATGTATACTCGAGCTTACGTGATACAACGTGAACTTGAAAATTGTAGAACATTTAAATAATACCACGACTTTACTAAGCTTTCGGATAAAATTCGCGGTTTAATTTTTGTTTGCCACTTATGCCGAGATCAGACGAAACAGTGTCAGCGATATTTTCGTCGCCTTCGACAGCCAGTAAGAGTTTTTAAAATGTCAGTCATTTGAGACTAAGTTCATAAGGTCTCTTTGTAAAGCTGTAAATAACTTATGCAAATTAAACATTTATCGTTATTTGCAGAACATTAAAACTTTATTTACGTGTATGTCTTGTTAGGTACAGTACGGAAAATAAACGTCAAAATTTATTGCAAAACCTATAATACCGATCGCTTTCGAACGGCTTCTAAAGACCTTTCTAATTGTATATTTTAATGTAATATTATGAATAGAGGTTATGACTATATACAATGAATATGAATGATTAATTCGACAACCGCTATAAAACACGAAGCACCAATAAACTAAAGTAGATGTTTATTTGTCGCGAGAAGCGTCCCTTTCACTTAATGGCTCCGTTTAATAAATCACATTTTTATGGCTGGAAGGGATGTGTGTTGGCGCACTTTGAGAACCGACTTATTATTATATTTGATGTATAGTCACTGTGAACGTGTCCGAGGCGCGAGATCTCACAGTTTGGGAATAAATATAGATATAACTCAGTTCTTCCAACTTACGTCTATACTAATATTATAAAGCTAAAGAGTTTGTTTGGTTGATCGCGCACAATTGAAAAAATATTTCAATGTTAGATTAGATACCACATTTTTTTAGGAATATAAGGGACGAATAGAACAGGAGCTAACTCGGGTCAAACCGTGGGGCAAAGCTAGTAATATTATATTGAGTTACGTTTCATTTCGTGGGCTGCCAAATGTTTCGATATACTAAACTGGAGTGACAATAAAGGTCAGCACAGAGTCACCTCCAACTGTAATAAAGTTTGGAACATTACAACTCCAGCACAGAATGATCGACAATCAAGAGAAAACAGTCTAACTTAGACTAAAACTTTAACACGTTATATATAAGTAATTATAATTGATGAGTAACTTTTGTAAGTAGTATTAACTTGAGCACTAACTTCAATATCTAAGCAGTAACAAGACTTGTCTTAGCTTTTGTTGTTTTAAAATGAAGCTCATTATTATGGAATTATTACAAATATCAACATGACGTAATCTGATGAAACTACACATCTGCTAAAAGCATACTACGAACGAGGCTAGAATAAGTTTTCGATTCATACTCAAATATATTCCCTGCAAGCAAATCAACTACAGAAAAAATGAGTGCGAGTGAAATTCGTGCAAATCTTCCAAACTAACAGAAAACCATTTCATCTTCTGAACTTCCTCCGCTCTGTACCAAATGATATTATAAACAGTCTCAAACGTTTCTTGTATAAAATTGCGCATTTCCATAATGGTGTGCAATACCGGAGACTAGAGTTTTTGTCCGGACAGTGTATGAGGTGTGGAGGCTCGAGGAGTTGGCTGCGAGCCAGCGGGCACGTGGTGACGGTGACGGTAGACGCGGCGCAGACGACCGCCCGCGCAATGGGCTGTGCTGCGTTTGGACAACTAGGTTTACTACTTGCACAAAAGAAATATTGAATGATCTATCCAACTCACTGCTCTGGCCACTGAACAGATGAAAATCACGGACATAGTTGTGTAAGAAACACAAAAGAATGCGCTAATCCCAGGAACGACTTTTGTTGGATTGCCCATATTATTATGTCGAGGATGAATACGAGTATATTGCGCAACGAACAATAGTAAGAAATTGTCGACCACGACTAATAGTCACAACAAAAACACATTAATAAAAGCAATTCACTAACTTTGTTCAAAAGTTAGTAAATGCAAGTACGGGAACAGTGCATGTTGCATTGTAACCTGATGCGTCCATGCACTTAGTAAGTAACATGACAACGTTTTGTCTAATGCACACGAAAACAAAGAAACTAAACTAAAATGACAACGTACTTAGCGAGCTTAGCTAGTTTTACATTTTAAAAGTAAATAAAATAAATCTGGGGGCACGGCAGTGCCCCCCGCCAAGTCGAGCGCGAAGCACACACTGCCGTACCATCCTTTACAGGAACCCTTTCGCCGCATTTTCAGGCCCCTATTTGAGAACCTCTGGATAAGCCCAGAACGGTGAAATTTTCGTCATCCAGTAAGCTATACAATCACATACTTAAAATAAAATTTCAAGTCTGTAGGTCATTTAGTTCCGAAGTTAAGCGAAAGCAAAGTTTCGTATTTTAGACAGACACTCACTCACTCACTCACTCATGATCATCAAAATAGAACTAGTACTTCC
Source organism: Timandra comae (assembly GCA_958496195.1). Taxonomy (NCBI): domain Eukaryota; kingdom Metazoa; phylum Arthropoda; class Insecta; order Lepidoptera; family Geometridae; genus Timandra; species Timandra comae. The sequence continues at coordinate 129,505 of OY292361.1, read as the reverse complement.
CATAAACCTAGAGAGCTGAAATTTGGTACAGAGTTAGGGTTCAATGGCCACATAAAGGGAAAACTATAAAAACTAGGATAATCGAACGGGAACGGGAATTATACGGGATCGGGAACGGGAATTGTAACTCAATAACGGCTGAACTGATTTGGTTGAAAATTGGTAGAGAGGTAACTTAGAATCAGGAGAAAGACATGGAATACTTTTAATCCCGAAATTCCCACGGGATTGGGAACGGGAATTTATAACTCAAAAACGGCTGGATTGATTTGGCTGAAAATTGGTGGGAAGGTAGCTTAAAACCAGGAGAATGACATAGAATACTTTTAATCCCGAAATTCCCACGGGATTGGGAACGGGAATTTATAACTCAAGAACGGCTGGATTGATTTGGCTGAAAATTGGTGGAAATGTAGCTTAAAACCAGGAAAATGACATAGAATACTTTTAATCCCGAAATTCCCACGGGATTGGGAACGGGATTTTATAATTCAAGAACGGCTGAATTGATTTGGCTGAAAATTTGTGGGAAGGTAGCTTAAAACCAGGAAAATGACATAGGATACTTTTAATCCCGAAATTCCCACGGGATTGGAAACGGGATTTTATAACTCAAGAACGGCTGAATTGATTTGGCTGAAAATTAGTGGGGAGGTAGCTTAAAACCAGGAAAAGGACTTAGGATACTTTTGATCTCGAAATTCCCACGGGAATGGGAACGGGAATTTATAACTCAAGAACGGCGAAATTGATTTGGCTAAAAATTGGTGGGGAGGTAGCTTAGAACCAGGAGAACATAGAATACTTTTAATCCCGAAATTCCCACGGAACTCTAGAATGGCTGAAACGATTTGGCTGACAATTTGTGGGGAGGTAGCTTAGTACCAGGCGAAGCACATAGGATACTTTTTATCCCGAATTTCCCACGGGAACGGGAACTACGCGGGTAAAACCGCGGGGCGCTGCTAGTGTAATAACAAAATACTACTCTTAAAAAGAAAAAAAATTACATAAGTATAAGAAAATCTAATAAAATAAATCAATATTTATGACCACGTTTCAACAAAAAGAAATGAAATCCCATCAAAAACATTCTGTAAAAAACTAGCCAAGTCTCGATGGAGCTGCTTGTTTATCTCTAAAAAGTAATGAAATCTAGACAAAGTCGTGCCAAGTCTAAGGTTCTTTACTGCGATTTCTTTATTATTATAGTTAATGTTGTGTGACTTGGCCGTTGAACATTCTTTATAACGTTAGTGGGTACTAGTCAATTTTGATTACATATTGTTATATCTGTTGTAATTACTTATGTCTGTGTAAGCGAGATAATAGCCCATACTGTTATTGGTAATGGGCTGCTAGTGTCTCATTTTAGGCAGTTGTTGATTGTGCAACACTTGCATTCAGCATTGAATCAACGTTTTCCAAGTGGCAATTTTCCATAGTCAATAGTGTCATGGTGTCATGGAGCACCTGGTTTTGCACCCTTGTGTACCCTTCAACGGCCAAGTCACACAACATTAACTATAATAATAAAGAAATCGCAGTAAAGAACCTTAGACTTGGCACGACTTTGTCTAGATTTCATTACTTTTTAGAGATAAACAAGCAGCTCCATCGAGACTTGGCTAGTTTTTTACAGAATGTTTTTGATGGGATTCATATTACAATGTTGCTAACTATTTACAAAAACGTACAACAAAGCACTGGCATTCACTATTATATATGTCGTTATCTATTTCAAGTAGCTACCCGATCTGAATGAGGCATCAAATTCTATTGAATTCTGAATGAGTGAGAAGTATCCAGGCTATAAATAATGTCCCGTGCGCGCCTATTGTCCGCGCGCTGTTCGCTGATATTTTACTGATATGACTGAACACATTACGCGTACACTATTGTCCGTTATTTAATGTAGCAGTTATTGATTACGGGTGTTAAGCTACGGTTGTTGGGGTTTCAATTGAGATGGGAATATTTTTTTACCAAAATATATCTTATTAACTATGAACTTTAAATATCGATTTGGGATGTACTGTTTGTACATTTGCCATGCTTTTTGTACATACATAATTATTGATAAATACCTCGAAAGTTAAAGATTTGTGTCATTATACCCGCGTGTTTTTCAGTATATACAAGGTTTTTAGTATTATTTTACTCGTAAAAAAGAATATTTAACCAAAACATATCTATAACTCTAACCGTCGGTGACGTGTAATACCGTAGTAGTTGGTGCCTGACTGTTATCGGCTCCAATAAATGTTAGCGACCAATTACTGTCGCCGGCTGTAATTACACTATCGGAGACAGTACACAAGTCAATTGGGTTAGTAGCGTCAGATTAATGTGTTCGAGTCGACTCTCGGTTTGAGCGTTATGGCGGACCGAGATAATCATGTTAATTTAGATTTTACACAGCAATATAAATTATCTGAACATTTTAACTTGTAATATTAAGAAATCAAAATGAGCAATATGATCTCGTTACAATTTATTAAGATAACGAAGAGTTAAGACAAATAAAGGATATTGAAAGTCTAACTCTGTATAGCCAGGAAATAGTTGGGAAATAAATTTGTCAACCTACATTTAGTAAAATTACATATTGAAAACTTAATTTTAACTGAACCACCATTAACTTTCGTGGAAATATACAAGATGAAACGAAGCAAGCTATTGTAACTGAGAGAACTTTGCCAGTGGGTCATGCCATTGTTAAAATTACGAGTACAAAACAATAATAAAATGATTGGAACAATAATATATTTTAATGAATATTATCCGAATACGGACTTGAAGAGTCGTGAGTCTCGTGATGGTTGCGGGCGGCCATTAGCAGACAACTCGGCCCATTCACTCATTGTGCGGCACACTTACACTCATTGTATTTGTTCTACTCACTCCGACCAGAGGATCCCTTAACCTTTACATTTTTAATATTGTTATAAAAATATAGGTGAACGGGCGGCGTCCTGATTGCTCCCATCATATTGTCTGGACCACTCCAAATTGTTGAGTTATTTTAGGATACTTTTAAAATATTTGGGTTTTCTCCAGATTTCTAAAAGTTAAGGAAACACTTAACCTCAATCAAGTTCAAGATCATTTTTTCTGCAAAATTATTTATAAAAATATTTATTTTACTTACTTTACTACGTTCACATAATAAACCAATAATAATTTGTTCGCGTATAAATAATGTATCAATTACCGGTTTGTTTTACAAATAGCCCCATTCCCGCGTCGGTTGTTCCACATAAATCATAAAGTTGGACAATAAAAACCGATTCCGTAATACTTGCTCCAATCAACCTGTCTGCGAAATATCTCCACCTTCCATATCGCCGCTTTCTCACCAAATAAAACTAGGCTCACTTCAACCGCAGACCACACGCATGCCTAACTCACCGTGTCTCGACTCTAAACTTATACAAATAACATCTAAATTCCAACGGCAACCGATTTGCTCACTTCAACAATATTTCCGAGCACTCTACCCGGTGGAGTTAGAGCTTATTTTTGGATGTAGAGAGAATGCGGTCTGTAAAGTTGTGAGTTTTCAGATTTAGCGATAAAATGTAAGTTTAATTTGTACAAAACTGTTGTATCTGTCACGTTGCGCGTAGCCAGCAAATAATGAGTTCCACTCGCAGAGGTATGGGTTAGCGGGTTTAGTTTATTGCGGTATGAGGAGGACGTACTGCCGCGCGCAAACGTTACGCCAACTGACTCTATTAAATTTGTAACCGAGCAAAGTTTAGGCACCAGTTTGACCAACAAATCATCTCATGCGATGATAATCTCTACGATACATGTAGTATAGCATTAACAAATGAGTAACCCCATTCGTTGCAACCAGTTAGGGTAGCTCGTGTCGTAAAGATAGAAGGTACTTTTTATTAAATTCCAATCCATTGATTAACCAATTACGTGGTGTAGAGGGCTGGTCGTTATCAGCGGCGACCACTACACGAGGCGAGGGCCTGGAGTGTATCGGGTCCAATGTATTAGCTAATTGGATAGCCGACCGATATGACGCCGGTTATTAATCTTTATTTGTCGGCCTGTGTCCGCGTCGAGTGCCACTCGCGTCCCCGACACTCCACTGCTCCGCAATCACCTATACAAGTGTCTCCTACAATTAGCCGAGCTATTTACAGTAATACCATTTTCATATTCATAATTGAAGCTGTGTCACATTAAGTCCTTTGGAGTTCAGATTTGAGACTACTGAGTCATTATATGTGCATAATTATTTACTGCATGTTTTCATGAAATACTCGCTCGTCTTCGATCTTATTGTTTTAATCAAAGGAAAGAGAGTCGATTGTCGTGGCCGATCGATTCTCTTTAAATACCAAATTACGGATATTTATCATTTTATGAAAAATAATAAAAAATCTTTCAAAATACATTTCCCCTGTAAACGATAAAAAGTATCATTATTATTCGTAACTGCTTAATCAATGTGATTATTTAATAAAACCCAATGATATCTTTACGATTGCAACTTAATCGAGTGTCTTCCATAAAAGTCCACAGACAAAAACGCTGCACATGTTAACACGAGACACAAACCCACAACGTTTTTTATGCGAGACCGATTCTCATGAATTGTTTTCGTTCCGTCACAACAGAACATAAATAAATTATGTTTCCTTAAACAATAAGGATAAACAAAAAATAACGAGTCGGGACAAAAACGTAGAGCTCTTCATCGCGGTAACAAATCACTCAGTTTTTTGTTATCGGCCGCACGGTGTAAACACAGCTTAGCTCTTTATTCCCGATAGACATCGGCGATAATGCGCGGCGCACACATCCCCACGTTAATAAAATGAAGATAAACCGAGATTATCGACGGATTTGCTCCATTTCAATGAGAGGTGTAGGTTTTACTGCGACCGATTTTGATAAGAATGTTGATTTAAGTTTTAATGCGGGGCGGTCGCGGGGCGGTCGGCCCGACCCGCGCGTTATTAATAAAGCGTTTCCGTGTCCCGCCCGCGCGCGCCATTACCATCAATACCCGACTACCTCACTGCTACATTATGATAATGGCCATTAATAGTTTTATCGGCCCAAAACAAACTTTATACAAACGCAAAGGTTATCACAAAGTTTGAATAAAGTGTGGGCTGTTAACCTGAAGTGTAACCTGCGCGATATTAATGTTGACTGTAGCTATTATTAAATGCTATCAAGTTTTTAGATGAATATTTTTATTACAATATTATATAGATATTTATATTCCGCAACAATTTATGTCCCGTCTGGTACAAAAGAGTTCCACAATACACAATAACTATTTTTTGTTACACCCTTGTCATAATAATGTCGTAGCTAATAAAAACACCATTGACTCCCGGAACTTTGTCACAAAAACATTATAAATCACTGTGAATACACTTTGAAAGGGAAATAAGTACTTTTGAAATTAGGGATCAACGGGTGAATTGATAATACTGGATCAGATGATTTTAGTGGATGGGGCGTTAGTAATTGCAAAATGAATATTATTTTTTCTGCATTTTAAGTTGCAGTAAATTGTTTATATGTATTGATTTATTTGTCTTCCATGATCGTCGTCGATTCTTAAAAAATCCTGAAGAGATATGACGTAAAAACATACAAATCCGCTAGTTTATTTCCTTTAAAGTACTTCTATTTTAACGTTTTAACTAGTACTTTGTATTAAAACTATTGTGACTACATTTTACTATTGTTAGTAGATATTTTTAGTGAAAGAAAAGATATCTTAAAAACTCCGGAACCCACCGATACCCAACCCTCTTTCACTAGTTGGCCACATACGTCGCACACTACAGCGTGTGCCCGCGGGCGCACTCGCGTCCATTGTATCGCCCCGGACGGGGGTCGCGCGGGCCCCGGCCGGCGGGGGGTTGACGACTGCAGATGGTATCGAGACATGTCGAAGTTTCGTAAATGCAACGTTCAGACCAAGTAGCAACTATACGTATTGTTAAACCTCAAACTGCTTCATACATTTCCGTAACTAGCAATATTTTCATTTTCAAAGGTAGTCGACTATCGATGTTTATTGAATTAGAAATTTCCCTGTGATTTTTCCGAGATAATATTAGTCGTATTAGAATGTCGTAGTCATAAAAATTCTAGGTTCAAATGAAAAACTAGATAAATGCAATCGTTTTGATGATTAGTCATAGAGTGGCAGATATTGGAATATTCAAATTTACAAATGTCTGCGACTCTATGACCTATCCTTCTCATTTTCTGATGATGTTGGCAGAAGTAATTACCAGGCTAGCCTTATGCGTGATCTCAAACATAGAACACTTAATTCCCCAATACTAATATCAGCATTAACACAAAATAAATATTCCCCGCCCACGTAATCGATTACTATTTACATATAATTTACTAATTACGTCAATAATTTGAAATGAATACCGTCTACGACATACATTCTAAATTACATTTTATTGCTTTGAAAATAAGGTGTAATTTAGTTTTGTCGGAACCTCATTACCGTCTCCATGAATAAAACCATGAAGTGTAATCAATTGGTGTACAATAATATTCAATCAGGTGTTCCCATCATTACCGTGAAACACAAACGCCCGCTGATTGTAATATACGGTACAAACATTATTTATGTTATATTCGTGTATAAAAAGCGGTGATATTCGTATATAATAATATAATGATGTTGATTATAAATTGATTCGTTTCATTGAACGGCGCTCTCCGCGGGATCCTTCATTGATGTAATGTGTCTCGCGGTACCATGTTTGTGTCAGTGTGTACCCCATTATTTCTTAAAGGATTTTATTATGCTTAATATGTAGTTTTTAATAGTATTATTATGGCAATAAGAACTTGAAATGTTTTGAAACGCTTTTCCGTAAAATTACCTGTAGCTAAAGCATTTTCCTAGTAAGAGTCAGCATTTGGTATTATGTAGAGATATTAGTTACCGTCAGTTAGTTGTCGTTATTAAGTACTATTATAAACGACAACAACCGTCCTATAACATAACTTACAGAAGCTATTACATATAAACAAAAAACCGTATAAAATAACTTGTAAGTAAAGCCTACACCACGGCCCTCAGTGAGATGGTATCCATCATAAGTGAAGTGGATGGAAGGGCTCTCAGCACGAGCCCGGCGGCCGGTGGTCCCCGCGGGGGATCACAACGCGAAAATAAAAACAAAATAACTAAATACGAACCCAGATTTCAAGATAATAATGTTTGGGTACAACATGTTGCAACTACAATTGGAAAAGAAACGATATTGCTCAAGACAGAATTGAAAAATAAGATAAAAGATTAAATAAAAACAATTTAAAGAAGTAAAAAAGGTAAAGCGAATCGCCACATGTTGGAAGCAACGAGGAAGTGTCCGTCTGAGAACGACGAGTAGAGAGAAAAAATAAGTGCAAAGAACTTTTAGTTCTTAGTACTAAACAATAATGGAACATTAACAAGTTGACACATAACGACGGAGACGGAGTGCTATTCCATATAACATGATCTAGAAACACGTTACGAGCAGTTCAGTGCCCATATAAGTACCACCCTTTGTCTGCACTCAGCACTCACAGATCTCAGAACAAATTGTATTATGTATGTTTGTTTAGTAATTAAGACATTATCCACATCGACACGCACCGTCATTTGAACCCACGACTAATTAACTAACAATCGTATAAAGGAATGTTTTATTGAATTATCTACTAACAGTGCGCGGGTTGGGGGTCGCAGGTCCCCGATATAATGAAATAACCGTTCGGTTGTAATTACCGGACACAAGGAGGTGTTGTGTCCGCTGGACCCGCGCTGTTAATTAGCCGGATAGTTACATAGTTAGTCACACATTCCGCGCGTCTCTCGCGGGCCTCTCGCCAACTACAACTACATAATACACAAGGGGTTATATTGCGTTTATTAACTTTAATCATAATGTTATTTTCGTGAGGTACGTGATTTAAAGTTGGCGATTACAAATCTCTATTGTAAGTAAGTAACAGTACAGTATCCATGTTTGGTATTAATAAGGTAATGCCCGGCGTGCGTCATTAAAACATTTGCAAATCCATTTGTTTTATCTTATCCACGAAGGTAAATCACGCGTAGTGTCCGCATAAATCAAGTGTAAAGTGACATTGGACCAATGTCCACAAATGTCCACCAATTATGTGCACCGAATGGGGGTTATCAACATGTCAAGAGCAATTAGAGCCCAGTAACTTGGTCACGAACATTTACAATTAGTTAATTGGTCCATTATTGATACTCACTCACTGAAATTATTTAGTTTCAGCCGATTTTGTCACGTGTCGTTATGTAACTATTGCCTCGCACATTGCGCACTCACTCGCTATCTCTAATTAAATTTCGTTAGTATTATTTCGTATTGGAATCAGATAATGTAATTGTATAACATTGAATTGATTTTTAGATATGCTTTGGGAATAAAAAATACAACAAAGTCTTTCTAACAAATTAGGTATTACTTTACTTTTGTTAAAATGTAAAAGAATTCCCAAAAGAACAGTTTTAAAATAAACTTAAACAGAACTGTTACAAACTGTGTGACATGTTGTAATAAATAACTCTAGTAACTCCTTATAATAGTTGGTGTTTGTGTTCGGGAGTCGAGTGGGTAGTGAGTACAGGTCGCGGTGCGCGACCTCTCGCTGACCTCTGTCAATGTCGCTCCTGAACTAGGAGCACTAACCACTGGATAATAACTGTAATATATCTTGGTTTTAATATACTTATAGAAAAACCGTAAAATCATGCATCATTTGAATTGCTTACGTAAAATGAGACCTCATTAATTTGGGTCCTTCCCCCATGCTGAGATATTTTGAATGTGACTTTTGTAGTCTCTAAGTATCCGAACAATTATGATAGTTGTACCCGTATTTTGCTATTTGTTCACTATTGGTTTTCATTCGAACATGTACCGATTAAATGTAAAAAGGCTATCTACAGCGCACACTAATGTTAGTAGATCGTCCGCCGCGTCATACAACTGTAACTGTAGCGAACTCAATATCTGTGTGTATGGTTGATTCAGTGTGTAATTTCATATTAGTTCCGTAACTGAACGCTCGACTCCTTTCAAGTAGGTATTGCTAAAGAGACAATATCTCAGTACTATAGGTATATAGCCCCTACCATTGTGCTCGCGACCCGCTCTCTGGAGATCGTCTTTTGTATTCTCTCCGAGGTGAACTCTGATCGTATTGTTTGTACCGATTTTGGATGTCGACTCGCAACCGCCGGCCCACACACGAATAACATTTTATCAACATTTTAGATTTTTTGTTATAAAATTTTTAGATGGATATCTCTATTTTTGCTATCATTAATAATATTGATTAATGTTCATATTCAAGAGGTGTGTTTATAGCAAAAAAATTATTTATGTTATAGCAATAAATTATTAATAAGATATTTAATGTCAATTCATTCATTCAATGTGGTCGGACCGACCTCTCTGTCTAGCCGGACCTTACCTAATCCCCGTGGTGGGAGGGCTCTAACTAATTCAGTATCAGATCTCAATCACTCAAGTTTTTTTACATCAGATACTGTCTGTCAATCTCGTTGGGTGTTCAGAGAAATATACCTTCAGATGAGTAACATGAAAGTTGATTATTTATATGATAACTAGGTATTTATTTATCATATCTTAGGTACTGCATTACTGTTTAATAACAAAGACTTCCTCTGAACACTTAAAGCGATTCAGAGAAATTATAACACTAACGCAATATGAGTACTCAATAGGTAATATAAATTAGCTGTCAGCATGGTGCGAGTGGTGAGTATAGTTGCATCACCTCCAAATAGTACATACATAGGTAGTGGACCCAAACACAGTTCTAGAGACAGTTGGCAGATCGTCGCCATATCAGTGTTAGTTCGTGAATAATTCACAAGCACCGGTTTATCAGAGGCCCGAGTGTCCCAACATGCCCTAATGGAGGGTAATGGAACCGACCGACCACCTGGAGAAAGTGACCACTCGCACTTGATTAACTCACCGATACCTCCGCTAAATGCACATTGTTCTCCAAGTTCCGACAAATCAACGCGCTATCTAGCGCCCCCTAATGGATATTATTAGTCACATCCGAAAGGAAATCTTTTGATAAACCATTTCATTTGCTCAATATATTACGACGTTGGAGCCTTTGAGTTGAAATATTCAAACTCCGAAATATTCTTACTTTTAAAAGCGATATTTAAATTGGAGAGCATCATAAGTAATGAGAGTCCGCATACGCGAGTCGGAGCTAATCTTGAAAGAGATTTTTAAAAGCCTCCACTGAGCCAAGATTGATGTATCTCCGTGCGCCGGAATTATTCATGCGACGACATCTATCCACCTCTATCGCAACCAATAAATTTTATTCGTCGGCGGTAGGAAGGAAGCGGTCGCGGTGTCAATATCTATTCTTGGCTCTTTGGAACTCGGTTTTATGGAAACTATACTTTTTGGACAATTCTCAATCAAATAACGTAACGTTTTATCGACGTCCGCCGGTGATTGTCCAGTTTACGATGCGCTCCGGAGATAATCTTTAATTATGGTGACATTTGGTGATGGTTATCTTTTGAAATGACATGATAATTATTAATAAATTCAATAATTTTGAATTTTATATGGATTTGTATTTCATTGTTATTTCCCAGAATTTACGACAAAAATATTTGAATTTAAATTCTTTGTGTTGACTTTATGTTGATTTGCGTGTGTGGTCTGTTTGTCACGTTAGACCACCACTAAATAAAATAGAGAACATTTTCATAACAATTTCATTACATTGTAGCTGTTTCTCATATTCTTATTAATATTATAAATACTAAGTTACTTTTGTTGGTTTGTCCTTTCAAGATGTAACGAACAACGAGGTGACGTGAATTTTTGCGCGGACATAGTTTATGACCAGAGAGTGACATAGACTACTTTATATCCTAATTTTATTCCTTTATTAACGCGCGTGAGACCACAAATACACTGTTTAATTATTATGGATTTAATATCCAAAACATTGTAACTACATTTCACATTAACGCCGTACACAAAGAGTTCATAATTCCAACTTATATGTATTTATTGTTATTACTGGACGTTACGTTTGATATCGTCGTAACGTATAAACGATTTGTTAGTTTATGTATATTTTATTACTGTAATAAGTGTTTTGTTTCATTGATTTTTGTATGGGCCGCTTAATGTGATGTGTTCTAAATGATTTCCTTTATTGCAGGTACGTTGACAGAGAGCGGCCCGTGGCGCCCTCGCGTGAGTTTACATACAAATAATAAACTTGTTTCTGTGAATCGACGACAACATTATCACAAAACTATAAGATTTGAACATGAACCAAAACATCCATTCATTGTTGGAGACAATCACTAAACTACTTCATTTTAAACTCTAGCGCGCTAGGAATAAGAACTATAGCTTCGTTTTTGTCACTGAAGGAAATTAAAGTAAAAGGTGTGAGAATATTTTGGGTCCGTAACAACTTAGTTGATTGCTATCATGTGTAACAAAAAGACGATCGGATGGACCGTCGTTGGACAATATTCGAGATGTTTCGAATGTGTTTATTAGTATTTCACGTATCCGTGTTATCTGTGGACATTGTTTGGTTCAGTATTTATTGATATGATCGGTTTTATTGGTGAGGTGAGTTACGTGTCCGCGGTACTAATGTGGGCCGAACACATCGCCCCGGGGAACGCAGACTAACACTTCTAGCGTCTGATTCTTATCTCGCTGTTTTAATGTTTGTTTATATTTATTACTTGTCACTTCTACCTCAAAAAGGTTCGTCCGCCATTTGTGGAATAAACTGCCAACTAATATTATACCTCAGTGACAACTATCAGTTTCATCATTTTATGTATCTACATGCAAAGCAATAAATAGGAGACATGCAAAACATTATTCGTTGTTTACAACTTCTTCAATATTGTTTATTTCTGTAATAATCTTAACTGCGACTTTTCAACCATGTTCCATAATTGATGAAACATTCTTATCAGTTATCTGTTGTAGTAATGTGTGTTACATTCGCTTCAACTAGAAGTATTATAATATCCCACCAAAAACATTTTGTAAAAAACTAGCCAAGTCTCGATGGAGCTGCTTGTTTATCTCTAAAAAGTAATGAAATCTAGACAAAGTCGTGCCAAGTGTAAGGTTCCTTACTGCGATTTCTTTATTATTATAGTTAATGTTGTGTGACTTGGCCGTTGAAGGATACACTGTACACAAGTACACAACTGTACACAAGGGTAGAAAACTAGGTGCTCCATGACACTATTGCACCAATCTGTCGCCAGAACCGCTACCCATTGACGATAGAAAATTGCCACTTGAAAAACGTTGATTCAATATCCAGTCAATTGTAGGCTTGATAAAGCTGCGTATTTTAATAATGTTACAACATTACGTGTAAACAAAATTGACTTGTACCCACTACTAACGTTTAAAACAATGTTCAACGGCCAAGTCACACAACAATAACTATATTAATAAAGAAATCGCAGTAAGGAACCTTACACTTGGCACGACTTTGTCTAGATTTCATTACTTTTTAGAGATAAACAAGCAGCTCCATCGAGACTTGGCTAGTTTTTTACAAAATGTTTTTGGTGGGATTTCATTTATTTTTGTTGAAACGTGTTTATATTGTTTTTTTTATTAGATTTTCTTATTTGACACATTTTTTTCTTTTTAGGAGTAGTATTTTATTACTAAGCGCCCCGCAATTTCACCCGCGTAGTTCCCGTTCACGTTTCCGTGGGAATTTCGGGATAAAAAGTATCCTGTGTGCTTCTCCTGATTCTAAGCTACCTCCCCACCAATTTTCAGCCAAATCAATTCAGCCGTTCTTGAGCTATAAATTCCCGTTCCCAATCCCGTGGGAATTTCGGAATTAAAAGTATTCTATGTTCTTCTCAAGGTTTAAGCTACCTCCCCACCAATTTTCAGCCAAATCAGTTGAGCCATTCTTGAGTTATAAATTCCCGTTCCCAATCCCGTGGAAATTTCGGGATTAAAGGTATCCTACGTCCTTTTCCTGGTTCTAAGCTACCACCCCACCAATTTTCAGCCAAATCAATTCAGCCGTTCTTGATTTTTAAATTCCCGTACCCAATCCCGTGGGAATTTCGGGATTAAAGTTATTCTTTGTCCTTTTCTTGGTTCTAAGCTACCTCCCCACCAATTTTCAGCCAAATCAGTTCAGCCGTTCTTGAGTTACAATTCCCGTTCCCGTTCCTGTATAATTCCCGTTCCCGTTCGATGATCCTAGTTTTTATAGTTTTCCCTTTATGTGGCCATTAAACCCTAACTCTGTACCAAATTTCAGCTCTCTAGGTTTATGGGAAGTACTAGTTCTATTTTGATGATCATGAGTGAGTGAGTGAGTGAGTGAGTGAGTGAGTGAGTGTCTTAAATACGAAACTTTGCATTCGCTTAACTTCGGAACTAAATGACCTACAGACTTGAAATTTTATTTTAAGTATGTGATTGTATAGCTTACTGGATGACGAAAATTTCAGTGCTCTGGGTTTATCCAGAGGTTCTCAAATAGGGGCCTGAAAATGCGGCGAAAGGGTTCCTGTAAAGGATGGTAGGGCAGTGTGTGCTTCGCGCTCGACTTGGCGGGGGGCACTGCCGTGCCCCCAGATATCCATCTTGATGTTATGTTGTAAAGTTCATTATTATAAATATTCGAGACATTACCAATTGTTGTTCATACCTATCGTATTGGCCTACTAGACAAATCCTATTTTGCAAAGTACCTATTATCAATTTGTATTACAATTGTATACAAGACAGGAACATTCAACTAAATATATTTGGTAAACAAAACAAACAATAGTAGTGACAAGTACGCAAATGGTACCGCAGTACCGCAGCACCGACGTCACCGAACAAAGAGTACTGCGAAGCGTTACGGTTTCCGACTCATAAAGTTTCACAGCGAGGGATCTGGTGCCGCGACAGTACTCACCATTCGGTTTGAATCCAGGTATTCTATAAAGTATCCACAGCTCCGACGGCGCATACCGTACGATCCTGTTCTAAATCGGGAAATACCATTTGTGGAACGCGTAAATATAAAAGTCCATTAACAAGTCGATAGCTAAGATTGGAGATGTGATTAACGGATTTAATTAACTCTGATTGGAAATCAGAAAATGTTTTGCGAACAAATGAAAATACATAATCAAATAATGTAGACAATAAATGCTGTTAGAGGTACTGACAGTCAGACTTGACCTCAAGTTAAATTAGCCATCAAGCGCACGTTGTAGAACTAAGTAGGTAGGTAATTATCTTTATTCGTTTTACCTGAACTCTCGAAGCCACTGTACGTGACAGTATTTGTGTAGATACTGTAACATTAGGTACAACATCCCGGAGGTTGTCGACCTGTGATTGTGGTCGCGACCTTGCGAGGGACCCCGCGGTGTGGGCGGACCGCGATCTCCGATAACACAGGACTGCCTCGTCTCCAACTTTTGTTATCCACAACCAAATAAATGTAATTAAATTTATTTTGATACAACGAGACACGAACGACAAGAAACAAAATGAAGAAATCATGTTGTGATGTTTGTAAACAGTAATAAAAAATATTACTTTAAAGATTCAGTTTAAGATAACGATGAACATTCAATAAATTAAATTAATAGTTGTGGAAGCCGGACGCGCTTGATGCATTGATATTTAATGCTACATTACATTATTATACCGCTCTACCTCCTCGGTTATACGATGTAGTAGTAAAATGCGGATAACATCAGAAAAATTCTTTAAAATAATAATTCGTGCGACAAAAATCTCGAACGGGCCATAAAATACCCAAAGGATGTTTGAAAAATGTAACGCTGATAAGAATTTTAATATGACCCATAAAACCTATCCCGGCGCTCAAGTTTGCGCAGAATCGCTGAATTCTCGACAATTTCAAAAAAGTACTTTGGAATAAAGTAATTTTACGATCTTGTCGAAGTCCTGTCCCCATTGTCTTATCCGACGCTGATAAATTGTGGTTTTACGCGTCTTCGTTACGAGTGAGACGGTCGCAAACCGGCATTAAGCCAACCTGCCGTAAAACTTTTATACCTACCGTAGTGCGTTTGACGGACGGCGATCACGCCGCGCTAATTTGAATCTTATCTCCAGCTCCAACTGTATATATTTCATTAGACGAGGTATTATTAGTAACGTATTGTAAACGTGTCAATTGCGTGTACGTGGAACACAATGTTGTTGTAGGACCGCGCAGGTACCACTAAATCAATGTACTTATGGGTTACGATATCATTAATGAATAACATTACTGTAGAGTTACATTCACAGGCAACATAACAAATCGGAATAAAGAGCCAAAATTTATATAAAATCAAAAATCAAAAAGGAAAGTCAAAGCTCCCGTAGTTATTACAATCTCATATCGCGCTGCCTGTTTTTGCCACTTTTCATATAGAGTCGTCATCCCAGCGACAGTGTGACAACAATGACAGTCGAACGCTAAGTATTTAAGCAGAAGAACACCCAGAAACTGTTTGAGATGCTCTCGAATACAGTTGTGTGTACATTTCTGTGTATAAAAGGTGAAACTTTGTGAGTTTGTTTGTAAGGGTCAGTCAATAGAATACTGTTTGTGTTATACTTGGAGCTGGACGTTACTTGTGTTCGATGGGGGACGTCACTTCGTATATCTTAGTAAATAGTCTGGAATGTTTTATAATTATAATTCCTACATATCCTTACTTAATGTCTTCCTTATTATTTCATTAATTTGAGTCTCAGTCTTCTTACGGTCTCCAAACCTCGAACAAAATCCATTATTCAGTGCAAGTCCAATTTCCTGTGCAACGAACTAAGGAATGACACACTAACTAATAACAAACTAGTCCCACTCGCAGTCATTATAATAATTTGTCCTGTGCGACACCCGCCACGCCATCTTTATTTACGGAGCTTTCTGTATTTTCGTAGAACGAAAGCGTGAAGTTGAACAAAGCCTGCGAAGGTAATTACAGAGGAGGCGAGTGCAGCTAGCGACTTGAGCAATACACCGCCCACACTCCGTGGGCTCATACTAATTGTCTATCAGCGCATTCGCTCCACATGACCGGCGCAGCGCGGCGTCACCTCGCGTAGATACTAATAACGGGTCTGATTAATCATACCTCCACTAATATGTGGGTGATACTCTTAGTTGAATTATAATAAGAGTTATCAATCAACGTTACTAAACACGCCCGTGACGAGTGATTGATAACCAACACTACAAATTACAGGTTTTTGAAAGTTACGTTACATAAACATAACAAGATAAATGAAGTGGGAAGTTCCGAAAGATACCTTTAGTACTTACTAAAAGTAAAACATTGAATTGGGACGTTTTATAGATGTGAACCTTTTAATATCGGCAATAGCGTGTTGTGAGAGGTTTATGTTTTCCATTATATCGGTCGGATACAAGGTGTATGAGCCGGGCGAGGCGAGGGGGGCGCGGGGGTAACAGAAGCGATTCCTAAATATGCCCCCCTTACTATATCACGCACCTTTTTAAGCCTTCCTATTTTTACGTCAATGTATGAGGTCGCAGGTGGCGATTCACTCACGTCCCACAAATCAGACGATAAACTCAATTCCAAAGAAATAGAGTCGGAAATAGCCGAGCGGACATTCTGAGAATCGTACCTGTGTACCGATGATTGTACCACCATGAATAACTTAGATCTACTTGGCTTTGTTTGAAGGGCCGTTTGAAAAGTAACGGCTTGTGAAGAGAGCGACCCGACAAATATTAATAAGTGGTTAGTAAATGTAGCAGTAGTAGGGGGCTGTGATTGGTGTTTACACTGGAACTTCCCTCAAGGAAACGATGTCTTTCATCGAGCGCAATGTATGTGATTATAACATTACCTTTGTGCTTCGTTTCACATGTTTTGTTGAAATCGATTTGCTGTATATCGTGGAATATCTAAAGATAACTTGTGTAAATACGGGGTTCAAAGTAAAGTGGCCCACAAGGTTCTCAACCCTTCACTGAGTGTCTCGGTCTCCCGGTTGCAACGAGCTTAACTGAAGACGCCCTCGACTGAAATAAGAACTATCTTGTGTTCCGTTACATTATTCGACTTACCCTATTTGATTTGAGATTATCGATGAGTATCACAATGACGTAGGTACATGTTTTGGGCATTTATTTTCACAAAAAAAAACCGTGTGTTGTGTTTTATGTTATTAATGTTTGAATTCTGCCCAAAAACTCATAAACAATCAAGTTGCAAATATGAAAGGTTTAAGGTGATATTAATGTGCGCGCCCTCGTGCGCCCTGCGCCCTACACAAACACACCGACACCAGACGAGATTAAACACATTAATTTCCTGGATGTTTGCACAAAAATAACACAGACATTACTGGAGGCGCGGCCGACGGATCATGTTTGATAAAAAATATCCTTCTCCTTTATTAATTGCTACAATCTGTATATATAAAAGGCAACTGTTACTGACTGACTGATCTATCAACGCACTGCTTAAACCGTTGGCCAAAGCAGAAATGACAGATATGATGTAGGCATTTTATAAAAAAGAAAAAAGGAAAAACACTTATAAAATCGCTAATATCAAACCAAGCTTTTAATATTGAAGAACCTGTACAATAACTATCATTCGTTGTGATATCTGATAAATACTTTCTGTACAAATTGAAGTAACTTTTGCCAAAATAAGAATCAGTACAGCTTTATGTGATTTCATGTTACTTACTACATCAATTGCTAAAAGCAGTGTCGGCTGCGGTAACTAGTTGGCAGGCAATTAACAAAAGAACACGACTAACTGTAATACATTGCGGGAGGCGGTGAAAAAATTCAATTACAGGAAGGCCGGTAAAGAGGTGTGAACACGCGAACAGAACTATACCGTGTGGATAGAGATATAGCACGTTATAGTGTAGTGTAGTGTAGCTGGGAGTTCTATGGGCTGAGACGGAGTTACCAGTGCTAGTACAGTATTTGTAATACATATTGGGTTTATCGATGTATGTCAACTTTATTTATAAGTTACTAGCTTTGCCAAGTGGTGATAGCGTTTATCATTTTTTGATTTTCAAATGAAATTTAATAATTATCTATAAGCAAACCGTTCAATGATCTTAGCTGTGTTTTGGTAGATCAGTTATTTAATTTAGAGGTAAAGGATCTTATGACAGCTATTTAAATATACTCTACTTAACAACTTTAAGCAAAAATATCCTACCAATACCATCAGAGGGGTAATTATAGGGACGTTATATTATTACAGACGGTGATAAAACGTTTGTCAAATGAATGAGGTGTTTCGTAATAATTCTTTAAACCCCGTCTGTTGGTCGCCTCTCGTCCTCTGAAATATGGCTCGTAACTGGAATAATAAAATAATGCAATAAACTTAAAAATTCTCTTCCCGACTTAACTCCCAAAGTACTAATATACTTACTAACTTCCCCCGGCTTCGCCTCTCCCGCAGGACTCCAACTTTGTCTATAAACGAGTATTTTTCTCTGCGAAACGAAAACTTTATTAAAGTTGCACTGTTACCAGTACTTGCCTTCCATTACTTATTAAAATCATTTGCATAAATAATAAACCATTATTTTGCTGCAATCTTTTGTCTCCAATAGTACCTTTTGGTGTTATTTCCTACTCTTGTTCTCTCTGACTTTTATTTCGTTCCAATAGAGTTGAGAATCGCACTGTTTCTGTATTATAGGACAAGGGTTTAAAATAAAAACGTCTTCGGTTTCCATTATAACAACTGTTATGACTTTAAAGAACTCACAAATGCATTCTAAGTTCCGAGATACTGAGTTGAGATGTTTTCATTTATTTTATTTATGAATAGAATATGACTTTAACATTAGATATTTATCATTCATTAGCTATATATGTAGGTTATTATTTAGCTAAGTAGTAGGTAATCTTTAGTTCACCTACGGTTGGACCGATTTCGCTAGCTTTTTTTTAATTCATTATTTTTTTATCTACAAAATATGGGAACACATTATATTTAATTAATTTTTTAATGAATCTATGAAAATAAATCGTGTCGTATGTAACCCCACGCGTGCCTGCGGCAGTCGCATCGTGTTGTGTGTGCCGCGCGCGGTGTCACACGATATCTTAATAATATTGTATGTAACAGGTGATAAAGTTTTATTTGAGAGTCAGCGCGATCACTCCCTTTATTGTTATTTGTGAACAGTGTTTATGTTCTCCAGATATATCGTTTTATAGAACTCACTTTAGTACAACGTTTTAATATCGATATTACCTTGTTATCTATCAAAGTGTTGTGGATGATGCAATGTTATCAGCTATCTTGAATATATGGTTATAACAAATGATGTCTCTCATTGATATTATATTGCAGTACCGTGAAGAGGAATTTGCGTAATCACCACAATCACCCAATGCGTGTTGGTGATCTCAAACCCGAGTTATGTCTGGAAAATAGCTAAAGGAAGCTGGAAGATTCACATGCGATGCCGAGGCGTAGATATGACAAACTGCGTATAATTTTACCATACTCTACTCGTATAGTACGTCTCTCTATAACCGACCCGTGCCGTCTAACCACTTCCCGTTTCAAATATCCTCCCGAGCCCCTCAGTGCAGTGTCTATCTGTGATCGCCCTCACTAAATGTCCGTAGACACTTTGAACTGCACCGGTTTACAATAAACTATCAAATTAAACTAGTGTTAATGTCTCAGCCCGTAGTACTCTCGCTCGCCGTTATATTACGCTCATTCGGGAACATTCTCGAACTATCTCGTTTTATAAGGGGGAGCGAGTTACTGCCCGTTTACGAACGGAACCCGAATAATATATTTTTCATGTGTCCCATAATTGACTTTCTTTGACACTTTTGAATATCATTGACATAGATTTTATCATTATGAATGTATAATTTTATAATTAGACTGATTTACGGGGAAGTCGGAGGTGAGTTTTATTTAATGATATTATGGTTTCTGATGTGTGTGAGGGAATGTATAACAGTTAGTGTGAACGAATCAGTGAGCGCCGTGTAGTGTGTGTGTTGTATAAATACTCAGCTGGATCCGAGAATCTACCCTCATAAGGCAACATTTTAATAATTACGATATATCTAAGCAATTTATTTTGATTACAAGAGATTCAATTCGAGTTTAGCAATGCGCAAATACAAGTATTGAAATAAGTACTTATATGATTATGATCAAAACCCTGATTAAACATTGATAAATTTTAATTGAATTGACATTCTCGAGCAATCTCTCATCGCGTGTTGTTGAGATACAACTGGTTTTCAATAAGTCCTTAGAACAAATTCTAAAATCATTTCACGTTTTTCATAGCAAATTAAATATCAGTTTCAAGGAAAATAAGATGTAATGGCGTGCACACGCGATGTCCCCACAGTGCGTGGGGCCCGCGGGCCGCGCCGGGTCGATGGCCCGCGGGCCGAGGGCCGGCGCTCCTTGCCGAGGGACCCGCACGTGATCACAATACACATCTTGTTCTAAATTCGAAGATGACCTATTACCGAGATTTACGTTATTCGGGGATTCGCTGGACGTATAACATTACATAGTATACGGGGCATAAAGTTTGCGAGGCCTAACCCTTTAATATCTTGTTCTTTTTGTACGAAACATTCTGGCAACACGACACGAGTGAATTGCTGGTAATATTGTTTGTTGTGTCGTAAAGACAATCTGAAAACGTTTCGGAAGAAAATATTAAGACTACGAGTAAAAATAAAATCAATAAGAGTGTAGGCCAACAGATGTGTAGGAGGCGCGGGCTGGTGCGGGCCGGGCCGTGCTAATATGGATCAATCAGTGCGCTCGGTGCGTCAATCGCGTCATTACCAGAGCTCTGCAAGAGGGTGCTGATTAGCCCCCGCGCCCGCGCCCGCGCCCGCCCGCGCTGTGGGGCGCTGATTAGGCTCGTTTCAAACCGGAACCCGGTACAATATCCGCCCATTAGCTGCTGGTCCGAGGGTCTCTGCTCCGTGAGAACATCGCCAATAACAACAAACATTCAACAATCACCCCTCACATTATTGCCATTGCACGCGTTATGCAGTTTACCGCCTCATAAGACGGAGAGGTGCTCCCTCGGTTACGTAACAAATGTAAACTAATCCCTTTGCTTTATCCAAACTGAATCAATTTCTATAATTCTTTAACAAAGCTCTAAGTCCGTACATAATGAACGACCATGTATCAGTCACAGTAGTAACTGTCGTGTAATCTGTGGGCGGTGATTGAAAATGGCCGCGCGCCACAAACTAACCGTTTGACAATAAAATTGATGATAGCTCAGAGCGCGCCGCGCTGCTTTGTACAGATACACTGAGTTTACACCAGACTGGACTAACATTTACATTTACATTAGAGGTACAGATGTAATGGTACGCGCTGGTTTATTGTTTCATGTCACTTGATTTATACACGACCCCGCTCTGCCCACCTTCATTTGGCATTGCTTTAAACACTCGCTGAATTTCGTATGGTTTATATATTTGAGAGACAATTACGTTTGTTAACTTCAGCGAACAACCAATAAATTGATGATAATTAAGGACTGAGGTTTGATCTCTAACCGAATTAAGAATGTGTGCTAAAACAAGTGTTTTGTATCTGTGTATTCCAGGATACAAGATAGTTTCTAGTGCGTAAATCAGCATTCATAATGATTACTTATTGTATCCAATGAATTGAACGTTTATCGGAATAGATTAGTATAAAACCAATAGATGATCTATTCAAATCTATTCTCGTTCTCCAATTACTATGCTTTCCTAAAGCTGTAATGCTCGGGAAGCAACTTGTCATGCAGTATCAACATAAACAATGTCAATAATCTCGCAGAATGTGGTTAACAAATTGATCTCCAGTCACATCGCGCGGCGCGGGTGAGGTACGGCCGTACTTACTTGCCGGAAGCTATACACTACCGCTAACTCTAAGAAAATTGTACGAGGAAAATTAGCGTCGTCAATATAATATTATTTGAATTTACCATGAAAATATATTTTGATGTTAATTGTAAATTATTGATTTTAGTAATAAGGTGATCGAACCCACACTGCGCCGTGTCATTATAATAAAACTGTCTCCTGTCTATTCAACTCGTTTAATACGCTGAATAATTTAACGACTCATTTCAAAGATAATACCAATTATAATTTTAAATATTTTACGCTTCCATATTACTTTTTAAAGAGCACATAAAAATATGAACTTAATTTCGGGAAACTAATTTAATTTCGAGTTAAACACAACTCCATAAAAAGTAACGGCGCCGGTCGGACGGACACACAGACAGACATATAACACTCATAACGATCTCCGGAAGGATTTTAAATTTAAAAGGAAATATAAGTGTTTCAGCATATTTTACGATAGTTTTGAAATAAAAGCTCCGCCAAGTAATTTATGGAGAGTTGACATCTCGCGTTATGTGAAGTTATGAAGTGGTGAGTGCGAGCGGCGGCGCGCGGCTTCACTCGGGCGATGCAGCGAGGCGGGGTTCATACGGTGCATATCAAATCAACGTTCCTCCGGGGAAACATACAATTCCAATAAATAATACTTTTATGGTTCGTAAAACGAACGACTTTTATCGTTTTCCATTGGGAAGGGGATCGCGACATTAACTCTGATTATCTCACGACGTTATTTATAAGATTTAGTTTGGGTCCGATCCGAGTGACGTTTGTGTCGGTTTGCAAACAATAAAAGGTAATGTCCGTTAAATTCGCCGATGGAGCGGTTGTCGAGCACCGTCCACCGTCCACCGCCCGCCGCCCGCTGCCCGCTGCCCGCCGTCCATCCGCCGTCCGATCGCCCTTCGCGGGCGCGTCGTGTGTTATTGTCCATTACATATAAAATACTATCGGAAAACGATTTTCCTCAAACGGAATCCCAAAGAGCCGCTCCGACCGCTCCGGCACACAATAAAACAAAGAAAACTTTTTATAACATTCACAATTGGAGTTATCCGGAGTTACACGACGCGTCCCCATCTCATTTCAGGGAAGTTTTAAACTGATAATGTTGATTTTTATCTGTCTCGGGTGGACACTGTCCAGTCCTTAATGTGATCTCATTATAGTTTTATTGGTGGAGGTACACTGGTATGGGGATTTAATACAATTTATTAGTGTCGTAATAGAAAATGAAGTGGTATTTTATTACCTTGTTCCAAATAATTTAATCATTTAGAATATAATTTATAAAACTTTTGACAAAGATTTTCACTTTACGTTTGCCTAGCCTATAAAGCAATGCACACGCAAGGCTCTAAATAGCTTCTATTTCGGTGATCAAATCTCGTCTACACATGAAGAGAGTTCGAAATAAGTAGTACGTTGGTGAGGGCACGAATCCCACGGGACTGTGTGACGTGATCGCCGTCATCCCACTTGCCTGTTATCGGCGCGCGTCACCTGGCTGAAGACACACAATGGGTTTTATTATCTCCTGTCACCCCGACACTAATATTAACCACGATTTTTCAACGTATAGAAATGAACGCTTTTGTTGTTACGAGTGTAGACAGTGAGATAATGCCTATAGATACTGGGGGTGCAGGTTCACTGTTAATTTCATCTTGTCGTTCATCGTTACATATTGATTATTCACTAGTTTCTAGTGGGTGTGGCATATATTCATCTTGTTAATCGCCTTACACGTTTTGTATTTTAGTAAAGTATCAACCTGTATGATTCCAGTACCGGGCTTCATCATCAATTACCAAGGTTTATCTAATTAATGCGTGTGATTGATTCAAACGCATTTTTTGAAAATGCCAATAAACTAATTATGTATTTGAAGTGTATGCGATGAACTATGATGTGTGTAGTGTATGCATTGTATTGTATCTGGCACAGTGATCCGTTCCCGTGTATTATTTCATCGTTTTTGCATTACCTCAGTGATTGTGTGCGGCGCGATGCGTCTGTGTTATTTAGAGTTCGCACCACAAACACCGCGCGCTATAACTCCTGATTTATTGAGACCGGCTCCACAACGCACACAATGCACTGACTTCGTATTGTTAGTGCACTTTACAATGTGTTATAGTGTTATTGATAGCGCTTGAATTCTTAGTCCAATTAAAAACAATTTATAATAATGCATTGCATTCAACAGATATCAATAATAGTAAAGCAAAATAAAGTAGTTCCAATAAGAGTTCTTTCATTATTAGAATGTTTAAGTGAAGTAAAGGATCTAACTAGATATCAATTATTAGATACATTGTTAAGCTTCAAAATCGTTGCAAAGTCCTGCTATTTACGTTAACACTATTAAGAAAAAGATAAACACCACATATCATCTTTCTCACTAATAATTCATATGCTCCATTGTAGAGTGAGTACATGACACCAAACCGAGGTGCGACACCAACTGGCTCAGCTCAACGAACCTTGTAATTGTAAGCGGGCGATACCTCGGGACTGGCTGGGACTCAGTGGGATATGGGACTGACTCGGAACTCAGTGGGACTCGGGACTCAGTGGGATATGGGACTGACTCGGAACTCAGTGGGACTCGGGACTCAGTGGGATTTGACCGGCCGCTGATGAATATTACATCAGATGTTCGCGAATGGACCGCGTGGACGCGTCGAGATGACACCTCGTAATGTACAACTATCTTTATACATACGGCATTTATTTATTTATGAGGCGAAGATCTTATTTATGAGTATGTTGTCATCTGTATGCCTATACGTAAAAATAGTAAATACAAAATACACATTCATTAAATCATTACATTGTAGTAGTACTAATTGGCTAAGAAAAGACTGCACTTGCTATTCATGGAGAAATTCAATTACGAGGAATAAATTAATACCTAATAATATCAACCACAATGCGTTCATAATCGTTGTCACAAATAGTTAATGTAATTGTAACTATATCCAACTCGGTTTGTAGTTGAGTTAGTACAGAGACGGAATGACTCTCACTTTCCCCGGCGAGCGAGCGGTACGGGGAACATACTACAATCGACTTGTATTATAGAACAAGTTGTTTATCCTTTAAGGTTTAATCTGAATTTAATGTTTACATTTATGAGTTGTTTGATAAAGGTTAAAATAATGTAATAATGATTTATAAATGTTATAGTTTACTGTCTGATTTAGTACCTTTCTCATAACATAAATAAAGATAGCGGGTGAAAACACAGACGAAAAGCACGCACAGCAGAAACAAAACCTTCTTCATAACTTCATATTAAAAAGATCACTCTGTAACAACATGATAACGACCGAACCTCCCAATATTCCACGCGAATGTCTCATTTATATAAACATTTATTTAATACAATTCATCCACATATAGTCACTGCGGTGCAGGATACCTCAGAAGGCGACCGGGCGACTTCTCACACTCCTCAAATAGTAAAACAAGGTACAAACTCGACGCAAATGGTGTTTCAATGTTTATATTATGTCAACTGTTACAATAGTTCTTCTATCTATAGCATGTGCTAGTTTGTTTGGGTGTTGGATATGGACTTATTGATGTGGTGACATTATTTTATTATAATTTTTAACCTGTCTTTTGATAATTTGTAGAAATTTAATAGGCTTTCATGCGTGATCCTAATTTAATAAGTAAATAATTTGTATATTCAATAACACTGTTTATAGCAATGTCAATTTGAGGAACATAATACATATAACATGAACGTTCGTGAAAATATTCGTCTCATGAGTATGGTTATCACGTAATAATTTATTAATAATATCGTAATAGTCGGAGAGCCCGGTGCGGGTGCGGGTGCGTGGTGTCACGTGTCGCGTGCGATCGCCGCGGGCTCGGGATACGCGTGTTTAGTGTACCGCGCTCTGCCGACTTGTCTTACAACAGATTATCCTACTAACTACTTGTTTATTTATCTACTAACATGTTTCTTGGCTTCACTATCAACATAAGTGTATGTTGTGTACATTATTATGACGATCAGTTCCCGCAGATGAAGATTTTTTTTATTTCAAATCGAACCATTTATGTTTATGTAAACATAAAGAAGATAATTTTATCAATAAACGAAACGTACGACATTGTTCACATGTAAAACACTCATCCTGCACCTGATGATGGCCACCGGACGTGGCTGAAACTAGTCGAGGGATTCGACTTAAATAAGTATGTTCTAACATCCCGTTGTTTTACATGTGTATAAAGAAGAAAAAACATCATATTTGTATCTTATTTTTGTATTGGTATACGTGAAAGGTGTTGTGTAAACTTGTTCACAAAATTTACCGAACGCACAAACCAATTACAAATAATGCTATCAAAATGCAAACACAGTTATAAAAGAAACGTGCACGGCGACACAAATGGCGTGATAACGTCTAATGAACTCCCATTTACATCTATATTGGGTTCAGGCGAGCTCTCGAATATAGAACTACACGTCGACAGAGCACACCCATCTCTATGGTAATCACTAATTACTAAATTATGACGTGTTCGTCGGGCTCGGCGCGGCGTCACGCTGCGTGCTCCTCCACTACGCCCCGGTGTTTCTCTAACACTAAATCATTTGTTTTATTCCCGCTCATTAAATCACATCTCCCACATGCACCTACCAAAAGAGCACTGATGGTCGTTTTAGTAGATAATAAAACCAAATTGACAACTCCAACCTCTATATTTATAGCTCCGTAAAAGGGCAATTTGAAAATTTAAAATATTATAACGTAAAGTCGTGTCCAGAAGCCTCCCACTAAACGTTTCACAACATCTCGCGAGGCGTATTCAATGTTTTCTCCGGTCAGAATGATAAACACTTGTGACCTGCCTCCGCGCGCTTCACGTGGGTGTTTTATTTGTTGAACGGACCATTAATACAGGAAATTAAAATGTAAACCTTGTGTAAACTAATCATTTATGTAAATATATTTCATATTCTCTCGACGTACGAATATAAAACATTATGTGAAATTAATGTAATTCAGATACACACCATTATGTGTACGGCATGTATATTTTATGTAAATCGTTACAGTAATATCCGAGATATAAACGCAGCCGCAAATTACCGCCGCGCGAAGCAATAAACGTAAACTCCGCAACAAAAGTTATCCTATAAAATATGCAATTATCGTCCTTACACGTTTAAAATAAAGATGTTGGCGAAGACCAACTTTGGTGTTGTTTAGTAACGAAATGGGCCGAGTAAATAAACGTCAATAGTATGAGAGCTCATAACATAACGCGAGATGCGGTGGCATGGTGCGGCCAGCGCGGGCGGCGCGGCAGCGCGCGGTGGAGCGACGCGCGACTCGCTAAACGCAGTAATTATATTGTTGAATTATCGCTGAGTGGCGACGCAAAAACCAATGGCCAGTTTAGCAACAGTTTGTGGTCACTATAATTACGCGCGTTTTGTTTGAGTTTTAGTCATCTACGGAAAAATAGATGACTAAAACCCAAACAAAACACAAAATTTTGAATTATTTGTGATATTTTTTTTATAATTGAAAGCTATGAATGCGACACAATAACACGCCGTGTAGTATTTCATTTAGTATATCAATGAGCTGTATCACATTATTGGCATCCATACAGGAAACAGCGTTGCGATAAAAATCTCCCCTCAAAGCTTAGAAATATGCTCTTTTAAGAAACTGTGAGTCGGCGAAACGAGTGAATGCCTCCCCGGGCTGCTTTTTGTATAGAATCTGAAATTACATACGTCAACACATTCAATGAGTCGTTTAAAAGCATTCCTCCAGCGCCCCATGTGCCGGCAAAGCCAACGTCTACACTATTTCTGTGCAAACCCTACTTAACTAACTCAAAGTGTAACTTATCAACCTTGTGACGTGACCTTAGAGTTCACATTCCGATGTTTATGTTTACACCTTTCCGTATTACAAGGGTCTTTAAGTACCGAAGCTTAGTTTTATGCAAAAAATATAAGACGGCTGTCTCCCGTACTAAGCCGAGCTCTCGGGGTAGAAAAAGTTGAAAGAGATTATTAACAGTTGGAAGATGGTGTGAATGATTAGAGAACCCTCCAGTTCGGTGGTCTCCGGGCAAAAAGTTTAGAGCAATGTTCGTGTTTCATTCTGCATTCGAGTTCTAAATTAAGGTTTAAGAATGTGACGACCCGTATTTAACATGTATTGTATTGCGTGTGATCGTATTGTTAGCCATTAGCCTTTAAAGTTCACTTTGATACATCAATTATTTTATTTGGGATATTCACTAAATTAACCTGACATTTGACCGCTTGACACCAAGATTTAATGACCTGTCTAATCAATAGAAATAGACCTTCGTGTTCTTCAGCGGGAGCACAATCGAATGATCGTTCATTGTGTCGGTCGGTGTCGTCCGGACGAAAATAAAGTCTGTCACGTTGTGGCGGACGGCGCGGCGTGACGACGGTGTCGCGCGTCAATCTGTCGCACTAATTTACGACTGGTCGCGTCGCGCGTGCTCCCCGACCCGATATATTCCAATGCCGCCCCTACGCCGGCCGTGATCGCGCTATTGTTAGTCACCTCGTTTGCTCCGCATTTTCCTATTTTGTGTGAAAGACGTATTTTTATCTAAATATTTTGGTGACACACTTCATTCACAGGCGCGTGTTGTCAACTTGTCACGTCGTGGAGGCGAGCTGGTGAATGTTTCGTGTGATTTCACCGAACGAGCGCTTGTTACAAGTGATTTATTACTCGAAATGTATTTTAGGTACAGAATCCGTTAGCCAAGTTCGGGAATCGTTTATTGGCTTACGTCAATAACGTCGGCTGAAAATTTCACCATATATAACATATCTCTTTCATAAACTACCGGGCAGTAAATGGAACACGTTTGAAAGTTAGCATTTCTTTGAATATTTGTATCGGGTCGGGCTAGCCCCGCGCCCCGGCACCGGCGCGCGGCCGCTCCTGAATAACTCAGCGCTCCGGAACACTTTGTGCCGAACTGTTCCCATAAACTCTTCTAAACTAGTTGCTTGTTCATCGGACCCGCTGACGAATACATATTCACTGGACCTACATACGAATAGATCACTACACTGGTCCCTGAAATATTTTGCGTTGTGCAAAAGTCATCGGTTACATTTTTAAATTACAGATTTCACGGTGCAACATAGCTTCAGATACAATCAGTAAAACGAAAATAGTGACATTAGTTTCTTAAAATTCTTTAAAACATTGTATTATAAGGAATCCGCTGTGTTTACGAGCACTCCATTGTCTCACCAGCTCGACAACAATGAAATCTCCATAAACAATTTCCTGGAGACTGACAAAAAGTCACTTCCTCGCCGACCGACTCAACCACTGACGTTTTTGCATATTCGCCAATATCCACAGTCAACATCAGAGCGCCGTAAACTTTGACGCGCTCAGCGTTATTACTTTGAGAGGATTTCGAGAGTCCGTAGGATCAATCATAGGTATTACTCGTAGTTCACATAAGAATTGTACTTTCATATGACTAACCAAAACTTAGACTGATAAGATCGCATTATATCGAAGCATATTGAAAGGTTCCATACTAATATATATAATATCCATAGTAATAAATTGTTGGTACTTACCTATAATATACTCGTAATACAGAAATACATACAGTGACATAGTGAGGTGTAACTGTTGTAAACATTTACGTTTCTGTTAACGGGCGGGTGAGTGTCGATGCAGCGCGCCGACGTTTGATCTTACAGCTAACTTCAATGGCGGACTCTCCACAAACATGTATTGACGATATAAAAACAAAGGGTATTTTCTTTGTAACTAAATACAGAAATGTTAAGGTTAATAAACTAATTAATAGTAATGCTTCAAATATTTATTTTGATGCTTGGAACATATAAGCACAAGCCAAAGGTTGAGACTGTAATCCTGAACAAGTATTTTTTGGAAATTCATCTTCTAATCTTTACGGAAGATGACAATTAGTAGGCATGAAATTTCATCATTTTATAGTAGAACGTTCCATTTCCTTAAACAGTATCGCTATGTTTATTTGTATCAGATCGTATTGACCCGGGGTGTCATTAGCGGCGCAGTGATTAATAAAAGTAGGTGGTGTCGTGTCTTTCGTGTTGTGTGCGATGGTCGCGGTGACAGATTTGTGAGGTGAGGCGAGTGAGGTGTGACGCGGTGACGCGCGCGGGCGCCAGGAGGGCTCGAGTGACGTGCTTGACATCCTTTGTTCATCACATAGTCTGGAGGTTTCAAGTACTTTCACTGTGACCAATATAGGTGTCTAGGAGTGGGCGGTGCCCATTGAGATTATCGGTTGAATTTCACGCTCGGTTAAAGGTCACAAGTACCAAATACCTGAATATAAAGTACTTATGAAAGTGTGAAATTATAGATATAGTAGCAATGAAATTCTTGCTTTATCGCTTTCCTTATAGCTAAATATCAAATATTTTTTTAGAAAATGAAGGAAAAATCAAACTGGGCAATAAAACCCCGACAAGGTGGCAATAAAATTGAATAGTAATTGTAAGGCCGTATCCACACGCGGGGTGCGAGAGCGGTGATTTCCGGACGCGCGACCGCGACGCGGGGACTCGTTAAATTTTATCGCGGCTCTCCACACATCTGCGTCGATCGTTACCCGCTCCAGTGTCGCCCGCCCGAGCCTCGACCGACACGCGGCGGGTTTATCGCACGACTCCACTAGGTTTTACTACTACTATTGTTTTGAATAACTCAATGTACCTATTCCCGTATGAACACCGCGTGTCCATTCACGGCTCTCGCAATATTATGTAAACATTTTCGTAGAATTTTCGTAAGATTCAATGGCTTTGTACCTTTGAAGCTTCAACTAAACCCAAAGCTCACTTTTATAGACTTATAAGCACATATTCACATTTAATATTTTGTTTGTAAAGTTTTAGAATAAATAAGTGCCTAAGATATTTCTTCCATTTATTAAAAGAGTATATCGTTGTCACGCTGACACAAGCTACTCCCCATTCTGTGCGTTCAGTCGACACTCGAGAGGTATTCAGTAAACAATCTATATTTACTTTAAGGGCCGAGTGTAACGCATCCTTTATCTATCAAATACTGTCAACAACTTTTGTTGGTGAATGTACACACAAACTTCAATAAAAAATTCTGTGAATGTGCACACGACACCTCCCGGTGGAGACAAACAAACAAACAGCGGTGAGCGCGAGTGTACCGCGCGCGGCGAGTGTTGTCTTTATAAATAACTCGATGATGACGGTGCGCGAGAGTTTGTCCGCTGAACGGGGTTCTGTACAATATTGTTTGTTAAAATATGCGTCTAAGTAGGTATATACAAAGTAAAGGACAATTAACCTTGATGATGTTCGTGTCAGTGATGTTCGTCACTAATAGTTAACAAACATCCAATTCGTTAATGATTCAATTATTGGCATACACGTTGTTAGGTGTACAGAAAATTATATGCAATACTTTTAAATAACTGCATTATGATAAACTTGCGGAGCCCCGAGTGACAACGTAATATTTAAAGTAAGTGTCAGTAGTAACACGTTGTCAAGTCCCATTCACTGTGGGTGTTGACACCACTCACACACACACAGTGTACACACTCGTGCAATAATCTCGACAGGTGTATTTTTACATTATTGTTATTACGGTCGTACATAATCCATACATGTACGACCATGTAGTTTTATTTATACAAATCCAGCTTTATTTCTTAACTCCGAGCACACTCAAAGATTAACATATTCTGATCTGAAGTAATATTTGCTTGTAAACGCTTTAGTATTTACTTGATAAAATCGACATATATTTTTATGCGAAATGTGTGTTATTTATGTACTGAGCGGACATAATATTTGCTACCCGGTCCTGACTCGGCCCAGGGGTAGCTACAGCGAGATGAGCGATCGCCCCGGGCGCGAGGTGTCAAGGGGCGCTCCACTTTAAGTAGCTTCGCAGTGCGCGTTTTATACAAAATTCCCACTGAATCTGTAAAATCAAAGTTTATAAGAGTCATACTACGCAGAGTTTGTTTAATTTATTCTAAAATACAAATTCATTTGTCTTAATCTAATATCAATCCCGATTTCCCTTTTTATCTGCGACCGGCGCGGTTAGGTGATTGTTTTTCATTTTACGTTCATCTAGCATTATTGATCAATAAAAAAGGTATGTACTCGTATAACAATGTTGTTTTAAACCAAAACAGAAACCCTATAACATACAAGTACATGTATAAATGTCACGTGTGAATAACTTTTATCTCGATTACGAGCACTTACAACAAGTAAAAGTATCAAAAGATAACTTTGGGGCAAAACGTTTCGGGAATATCTTCGCACAGGAAAATTATAACGAAAACATTTTTATTTCTTTCAAAACATTTCTTTTTTATAAAACGGCCGCGAACTCTAAGTCAACAGTTTTATACAAAGAAAACTTGATAAAGTGTCTGTCTGCGTATGGACGGGGCGAGTTCTCAACTTTTATAACAGTATACAATTCAATTCAATTCAATTCAATTTCAATTCAATTTATTAATATTTTCTAATTTAGTTACAATTTATTTGATGTGGTTATTGAGACATTACCACCCGTGGTAGTTACTAATAAACTGTGTTACGGCGAAGTAAGGCCTCTCAAACCACGTACACATAAAATATAACTAAGATAAGAAATTAAATATATACCTTATAAACTAACATATATAATTTTATATACTTAAAGCTACAAGTTTAGGGAGTTCTTATCGGTCTCGCCTCCCTAAAGCGCCGGAACGCCACTCCTGCAGGCCAAAAATCGGGAGTCAGGATCATGTCCTTGTACTTCGCAGGCACCTGTAGCACGTAGGACTTGAAGATGGTGTCCCTCGTCGACTCGAGGCGCCGCAGGTTGAGCCGGATGGTGTCCTTCGTCCAGAAACAGGCTCTCTCCTTGACATATCGCAGGACCTCCTCGCCTGTAGTTTTGGGGTCAAATCTCGATATGTAAAGAGAGACGGTCGGCTCCACAACTCGTAGAGTTGTTTCTGCAGCGGAAGCGGTGGCGGTACCCCTTAGGTTACGAGTCAACCTCGGTCGGCGTTTTTTCTCCACAAGTGTGAAACCATCCCCGTCGACTTTCTTTGTTGACTGTGTACTACAAGGTGCTTGCTGTTGAAGAGTTTGGGGACGGGACACCTGCGCATAACTGTTCATCTTACATACTCGTGGAGTAGGCACAGATGACGTAGTAGGCGCCGAGGGAGCCGAGGTAATCGGGGCCGGGCGCACTTTGACCTGTGCGTCGGTTTTCGCGCTACTAGCATTATTGCTGACGGGTGATGTTTCACAATTCTTAGTACCGCGTCGCACACATACGTAAGGTGCTGACTGCGGCATTTCCGACGTTGTTGCATTTTGTTTGCGCAATGTGGCGAGCTCCGTACTTAACTCCAAAACAATGCGCTCCGAATCCTTCAGCTTGGCCCGGATGTAGGTGACCTCGGCCTTCAGCAGCAACACGTCCTGCAGCAAGGCTTTAACGTCGACTGGATCCGTGACGTCCGCGGAGGGAGGGTGTCCATCCATATTCGCACTTTTTGATGACGTTTATTTATTATTCAAAACATCGAGGCAGCTGCTATAACACAACTGCTCGCGTTGACGGTTTGAACGCGAATTATATTATACAAGGAGAGAGTAGAGACCGCGAGTTGGTTCATTTTGGTGCTTCCTTCCGCGGTATTGGCATTCAGTTACTACTACTTATACTGTGCTACAGACAAAGTTAGACGCGCAACAAATGTTTTATAGAATTTTTATACTATTCTAATTTTTTTAAACTTGAAGATTGTGCTGCGTAGCTCAGTAGTCGTAATAGCATTATATTTATACATGGATATATTATACACTAGCTGATGCCAGCGTCCGCGTGGAAATTGGTTTATTTATTTTACGTACCTAGTTGACATTTTTCAAAGTTATCAAACAAATTCTATACCAGATGTTGAAATTATTTTAATCATATGTAATCATTATTAAAAAAACAATTATTTGTCTATAATAAAAAATATCAGAACAATACTTGGTTATGTAAAAGGTCTGTTTTAACTCCTCGAAATGATCAACCATGTGCAATAAATAATGAAATACTGTCGAGTATTCAAGGAGGAAGTCGAGAGTATATCTCTATCAATATAATGATGGATCAAGAAGAATCCACAAATTATCCGATAGAATTTCTGAATTCATTAAATGTTCTCCCTCCCTCCCCTCACTACAACGTAAAATAATTGAAGCAGAAATTTTAACCGGTTGTGGTGTCGAAGAAACCGTCTTGATACCAAGAATACCACTCATCCCTAACAATTTTCCATTCCAATTCAAGCGCACCCAATTCCCAGTCGTGCCGTGGTTTGCTATGACGATAAATAAATCCCAGGGTCAGACACTAAAGGCCGCTGGTGTCGACCTAAGGTCTAATTGTTTTTAGCATGGCCAACTATATGTGGCCTGCTCACGGGTCAGTAATTTATTTATTTATGTTAGCCCCAGAAGGCAAAACCATCAATGTAGTTTATAGAGAAATTCTTTGAATATGAACTATCATATAACAAAGTTTTGTACATGATGCAAGCACACAAAGACAGTGAACAATTATTTAAAAGCATTTTTTTTGTCCTAAAGTATTTATAGATGGATATCACAATTTTTGCTTGATTTAACAGAAAGAAGGTTGAATGCACCTATATATTTAAAACTCAATACTGCCAACCTTTGTGTAAAGAATATCATATATTTAGGAACTTTGCACACTGCCTATTTTTCACTCTCACGTAGATACCGTGACGGATTATACTCGATAAAAAGAATTAATGATCAATCTCCATCGTGTTGTTTTACGTTTACCTACTTTGACATTAGCAGAATTGCGTAGTTATGGCAGCAGTAGCCAAAAACTATTTTGTTTATAGAATTGATACCTTGACGGCGCTGTAGATATTTTTTTATGTCTGATGCACCATTTTGAGAACTTCAGTATATTACGATCTAATCTCCTCGGTAGCTCAATTGGATAGAGCAGTGCTACGGTTCAGCATGGTTCCGGGTTCAAGTTCTGGCTGAGGCGAAAATTTTGAATGCATTTTTCTAAAAGGCTAATAAGTTATTTTAATTAAACTTAAACTATTTAATAAAATATTTATGTTAATAATGTATCCATCAGCAGTTTTCTTATTGTTTTTTGTTAAGGGAAAGACACGTGACACAGTTGATGTTTCTTTAACATAGTACGCACGTACATTGCACTTTAATATTACGTCTATACTATTTTTGTTTACGCCTGAAAATCCGCTATGTGCATATGCCCTTTAAGCATTCATATTGAAGTATTCTACATTCTGTCAAATTTGATATCTATGCAATATTATTATACAAAATCCAAAATGTAGTATTTTTGTCAGCAATGTTTTCTCGTCAAAAGAAAGCTATAAGTGTTGATAAATATATTTTTTGATTGAAATCAGAGGACCGAAGAACAACAAAGACTACGATTCCTCCCAAATTTTAAAGAATATCTCAATAACTTAGAACTAACTAAGGTGGTAAGTTGCGCGATATAAACGTATATTACCCAAGCGATGTCGTGGGCGGAGTATTGTTTATTAAATTCAAAACAACAAAATAGATTTTTATTGATAACTTTTCTTTTCGTTATCCAAATGAGATGAAACAAAGCCTATATATTGCGCCAAATTAAGCTTAATCCATATGTGGAAACGCCATGAAACTCCGTTCAGTACTTTCTGAGATTATCGCGAACAGACAGACAGACAGACAGATAGACAGACAGACAGGAAAGAAAGTCGAAAATGGTTTTTTTGTGTTCCTTTGACCTTCTTTTATCCCCCCCTATCATTTTTAGGTAAATTTATTTAATGTACAGACACGGTGGTTCTACTGTTTTATTATTAGTATAGATTGTTATTCAAAACCGCAAATCATCATAAATTATACTAGCTTACAAATACCAAGATGTACTTCTTATGTACTTAAATACATACACAATACCATGTTAAAAAAATGTTTTTCAACATTTTTAAAGTGTCAAATCTTCCACATTTTTCGTAACATTTCATCGACACCACTGAAAGCAAGTAGCGTGTGCGTTGAACTTTACAATACCGGAAACCCGATAACGTCACTAACCGTCCCGATGTCCCGCTCGAGTAGTCCCGCCGTGTCCCGTCATCCCCCCCCCCCATGACACCCCGTCGGTCGCCCCCTCCCGTGCGATGAAACATTTCATTTCATTTCTCAGATTCCCACAGAGTCGCCCGATTCATTCAACTATTTCAAAGAGTTTTATGTGACAATGTAGCGTGGGTTGTGAATCGCAAACACTACAAACTTATTGCAACTTACTTTGTCGGTGACAGCATTATATGAATTTTAAAAGTTCAATTTGGAATCGAAACCCCTTTTTGAAAATGTATGTTTTTATATCATTAGTAGGGGATGTTGTGATTTTGCATATCCCAAATATAAACAGGGATGATTTAATTACATCCGTGTAATTGTTTTATAATTCAGTTTGTCGGTAGCGCGCCGCTCAGTGAGTGCCGCTCTCACCCCGCGCCCCTCGCTCGCGGAGGGTTACTCCGCTGAGCTCCGTTAATGACAGTTAACTCTGATTCATTATTCACTGGATCCGGCGAGATACCGCGACTTCTTGTCGCACCACACCGGTCGGTGTGCGGAACAGTTGTTGCTACTTCTTAAGTGTTTGGGTACTCGCTACGCCGATTTAAAACAGAAATATCGTCTGAAACAGTACGGCCACATTACATAATTATCTTATAACGTCTTAGCACGCGGTGGGTTTTCATTATTCTGTTTGTGTTGTCTCATCATAAATAGCTCAGTAATAATAATAATAATAAGGCCGCAGGGCACCTTTGAGGCGGGGTGTCGGGGAGTAGCGACCCCGCGGACCTGACGCGCTCCCGGGGGAGGTCACCATTCCTCACCTCCGCTCGCCTTCACTGGCCGGCGGAGGGAGCACTGACGAGGAACAGGTCCCCCACCTCCGTGCTTGCCTTCATTGGCCGGCCGGAGTGGAGCCCGCGAGAGCACTTTGGTGCTCGGAGAGTGAGAGGCGTTGCGTAAGTGGTGAGTTGGCTTAGCATGAAGCTGGACCCTCGGGCTCAGTGGATCGCGGTTTAAAACCCAGGGCGTCTGCTCCACTTTCAAAGCCGCTCGTTTCATGTTGCCCCCTTGTTGCGATTCGAGCGACTTGTTTGGGGGGCCCAGTTATAGAGCTGGCAAGTCTCCATCCGCCACTTCGTACATGTTTATAGCATTGTATCGGCGGGTGTCATAGTCCCCATAGTTCCCCAATATCCAGTCCATTAAACATCCCATTCCCATAACCCAGTCGTAGTTTTCCATATATTTGCAATAGTCCCAGCAGAACCGGGGACTGTCCTTGGATGCATTTTATAGTGTTATACAGGGATAGTCGCCGGATTGTGCATCCTTTACACAAGATTAAATATGTCAAAGGGCTTCCGTGTGTTGGCTTCGGCCCCATACTAGCCTTCCAAAAGACCGGGACTCTTTAATAGTCCCGTGAATGGAAAAGACATAATAATAATATAATAATAATAAAAATCTTTATTTTTCATAACAAGAAACAATGAAACTTAATTTTACAACATGTTACATATAAATAATGAAAAAAGGGGCAGT
The DNA here is from genome assembly GCA_958496195.1 of Timandra comae. Classification (NCBI taxonomy): domain Eukaryota; kingdom Metazoa; phylum Arthropoda; class Insecta; order Lepidoptera; family Geometridae; genus Timandra; species Timandra comae. Next base: position 91,701 of record OY292361.1, on the reverse strand, counting down.
GTTCAGCAAACGTTACAACCTGCATAGCAGGCCGCAACACTGTTCTTCCACACTGCCCATGGGAGTGAACAAATTAAAATAACAATATTGTCTGTGGTCCAACCCGTCAACACCAAACTAATATAAATTTTCTATGCAGATGATTGATTCGTTTGACAACAATTATATACTAGGAATGAATCAATCAAGCAAACATAAAAAAGTCAAATCAAATCACAGCCAAGTGTTAAAAGGACGCTACAAACAATCTTCATTAAGAACATTAGCCCAATTATTTTTACATTATGCAATTTTATGCAAAGCAAAAGAAAGTGAATATTATATTTAGTATAATAGCAAAGCAAAAACAAAATTTAATTGTGAATTGATGTAAGTACTTAATCTCGAATGTTCACAAACAACTGTGCGACGGGACAAATCCGGAGGTAAGATTTACATAAGTATATAAATACACAATTAATAACAAAAAAGAATAATAGTAACATTAAGTAATTGATTGTATTCGTACTCAGGCCCGCCGTCATTATGGTGATCTGGCACTACAATGCAATATGTAAACTAATAAGTGAAGTATACAGCAACAGCAGAGCGTCGGAGCAAAACAGGAGGCAAGTTTAACAAAACTGTTAGGAATTTTATATAGAATACAACAAGAATAATAATACAGATACAAGAATAATAATACATTGGCTTACTTTGGTCTATCTACAGCTCCGCCATGACAAGTTGCTGGCCTCTGCACTACAGTAACAACATGAACAAATGTGGTCAACATGACACAAGGTAAACAAAAGCATTAACAAAGGGAACAATACAACTTTACACTACACATATTTTTCATTACATACTAATTTATATTATAGAGGTTTCAAGAGCCAAATTTTCATGTTTCTTTTGTATGTCGATCAGAAAACACTTCAGTTTTTTTCTGAAATGATGGATATTTTCTACATCTTTTATTGGAGGAGGGATGTTATTCCAACATTTTGTTGCAGCATAGCGGAAACTACCCCTAAAAGTTACTGAGCTGTGCTTGTGAGTTGAGATCTGAAAAGAGCACTTACGTCTTGGCCACCTACAACTAGTTGGAATAGACAATTTATCAAAGAGGTATGTTGGAGATTGATATTTGACAACTCCAAACATAAGACAGGCGAGGTGAAGTTTGCGTCTATGCATCATCTTCAGCATTGAGTTTTTATTAAGATAAGGAGTGACATGAGTTCTCGGTGGAATTATAAAGCAATACCTTGCACATGCATTCTGCACTCTTTGTAATAGCTGTTTAGTTTTAGCCAACAGTCTAGGTCCAACCACTATATCTGCATAATTTAGTTTTGAAAGTACAAGAGATTCTACAAGTCTTATGCGCATATCCTCACTTATGTATTGCCTGATGTTATATAGTAGTTTTAGTCTGTAAAAACAATTCTGGACCGTTTTGGCTATATACTTTTCAAAACGCAGATCTGTATCTATATCTAGACCCAAATTTCTGGCTTCATTTACTTTATCTATTATTTCACTGTTGATATAAATAGGTGGAATCAACAACCTTGAGATATTTTGCTTTCCACCAAAAACCATGTATTTTGTCTTGTATGGGTTCAATAACAAGCTATTTTGCTGAGACCAAGAGTAAATATTGTTTAAATCACTATTGAGTCTATCTACTGCAACATTAATGGAATCTGGCTTAAAAGATATGTATATCTGGATGTCATCAGCATATATGTGGTATTTACAATATTTAATAGACTTGTGAACATCTGCACTATACAAAATAAAAAGTAGAGGCCCTAAGATGGACCCCTGCGGTACGCCCCTGATAACAGGTTTTACATCTGAGACAAGCTTTGTTCCATCAGGTTTGTTAATTTCAACATATTGATAGCGTCCACTTAGGTAGCTATTAAACCACTTAACAGTACTGGCATTAAAACCATAATATGTTAGCTTGGATAGTAATAAACTAATATTTATAGAGTCAAATGCTCTTGAAAAGTCCAATAGGACAAGAATAGTGCACAAACCTTGATCTTGAGCCGCTAAGATATTATCGGTAACATCAAGTAATGCCGTTGTGGTACCTCTGCCCCGTCTGAACCCTGACTGAAGATCTGGGAGGATATTATTAGTTTCCAGATATGACATTAGCTGGCTTGCTACTGCTTTCTCTAGAATTTTTGAGATACAAGGTAATATGCTTATCGGTCTTAAATCTTTAATCTCAACTGGATTAGCTATTTTAGGTAACGGTCGAACGATAGCAATCTTCCAAGTGTCTGGGAAAACAGAGGTAACAATGGATGCATTGACTATACCCTCAATAACCGCTAGTGTATCTGGTAAAGTCATAAGCAACATGTCCAGTGTTATTTCATCATGGCCCTTGGCATTAGACTTAAGAGACTTAATTATTGTACTTAATGTAGTGGTATTGATGGTAGAAAGTTCAAATGTACTTTTACTGAACCTCATGTATTCATAAAAGGTAAGGTCAGAAATTACTATAGTGTTTGATCCAGGAACGTCCAAAAATAAATTATTGATAATATTAGGATCATTGAAATGAGGGGGTAAATCTATGTTTTTATTGGGAAAGACTACATTTTTAAGGTTGTTCCAAAGTTTTTTAGGGTCATTAATTTTACTATTTATGTTATACTTGAAATAAGCGGATTTCTCAAAATGTAAAGACTGTATAACCAACGATTTTAGTTCTTTATAGTATTTTTTTTTTCCTTCAGTTTTATTAGTTCTGTATGCTGCTAAGGCTAAGTCTCTATTCTTCATCATTAATTTTATAGTGTCCGTATACCAAGGTGAATTGAGTCGTTTTAAAGTACAACAGATTGTAGGAGCATGTAAATCAAAGAGATTAATAATGGAATTGGTGAAAACATTGACCATATCATTTACATCTTTTAATGATAATAATGAATTAAGGTGCATGCTACATAAGTGGCTTTGAAATAAATCTTGGTGAATGTTTTTTAGAGGCCTATATGAAAATGTCGTTGGCACAAATTTATCTTTTTTAAGGTGGAATTCCGCTATAACTAATGCATGACCAGTGGTGTTACCAATATGTCGAACGAATGTATTTTTAGGTTGCAGATTACTACAAATAACATCAATAAGAGTAGCAGATGTGTTTGTAAAATGCGTAGGAGTAGACACGAGTTGATCTAACGACAAACTTGTGAGAAAAATATGCAACTTGTTGCGCATGCCATTGTCTGAAGCCAAGAGATTTATATTAAAATCACCCAACAATATTATAAAGTCACAGTAGCTAATGGCATTTATAATGTCAGTTAACCCATCAAAAAATAAATCTGCATTCAACCATGGTGGTCTGTAAGCAGTGCCAATAGCAATTTTTTTACCACATATATGTAAAATTTGCCACATTTGCTCCACACAGTCGTAGCTAGGATCCTGAGGGTGAACCCATGTTCTAGCACATATTCCTCGCTTAATAAAAAATCCCACACCACCACCCCGACCGCCGCGAATATGAGACGGGCGCGGTGTGTGAGAGAACCGATAGCCAGGCAAGTGTGGAGCGCTATGGTCTTCTCCGTGCTTAAGCCAGGTTTCATTAATAGCAATGACATCAATTTCCTCTCTCTCAAAAGCCAGTATCATATTGTCATGACCTGTACTAAGGGAGCCAGCATTATATAAACCTATCCTAAAGTGCTTACTACCCATTAAAATTTGTTATAAATTCAAAATTAAATATTCTAATAAATGCCCTAACTATGATAATCATTTGTGATCCTATATAAAAATTAATTAATAAAATAAACTCAATGAAAACTGTTCCGATCGACACATCAAAATTACATGAATGATAAATATTGGCTGTATTAGTTAGTCCTCTTATGCAATGCAAAGATAAAAACAAAGTAATAATTACTTTCCTATTTGAGAAAATATAAACATTAAGAGACTTGTACAAAAACAAATTCAAAAATTTAGTAGTCGATTAAACATTCAGCCAGTGAATGAAGGAGCGTTCGGTAGTCGTAGGGAACATCCTGCAGGGAGCTGTAGCACGAGTTTGTAGGGTACGCCAATTTAATATCGTTTAATTTCAGCGTCTCAACTTCAGAGACATTAATATTTGCATTTATTTGCGCGAGTCGCGTCACGCTGTCCGCATCCCCCCGAGTGACACTAAGATTTGTCACTTTACATCTTATTCACTGTTTTATTCTTCTTCTAGTAGGATTTGTTTTATAGCAACTGGTCTGTGTTGTTTGTTCGCCTTCATTATATGAAACTACAAAAGAGATACTTTCAATTTAATATAAATGTAACAATTGATGAATCGAGTAACAAATTGTGTGTGTGTACCGGTATAAGGACGGGCAGGTTTACACTCCATTACGTGATTACAATGAAGCAGCGACGCGCGAACCGATCGGGACGATTCAATGGAAAACAAATTAAATTGTACAACAAACATGGGGCCCGAGGATCGGATCCGATGGCGGCCGCTTGTCAAGTTTACATTGAATTTAATGTGAACCGATTACGGGAACCACGTTTTGTACCAAAATAAAACAGTCCTATTTTATTTTGGTTCAATCACAATTAAGAGCCGGTTTGTCAACTGGATTACAATTTCCGATGGTCCACGTCCTGGTATACAGGTGCAGAGTCGTCGGTAAATGTAGCACATCATCATCATCGTAACATGTACAAATCGCAACTAGCCGGTCCCGTCAGCTAGCGCCGAATGTTTGTCGTGCCTGTGACGTCACCGTGTGTGTCGTGTTGTTGTTTAGTGCGGCTGTAGTGGTGCCGCGTAATAAAGGTAATGGGTTCGCGCGCTTTGTTCGCTAATGTAATTAGGGTAGTTGGTGCTGCCCGCTCGCCGCCCGCAGTCCGCCGCCCGCCGCCCGCCGCCCGCCGCTGGCTGATGAATATCTTAGCATATTGCAACTCGGTAATGCAGTTATGGAGTTATCCCCCGCTCACCACGGATCTGTGTGTACTTCAATTAACGGACTTTGTTCGCTACTATTTGATTTATCTTCGTTTCGGAACAATCTTAGCTTGAATTTAATAGGAAATGGCTTCGATCGTCTCGCAGGGTTTAGGGCGCAGGGCTCTTGCAGTATTCTTGCTCAGATGATCGTTCCAAGTTGAATGCGTTCTTTAAATAACTCTACGACCTGTGTCAAAACAGTTGAGACGACTAAGTTATCTCCGCGCCCCCAACTTGTGTTAACCCGTGTAGTGTGTAGCGGGTCCCGCGGGCCGTGTGCGGGCGGCCGCGTGTGCCGACTGCCTGTATGTATCCATTAATTCCGCAGAAAGTTATCGGAGTCAGGGGATGTGTATATTGGAGGCACGCTCGCGCGGTAATCCGTAGAGCCCAACCTAAATACTAAACACCATCAACTAACCCATTATAAATTCAATTACGGGCTTAAGACGTAGACAATTTGGGTGCAGGGTGTGTGTGTGTGGGGAGTGGGGTGCACGCGTGGGGCGTCAGTAAACATATTGCGGGCTAGTGGGGCCCGTGATCCGACCTCCTTTATCTCCGCCTCACAATGATGCCGCTGCTTAAGGAGGATCATATTAGCTTCCGACGAAATATTATTAAATGAAAACTGTTTACAACCAAGTTACGTTACCTTTGTCTCGAGTACGGACTCGCTGATACACTGACGAAATAAATATCTACAGGGAATCCACTTAGTATTATTTTGATACATATATGTATGTAGTTCTGACTTTATAATTTTATTGCAAACGTGGAGAAATGAACAGACTTATATAATTGTTGTTGTGTAACTCAGGAAAGGGCATCATAATTGCTCTTTGATTATTTATTTGATTCTCCGTCACCGAGACCACCACTAACCGCGGCCATTATCCCCGTAATGAAGACATCGGGCCGCTCACTGGACTCATTTACTTCTATTACTGTTATTACAACAATATATCGCATTATATTTCTATCTCCTGATATCTTATTATACATATCGCGTGGACACAGTGCAAGCGCCACACCACGTCGCTTTTTTAAAATAAATTATACTATCTTTATCTAAATATTTCCATATAATGTACTTAGTGAGATTTATTCTATTATGTATTTTGTAATAATAAATTGTTTTGTTTGTTTCAGGTACTTACACAAATGACATCACTTGTCTATCGGTAGCCCTTCTCCATATACGTATGAATTCCAAATGACGATAATATTATTGTAATATGATATTCATGAGGAGCATGTGTTCGCTAAGTGAAGTTTGTGTTGACCGGCTCAGTTTAGTCTTTATTGTAAACTAGAAGCGCTCACCGCTCACCGCTCACCGCTCACCGCTCGCCGCGCGCGAAGTAAACTTGTGAATTTATAGTTGAGAAACAGTTTGCTTCACCTTCTTGTTACCGCGACTCACTTTTATGGTAATCATACTCTATTTACGTTGAACATACAGCGTTTTCCATTTTCAAATAGCACATATTTCTACAATATTCAAAAGAACGCACTGTTTACTTACTGCCACATCAACTAAGTCTATAATACAATGAAGTTCTCGAAGAGCCCATCAAAGTATTAACAACATAATATAACATCCGAATCTTAGTTAACCCTCCGCTGCCGACACTTACAGAAGTTCCCTCGGAGCGCGGCCCTTTAGCGCGGGCTCTGTGAGACAATGGCGGCGAAGAGACATTTGCGAGTGTTAGTGTTCGAGTCATTGTTGACTATTAACCCCGCGGATGCCGCGAGCACTTACTAGTATTGTTCACTCGACGGCCACGGAGCGCGGCGGGCGGGAAAAGCCGCTACACTGACATTTCATATTGATTAGTCAGGATTAAGAAAATAATGATCTCTCTGAATCCCGATTTAGTAAAAAAGTGAATCAGACTATAATTGAAAATTAACTGGTTAAAATAAATCACTTATTATGAACTTGCGTAAAATAAATAACAGAAACGCAATGTACCTACTGACTGAAAATAATACTCACCTTTTTAATTTTGATCATCGCTTGAATAAATCTACATAAGTAACACCCGAGCTTTCATCTACCACTTACAAAATCTCTTGATCCTTTTATTTTTGTGATGTTTTTTTCTACATTTATTTTTTACAAGTTCTCTCACAAAAACTTCCTTTCAAATATTCACCTTTTTACTAAAATATTTTTAACACATATTAAGAAAAATGAATCTACGTTAAAATCTCATAATTGTTAGTTAATAATCCATCAGTTATTTCCCGATTATTGCTTGTACCTTCCCGCGTGCAGTGTGTCCGTGCGTGAAGCCGCGCGGAACCCGACCGCACCCGCCGGCCGCCACTTGTCTCGCAGGATCTACTTATTACTCCAAGATCACATTATATACTGGATCTGTATATCTTCTCTTATTGTTTGGCCACTCGCTGCCAACGTCGATACAGATATTGTATTGTATCTCAATATAATTGGGACGTGAACGCCACAAATAAACAACATCCACATTCACTTGGATCATAATATTAAATTACAAAGATATTGCTATAAAGAGAAAGTAGAATTAATTATGAGCAGTATTACGTAATAGTTATCTAAAGTCTAAAGTATGTTTAGCACAAAGAACCCACCGCTATAAAGTACTCGAGTGTAATGAAACGCGTGAAAACTTAGCACATAACAAGTTAATATTTTAATTTGAAGTTGACGGCGCTCACACGAGAGCACCGACCGTGTTGTCTAATAAAAGATAAATAAAATTACCGAGAGAATATTCAAATTTGTGCGCGAACTGTGAATACGAGCATAGCGGTGCGCGGTGAGCGGGTTGAGATATGTTATAATAAGGAGCCGCTTAATTAGGTCATGTATATGTATGATGAGACGGTAATCACTGACTGCGGTGATGAGCGTCAGAGGAACCTGATCCAAGGGGCAGCCGGGTACAAGGTGCTGTCATGTTACCTCGTAGACTCATTGTTCCTTTTGATACTAACACTCAGTTTATAATTGTAGCTTCACAAAATGACGATAATCAAATTAGCATTTCGCTGCATAGAAACTCAGTTAGGTTTATTAATTATTTTCTAATAAGATTTGAATCACTGATTGAATGATACAAACTCGGCAACAATAATTACACTAGTTCGAGTCGAGATCTAGTTTAGCAGACAACGTAATCCCACCAAAAACATTCTGTAAAAAACTAGCCAAGTCTCGATGGAGCTGCTTGTTTATCACTAAAAAGTAATGAAATCTAGACAAACTCGTGCCAAGTTTAAGGTTCCTTACCGCGATTTCTTTCTTATTATAGTTAATGTTGTGTGACTTGGCCGTTGAAGGGTACACATGTACTCAAGAGTACAAAACTAGGTGCTCCATGACACTATTGCACCAATCTGTCGCCAGAACCGCTACCCATTGACGATAGAAAATTGCCACTTGAAAAACGTTGATTCAATATCCAGTCAATTGTAGGCTCGATAAAGCTGCGTATTTTAATAATGTTGTAACATTACGTGTAAACTAAATTGACTTGTACCCACTACTAACCTTATAAACAATGTTCAACGGCCAAGTCACACAACATTAACTATAATAAGAAAGAAATCGCGGTAAGGAACCTTAAACTTGGCACGAGTTTGTCTAGATTTCATTACTTTTTAGTGATAAACAAGCAGCTCCATCGAGACTTGGCTAGTTTTTTACAGAATGTTTTTGGTGGGATTTCATTTATTTTTGTTGAAACGTGTTTATATTAATTTATTTTTTTAGATTTTCTTATTTGACACATTTTTTTTCTTTTTAGGAGTAGTATTTTATTATTAAGTGCCCCGCGGTTTCACCCGCGTAGTTCCCGTTCGCATTTCTGTGGGAATTTCGGGATAAAAAGTATCCTATGTGCTTTTCCTGGTTCTAAGCTACCTCCCCACCGATTTTCAGCCAAATCAATTCAGCCGTTCTTGAGTTATAAATTCCCGTTCCCAATCCCGTGGGAATTTCGGAATTAAAAGTATTCTATGTTCTTCTCCTGGTTTTAAGCTACCTTCCCACCAATTTTCAGCCAAATCAATTCAGCCATTCTTGAGTTATAAATTCCCGTTCCCATTCCCGTGGGAATTTCGGGATCAAAAGTATTCTATGTTCTTCTCCTGGTTTTAAGCTACCTCCCCACCAATTTTCAGCCAAATCGTTTCAGTCATTCTTGAGTTATAAATTCCCGTTCCCATTCCCGTGGGAATTTCTGGATCAAACGCTATATTCTTCTCCTGGTTCTAAGCTACCTCCCCACCAATTTTCAGCCAAATCATTTTAGCCTTTCTTGAGTTATAAATTCCCGTTCCCATTCCCGTGGGAATTTCGGGATCAAAAGTATTCTATATTCTTCTCCTGGTTCTAAGCTACCTCCCCACCAATTTTCAGCCAAATCATTTCAGCCATTCTTGAGTTATAAATTCCCGTTCCCATTCCCGTGGGAATTTCGGAATCAAAAGTATTCTATATTCTTCTTCTGGTCTAAGCTACCTCCCCACCAATTTTCAGCCAAATCAATTTAGCCATTCTTGATTTTTAAATTTCCGTTCCCAATCCCGTGGGAATTTCGGGATTAAAGGTATCCTATGTCCGTTTCCTGGTTCTAAGCTACCTCACCACCAATTTTCAGCCAAATCAGTTCAGCCGTTCTTGAGTTACAATTCCCGTTCCCGTTCCCTTATAATTCCCGTTCCCGTTCGATTATCCTAGTTTTTATAGTTTTCCCTTTATGTGGCCATTAAACCCTAACTCTGTACCAAATTTCAGCTCTCTATGTTTATGGGAAGTACTAGTTCTATTTTGATGATCATGAGTGAGTGAGTGAGTGAGTGAGTGAGTGAGTGAGTGTCTGTCATAAATACGAAACTTTGCATTCGCTTAACTTCGGAACTAAATGACCTACAGACTTGAAATTTTATTTTAAGTATGTGATTGTATAGCTTACTGGTTGACGAAAATTTCAGCTTTCTGGGCTTATCCAGAGGTTGTCAAATAGGGGCCTGAAAATGCGGCGAAATGGTTCCTGTAAAGGATGGTACGGCAGTGTGTGCTTCGCGCTCGACTTGGCGGGGGGCACTGCCGTGCCCCCAGATTATTTATTTTTCATCGAGGCGTGTAATTAGAGCGAGAGCCTGCAGAGCCCGCGGCGAGCCACAGTGTCGCGCCAACAGTAGGGGACTGTAACTGGTAACGCGCATACGACAATTGATAAATGTTACACACTAGAACAGCATAACACTACGGGTGTTGATCACAGTGTGGTTTATCACAGTTATAATTCCAGACCATATCAATATCTTTGTACGTGATAAATGTATTGAAGAACTTAGAAACATATATTTTGGTGTAGTCGATAATGTTACTAAATTAGAAATGCATTTTGATTACAAACTTAGTGCAATATTTTCTCGAATAAATTGTATTGTAGTGAACTAAGCTGTTGGTTATAGAATCAATTTGCCGGTCGGTTAGCATTTCAAAAGGGCAGAACGTTTACCACAATTTCTCGTGATAGAAAGTGAAAACGATTTGTATGTTGGCCGCGGGCGAATGGTTTGAAGGACCCCTCCGTCAGCTCTGGTACACCTCAATGTATATAATTATAAACATACACATTTGCTACTTTATGCACTACACTAGTAGTAGCAGTAGTCACCTTATTAATATCAGTTTTCCATTTGTTGTAATGAAGCGGTCGTTATTAAGACATTTCTATTAAACACGCCCAGAAGCTAACCCGTACTACTAGAGTAATACACTAACTGCCACGCGACTTGACTGACTTATAGTGTAGTACTCTATGACCCACATCAGTAATTTATTCATACGATTTGAGTGAATTTAAAATTACGAATGTTTTAATGTTATTACGATAAAATGTATAGGAGTAAACTGAAGACCATTTGTTTCAATTTTAAAATATGGTTAGTATTTTCAAATTCAAAATACAATATTATTGAGCTCCTATAATTATATCCTCATAGTAACGTATATCGTAAAGTATAGGTTCCATAAATTATCTGTTCTGTTTGGGGTTCCGCATACAATATATTGATAATGATCAAAATTCCGCATGTATATTTACTGCATGTTACATTCTTCTGATCGCATGCTGTGCCTGTCGTCTAGTCTCCTAATAAAGTGAGTCCCCGTATCATCTCGTTGACACAACCAATTCTTATACCAAATAAACTACTGTGCCTCTTGCTCACTCTCCTCTGATCCTCCCGCCCGCGCCCTGCGAACAATGCACCGTAAGCAGATGTAATAATTGCCGCGCGCGGTGCGGAACCCGATACACTGTGCTCGCAGCCCGCCGCCCGCCCCCGCACATAAATCATTCCACACTGATTCAGGGCTGTCACCTCGACTCACACACCACATTTATATGTGTGGACATGAACACACTCTACCTCAGACTACCCTTCACTATGTTACTGGTAAAGACTTCCATGTGAAATTGAAAATTAGATAATTTCTTATGATGCATTTATTTTTGATTATTGAAGTACATCACGTCATTATCTTTCTAAGGTTATCTATTAAATCGAGTAGTAGTGAGAGTTTACAATTTCTATTGGTATCGTGTGAGATGTAGTTGGAGTCACAGTAAATTAACTTTAATTGAAAGTCGGTGTGAGAGTAGAACAATAATGGCGCCAGTAAATAACCCCGAGGTGGCAGCCCTGGTCGGCAATAAAACTTAATTGAGACGTTGTCGCCGCGCGCCCGCCGTAATTACACGCACCACGGAGCCCTAAACACGACACTACGCGACACCTCGCGCGGCCGCGGACGCGTCCTCCGACACGCACTACAGTCTACCGACACGTCCGGGGTATACACGATCTCATCACCACATCACCGACACCGGCTAAGATGTCTCCTAGATTCTTGTTATAAGTAAATTGAAAGTCAGGGCCTTTGATGGGCCTTTGATCGTAATGATGTATACCAAGATTTTATGTGTGTATTAGCGACTCAATCAATAGAGCGGTATTTGTGTTAAAATTCCATTTGCCTAACATTGCTACAAAAAATATTAAAATGGCATCTATTCCAAGCTAAGTTTTAATAACAAGTTACAAATCCAGTTCACGTAGTAGTTGTAATACTAATGATTTGCAAATGTTATTATGAACTTATAATTAGTAGGGAAATGATGTACAACAAAGTTGGGCGGCTATTCATGCAGTGGGAACTATCGTTTGTGACATATCACAGACGAGATATACATTATAACGTAAATTGCTAGGAAATTTTCGTTGATTCATGAAAAAATTCCGTTGCCTATAAGATATACAAATATTAGAAACAAAAAACATTGTCTCGGTAAAGTTAAATAGATGGGGGACCATTAATATTGAAGCAAGCACTTAAATTAACAAAGGTTTCTAGAGATATACATAATATATTATTGTTGTTTAAGATGTCGTGTGTGTGTGTGTGTGTGTGTGTGTGTGTGCAGACGACTAGGAACAAACAATCGCTGCGAAGTGGCCACTGCTTGTTTTGCACAAACTTCGCTACATTATGTATTATGTACACTCCTAATTGAATTGTCTGCCAAACATTCAAGCCCCCATACATCACGTGTGACCCTTACCTCCCCGTAATAGAGGTTATATTGCAATACATTCACCGCGCTCATAAATATGTAGATTAAATATTTTCTTTACTGAGCATTTTAACTTTGTGAAGGTTTCTAACGTGGAATGAGAGTAATGTTTGCGTTCCGCATTAACTGCCAGTTAATCTGTGTGTTCGAAATAATAATTGTCGACGTTTCAACAACTATTAATATGTAAATGCGTCTCTAACAGTAGAATCGACTTACTCTACTACTGCAGCACCCGTTTGTAGGCTGATACTTCGCCGCGGGATATTATTACTTTAATCGTTTTTACTAATTACAATCAGAGCACAAATACTTCGAGGAAACGTTAAGATTGCTTAATATATTATTGAAATGTAATCAACATCTTGGTAAACAGTTGATTTTAATCCGGAACAAGAAATTCACGATTTTAAATATTCTGCAGCTCTACCTGAATTAATATAACGAACTTATTTTCGACAAATTATATTTGTACTGATTTTTTCTTTAAGCCGATCCGCAAATTATTTAGTAAGGTAATGGCACACATTGGCACGTAGCGAGGACGCGCCTCGAGCATATTTATTAATTACGAGTCGCGCGACACCGGGACGGGCACGTGACGGTATCGACACGTACACACACCTACTTATTTGTATAGTTTACTACTCGGGAACACTATTCTGAACTGACTTACACTCAAAGGAACTCGCGCTATTTCATTAAAGTAAATGAACACGAATGAAATGTATAATGTGTGCAAAATATGTGGTATAGTGAAGTAAATAAAATAATATAAGTCATTGGGTGACCGAGGTGACCTCCCTTTTTGGGTAAAATTGTGTGTTCTCGGGACGCAATAGGTGCTGTTTAGATAAACAAAGAGCAAATCCTTATCGAAGTATAAAGTTTTGTCCAAGTTTTCAGAGGTTTTTCCGAGGAACATGAAAATATGAATAAATTAGCATACCTAAAATAGAATAGCTGCTCGTACTAAGACAATAGAGTTATAGATAATGTTAACTAGTTATCACATTTCATAACATTAGTGATACGATCTGTATGAGGCACACAACGTTGATTGCGCGAGCTCTACGAGTACTTACAATTGTCCGATATCATCTGTCGTACACGACACGACACGACACGCCGTCATTTAGATTAAAGATATCGTTGGTCTACAATTATTAGAGATAAATAACAATTATTTGTCACGATTAATGCGCTCTAAATACGTGCGTCCGCTTCCGGCACGGATTAGTTCCAATAGATAGAAACTGACGCAAATTGAGTGATATAAATCAATAGATTTGTCGTATAAATTATTGTGTAAGTAGTGGCCGGTGCGCGGTGCGCGGTGGGCCGATGGCGGCGATACTGCATGTAGTGACCAGTAGCGGGACCAGTACTTACTACTCGCAGTAATTAAAACAGTATCCGACGTTACTTCTGGTCCGCTTAATAATAATAACGTCAGATAGATCAGTATATTTTATTTATCAAATAATGCCCAAAATTAAACACAGATTTAACAACACTCAATTCCTCTCCTTATATTACAACTTTCTTAATTTGGCCTTATACCTTGTGCCGGCGGCAGAGACCCGCGTGCCGGCGGGCGGCGGTGCTCTCCTCTATCTGTGTCTCGATCTCCGGCATTACGCCGCCAACAACACGTAATTCCGACACCAACAGTTATCTCTCCCGATCTTATCCCCCTCTCATCTTCCCTTGATTTTCCTCTCTATATTTTCCCTTATAATTTCCCCGACAGCGGTATAACGTATTTTTTTTACTTTAATTTTCTACCCCTGCTTTTCCCTTTTAATATGATTGTAGATATCGTGTAATATTTTGTGAAATTATGTATTTTATTCTTTTATTAACCTTTAAAGTCGATAAATTAACTTCACATCTTTACAGCTTTCGGTAAACTTATAACAATACCATGTGTCACATGTCTCTAATGTTCGGTGGTGTGTCTCGGTGGAGTTGGATGTCGTATATAAATGAATATTATTATTTTTACGATCTCGTGGTGGTGTGTATAAACTTTATTGATGGTAACTCTTGATTTGTCGCGTCGCGTCGTCGCGCGTCGCCGACCGCCCGCGACCACCGCCCGCGACCACCGCCCGCCGCCCGCCGCCCGCTACACGCCGCGCGCTGCATTCGCAACTTGTTACTACTCCGCCATTCTCCTATATCTCTCTGTAATAACATTTTCATTTGTCTTTTATCGACATATTTAAGTATTAATAAAATTAAATTGAAACGTACGTATGTACCAAATACGTAACGCATTTATATTCATAATAAATATCCAAATCCATTACGTGTAGGTGAAACCCTCGAAGTCAACCATAATAAAATTAACGCTGGGCAGTAAATGATTTTTAATATAGTGATACATGTAACTTGGATCCGTTCAAACTATCAATCGGCATCGTGATGAGATGATGTGGTGTCTTGGGCCTGTGTTGTCCGCGCGGTGCCACAGATTACCGTCCAGTCAGTACGGGCCTCGCGCGCATTGGATTCCGGGTCACGTCTCGCGATTAATCCGACCCTCCGACCCCACTAAGGACGCCCTCGCCGAAATTAATCACAAGAATTTAGTATTTAACGTAATAAGTCTCGCCTTCAAATGGAAAATTCTTTTCGGAATTGTCTGTTTCATTTCTGGGGAAATTCCGAACGGAATATTTTATTTTTATGAATTTAATTATGGATATAGTCAAATGGACTGAAGTGGAGACGTTTTATGAAGCCAAAGATTTGTGTAGTTTCGTCCTCCCCTCACTCTCCTGGTTTGTGTCACGTACTTCAATAAACTCGTTTGCAAACTTTATGAGTGCCCTAAGTGGGTCCTTCTACTCATTATGTAGCGCGTTAATCACTAAATGTCAATTCAATATCCAACAATAAAAGTTAGATTAACTTCTAATTAATGAATTCCACCTCGAAGTGAGCTCATTGAAATGATAAAACCTGTTCGAAGTTGGTCCGTCGTCTGAGAACGGGATTAAATATAAATTTATCAAATACGGGCGCGGCGCCATTCGGCGCTTCACCCGCTGTCTCCAGCCGGCCGTGTGAATGGGACCTTAGCGCTCGCTGAATGACGGAGATTAGAAAACTGCTGAACGCCCGCAGACTTCTCAATTACGGGACACGGGTTGTAGTTAGTACACGTGTACGTCTCACTACTACAAGATTCTGTACTTTTACAATTACTATGCATACATTTTTATGTACACTTGTAATCAGTGTAGTTAACAGTATTAAATAGTAATCTATATTATTAAACAACTGATAATAAAATTATTCTTAAATTCGCTCCAAATTGTGATTGCCAACATATCAATACCTGAGCTTTAAATATAATACAAATCGCTGAAATAATTGAACACGCTAACCATTAATTTCCCTCCCTAAATCACAAAATGTATCATAAAAAATTGGAAGAAACCGACGTTGAAATATATCGATATCAATCATCGGATTGGATTTAAATGAAATACGAATCCGTAATTCAATCGTTGGTCCCAAATATAAAAACCGCCGCGGAATATGTGAGCGCTGGAAATATGGAAATGTGTTCGAGAGGTGACAAATGATGAGGCGCGACCCTCGACCGCGCCCCGCGCAGAGTGCCCGCGCCACTACACCGGGACTCTCGTGTTTGATGGATATCATTATTGGTGTCACGCGTCACTTAACTGGTGCACATCAGCAACCCACGGCAAGCTCGCTTTTTACTTGCACCACGTCACTAGATTATTTTGCAAAATATAGTGGAACTAGAATGCCGCTTGAAGAAGTTAACGATTAACCATTCAGGACCAATCCCTACTAATATTATAAATGCGAAAGTAACTCTGTCTGTCTATCTGTCTGTCTGTCTGTCTGTTACATTTTCACGGCTAAACTACTGAACCGATTGACTTGAAATTTGGTACAGGGGTAGCTTATAGTCCGGGAAAGAACATAGGATACTTTTTATTCCGAAATTTCCACGGGAACGGGAACTACGCGGGTGAAACCGCGGGGCGCTGCTATCGTATATAAAAGATTGATGTACCAATAATACAGTGTGCATGGTGTTCGGCCTGTCGGGTGATGTGATGTATTCAAAGCCGCGGTACATACCGAGTACACCGGTACACCGGTACACCGGTACTGGAGCTTGTCAATTATTCACTCGATACGGATCATCTGCAGCTGTTCATATCCTCACGCAGCAATCTCGCACAAACACTATTCTACAACATGCACTACGTATAATGGTGAAATAAAATACATATAAATAAATAGCACTCCGGGAGTGCCGGCAGAAGTGAAAACTTCAATATTAACGTTGTGTTTAATTATATGTATAAAAGTACTATCATTTATGAGGTAGAATACAATGTTTGTTTCTTACTTCAGTTATCATAAACGTCACGTGATGCTGATCTTACGCTTTTTCGATCAGCATCACGTGACCCTGACGCGAGTTTGAAAGTTTTTACCCATACAAAAAAAGTGCTCAGCGCCGCTAAAGAAGTTTTCACTTCAAAAATTTGGACAGTAGTACATACACTGATCCAATCAAATTGTACATCTGAAGGATACAGAAATATATATATTTTTGTGACAGGTATTGTTATTATATTAATAAAGCTTCAATGTATGTTATCCCGATAGCGCGCAGTACCCGCGCGCCCTGCTCGCCGCCTCCGATAACTTATGACGCGAGATTTGAAAGCGGGAACTTCAGGCGACACATTTATATTTATGTCCGACGTACTTTAAAGGCAAATTGCTTTTCCTTGCTTCACACAATGGTTTCCTTGTCTTTGGAAAATCGAACTGTTTCACGCCGCGGCTCCCGAATCAAATTGCGACGTCGAGAAAATATACGAGAACGCGGAATATAAAGGGGCCTCTTTCAAAGTATAATATGATTAATTCACGTGAATGCACATTTACCGGAACGGTCGTACAACAAAAATAATGGAGCGTATCGGGCGTACAATTACCTCGTCTTGTTCATTCCGCTGTAATTTTAATTTCAATAGAGATATTTCGCGGAGCCTATATTTAACGGCGGTGCGGCGGCTTTTCATCGGTTCATAATTTGTACGTCAGGCCACCTTTATCTCAATCACGAGATAATTCCGCGAGTGTCTGCCTCGACTCCTCCCAGTACTGCACGATCCCACTTTCGACTCTAACTTCTGGAGATAAGGAGTCACTACTCAGTCAAGATAATAAATTAAATTGTATGTTGAGCAATGTTTACACGAGGAACGCTAGCGGCCAGCGACAGCGTGCGGCCGCGCCGACATACACTCAAATACAAACATGGTGGTGATTACATATTATTGATATAAAAGATAATCTCTCTCTGATATAAAAGAAATTCTGGGTCAGGTACAATTTTTCATTAAAGGAAGAGTGAATTTTAATGTAAAAGGTTTTATCGAGTTCGTAAGAGTCAGTAGCGGGCCGATGACGCGGTGGCCATTCCCGAATATTAATAACTGTTTGGGTCATCTCCCTAATCCCCGGCTCGGGCCGTGACCGCGCGGTGTATTACCGGGAATCTTCGCTAATGAACCGGACACCAACCCACGTAATCCAAGATCAGAAAATAGAGTGTAAGTTACTTATCAAATATAACTCAGTTATGGCACTTACCCTTATCGCATCAACAATAGGAACGCCTTGAGTCGAAACTCACCTTTATATTTAATTGAATTGTAAATATGAGAAGACAACTCAAATAAGAAATGAAAATATCCTAAATAAGAAATTGGAACTAACAGTGAGGTTATAGGCATACCTGGTATATTATACATATCTTATTTATAAATAAAATACTTCTTTTCACTTTATAACGCCCATCGCTATATTTTTATAATGTAACTAGCAGCGCCCCGCGGTTTCACTCACGTAGTTCCCAGACCCGTGGGAATACAGGGATAAACTATAGTGCTATAAACCTCACGGAGCCTGAGACCTTTTCAACGAATGCAAAACCGTGGAATTTGGTTCGTGCGTTCTGGAGTTATAGCGTCAAGGGGAAAACCCGACTTATTTTTATATAGTAGATCAACAGAATTACAAAACCTGAAGTAAGAGTTATATTATTGGGAAATTGTAACTTGTAATCTCATGATAAAGAAATACCAAAACGAATGCAACTCACTAGGTACCAGCGGTAATTAATGTCATTATACAACCGACTCCTTCTAATCCCCGTTTTAAATAGTACAACGTCAGAGAGGACAAACAGATCCAACTAGCGGACGACTCGTATAAATACTGAGTAATCTCGTCGGATTACTGCGGCCGGACAATTGACTACCTATGTAAATACATAGTCCGCACCGGCCAACACGTCGCCGGCACCTCCTTATACAACACCCACATTAGAGCGGGTATCGCTCGGTCTGGGGCGCTATTTGTTCGGCCAGGAGTACACGGTTTGATTATAAGTGGTAATTTATTGTGGACGGCCACCCCGGGGGAACGTTTCACGACATCTATAAAATGGGTCCGTTTGACCACCTCGCTGGATGGCGCTTGATTTACAACTTGGATATTGTTCAATGAAATACAAAAGCGAGTTTTATTAAAAACTAGCAGCGCCCCGCGGTTTTACCCGCGTAGTTTCCGTTCCCGTGGGAATACTGGGATAAAATGTAGCCTATGTTACTCAGGGTGAATGTAGCTTTCTAATGGTGAAAGAATTATTGAAATCGGTTCAGTAGTTTCGGAGCCTATTCGTTACATACAAACAAACAAACAAATCTTTCCTCTTTATAATATTAGTATAGATAAAATTTAAAGTATTCACAACTCACTATTTTTTAGTGTTCACTTAGCGTCCCTGCTTTTCTCTCGATACCAACGTTCTGGGCGAACATGCACCGAATGGGAAGCTCTTATAGTGGCCGTCATGAATCGATTCGCTGTTTCTAGTTCCACTCACAAATCAACTAGTCAAAGATTTTTTTCAAAACAGTAAAATCTGATATCTCAAAACAACGACGACTAAAAGCTCATCAGGGAGTATTGCCACTAAATGGCTATATTAATTATTTCAAAACACAAAGCTCATTTTCTTTCGAATAGATTTTTTAATATCGTCGTGGAGTATGACCTCTCTCCATTTAATTGCTCCTAGTGGTTCTTGCATTAAGAAGCGGTCGCCGCGTTGCTGTCGCTACGAAAAGAACTCTAATACAATGTAATTAAGGTGGAGATTCAGTCGCGATGTTTGAGAGGGAATGCACGTTTTAATCTAGACTTTGGAGGTAGTTTTTGCTGGCGCAATTAGGGCTCCCACGACAAAGCGCCAAAAGAGATTCCAAAGGATTAAATGTTTCCATTACACGGGACTTTTGTCAGACGGAAAATATTACTATGAAAATGAGAATAATTTGGGAAATTACGCTCGTCTCGTTTCCTTGGTATTTTATTTTTATAATAACATACTGTTCTCATTTCCGGCGGGGATCTCTAAACTGACTACGCAGGTCTACATTTTCGTAGCAGTGGTCCGTAGCCGCGTGTAGTGTTGCTACGTATTTTCGTAGCTATTTGTATTTGTCATAGTAGACGTAGCGTGGTACAAGGTGTGATCGCGGTTTCGGTCGGTGCGGTACCGGCTCGCGGGTCACATCGTCCCGGTCTGTGTGCACTTGTTGCCCGCGGCCGCGTCACGGGACTCACACCTCGTACCTCATTAACACACAACACATTTTTGACGCTAATTGAACGAGCTCAACATGAAATGTTTTAACTTTAATCTGAAACGATAAAGTGTTTTGCAATAAATTCCAATTTCTATTTTTAGTGTGAAACCCGTAATGTTATCGATATATTTCCGGTCTATTGACAGCGGGAACGTTTTAATTAAACTATGTACTTTGTTTGTTTCAGGTAAGCTACGAGTATCGTCCACCTATACGTACGTTTCTATACCTCTGTGTGTAAGAATGCACATTGCACATGGCGGGATGTGGCGGTAAGACAAACGAGCTCGCGCGAGATACCACCCGACCATTATTGATGGTCCTATCTGCTCGCATTGAGATATCACACTTTTATTACTACGGTAGAATAAAAAGATGATTAACACTAGGGAAAGAGTTCCGTTATTAATATTTGTGTTGTCAACTTTTTTAATAATACAGTAAGTGTATTTTAAACGACACGGACAGCATTTATATATTACGAATAGCAACTATAACTAATGACACACACGATTGATTTATCGACCGTAAATTTTACCACATTCTAAACGCTAATACGCGTCAAATTAAATGTCAATCTGTGACGATTCATTCGATACTTTTGCAATACAATCTTGTATTGCAATGTTTGGGTCGTGGCAAATTTCAAATAAACCTTTCTTTTATAACATTATAACCGAATTGCGATCTTGCGATCTTTCGCCCGCGCGGTCACCAGCCCTAACTCCGGTACTACTTGTGTGCGCATTTCGCGTCCCGCTTGGCGCCATCACTCGCTTTCTTGTAACAGTTCACGCGTTATACTGATCTCTGATCGATACCATGAACATTATTGCCTTTGTGTCATTTCATTAATTTATAACTACATATGTAGTTATAAATTAGATATTATGCTTATAATATTATGCTTATATTATAAGCATAATATTATGATGTTTTATTTAAAATCTTATTCATTATGTTTTGTAAGTTACGCTAACATTTATATTTTTATAATTGACTAGCAGCGCCCCGCGGTTTCACCCGCGTAGTTCCCGTTCCCGTGTGAATACACGGATAAAATATAGTCTATGTCACGCATTGATTAAAATCGTTTCAGTAGATCCCGAGATTACCCCTTACAATTTAACAAACACACAAACTTTACTTCTTTATATTAAAGTGTAGATAACGAAAAACAAGGAGAATAAAACCGAATATAGAAGCATATGTCACATTTTTGTTATACAGCTCGGAATGCATTCGACAATAAAACTAATGAAGAAGATAAGGTATATAGTTGTGTGTATATGTATATCCCCGCGTTGTCTCGTGTAGTTTCATCCACAGTAAGTAATTCCAGTCATCAATCCACGCGCGCTCCTCCGGGACTCCGCACGACTCTTCTACTGGTTTCTAATTTGGACGCACTCCTTCACCACGACACACGGACACGCGACTCACGCCTGTAGTGCACACGAGTTACGGTGCCTTATCCCCTAAATACCAACACACAATCTACACAAAAGAAAACGCGGTGTAATTAGATTGTAATTACCCAAGATCGTCCCAAACTTGGAAGCACAAAATGTATATACACCATTAATCATGTTTGGGATTTGAACTAGGGAACCTGACAAAATGTATCATAAGAAAACGGTTTACAATGTTTGAGAGCGGGCGGAGGGATCGCGTTGATTCAATAATGATTAAGGAACAATAGGGCGCGAGGGCGGCTCGCAGATCAAAGGTGTATTTATGGAGCGCAACTTGGAGCTGAGATAATTCAGAGCCTCTCGACAACTTTTAATGGAACACTGTATTAGCCGACGCCGCCCGCGCGCGGCCGCCCGGCCTGCCCGCGCCGCGCCGGTCGCACTCCGACCAACTTCCACACTTACACCGGCAACTTGTTACAAACGAATTTGGGCGTTATGAAACCTTTAAAGTTTGTTACTTACACAACTCCCCGAACTGTTATTCGCGTTCTAACTGCGCGCTGTTGTGTTCTCTGTAATGGCAACAGTTTGTTCGAGCGCCGCTCGAATACCGAAGTACCGCCGGGCGCCGACTGTTGTACGTCTCGTTACCTATCTGGAGAATTACAACAACTTAAAGTAAATGAACAACTTCGGGAGCTGTCATTGTGCCGAGTGTACTGCGCGCGACGTCTCGACAAAACACATTATTGGAATCTGTTTGAGGAGCTCTCATTACTTATTTCCATTATGGTAAAGTTTATCTATTAACGTATATCTCCCGATGTAATAAAACTATATCTATCGAACGTCGCCACATTACAAAACAGGTATCAGATTACATTACACTAAATTATGTATAATTACAAAATGAAGTCGGTAATTTAATTAAGAGTTGTTCAGAGCACAGGATACCTGTTACATGCGCCGCAGACGGGCTCTGTGTTCTTCTTCTTGTAGTGCCTCTCCATTACTGAAGGTCAGCAGTCAGTTTCTGGAACCTTTCTTTGTCCAGAGCCAGTCTGAACAGTTGTTCTACGGTCCTAATGCCAGTCCACTCTCTAATGTTGCGTAGCCAGGACATTTTTCTCCTTCCAACCTTTCTTTTCCCGGCAATTTTACCCATCATTATGGTGTGTAGCAGGTTGTATTTATTATTGCGTAAAATATGACCTAAGTACGCCACTTTACGCTGCTTGATGGTACGCACTAATTCTGCTTTTTTGGCCATTCGTCTGAGAACTTCGACGTTCGTCACTTTGTCTGTCCAACTTATGCGAAGCATACGTCTGTAGGTCCACATTTCAAATGCCTCTAGTCTTTTCCGTAGGTCTTCCTTTATTGTCCACGCTTCACAACCATACAGAACCACGGGCCAGATGTAGCACTTCAACATTCTTGTGCGAAGTTTGAGAGAAAGTTGACGACAACACAGGACTTTTTTCATGTTCATGAAGGATGTTCGGGCGACCTCGATACGTACACGAATTTCTGTATCACTTTCCCATGAGTCTGTCAACCACGATCCAAGATACTTGTATTTGTCAACTCTCTCTAACACGGTTGCTCCAAGTCGAATATGTACAGACTGAGATTCCGAACCACAGGAAACTACCATAACTTGCGCTGGGCTCTGTGTAGTGAATACTAATCTAGTTAAAGTTGTTGTCGAGGAGAGCGCGAGACGCGGGTGGGGGGCGCGGGGGGCGCGGGGGAAGTAGGCGCGAGACAATTTAGCTAATAATGCGGCTGGAGATAGCGCGGCCGGTCCGCCAGGTGTGCGCCGCGCCTAATACACTCGTACCGTGCACTATCGCGGTACAAGCTCCGCAGATACAACTAAATTAGATTCCCTGTAAAGTTTACTAACCAGTTTATATAGTAGGAAGTTTATAGTTCGCATTGACCTGAATGGCCTCATTTAGAAAACATAGTAAACGCTAATAAAGAATTACCTAAATTATTAAAAATCAAACAAAATTATTACGAAAATGCTCGCTGACATAATAAGATCAAAAACCTTACCGTGAGTACAAATTGTCCCTGATGGAGTTGTAAGGCAGCGGCATTACCTGCGACTCGACCCGACACGCGACACCGACCTGCGACAATTACCACAATGACTCATTACCCACAGACATTCCTCCACACACGTTATTTATTTATAGAACACGATTACCGCACTCTATGATCTACCGGAGATATTCTCTCCGCTCATTCCTGATTCACAAACATATCTGTATTTAATTGAATTGGGATATTTTATCTTTTAGACATACTCGTACATTGCTCGAACGAATGTTAAACAGAGGATTAAAGAATTTATACATGACGCAATGAAAAATATGAAGTTGTACATCCTGCTCAGTGGATATTAATATTTGTTGGTGGTGACGTAAAGATATACATGTACGTATACCAGGTGTGCGGTGTCGGGAGGTGTAATGTGGAGCGAGCCGCTGTAACGAGCGCAAGAAGCAACTTATCTCGGTGACATATTTGAATACGGCGCGAGGTGCTGATTTACGAGGTGATTACACGAGCGACGCGTCTCCGCGGGACGTGCGTCGCCGACTAGCGACTGGGAATAATGTAGACGTCACGGGAACCACCGCCAGATTACAGGGATACACGCAAGTGCTTTGATACTTACATTTAAATATTTATAAGTTAAATATTTTGGGCATCAATTATATTATATTAAAGTCAAATTGCATAACGTATAAAAAGTCGTATCGTAACAAGATATTGTGCGTTAATCGTTATTATAATGTTGTTATAATATGTTTGTACATTACATTGTGCCGCGACGCGTGCAATGTCGCGAGCAGCTGTAATATTTCAATAATTCAAGAGAGGTCGCGCTAATGCACGCTCGTTAGCCGCGCGTCGCGTCGCCGCGTATGTACGCGCCTTAATTCATATTTGATTACGTCTTATTTGAGCTGCATTAGTTTCAGAGTAAACGTATTCGCTACGGCGAGACGGGCATTATCGATGTTTTTATCATCATAAAATGATCACACTACAGTACTCGTACTACACACTCGCTCTACCCACGTGAACCGTTCTCTCAGTAATGTAATTTAACAAGTAACATGTACATACTATGAACTTAAATTGATCTTTATAGATTTATCTATGTACGGCGTATGTCGCTCTACGAGGTGGACTCAATTAGTCTATGTTGGCGAGGACTGCAGTCGGTGGGTGGAGGATGTAACAATTGCGTCGAGTTTACCTGACGGTGACGACATCATGAAGAACAAACATCCTTTTGGGAGGAAGCATAATTATAATAGCCAAAATTTTGATATTATCAAGTTAATAAAATACCTTCCTATCACCACATACAGTTCCACTCCATCTTACCCGTGAACCAAATTTTCCGATTCGAGTAGATCTCAAACCACTGACTGAATTCAATCACTCAGTGCGTTCATTAACATAAATGTTACCATTTCAAATTGCATGATACGAATGTAGTTCGATATCATAATAAAAAAGATTGGAGTGGCACGATTTTCTAAAACTTTATCATTCAAAGTGATTCGACGAATTCAATTATCGTTCCGTCAGAAGTGGATAGGCAATAGAAAGAAGTAAATTTAATTGTCGTCAAGTGAGTGGTGTGAGTGGAGTCTGCATGAGGCGGCGCGACAGTCCGCGTGAGAGCGCTAACCGAGTTACCGCCGGGCACCGTCCGGGGCTCGTCCGGGGCCCGTCCGACCCCGCGGTAATTGTTTTACCGTCTGTCTCGACACCTGACTTCGTACCTATCAATGGCAGGTGGATTTTAAGGCACTCACGCCCGTCGCTTTGACTCTGTAATTGCTTTCCGTTTTATTCTTTTCGCATCGAGGTTTCATCGACACGGTGCTCACGGTAGTAACAATGAAATACAATTTGAATTGAAAAACAATACTCGGATTGCACTGCTAAGATAAGCGGTAGATAGATAATTAAGAACCCAAC
This sequence comes from Timandra comae, assembly GCA_958496195.1. Taxonomy (NCBI): domain Eukaryota; kingdom Metazoa; phylum Arthropoda; class Insecta; order Lepidoptera; family Geometridae; genus Timandra; species Timandra comae. The sequence goes on along the minus strand of OY292361.1, from coordinate 65,894 downwards.
ACAACCTGAAACCTCAAACATTCAGTTCAAACATTGTACAATGGACGTCGATACTATTTCAATAAGATTTCGATAGAAGTAAACTTGGTCGTCAATTGTATCCCGTCAGAGAAATATGGTGTCCGCAATGTACTTTATTAGAGTCGTAGGCGACACTAAAGTTACCACGAATGGTACAGAATCGGACACAGGCTAAACGAAGTTCTTTCGATTCTTTTAAAAATATACAACTACTTATAAAATTATTTTCTTAAATATAACAGCTTTTGACAAAGTTTCTACGTAGCAATATTATCTTTCATAGTAAAAATCCCATGAGTATTTGCCATACACATCACAAACAGAATTGGGACAAGTGTTGGCGCGCTCCACGCCCTCCAATAAGCCACACAATTAATACAAACCGCGCGCGCCGCCTAACTCCGCGTTTCGTTTAATTTACACCTCCAAGATTGCGGTTCGTACTTCACACGCGCCCACACCACCGGTTTGTACCGCGCGGGTATCACACATCTACTACAACCTATATACAGCTTCACAGCAGATACACAGCACATTACATTATGTTATAAATACAAAACATCAATGTGTAAACATATGATATAGTATTTTTGACAATTTATCAGAACTGGAATTGTAGTTTTAAAACCCCTCGTAATTAAGTGTATCGTCTATTTGGATAATGTCACGACTGAACGTTACAGCATGAGGTAGTATAGTAGTGATTGGCTAGTGGTAATGAGCGGAGTGGGTGTCTGTGGGTCTCAGTGTGATGAGCGAGGGTAATGGCCGCGGGCCGTGTCTGCGAATATCACAACTACCCGTTAATAGTAATTACTGCTCTGTGATTCTCTTTGCACGGGCCTCCGACGCCTGTTTGTAGTCAGAGCGCACCGCGTTGACGGATGTGATCGCTGTCACATTGACAGCGATTGTACAACTTTATACTAGGAGTATGTTCTGCTATGCACATAAGGTTATATGAAGCACCCTCTGAATAAAATGTTCCAAACGAGCCACGTTTCCCCTGAAATGATTTGAGCGATGTCAAAGTAAACGAGTACCCGCGTGTGTCGTCAGTATGCGGCGCGCGCCGCGTGCAGTGTGCGCGCCCGCGCGGGGTCGGGTCGCTACACGCACTCACGCACGATATGGCGGCTCAAAAATCACCAACAGAACGTGTCGTGTTTAAAATTCAACGATGAAACGCAATCCTGAAGGAACGATTCTTTTATGGGGGGTCAGTCGAGTAAATAACGCGTCTTCATTTGGGGTCTGATCGGGACGCGGGTCACGTGCGACACTCCCCCCACCCGCGACCCCCCTCCACTCTACCCCTCACCACTTACACACAGACACTTTGAATATATTTAGCTTACCATCTCCGAGCTTGTGTCCGTTCGACTGATATATCATTTGATCACAATTATATCGTAGCTAATGCAATCTCACGAGATTTAACATAAACTGAGATCCCGTGATATTTATCTTTCAAATTGATTCAGATTTTTGGCTAAGGATTATCTCACATTGCATTGGATTGGAATCTCATTCAGAGATTGCATTTCCTATTCACCAATAATTGCAACGTAAGTCGCATTGAAATTCACTTAAAAATGTATTAATGTTTATTAAGGTCTGCAACGAATACAATCCAATACGTACGTCGTAAGCGGTATCGGTAAATAAATAGTAAACAGGAGCACGCGGCGCGCGGTGAGCGGACGCGGGCGGTCATTATTGAGTGCATTTGTGATTCATGAGGTGCATTACTCGGGGAGCAGCGGTACAGCTCTGTGAGAGAGGGGGGGAATGTGCAATCGACGGGATTGCTCCGGACCGATGTATTACCACGCGTCGTGACAGGCGACGCTGATTTACTTAACACCCAGAGTACAAGACGGAACGTTCGCATACTACTTAAATGTACATAATACAGACACTTTTATAATTAGTTCAATTACCTAATAGTCTTTAATATTGAACATTAAACAAATCTCTGACTAAACGAACAGCGATACTAATCATTGTCAATGTTATCTTAAAGCAAGAGATTAATGCGTGCCGACTGCAAAACAAGAACAGTATACAAATAAACGATAATGTTGGTATTGTAAACCAAAATACTCTATTATTTAGCGATACTAATCATTGTCAATGTTATCTTAAAGCAAGAGATTAATGCGTGCCGACTGCAAAACAAGAACAGTATACAAATAAACGATAATGTTGGTATTGTAAACCAAAATACTCTATTATTTATTGTCGCCAGCGCGCAGCGCCCCTCGCCCGCCCAAATGCGCCGCGTCCACACTCATAATAATCGCGCGACGCGTCTCGCAGGTGACTCGCTCGCCTTACATCTTGTCACTACTCATTTACACAAATGTTCAGTTAACATGATTTTAAGCTCCGCTAGCGTTTGAAATATGAAGCATTTATGAGATAAATTAATGAAATGTCAATTTTATATTCACTTACAATATAATCCATTTAAGTACCTATACCAAGTACAATTCGTTAACTAATAGACAATAGTAACCCAATTCTAAATGTAGTCCCAATCAAAATATTTCAATCGAAGTCCCAAACCTTTGTCCCATATGTACTCGTAATAGCGGCCAGTTTTTAGTTCAAGCAGATTGTTGTAATATCAGTCTCAATTAACTTAGTTTATTGAGACTTTACCATTATTGTATTCGATAAACAACACTTGTAAAATTAACCCTTTCAAATGGCAAATCCTATAAATATACTCGTATAATTGTTTCCAACGACACACTTAATTCTGCTCCAACTACCATGGCGTCACATCGAGGATATATTTCTTGACAAATGCCACGATTAACATTAGTAAGGAGTAACGAGTGCAGATTTGTTAGCGGATTATCCAAGACAGGTAGCGCCCGCGCCGCCCGCGCCGCCCGCGCCGCCCGACAACACTAATCCCCGCACTCGACTCCGCCCACGCACTCGCTGCACCTCGACACCGGGATTAGCTTCACTGCAATTACTATTTACATAACAACAATAACACAATCAATCAATCACACGCGACGCACATTACAACGTCACTTACACTTACATGTTATGTTCAGTCTAGTATCGGTATCAAAATGTGTGAAACTATTCCATGTCAATGTCGTTGATGTAAGTATGAAAAGTGAAATGCAATGTAAATGTATCGAGCGGCGGGTGGTGGGGGGCGCGGAGGGGGCGCCATGCACCTCCGGGATGTGGGTCAAGGCGGGTCACGGCCGCCAGGGGGCACGCGCGGTGCATTACACTGCACATTATGGTCAACTTTTGACATTTACAAACCAAACTAACACAGCATTCGTTATGTTGATTAATATGCTTTACATGGTTTTCATGTCTAACTTAACAAGCGATTGTATAAACAGAAAACAACTATCAAATTACGAGCCAGTGATCTGTATGTAAACTCTCCTAAGCTAATATTATACTGACAGAACTTCATCGAATGATAGCAATAACATTTTCCGGTCCATTTTATTTGACTAACGGCACTTGATCTATAGTAGGGAGCGTTCCGTCTCGTTGTAACAGGACCTACCAAAGAGGTGTGCTGTATAAATATCTTTGTTTTCGGAGAACGGTATTGTTGTAACTATAAACAGATCGTGAACAACACCAACACATCGCCTTCTTAGAAGGACCGACACACACAAACACCACTAATCACGGAATATTCCTATTTTTAAGTACACCGTACAAGGTGAACTAACTTTTATAACAATTTTACGTCAGTTCAGTTTAACGTGCTACTCTCAAAGTAATGGAGAATAGCCGCTTCAGTACCCTTACAAACTTAGTGGCCGAGAAAATACTCGTATATTCAATAATTTAAAACTAAACTATTTGTTTTTTATAATAAAATTTTATCTTATGTTTGGTTCGTGTCGGTTTCAGTTTAACCAGATTTCGCTGAATGTCAATATTTTTGGCTATATAATTTCTGACAAATCATCTCTGGCGGCACTGTGTTAACAGATAACATAACATAACATAATCATTCACTACATCATCTCATTATAGTAACTGACCCCTAACTAACTAAGATGGTACATATTGTATACAATACGAGTATAGCGCGTAGTGTTGTGCCGGGAGACGCTCGCCAGATAAATATTGAGTCGGTGAGAGCGCCCCGAGCCGGTGCAGTGCGACACCGCAATGCGTTCCGCCGCCCGCGCCCGGCACACACACACACCGCACACACTCTGTACCGACACCACAGCCACCACACTCGACCACGAGGAGGAGCCGCTACGGAAGGACTTACAAGATACTTTCTTGACACTACACTCGTGAAATCGATGTTCTATTCCTCCTGCCCTTTAGATATTCATCATTTGATGTATCTGTCCGTATACGGTATGTATGGTTGTACGAATACGAACGCTGCAATGTCTATGAGATCGATCATTGCCGGTGAACATTAATAAGGGTCCAGACACAGTGGGTGACAGTAACAGTTCTGATTAAGTATTTGTATATTCATGAGTAACGAGCCGAGACGCGGCGGTATTTATCAGTATTATTTAGCGCACTCGGCAAAACCAAGCGAAACGTTCGCTTTAATTGCTTATCTCGGGCGACCTCTTCAAACAAATGTTAAGTCTTTATAACACTAATACCGCCATTAAACTTTACGGAACGGGAACATTAAAAATGCAAATTCGTGCTTAAAAAACCATTTCCTCAACGATGACAAACGAAAGATTACAGCGCGACTTTGGTCGAGAATAACAATAACAGAGGGGAGTGCGGCCGCGGGCAGCAGCCAGCACCGGCCGCGACTGCCACGTCTACACGCCCCGGAGTACATTTTTGTACTCTAAAGTGCATTTATTAACTAGAGACGGTAATCACAACGAATACTTATACAATTTAGAATAATTTGTGGAAAAAGCAGCCATCGGCGCCGCCCGCCGCCGCGTGTCATTCTCGACCAGAGTAACTAGTGCGAGTTTTATTTTTGAAAAGTTAACTTTGCGATAACGCAGATTTAAAACTCGAACTAGGCACACTGAGTACAAGTGACGCCTCCCGTGATATTAAGTATATAATATTATAATATAAGAGGCGAGTCTTTACCAATTTGCAAAACAAGTCATGTTTTCATAATTTAGGGTAAACCGTCACGTTCCGGTCCGTAAGCCGACGTTATCTGCGTCGCGCGGTCGAGTGCGGCGCGTCGCCGCTCCCTGCGACTCGCCGCTGCGACACTTTTTCAGCTCAGCGTGCGTCGCGAATATTGTCCTCAGCCGCACCCTCCCACATTTGCATACATTTACATTATAATCCGCGTTGTTTGGTGGCTTTAGACAGTATTTTACCCGGTTTAGGGTAACACCACACTGAGCCTTCCCCACCGCCCGCGCCCGCGCCCGCGCCGCGCAATCCGATTGTCAGCAACATGCTAATGTTAAGACGCAACCGGGACGCAATGAGTACCGCGGTCCTCTGGAGGTCTCCCGCAGGTCAACGTACTGCAATACTGCTCTTTTGATTATTTACGACAATACACACGTTTTGGTAATTATAAAGTTAAATTAAAAACATTAGAACAGTGTCACTTTTGCATTGAATACAACATGTATCTGTGGTTGACTAAAATGATAATATTGTTTATTCAACTGTTCGATCAGATATCGGTAAGAGTGACACAAGGCGGCGGCCACACGAGCGACCGCGCGCAGGCCGCGTGTTGTAGCGGGCCGCGTGTAGTGTAGTGGCGGGCCGCGCGGCGCGGGCGCGGGAAGCGAACGCTTTGTTTGTGATTTATGAATGAAATACTACGAGAACGGGACTCTATGAACGTCATGATTAACGAGCTTAATGCTTTTCTAACTGGTCGCTTCATGCTCCCTTGTTTCACATCAATTTGTGATAATTTCCGAACGATTGGCCGATATAAATAATACCGTTATTTAAAAAATAGCTTCGACGACCTCGATTAAGAGTGGTCACCATGCTGGACTGCTCTCATCCGTAAGGTTGCGGGTTCGATTCCCGTGCGGGGTGAATAGGTGTGTAAACCACAAATGTTTGTCTCGGTCTGGGTGTGTGTGTAGTTTCTGAAGCTGCAAGCTTAATTGTAGTGAATGCTTAATTTGTTACAGATATACTTCGAAAGTCCTTTTTTTATAATTTTAAATCAGTGTATGTTCGTCTACATTGAAGCTACTGGTGCGTTATTAAGCTCCTAATATACCTCAGGGCGGGTGCTGCAATTTGGATGATAATTGTGGTAAAAAAATAAAGTGAATGATTTGAGCGGAGTTTTGTTTGTGGTCTAATTAAACGGCATTACGGTTTATGACTGTGTAATTGGAGTCCCACCCGCGCCCGCGCTGCACTCGGACCAGTCTGGGACAGGTGTTGGGAACTGAATGCATTCTGCATATCAATAATTTTAAAGTTTTTTTCACGACGTCATCGGGCAGTATCCTCTCGACACGACAATAATGTTAGGTAGTTGCGGGGTGAATTATCAAACGATACATTTGTTCACATGAAACTATTGGTCTACTTAAAGATAATAAGATTTAAATATATAACATATATCTCATAATAGCATATACCTATTCAGATGTATTCCGTCCGAGCTAACTCAATATCAACGCAAAGCAAATCGTACAGTTACACTTTATCTACCGATGTAGCACGCGACACGCGCCCCATCAACTAGCGTGTGGCCCCGGCTCCACCTGCGAGTGCGCGCCGTCTGACACCTAATGAAATCACTGTACTCGATACACGCGCCTACTCCAGGCGCCTCTAGTAGGGCGAAAGCGGGTGACGCAGGCGATACGTCACCGGCATAACGCGCCTTATCCTAATACCGAACCTCTACGTAATTTATCACGTGCCGATTACGTCTGAATGTTTAATAAATTGTGCCCTCGGCGCGCAGGTACTGCCAATGTGCCCCCACTGATAGAGGTCACATTCAACATTGATATTTTGGTTATATTTGTATATTTCTCAAACACTTTCAATACAAAAACTATGTTAGTTAATATAAATTTATCTGCGTCCTACCACCACAATACCGTACCCCGTTCAAGTTACATTTAAAACCAACCAAGTATTGTCTATCACTGCACTCGTCTTCCTGAGGCGTTTTTACTAATATCGCTGTATGAATATTACGTTGCGGATGTAAACCTGCGTTAGATAATCTATCGATTTATTCTAATAATAGTGTTGCGATGTTAACACGACAGCCGCCGCTGTGTTTAGTCTGGGGCGGCGGGCGGCGCGTGCTGGGAGCAACAACACACATGCGAATATTTATACAACAAACAATCGGTGCACCAACTCAAACGGCAAATGTAATGCACTGACAAACAGTTACAGCGAGTTGTCAGGTCAGGGTACGTCTCACGTCGCTGTGTGCACTCTCTGTATAGATACTACTAACCCATTATCTGAGTAATAATGACCCCGCGGCCCGCAGCCTCTCCCGCGGCGGACCACACTTGGCGATGATTGCGATCACTAATGACACGCCTCTAATTAATCGTACGCCTTGAACCTGTTCTTCGAGTTAGGAATGCTACCAACGGGTAACATATAATCATTCATGGACTTGGATGGTTTATTGGACAATCGCCTAAAAAGCAAACGCGGCGACCCAAAATAATAGTTTGATTGGAAAATGTGTCTGTTTGGTCTTGGGTCAAGTTTTAATAATTTTATAAGCACAATGTTATTGATTGAGATAATGTTTGAGATGGTTTGCGTGTGGGAGGATTTATCTATTGAGAAGTGACCACACAGGCGCGCATACAAATTGACGTATTAGAGACGTAAGTGCGCCGCGATTACGATCTAAATAGTGTTCCCTGATAATGTTGTTGTTTGTAACACGAGTATATGGATTACACCGCTATTTCAACCAACTGAAAAAATATAGTAATTAATATTTTTAAAAATACAAAAATAATATATTTATCAAACACATTAAACCGAATAGGGTTTGTTGAAAAGAGTTGCAGTTAGCGGTAGACAGGCCGTCCGGTTCAATACCGCTGACCGTCGAGAAAAATGTTCTCCATTTTGCTAAATAAGCGAAAGTTTTTAAATGCTTTTAGTAGATCAAATACCGACCGAATAGCGAATCGTGTAGGTGCCCCTATGTTTGGAAACTAATTTAATTCGGTATATGTATAAAGTGGATTGAGTCGAAGTAACCGCGGCGCGCCGTCGGGCCCACGACTGTAGGACCGCGCGCGCCGGACGAGACGGTAATTGAAAAAGTTTATGTCGCGTGATAAGGGTCGCGCGACAAACGCCCGCTTTGTAAACACGCCTTTATTAAACGTTTTCCGCGAATTACGATTGATGTGCCTACGACATCGTAACAAATAAATAATTGAAGGTTCAGTCAACACATAACACAATGAATATTATGGAAAATGCGGCCAGTCCGCATGCGGCGCGGGTGCGGGCGGGCGGGCGGCGGCGGCGCCGAGTATGTTGCGTTTTATTGTAAACTCAATTCTCGTTTATCTAAAAGTTTTTCCAGTTCTATTGGTAGCGCGCGTTCCGGAACTAATTTCTCCGGGGAGCGTGTAATGTGCGGCGGTTACCTCTCGATATAATAACGCAATCACTCAGGGGTCGGAGCGGGGCCGGGGCGGGGCGGGCGGGGTGCAGGGCGAGGGGTGAGGGGGGCTCAAACAAAGCATCTGTACAATAGTTTTCTTTTCTTATCCCAACAAGTTGTGTCCGCGGAACAATATTAAATTCCGGACGGACAACAATTTGCTCATTAGGAGAGAGAGGGCGAGGGGGGCCGCGGGACATACTACAGTCATCGGGGAGTTACACCGCGTTCACGGGGTGACCCTCAGCGCGCGCCCGACGGCGCTACATCGGGGTCTGCTAGGACCAAGTGACAAACACACGACGATAGGTAAATTATTATACACGTAAACAATCGCTAAATATTTTGCAATCTGTAACACTCACTCAGGGTGCTAAACCTTACAATAACGGATTTTCTATAATGGTACATACCGTATTCAAGTGGGCACTAGAAAAGTTTCTAAAAAATAATTTTGAAGATAAGTCCTGTGGTATTGAGTGTTATTGTTTGCTCCCGGAGTGAGTGTTGGTCCTGGATCCCCCTGAGTGCCGCCCGCGCCCGGCGGACCACCTCCGCTGGTACGAGTGTCGTGTGCAGGTAATGATCATAATCGGTGATTACGTTTGTAAATGTTAAATACATCAAGTGAGGGCACCATGACGGCGGGTCGGCTGGCCCCCGTGCCCCGCACCCCTCGCCCTCGCGCTGTCAACCTTGTTCAATAACTAAATTAACCCTCATGTTTACACAAAACATCACGATACAAAGGCAACATAACAGATCACCGGGTAATCAGATCCCTCGTCACGGCACTCGGACCCACCTCCGCGTCAGTAAGTAGTCGACACACTTTGTGCGAGTGATTACCGCCCGGAGACGTCCAGGAGCGTCCACGTCTCCTACGCTCTGAACTATGTTGTTGTTATAATTATAAAAAAAATATTATATCATACAGACATTTGAACATTAATAGCATATTTAGTTGATGCATAGTTGTGCGCCATACAATGGAGTTGTAGTGTATGGTCTGTCCGTTTCCTGACAACTTTAAACTTCTTAACGTTTATTGCGTCTGGTGGGCGCGCACCGACCGTATTGTCTCGCGACAAACAGATCCTCCTCGCGATTACCATACATTTACATTTTCTTAAACTGTTGACAACTTCCCGACTCCCTCCGAGTGGCTCTCCCCCGGCTCCCGTCGTATCCTCACCGAGTGACACGAAGTCCCTCCGCAGCTAATTGCACTCGACGTTATTGTGCGCACTCCCTTATTTACGGCTCCACTAGATACTGTGGAGAATCACAAACAACCAGTGGGAATATTAAGTGAGGTTAGCGCGCGTCTCGGCCGCGGGGCGCTCCTCCAACTCGCGGCACGAGTTATAACGTCACAAAAATTTTATTGAGCGTGTCTGTACGCAACATAAACGCGAGCTTTAACCAATTTATGGGGCAAACATTTTAATACCATTACCGTTTATTGTATCTTACTTTGCGTCGGCGGAGTTCCGAACAGAGAATCGTTTTCAGAAGTCGCGTGGCGCGTGGTGTGTGGTGCGGGTGCGAGAGGGCGCCGCGCGCTCTCGAGGAGCAGCCCCATTACCGGGACCCGCGGCGTGCATTAACGTTAAAAGCAATGAACTCGCATTATGGCACCACATTCATGATAAATGTCACGTCTCGACATTCAAAACCCGTTGACGAAATTGCACATAATCGCGACCGCTGAGTCGAGTGCTCGCGCGCGATACGACCGGGTTGCCGTGTGCGGGACGGGGGGGGAGGGGTGATATTAAGATTCCTCGCCGCTCCCACAAGCCTGGAACCCAATTTTTGCGAATACTTTATGCTAATGTTTACCGATACGGTATTAAGCCCCTTTCATTACGCGAAAGACGCGAGCGATAAATTCGAATTGAATTTGGAGCTGAAAACAATCTGTTTGGACAAATTTGCGAAGTTTGAGGGTCCTCAACATTTGCATAAAATAATACGCGATCGAGAGCGGTACATTACGTGCGCTCGGCCGCGCGCCCGACCCGCCCGCCCCGCCCGCGCACACACCATGTCAACATCTAGACACACGTCACGTGGAACACCAGGTCATTACAGGTGTCGTGTGTTTGGTGTCGAGCGCCCCGCGCCGGTGCCACTGGTATTGATACAGGGGCACAGTTCCTGAAAAGGAAACGGCATAAGGAAAGTAAAGTTTGTTGTGCAATATTAGACATTATCCATCGTGTCTAAATTTACTCAATTTGGTTTTCCAATTTTAAAGTTTTTCCATTTTGAATTTTTGGCGCTGCGTATTAGATTTGTTGTTTGTTAGTTAATGAGCGTTAACCCCCCTCTCGCCGCGTGCCCCCCGCGCCCCCCTTATTACCAAAGTTAACACTTCTTCGCCCTCCGCACTGAGAACAAACTCCCGGGTCAACTCGACTCACGGAGCCATAAACCGTTTACACTCACAACTTCGGCACTTGACTGTACCATTTACATTTTCAAGATAATAGGAGCATGTGAATAGAATTTATAACAGTATAATTACAATGTAGGATATCTGAAATTTTAATTGGTCTATATGATTTTAGTGAAAGCATAATGTTCTATGACCTAACGCTTCCAGCGGTCATATACAGTCTAGCTACGAGTGACTGATTGCAAAATGTTATGTAAATTATTATATTAACAACATCTTGATATTAGAACTTTATGCAAATATTGGTATCTGGTGTGTGACCGGTTATTGTTTGAATCTTCGAGCGCGCCCACGGACAGCGCTGTCACAGACACTCGCCGAGTGTACACGTGACTCACCGGGACTCTGCGTTGGAACCACTTCCTAATGCATTCTGTACAACACGAAATAAAGAAAGCATTTAAGCATATTCATTCATTATGGTATAAATATTAATACATAAATAATTCACTCGTTTCATATGTATGTACGTAAATTACGTGCTGTGAGCGCAGTGTGATTTTTGATATGAAACTGCTACGAAAAGATGTTTTAATATCATTATGGTTGACAAAATATATACACAGTGTGACTGATGAAAGCACTTGCTGCGTGTAACAATCTAGTATGAACAAATCATGAATGCTAATTATATTATTCTATACTATAAGATAAAGTTAACCAAATAACACCGTGCAGTACAAAACATACTGAATTGAGACACATACGATGCATCATCCGCAGATGCAAATATATAGCGGCCGACACGGGCGGCTGATGTTTCCTCTTACTGCAGCCTGCTAGCGGACATTTAACCTTATGCACAAGGCATTACAGTCCACGTGGCTGCTACCTGCCGACAGGTGGGTTCACTACGCTTTACTCCTAACAATTTTCGAGAATTCAGTTTCACAGTAAATATGTAAAAAGTCGATCAAATATAAATGCGCTTCGCTCGTATTGAATGAAGGGAGAACGAATGTGCTTCACGAGCAGTTTTACCCGAGATTCTCTTGAAGCGAGAGAGAAACGTTATATTTATATTCACAGCCGGATTTTATCAAATATCGGCCCATTTTTTTGGTTTCATTGTTAGAGTCGCAATGAAAAAGTGATCACATCAACCCATGGAGAGCTTCAACATTAGCTGTATGTATTAGGTGTATACCATTGACACAGAGGAGTGCTGCACAAGACGCGGCGGCCTGTCCCTCGTCCGCCACAAAAACGTGTCTCGCGGTGTCGTGGAGCGCCGCGCACGCTCTCGGGCGGTTTTTGCGACATCGTCTGGTGACGATGTCTCTCGGTACCTCTATTTAATTAGATTTTGTTGTTTTCGAAGCTCCCTGTAACACCAACAGATCTAATATTGAACATTTAGTTTCAGATCTAATCAGCCAGAGAATGTATTTTGCAGATTGTTAGCCCTCGGTATGAGAATAAGATTCGGCCGTACCATACCGACTGTGGTAAATTTAATATTTCTTGTGATTTACATTTAAGTTCCTCTCATTCATTTTATGTGGGTCTTTCTGCAAATGAATATCAGCGTTAATCCCTGCACCCGCCTCTATCATGCACCGTTGAATTACCTGTGAACTATCTGTAAAGAGGATCTATCCTACAAAAACTTGAAAATTTAGAGGTTATCGGGATGCATGCACTTTTTCAGAGTTTCCAAACTAGATACGCGATAGACGTGTATCTATTGGTCGAATTCCGCTGTAAGTATGACACCCGTTAGACGAAAGTCTGTCCTCTACTTGATTAGTGGACCCCTAGTAGTGGTCCACTAATCAAATAACATAACCAAATTCAAACCGGAGCAGTACATCCCGCGGACTCCGCTAATTCGGCGCACGTGACATAAAACCGGCGCCCCTCGCCCGCCCGCTACACACGGACGGCGCTCACTATCTTTGTACATGGCTTTTTGTGCATTAGGGGTGTGATTTCTGGTGAATGAAAATGTTTAAATACCATTAACAACCAGTTTTCTTGGTTTGAATCAAACAGCTCGAATGAAATAACGTAGAGTAAATAAAACCCTCCCAACAATAGTGACCACTGTAGATAACGTTCCATATCCCAGTCGTTCAGTAATGTATGTAGGTCGGTGTGTCGGGCGGTGTATCAGCACGCGGACTCGCTCCTATATTAAATCTAACTCGACGAATATTCGCGTTTGTAAATGAGGTACGCGCGCCTCACGCGCCTCACTCACACGCCGATTTATGGCGACTCCCGCCCGCCGCTACATAAACATGAGATCCTCTGAAACTTTACCTTCTATACATACAAATATGTAACGCAATATTATCAATCTATAAATATTTACCTAGTAGTATCTGCGAAGTGCAACTTTGTTATCAATCTGCGAGGACAAATAGAGGTATAATATTACAATAGTGAATCTCCCGTCAGCTGTGTTCCTACAAACTACTAATGGCCAGTTGGTCCATCGTGGGTGGCCAGTCGCGGACCCTCACTCGCTGCCATTGGCGCTAGCATGGCGGAGTCCATCAGTCATAACATCGGGAAGTATTGCTCATTCCTAGAGAAGTTACCAAGGGTCTTTTGACCCTCGAAGAGAGCATTACACATATGGAACATTAAATTACTTAGTATATAAAAAAAATATATCGGTAAATAATATTGCTAAGAAGTGCACTAAACTTTATACATAGCAGATTGTTAAGAGAACACAACGCGAACGAAACATCTACCCACCGCCGTCAGTCTAATGAAATAATATCCGCGAGCGTTCCTCGAGAGCCAATCTAATTACCGGAGATGCTTTATTAAAACACAATTTGGGTAAACATTTTTCAGGCGAACACAGCGCACAAACAAAGTTATATTTAATGCGAAGACGGAGGTTGTTGAATTAAAATGTAGTTAATTTGTAGCCCGCGAGCGGAGCCCACCGTGTCGGTACACGCGGCGCGGACTGAGACACGCACGACCTGATGAGTAGAGACAGACAATGAGAGCCAACATTGTAAGATCTATTCAGTGATAGTGGCCGCAATCTACAAGAATCTATAAACTTGAATCTGTCGTTTCATATATACATACGAGTATATCATGTCGCGCTATCCTATACGATGATGAGTGTGCCGTGACGCGGCACGCGAGCGGCGAGTCTCAGAGAGCCATTACCATCACAATGGAGGTGTCGCTGACACCTGCCGCCACACGCCGGTAATTGAATCATCTGAATATCTGCAGCCGAGAGACGAGTGTCGCTGTCAGGTGTCGGGTGTCGGCGAGAGAGTCCCGCGCTACATCACTGTGGACAATCAATATATGAAGTGGAACCATGACAGTGTTGATTACAACAAAATGATTTTTGCTTGATATAATTGTTTGTATGAGAGAGCAAATGAGTTCGGTAATGTCGAGAGTCGCGCGGCCCAGTGTCAGCATGCGGGCCATTAGGCCGCGCGACGTCTTCCCGCGCCGCCCGCGCCGCCCTCGCGCAGTTTACAGCTCGCAAACAATCCGCGCCCTAGTTACGAACTCACTCGGATTGCATTACCCAAGTATTACGTACTGTCCACTGATTGGGAACCAATACAGATAGATATTAATATCCGGGTTTTACAAATATTGGAATTAATAGTGTTGGTGACCGTGAACGAACTGTCGACCACGTGTACTTATCGTGATTCATATGAAAGGTATTCAATAGTAGCGTGACTTTAATTGAATGCGCAACGTTCCTCGTTATTATTTGCCGGTATAGTTCGAAGAATCGGTTCATTATTTTGACGATATGAAGTGAATCATCTGGGAAGTCCGCGAGGGGTCACATCACGGTGACTCCCGCGCCCTGTCCCGGTACTAATGGTTATAATATTTAATTATTAAAATAGCAATGAGCAGGTCTAAACTGTAAGACGTGTAAATATTAATGTGATTAGAAAAAGAAATCATCATCATCATAAAGAACAAGAAATATCTTACCAAAAAAAGAAGTGTTGTGTATAAATACATATGTCATATGGAGGTAATCAAGAAAGTGATAAATGCTACACAGTGTGAGTGGGAAGCGCGGCGCGCGGCCGTCGAGTGTACCGGCGAGTGCTCGAGAGTGTATCGCGAGAGGTGTCGAGTGGCGCGCGACTCCCGCTACACTCGGTGACACTCAAATTAAGACGAGAGCTCACCAACAAACCGAATCTAATTTGCGTGAACACGTCTCCGACACTCTGTCAGGTGCGCCCCGCGCCGCCCGACGCCCGACGCCCGACACGCCCGACACGCCCGGCGCGCACACATCACTACCCGCGGCCACTTGGATAGTTAACAATAAATGGTGATCAGTAGTTGTAGTGGTGAAAACGCTCATGGCCCAGTGCTACCTGCGGATTACTTGTGATCCGTGCGGTTAAGCAACGTCTGGCATCATTACTAAAGATGACTTTTAATTTCATGAGCGTTTCCGCGCTTCGGAGGGCACGTAAAGCCGTCGGTCCCGGCGGTCGTACTAACATCATCGATAATCGTTACGGGTAGTTAGAGCCCTTAAAAGTCTAACATTTGGTTTGACCAAAAAATTTCGTATAGCCCTCAGGATTGTGAAGGTCTGATGGCAGTCGCTTTAATGTTATTTAAACTTAACATAATTATATTCAAAACATGCAAAACACACAAACACATGCATTAATGTAATAATGTTTAGTTACAAAATAATGCTTTCCTGCATATATCACCCGCCGCGCCGTAGCAAGTTGTAGCTCCGCTCCGGTATACAGCTACGCTACGCCCGCGTTGCTACGAACTTCGCAACAGAGTCATTGTATTGTATGAATTAATTTAATTATAATGATTATTTTTGATTAATAATGATTCGATACTTTAACTTGATATTTTACTTTATCAGGTATAGAATAATGACACCTTATCATATTAAACATTTACTTTGGAAATCGTGCACAGTTAAAATATGTATTAATGTAGAGCTAGGTACTTAATAATGTTGATCTATTGGTCGAGCCCACTGACCCGCGGTATGTGTTGTTGCAGGACCCCCGGGCCCGCCCGGCAAGCGCGGCAAGAAGGGCAAGAAAGGTGATATCGGCGAGCCGGGACCCCCGGTAAGGACCCCCGCGTCTGCATTGCCCGCGACGCGACACCGGGCGACCGGCCGCGTCGCGCGCGGCAGTCGCGAGCTTGTACACTAGACACGCTTCACGCGATGATTTGCTTCACCAAGTAGAGCCGCTATCAAAGTATACTTTTATTTGCAGGGGTTGACGGGGGCCGCCGGAAAGAATGGATTCCCGGTACTTATACTCATTTATATGTATACGATATACGATACGATGCATCTCTTTCTATCTTTTGCTCTCCCAGATCTTGATATCAATCTTTCACTCATTTATTTGAACGATCACCGCATAGTCCCAATCAGTTCCGTTCACTGATGGTTAGTAGCGTGACGCCGGTGCAGTCCCGGTACAGTTTGTGTACACGCTGTCACTTTTCAGGGCAGCAAGGGCGAGAAAGGCGAGCGAGGTTTCATGGTGAGAGTGTAGTGACCCCTCCCCCCTGCCCCTCCGCCCTCGGCCGCTTGTAGTGACACCCGCACTAACAGGCTAACAGACGCCCTAACCAGCTGCCGCCCACTGTCCGTGTCCACTAAGTGTAGTGTAGTGCCGCCCAACGCTTCGCCCGCTCTAACGACTAACGCGGTGTAGTTGTTGTATTAATCTTTGTATATTTGATAATTTTGGTTTCGTGGGTCACGATTTGTTTTACTTTTATTCATGTTTGTTAAAAACAATTTCAATGAATTAAATAGGTATTGTATAACATAACAAAATATTGTAAACAACAAACTTAACAACGCGTTGATGTCTTTTGTTACAATTACTTTCACTACACGGATATTAATATTTTAACACTCAGTCTTATACCTACACATACATACATACACATTTCGAAATATTTTCTTATCATACATTTTCCACTTTTGTCTACCTTGTGTTTTCTGCTATACTTGCTATATCCACCATGACTATTGTAATTTTTGTAGACATGTAGATAATACGTTACTTAAATTACAATAAACTATTTGTTGATGGTGCTAATTGTTTGGTTAACGTATTGATGGTTAATATTGATGTTGACATTTCAGGGTCCGATCGGGTTGGACGGCCCCAAAGGAGACCCGGTACGTACCACCCTCAGGGGCACCAAGAGACCCTGTGAGTCGCGGTGTGTGTGGGCGGTGTGAGTGACGTGCGCGTGTGTTCCAGGGGCGGCCCGGGGACAAGGGGCAGAAGGGCGAGCATGGCAGTCCCGGCTTCGACGTGTTCTCCGCCGTCAAGGTACCGCCTCGCAGACACACCTCACGTACCACTATAACTCTACTCCTGGGTTCGAACCCGAGATGAACTATTATAAATAATAAGTATAAGTTCCTATTTATTAGTAAGAGTGAAACTCGTTTTAAGTAATCAACATATTGATGGGATTGCAGGGGGTGAAGCGATCCGTGGACAACTTTAAAATAAACCCTTACACCTCGGCCGAGATCATAGCCGTCAAGGTACGGCGGCCATTGCTCTACTGTTGTGTGTGTAGATTGAGAGTCGAAGTATCGCTTACACTCGGCGCTGTTCGTTGATTTCATTTGCGCTAATTATTTTTGATTACAATCTGTATCACGGTATTGTTAGCTGACATTTGATTTGCGGCTGTGTATGTGCAGTAGTCGTGTTTCTCCGTCCCCGCTGTGTTCGGAGCGGCAGTGTTGTTGTAATGTAGCGGCATGTGTGTGTATGTGTTGTACTGACGTAGTGTCGTACCGGTGTAGGGCCTGCAGGCGGCGGGACACAACATCTCGGCGCACTCCGTCATACAGCTCAAGGTCAGTCGCTCCCGATCACACCACACACCACTTTACATATACCATACACTACAACACTCTATCACTAATATATTTACTAACTACACTTCTCTCGTTAATTCACTATTAAAGGATTCACTTCATATTATGATAGTCCAATTAGAAACAAATAAAGACAAACAAAATTAATTATTTAAGCGAAACTGTATAGCATCATGTACACAGATCAGGGAGTCTTAGGACTTCCGTCCTATCGTGTACAATAATCGCAAAAAAGGTATTACGTACTACATTGCACAAGTAACACGCATTCTATGTACTCAATACTCTATACCTATACTGTAGGTGCATGCTGAATAAAACAGTATTCAATAATTTGATATGTTAAACAACGTGTGTACAGTCTAATTACATAAACATATTATTTGTTACAATGATCTAACAGTCAATTACTTATGGTATTACCAACCATACACAAACCTACTTAAGATATCAATTTAACATAATAGTAATATATTTTTTTATTTTATTATTAGTACAATGTAATGCAATTTTAATTTTATCTTGCTTAAATGTATTTATTATTGCCCTTGTACAATTTAATACACAATTTGCAAGTACATTTATTTGTATGATTATACAATTTATGCTTGAATTGATGTATTAATTGCATGGAGAGCAGGGTGAGCCGGGCGAGCCGGGTCCGCCGGGGGCGCCGGGACCGCAGGGGCCGGAGGGGCTGCCGGGGCACGACGGGCGCGTGGGGCCGGCCGGGCCCGCGGGGGGGCCGGGGCCCGCCGGCGCGCCCGGCCCCGTCGGGCCCGTTGGACCGCCCGGCACCATCGGACCAGCTGGACACAAGGTATTCGTTTGTACTAATCTCGTTACTTATGATTCGTAACTAGGTTTTAACACAGTTTGATATATTTTCAGGGTGACAAAGGTGACAAAGGCGAGCGTGGATTCACGACGACGTTGAAGGGCGACGCGTTCCCCACCGGCATCATCGAGGGCCCGCCGGGCCCGCCCGGACCCCCCGGTAATGACACCACTATGTACAGTACCAGTAGAGCTGTGTGTAGGCGTAGAGCACGCTTTTTGTTCACCTTTTTAGCAAAATGTGCGATCTCACCGCACACGCTTCATAAACAAACTTAATAAAAAAAATGATTTTAAGTAATAATGTTGTATTGTATGGTATTACTAATTTTTGACGTGTTTTAGTGGTTATCAGTTTTAACTAATATACACCGCATCGGCTGCTGTCACGCAGTACTGATAAATACTAAAAAAGCTTAAATGTATTAATATTAGTAACAGTGTTGGTAGAAGTAGTGAGGTAGTGTAGGTAGTGCGGGTGATGCGGGCGCTAGGTATGGTATAGTGTGCGGGTATGGGGGGCGAGTGGCGAGTGGCGGCGGTGACCGTGCGTGTGGTTGAAGGGGCGGCGGGCGGGCGCGGCGAGCGCGGCGAGGCGGGCGCCGCGGGGCCGCCCGGCGCGCCTGGCGAGCGCGGCGCGCGCGGCAAGCGGGGCAAGCGGGTAACTACGCACCCAACACGCACGCACGCATCCGACACGCACCCGTCACGCACGCACGCATGCGCGCATGCATCACTCATGCTTCACTTTAGTATGCTTTTTCACGTCCTCTCGATCTTATGGTACAAATGACAACTCAACGTACTTCACACACGCACCGTTTGAAACCGGCGACGAAAGGGCTGATTTAGATATTGTTGAAATGCGTTCCGTCCTCATCGATTAAGGTAATTTTTATAGTTATTATTATTGGTCTTTGGTTGTTATGAATTATGCAAAAGTATTTATACGACGGTATAACTGTAAGGTGGTACGTTGCGCGTGCATTGCAGGTCGTCCCGGAGAGACTGGGCTCCGCGGTCCCCCGGGACTGGACGGCTCACCGGGATTGCCCGGCATCCACGGACCTCCTGGGAAACCGGTCTGTAAACCATACTGCAATTTTATTAACAAATGTTTTAGTACAATCTGTAGCTATTCCAATTGTACTAACTCGAGTACGATTCGATCATTATTTAATGTAATGGCGCGTATGGTTTCAGGGCGAGATGGGCCCAAAAGGTGTAAAGGGAGAGTACGGAGACATGGGATCCCCCGGGATGCTGGGCGCCCCCGGGCTGCCGGGCCCGCCCGGGTACCCGGGCCTCAAGGGGGAGAAAGGTGACAAGGGGGACTCGGTAACAACTTAATTTTATGAAATATAAATAAATGAAATAAACAATTATACATACCATATTTAGATATAAAACTGACCATATACAATTACTGGTATGTGGATTGCAAAGACTATTTCGGTTAATGAAATACGAGTATTCAATTCATATTGTTGTAATATTGTTGGTGACAAAAGATCCGTTTTGTGTTCTGGGTGTGGTGCGCGCGGTGTCGCCGGCGGCTCTACAGAAGTACCGGAAACTGAGACGGAGACAGGTACCTATCAACTCAATGTTTCATTCGATACACACCTGATAGTGTAACAATACTAACTACACCGATACTTCCAGTCAGTTGTATAATATTTTAGTAATTGACCACAAACAAATAGTGCCCTTGCCTATTGTTAACGACAAAAATACTGTTTTAAAGTCATTATCAACTGTCCCAAAACTGGTATGGTGTGATATGTATCGGAACTGTTAATCTTTATGCCCACTGTTGAACTTGCAGGGAGACGGCACCGGGTACGAGCTCTACGGACACGAAATTGTAAGTATTCATTACCCTACCTACATTACAAACACTTTAGTTTGTTCAACTTAGATAAGTATATCAAAGTTATCACGAATTGTGAATAAATAAGTTAGACGGGTGTCTAACTTATTTATTCACAATTCGTGATACTATTATGATCCTTCGTATTTCACACAAATAAAATTATCAGCAAGTTCACTCCGCTCGGAATTCTCATTTTTTGCACAAATAGATGACTCGATGAATTCTCATCATATCCTCAAAATTAGTTGAGTGGTTTCAGCGTACCGTAGTAGAGCGATTTTAAAGAAGTGGACTCTACACGAATATATGTAAGTTTACCAGGTCACGTAAGTTTACATTTATACCATTACATGCCTCGACTGAAATCGGCGTTCACACTGATTCAACGCACAAAATATAAAAAAATAAAACTGTTAGAATATCCCCTAATGACCATTTTTGTGTTAAGTATATACTATTTGTAAAGCGGGAGGTCCTCGTATGTGATATTGTATGAACAGAAGTGAAGGTGTGTGTGATGGGGTGGTGGTTGTTGGTGTGTGTGTCGTGTTGTAGTACAGCGGGTGTCGTTTCCGTGCAGATGATGGGTCCTCCGGGCGCGCCGGGCGTGCCGGGCGCGCCGGGCGTGGCGGGCCCGCCCGGCACCAAGGGCGACAAGGGCGAGCCGGGCGCGCGCGGCAAGGCGGTACTGCCCCCTCCCCACGCACCCCCCGCACGCGCCACGCGCCCACCTCACGAGTTGTCCTTGTTGTTGCAGGGCGAGCGCGGCGAGAAGGGCGACGCGGGCCCCATGGGCCTCCCGGTGAGTCCATCCCGCTTCAAATTTATAACGATACTCTCACAATGTTTGTCCGCTACCCTTTCCCTCCTGAACGGCTTGAACGATCTTAATGAAATTTTGCCAAGAACGCCAGAACATTGACTGATCAGATTGATATTGTGTTTTCCGTTTGTTCTCGAAAGTATTTGTAAAGAGTTCTTTAGGGGGGCGCAACGCTATATTAACGAAGTCCCTGCGGCCGAGCTAGTAATGTTATAAATGCAAAAAGACGGTGACATAACATTTTGATAGCTAAACCACAATGCTAATTTCGTATATATATATTTGATCTCCAGACTAGAATCAAACAGATGTATGTCTTTACAAAAACATAATAATACACTACACTTATTTAAATTACCGGACAATCCACAGCTAATGTAAACGACAGCTAAAAATATAACAATAATGGTGAAGTTAGTTATTATTTTTACCACGACATTTGTTTGGTTTTTATATTGGATTTTATGATAATGGGCTTTATTTTTTTATTTCATAATATGGATTCAAATACTGCTTCAGATATACTCATTTTCATTTGTAATTTCAAAATAGTGGTGTATGGGATGAAAACATGAAACACAAATAGGCTATGTACATATTCGCACATTGTTTCTCGAGGAGTTTCAATAGTAGAATTATCTCGAAGTGTACAAATGACGGCGTGTCTTCAATAATAATAATCATCAAACATTTGGTTTTTATTGTCGTTGCGTTTGTACAAAAAGTAATGAACTAATAAACTGATTTTAGTAAAAAAAATTTCACAGAAAACTTACAACTAACCCTTGTGTTGTTATGATATTAACCGTGCCAATTTCTCTGTGTGCCCGCAGGGCCCGGTGGGGCTGCCGGGGGAGTCGGGGCGCATCGGGGACATCGGGCCGCGGGTGAGTACCGCCTCGCGCACTGCGACACCATTAACCCATTAACACGAGAGTGCTGACGGGCGCCTGACGGTGCCAGTGTATTGAGTAGTGCATGTGGTTGTGGTAGCTGTAACACCGGTAGCGTGGTGTGAGTGTGTACTAACGCGAGGGTGTGGGCGCAGGACAGCCGCTGGCCGCCGGAGTTCGCGTTCACGTAGTGCGGCCGCGGACGGCGCCGACTCGCCGCGCCTTCGCACCCAGCGCCTACCGCAACAACAAACGAACAGTATTGTGATATAACCTCTTATTAAGGTCCTCCGTGTATAAAGACTTGCCGACCATCGCTAATACACCATTGTTCGATAGCGTAAAGGGTTTCCTCGTTGTCATGTGTTTTATAAAGTTAGAAGAATAAGGTGTGATCATATCATTGGAAGAGTTACCTGACGGAGTTCTATGACGGTGTCTGCGTATATATTACATAAGTAATGCCTCATGTCCGTCGCTTTATTTATTTATTATATCAGTATGTAAGCACTCCGAAGTCACTGAATAGGACTCAGTGAACGTTCAGTGGTCGCTGTGTAGTCACTCTGTAAGGCGGTGGTGACACTGGTCCGCGCTCCGCTGCACTCCGCGGGGTTCCGCGATTATAATCATTCACCAGAGTGTCAGTTCGCGCCGAACAAATGCATTTGGTTCCTCGTCCTGCGCTCTGCTCGCAGCGCGGACCACTGACCACCGCTCCGCCTTAAATCAATGTAATTTATCGCTGTAAATTATTCTTATGTACGGAGTCATGTTCTTTACTCATATTGTGTATGTATATAACGAATGTATATTATGAATATGAATAAAAGTAAGTAAAGTTAGTAGTAAGCGACCCGATGTAAATAAGCGTCCGTTTCCGAAGGTAAGACTTCGCAGTCTTCTCCTGCGATATAGTTTAAGATAATTTTACATAACTCAGTATAAATAACTGAAAAGAATTTAATGAAATTTGGTTCCATCGTTCGATCAAAATTCAAATCAATGTTTCAATAAATACTTTTGAAGTTGGATATTTAAGTGCAGTTAACGAGTGAGAGTCCTCTTGTGGAACAGTCGAGCTCGTGTGTATGTATGTATAACGTAAGTGACTGTGCATATAGTACATAGTTAGCGTGTGTAAGCGTAGCGTAGCGTAAGGAGCCCCGCGCGGGGGTGGCGGGTGCGGGGCCGCTCCCGGGTGTTGCCGTCCCGAGGGGGCGACGCGCTGTCGTCCGCCTCACTCTACTAGCTCTCTTCTTCTACCAGTTCAAGTGTATCTTCTTTCTTCGATATTACCTACCTCTAACTGTAAGCTCTAATGTATCATATCCCGTCGTTAGTACGTAAGCGTTCATAGTGGGCGCCCGCGCCGGTGTGTCACTCTCCTCTTATAAACTTATTTACATTGATGGGAATTTGATGTTTTTTGTCCTCAATGTTTGGCCGTTAATGGACGAGTGATACGAATCTCTAGATGATAATTCCACAAAATGTCCATTGACGGGGAGAATCGAGTGGCCGTTGATCGTGTGCCACGCCGAATGTACAAATTGTTTAGCCGTTAGTGTTTGTTTAATTTTAATCTTGCTAGAATAACTTTTCGATACTTCTGTTGTTAGGTATATACTTTCGTATTGTTTAATATTTAAAAATTGTATATTATGACGTAACATTTCTCTGTAAAGATAATAGTATAAGTACTTATAGGTTCGAGGCTGCGGATGTGACCTCGACCGTTTCTGATATCCTATCATATTGACGTAAGTTATTGTAAGAATTTAGTTTTTTTATGAGAAATAAAAGTTGCCATTTGTACCATACGTCACAAGAGCATAACAATGTTGTTAACAAAATTATTTTCAAGAAAAATAAATGCATGCCGTGCATACCCTGTCTTTTCTTGTTTTACTATCTTGACAATAGCGAGAGCACGTGGCGCGCGCGCGGTGGTGACGCGCGAGCAGCATGCGCATGCGTCGAGTGCGGCGGAGTGCACCCCCGGGGGGGCGGCGCGCGGCGGGGGGGCACTCGGCCGCGCTCCTCAATACAACGGTTTGTTGTTCCGCAGGGCCCGCCCGGACTCGACGGCATGAAGGTAACTATGCACCTCCACCATCCAACTCCCCCTCCCCTCACACACACGCACCCGACCTACTAACGAGTCGCTCCCCGCAGGGTGCGCAAGGAGAGCCCGGCTCCAAAGGCGAGCGAGGTGACCCCGGCCTGCCAGTACGTTGCCCACTTATTCTACCTATGCTACTCTCGTATGGCTTATTACCTTCTACTGGTTTACAGGCATCCAATGTATTGAACTGATTGTTATGTCTCACTCACCTTTCAGGGTACTGATGGCATACCAGGACAAGAGGTCAGTACGAACACATCCTATAACATTATAATAAATATGTTCTTGAAAAATCAGTCATTACATTGACCAACCCAAACCCGTATATGAGACATTGTATAAAATATAAATAATTATAAATTTTACCAAATAGGGACCGAAGGGTGACAAGGGCTACAAAGGCGAACCCGTAAGTGACGCATGCCGAGCACTAACTCGTTCTATCGGCCGGCGGCCCTCGCTTGCCGGAGACTAACCTCCTGGCATATAACCACGTAACCGAGCATCGCGCATGTTGCACTAACAGTTTGCACTTGTGCGAGGAGTGGGAGCGCGCGGTGAGAGCCGCTCGGTGACGTCACGTTGTGTGCGTGTGCAGGGTCCGGTCGGGAAGAGAGGCCGCAAGGGCGACAAGGGGGACAAGGGCGAGCAGGGCGTGCCCGGACTCGACGCGCCGTGCCCGCTCGGCCCCGACGGCCTGCCGCTGCCCGGCTGCGGCTGGAGACCCAACAAGGTACCTGCATCCACTACCACCTGCTTCTTATCAACAATAAACATTACATTACATAGTATAGAAACTATTCAGCTTTTTACACTAAACGCCTGTTCAGACTTAAGCTATATATATTTTAGATAGAACCACAGCGGTCGCGAATGCCGTTCAGATCTGAATAGGTCTTAATAAAACAGTGGTGTATATAATTCATTGAGGATTCTTACACCTCAATCAACTATACACCCTTAGTTTTAAATTACCGGACAAAATGATACAACTTATGTAAACGACAGTTAACAATATAATAAAAACTCACTACAATATGTATTAATAATGAAGTGAGTTTTTATCGTTTGGCTTAATCGTATCGAGACGAGACGCCATTTAAATTATCACAGACGACATTTTTTTTTAACATTTCAACTTTCATTTTTGCTATTTTTATATGATGTATGAGTTACTGCTACAGATATTCTCATTTTAATTTGTCCGGTAACTTAAAAATAGTGGTGTAGGTATTTGAAAGTGGGTTGAGGGCACGTTGAGTAGTGTAGTTTAGAGGTATCAGTAACAGCATATGCATGCGTGTGTAGCTAACGGGGTGTTTGTGTGTGTGGTGTGATGGTGCCAGGAGTCGGTGGCGTTGGTGCCGCGGCGCGAGGAGGCGGGTGTCGGCGGGGGGGCGGGGGTCGCGGGGGACAGCGAGGAGGAGGCGGAGGAGGCGGGCGCGGAGGAGTACGACGCGCGCGAGGACGAGCTCGACGCGCAGCGCGACTACGACGACTACACCGACAACGCGCCGCACATCGCGCACCACCACGACTAGCGCGACCCGCCGCACTGCCGCGTGCACTGCCCGCGCCCGCGCCGCTACACGCACTTGGTTTTAATATTATCAACACTATAATTGGTCCAAAGTTCTCTTTCTATAACATCGGGATACTTACTTTCTAAAGTTTTATATGAAAATTATCAAAACGAATATAGACAATGAATTTGGGGTAGTCAATTTATTATCTTTCACCGCACTTAAATAAAAGGTTAAAAACGTCCCAATCGAGTCGTTTGTATTAAAAATTATATTAGATTAGATGTAGACATTTTGTACATAATTATTCCTTTTTTCTACATAATTGTTTTAAGTCTTTAAATAAGACCTCTCATTAACACAGGTATAAAATACATAGTATAGTGTTATACAGGGTTATTTTAAAAGCCTATGAAGTGCACTAACAAATAATAAATTTTGACTTTCTGCACTTGTGACTTTATTAAAATATTACCTTTTATTCAGAAAGACCATGAATCATGACCGGGAATAATATTTTTGTTATCGTCACCATATCTATTTGAGTGAGACGAAAGCGTGCGGGTAGTGCGGATAGTGCGGGTAGTGCGGGTAGTGCGGGTAGTGCCGGGGCCGGGCGGGAGTGCGCCGCTCAGGTAGTAGTGCATGATACGGGCCACTAACGGTAGAGCATGCTTCATAACACCTCCTTAGGAAATACAGTGGACACAATTACGACCTTACGTTAAACATGTTCATGATACTCGTATACTTCATATACAGATTTATGACATCAATTTATGTTTTATGGCAATTTTCCCATCGGTCAAAAGACCACGGTGCCTTTTATTTTGCCATAAATACTTTTAATTTTAAGATTTTTAATGTATTGGTTACATAATGTTTAATGTGGTGTTACAGGAGGCCATGATGCAATGGGTGCGCCGTAAGCTGGACGTGGACAACGACTTGCCCGTGTGACGTCACCGCATGCACTCGCCGCGCCGCCCGCACACACACACACACTCACACGCGCGCGCTCACACTATTACAGTGTGAACAGTTCTCATTGTGGAGCACCGCGACTCAATTCTACTGCGTTCGCTCATTAACCGCCCTCTCATCCACAATGTTGGCCTGTATACCATACCAACTCATTTAATTATCTTTCATTAAAACAATGTCGCACCTGTCACAGCGTAAGTGTTATATTGGAAATTATGTTATCTATTTGATGTTAGGACTAAAAGATAATGGGACGTTGTCAATTAAGTAGTTATGTACATAGTGAATGAATTCGTTGCACCTCGCTGTAGTAGGTCCCCATTGTCATACACTAGTCGGCGCGAGTACGGCACCCGTTGACAATGATTGTGTAATATAAGTCCATCGTGTTACGAGGAACACACCAGCTGATCGACAAGAAATCATATCGCGACAATCAACACACACACACTGACACTTCACTCGTGTACTCTGCCCCGAAGGACTGGCGCGGCCCGGCCTGGCCCTCTCGGAGTGCCACCGACCCAATGATATTTATAAGGTGCGATTCCCGAGGAGTGTGGCGGTGCGCTGCGGGGTCAGCGCGCGCTCAGACCCGACACAAATAGATCCGTCCGAGTGTCGCGAGTGTTGTCCAAGTGTGCGATGTTACTTCTACTGATGAATTTTGTACCTTTTGTTGTAAATATTGTTGTAAGATATTAAAATAATAATTATAAGTTTACCAAATGACCACGTAGTTTTCTTTCACCTGTCTATAGTTATTTTCTTCCTTTCCCTGAACACCTCACACGAAGCCGCCTGCGCTCCGCTACACATTCCGATGGCACACTTCTCGGTTTCCCGCTGCGGGCGTATCGTGACGATCACCTTTACTTCCAAGCGGGGCACAGCTAGTATTGAATAACTTCCTTTCGCAGAGTGCTGTTTGCTGATCGATGAATGGAACGTGTCTTCGAATACGTAATTTCTGAGAAATATTAGTTTTATGTAGTTAATGACATTACAGTTAACTTTGGTTTTAGTATCATAAACCTCTATGACCGGGGTGGAAAAATAATGTAATTAAGTCATTCTAGTTTTGTTTTAAAGAAAGGTAACGACAGGACCCTATTACTAAGACTCCACGGTCCGTCTGTCTGTCTATCACCAGGCTGAGTCTCATGTACCTTGATAGTTAGAAAAATTGTATAGGGATGACGACAAAAAAAATCAAATTAGTCCATCAGATAGATAGATAGAAACTCTTTATTGCACACACACACAAGCACACATTACATTAACATTTTGTCAAAACATTATTGGTACATTGGGCAAAGGCGGTCTTATTGCTGAGCGGATCTGGGGGCAAGGCAGTGCCCCCCGCCAAGTCGAGCGCGCAGCAAACACTGACGTACCATCCTTTACTTTCTTGAACCATTACGCCGCATTTTAAGGCTCCTATTTGAGAACCTCGGGATAAGACCAGAACGCTGAAATTTTCATCATCCAGTAAACTATACAATAACATACTTAAAATAAAAAAATCAAGTCTGTAGATCATTTACTTAGTACCGAAGTTAAGCGAAAGCAAAGATTCGCATATAAGACACTCACTCACTCATGATCATCAAAATAGATCCAGTACTTCCGAAAGACTCAGTGAGCTGAAATTTGGTAAAGAGTTAGGGTTTAATGGCCACATAAAGGGAAAACTATGAAAACTAGGATAATAGAAATTCCCACAGGAACTTGAACGGAAATTTATAACTCAAGAACGGCTGAACTGATTTGACTGAAAATTGGTGGGGAGGTAGCTTAGAATCAAGAGAAGGATATATGATACTTTTTATCCTTAAATTCCCCCCGGGGACGGGAACTACGCGGGGCGCTGCTAGTGTAATAATAAAACAACTACTCATAAAAAGAAAAAAAATGTGTCAAATAAGAATATCTAATAAAATAAATTCGACAAAACGTATCTACAAAAAGAAGTCTCGATGGACTGCTTATTTAACCTAGACAAGGTGTACCAAGTCTAAGGCTCCTTACTGCGTTTTCTTTATTATTAAAAATAATGTTGTGTGACTAGAATTTTGAGAATTTTCCGAGTGAAGACAGATTTTCTGATTTTCCGAGACAAGAGAATATTCTTCTTTTCTGAGACATGAACGTTTTTAAGTTTTCGGATGAAGAGACTTTTCAGAATTTCCGAGTCAAGAGAATAGTCGGAATTTCCGAGACATGAAATTTATCGATTATCCGGGTCGACGGAATTTTCCAATTTTCCGAGACAAGAAAATTGTCTGATTTTCCGAGTTAAGTGATTTTCCGATTTTCGTAGTCAAGGGATTTTCCGCTTTGCCGAATTAAATCCAAGGATTCAAGACACAGGGCCAAATGGCCAGTCCACTCTTTCTAATAAAAAAATATCCTCCTTTTTGGAATTCGATTAATTAGAGAACTAACAGACGTGGGAACGGCATGAATTGTTAATTTTGCTTTCTACTATTTTGACTTATGGCATTTTTCTGTGAGGGTGTGCCGCGGCGCGGGCTTAGGGTGACAAATCTACATCGAACTGTGTCTGACGTTCATAAGTGCCTCATTGAGGTCTTAACTGAATAAATAATTTTTGACTTTGACTTTGACTTTGGCTGTACTGCGCTGTGCTGTGCTGTGTTTCATAGCTACGTTTTTTTAACAATCAACATCGAGCTATGCTGCGCTGTACTGCGCTGTGCTGTGCTGTGTTTCTTAAGCTACGTTCATCAATCTGTACTGCGCTGAGGGTGTAGATTGACATTATTAAAAACTAACTGTATCCCGTGAGTTTACTCGCGATATTTTGATGACCTCGATGGCAGCGTGGTCACCATGTCGGACTGCCATCCGTAAGGTTGCGGGTGCGATTCCCGTGCAGGGTAAATATTTATGCAAAACACAAATGTTTATCTCGGTCTGGGTGTGTGTGTGAATGAGTGTGTGCGTAGTTTCTGATACCCTAGATACAAGCTCCAAACTTAGTTAGGGTTCAGTTACTATAATGGGATGATGTAGTGAATTGTTATGTTATATTCTTGATACCGTAAGAATTTCCGATATTCATAAGAAGGTCCAGCGTTTTAATTCACCAAGACACAAAGAAATACACCCTAACCTACAAAAAAAAATATTTTTGATAAGTACTTATTATAGATATCTCATACCTTAGCCATGTGATGACGCATCCAACCAGTAACCAATAACCCTATCATACAAAGGACCGTCGCCGTTGCCGAAATCGGCATGGAATACATCATCATCATAGATATCTTCAGTGCGTTTTTATAAAACTTTAGTAAAAAAATATATGTATTTAGATATTAGAAACAAACACTGCAACAGATTAGTTTTAATAGATATTTTAATAAATAGACAGTATAAACGTCAGCCTCTATTACGTTTTTATTTTGACTTTGTTTAATTTTCTATAAAAAATTGTCCCACTGCTGAGCAAAGGTCTCCCTCAAATCCCTCCATCTGTCCCTGTCCCTAGTCAGCTCCTTCCAATCTCTGTCGAACCTCTCAAGGTCTTGCCTCCAACGAGTCGGGGGGCGGCCCGGGGGCCTACGCTCGTCGATTTCCCAGTCCGTGGACAATTTAGCCCACCTATCTGAGTCCATCCTACAAACGTGACCCGCCCAATCCCATTTTAGTTAAAATCAGCATGATGAAGTTAAAAAGGAGAAATAAATGTAGGATAGTGTTACATTATAATAAATATGTGTCACATATGGGGCAGGGTTCAAGCGGTCCACGAGTCAAAAGCTCTTCTGGAGGATAATTTAGGCGTCTTTTGTAGAGGGACTTACTTCCCACTAAAAAGTTCAAAATAAAGTAAATAAAAAAAGGAACTTACTTCAGCACTAAAAAGTAAGAAAATAATTAAAAAAAAAATATTAATTTATAATTACTAGTAACTTTAGGAGTCGATGTCAGGCATACACTAGTGCGAGCGAGATGGGAGTACGAGAGTGACAGAGACGTTAGGACGATGGAGTGGCACGCAGCGTGCTCCATATTTGAAAAACCTAGCACAGCACGACACAACGCAGCATGGCAGAGCTCCATAAAAAACATAGCACAGTGCAGCTCAGCACGGCGGATAGCGCGCCTCGCTCGAGACTACTGCGTTTTTAAACAGAGCGCATCCTCACACAGCGCAGCACAGCATGCTTTGATTGTATCCTCATTCAAATATTAGACGAGCGAGTAGACCAAACATAGCACAGCTCATTGAACAACACAAAAACCAAACCTAACCTACTAAAATTATTAAAAATAAGAGAAATCGTTCTTACTAGTAAAATGAAGAATCTGATTTGACCACGTTTTCTCTTAACTGAAACAAACCTAACCTAGCCACAATGTCTAACACTATGACAAACCTAACCTAACCACAATGTCTAACACTATGACAAACCTAACCTAACCACGGTATCTAAAACTGTTACAAGCCTAACGAACAAGAGTGATATGTCAACCCAGACTGCAAACAGAGTAAGTTAGCATTACCCACTCTAAATCCAAAACTAACTAGGAAAGTACTAAAACTGTCCAGACCCTCGTTGCGTACGCTGACGGCGGCAATCACGGGTCATGGTCACTTTAATATTTAATTCAATCCAATTCAATATATTAAATAATCAAATAAACATCTGTATACCCTAGGTATTACAGATAGTCCACTGTGCAGAGCATGCCTCGAAGTGGATGAAACAGCTAGGCACATGCTACTTGAGTGTGAGCAGCTAGCAACATACAGACGGCTGCACCTCGGGTCGCCCAGCACAATCCAGAAAGTCACCAGAAACCTTAGGAGACTGATCGGCTTGTTGGAAGAATTGAACTGGTACTAGACGCCCACCTCACGCAAAATGGACGCAACTGAGTCGTCTAATTGCGGAAAAGAGCCTGTCAACAAGTAACAAGTACAAGCCTAACCTAACCAAACCACAATGTCTTAACTGTGTGAAACATAACCTAATCATTTTCTTAAAAACTGTGACAAATCTAACCTAACCTTACTCTTCAAACATGTCACAAACCTAAACTTACAACAATGTCTAAAACTGTGACAGATCTAACATAACAACATTGTCTACAACTGTGACTAACCTAACCTGACCACAGTGTAAGACTGAGAAACTTTACCATCTTTAAATGTGACGCAAAAATGATCTAACCACACCTCGTAAATATTTGTATGAAGTGTAACAAGTTTTTTTTTTCCGCTTTCATAATATTAGTTTTATTTATTTTATTCACTAACGTCACAAAAACAAAAAAAAATCGGGAAAAAAAAAGAATCAGAAACGCAACATAATATAAGCAAGCAAGTAAGTATAATAATATGTAACATAGAACGATTAAATTCATACCTTCCTCAATAGATGGCACCACTGGAAAATTTAAAACACGCTAACGTTTTATTCCGCGAACTGCTATACTCCAAACATCGTTTCAATATTATAACTTAGGTAAGGTAGTGTGCCGTCACCACGGTTTGTCTGTCTGTGTGTCTCGACACGGCGCGATACAATGGACCTCGATGCCAATACATATACATATAACCATATTTATATACATATTTATGTCGCAATATAAAAAAAAAAAAAGGTAGCACTCCGGGAGTGCCGGCAGAAGTGAAAACTTCAATATTAACGTTGTGTTTAATTATATGTATAAAAGTACTATCATTTATGAGGTAGAATACAATGTTTATTTATTGCGCTATCGTACACAAATATGACAATTTATATGTTCCTCTCCCTTCCCCTCGATCTTACGCTTTTTCGATCAGCATCACGTGACCCTGACGCGAGTTTGAAAGTTTTTACCCATACAAAAAAAGTGCTCAGAGCCGCTAAAGAAGTTTTCACTTCAAAAATATTAAGTATACTTATTACTCAATTGTTTTAATCACCCACAAATGCCCACAACTTAATACCTTTTTTACTAATGATATAAACGCATTTGTAATCATGCATGTGTTTAACACGTTAAAATATGAATGTAATACTACCACTCGTATCATATAAAAGCGTGTTTTATAGATTTTTTTTCCCCGCATAAAACGTTATTTGTGTGGCGCCATCTATGAGCGGCGATGTGAACTAACTAGCTGTTCCCTGTACCTATGTAACAGGACGGAGGAGTTTAGTTACTAACTCACAAACTACTGAACTGATTTAAATTGTTTCGATGTTCCTACTAACTAGGAATAATATACTACACTTGAGAGCAAAGAAATCGCACACCTGCTCAATTTTCGTTTCAAGGTTGTTTTTTTTAAAACATGCTTTTATTTTTATTCCCGTTTATATACTGAATTGAAGTGCACACTATCAGCTTTCAGATAACACCTTAAGCTAATCCATAACCCTTAAATTCATTACAGTAAAGCCAAAAGAACAATTGCATCGGAAATCACTCGTTTCAGGCAGTGCTAATTGAGCGACTAAGAGCGGGTATAAAAGGTGAAGGATTAGGTGAAACTGCATCATCTGCATATTAAATCGTAGCTTGGAAAGTTAGTTATAGAACACGTCCACATTCAAAACAAGAAAATGGATACTCCACCAGAAATATCAGGTCAAGTGGGTGCGCTAATTGAACCTGGCCACAAACAGATTCAAATAGCCAGACAGTTGAATTTATGCCAAAACGCTGTTCGGCCAGTATATCAGCGTTATCAAGAGAGTCGTAGCTTTAGTTGCCGATGAGGTTCTGGCCAAAAAAGCACAGCATCGGAGCGTGATGACCATTTTTTTGTGACCTCATAATTAAGAAATCGCCAGTTGAATGCTGTTAAGCTCTGTCAGCAAGTCCAGGAAGTGAGAGAAGTTAAAAATATCCAGTAAACAGTTAGAAGAAAACTAGCCGAAAGAGGTCTGATAGCGTACAGATCAGCTATAACTCCAGAATTGACCACAGGTCACCGACAAGCACGACTACAGTTTGCTCGAGAACATTGATTTGAGCTAGGCGCCGTACGAGACGCGTTCTGAGAAGCAACACGAAGCGAATCGCTCATTTGGTCTTTGGTAGCCTCCTTCACGTCCGTCGTTGCCATGGAGACATCCTGCACTCGTCAGAGAACAGTACCGCTGTCCATTGGTCCATCGTCCAATCCAAATGTTCTCGAGCAAACTGTAGTCGTACTTGTCGGTGACCTGTGGTCAATTCTGGAGTGATAGCTGATCTGTGCGCTATCACACCTCCTTCGGCTAGTCTTCTTCTAACTGTCTACTGGATAATTTTAACTTCTCTCACTTCCTGGACTTGCTGACAGAGCTTAACAGCATTCAACTGGCGATTTCTTAATGATGAGGTCACAAAAAAATGGTCATCACGCTCCAATGCTGTGCTTTTTTGGCCAGAAAATCATCGGCGACTAAAGCTACGACTCTCTTGATAACGCTGATATACTCGCCGAACAGCGTTTTGGCATAAATTCAACTGTCTGACTATTTGAATCTGGTTGTGGCCAGGTTCAATTAGCGCAACCACTTGACCTGATATTTCTGGTGGGGTATCCATTTTCTTGTTTCTATTGTAGACGTGTTCTATAGCTGACTTTCTAAGCTACGATTTCATATGCAAGTGATGCAGTTTCACCTAACCCTTCACCTTTTATACCCGCTCTTAGTCGCTCAATTAGCACTACCTGAAACGATTGATTTCCGAAGCAATTGTTCTTTTGGCTTTACTGTAATGAATTTAAGGGTTATGGATTAGCTTAAGGTGTTATCTGAAAGCTGACAGTGTGTACTTCAATTCAGTATATAAACAGGAATAAAAATATAAGCATGTTTTAAAAAAAAACAACCATAAAACGAAAATTGAGCAGGTGTGCGATTTCTTTGCTCTCAAGTGTATTTTAAAATATACAATAGTATTGATTATAGACCATTTTAACGATAGGTACTTAGTAGTTTAATGACCCAAGACATTTCTTTTAAAAAAAAAAAAAATGCAGTTTCTTTAATTTATTTGTTTCCAAAAGAGCGGGTTTGATTCCTAGCTAGGATATTAATTAAAAAAATCCAACGAATTAGTCTTTTTTTGTTACTTTTTTATTATTTACGCTAAATACATAATATGAATTTAAAAACTGCCATCTGCCGATGATTTTCTGAAACACTACAAAGTATTCTCGCCGCCAGGGTGGTGATATTAATAAATATTTATTTTTTATGGAAAAAGTATAAGTAATAGTTATTTGTATGGGGGTAGAAAAGTAGAATTAAAATCCTGAGCGTTAGTGGGAATCCAAAGAGCACATGGTGTATTTTTTTTTTTGCTCTCGAGCCATACTTTTGCTCTCAGTTATCGAAGATTAAAAACTCTCATTACGAGGTCGCGCGAAAATATTGTTTATGAGAAGTAATGTTATTGGGATTTCATCAATTAACACCCATTACGGAAGTATTTGTAGTACTTTTCTTATGTCTACACAAACTTAAATTTTAAATCGATACTTACAACGCCATCTGCCGGTTTTCCTTTCCAAGTCTGAGGTAAAATATACAATGATGCTTTTACTACTCACCACCAGACGGCGCTACAGGATTTTATTGTGTGCACGAGTTGATGGCCAGTGGCGGCCGACGATTGGTGCTGAGTGAATACGACGTGGGTAGTGGATATAATTGAAATAATTAGAAATCACACGATTTCATTACATAAATAACAGGCCATTGTAAAATTATGTCAATTTTAATAATAATGCAAAACATAACTTAAAGAATTCCGATATAATGCGAATTCTTAAATACTTTGGCGCACAACTCCATCTAGTGGCACGTAGTTGAAGTATATATATATATATATATATATATATTTAATGGACAAAATGTCCATGTATCGATGTGCCATTTACCACTAAATGGCACTATTATCGGAATGGTTTATGGACTCGATAAAGCATGGCATGATTAATCAAAGACCACTAATTTTATATATATAAAAGTGTTTCCCCATGTGTGTGGGTCACAAGGGATGTCAACACTCATAGCAAGGGAGCTTGAATGAGGAAGACCAGTCTCGCTCTCCGTCCATACGATTTAGACGGGTGGAAATCCACACCACGAGTCGTGACGGTGGCAAAATATGGTTGAGATATTATGCGACTTGTCGTTGAATTTTATTTAAAACTGTACATTAAACTATTACCCTGAGCGGTGGAACAATTATCTCGCTGTCGATGTACAATGGAGAATGCGCTGGACGTCAATGACGAACTGCTGCAGGAAACATACGTATGTCGACATTTCGAACGCACACTGCGGTCCGCGGACACATCCGGGACCACTCCTGTCTGAGGCCTGCGTCAGTTAAACGAGACACACTGCGCGTGTCACTTGCGCACTTGACGGTTCTCGCGGAAAGACATCCTCGAGTCCGTTCAAATATGTAGTACAGTGAGGGCGAGCGCTCGCGGGACGAACTGCAGTGAGTCCAGTTAGCGCTGCAATCGGTACTACAGACAGACTCGAATTCCGCATGGTGCAACGACGTGTGGCGTCGCGACGTAGTGCCAGACATCGAGTCTCTAAATTACACGTTGGCCTCAGAACAGAGTCATGGCCTCCTTAGTAGCGATGAGCGAACAGGAAGACTTCAACAACTTTGAGGGACAGTTGTATAGAACTTTGAAGAGAGAGTTCAAGTATAAGTGACACCGCTCAGGGGTAAACCTGCGACCCTTCAATGAACGAACGAAGAGACTCATGGTAGTTCTCAAACGCTGCATGTGTCCGTCTTTAAGGGGGACGTCAGTGGTGTTCGAGGCGACATGAACTTCCCTCTAAGTAGTAAATGAGTGATGGAGGACTCTCGCAGCCTGCTCAGGGACAACAAAGTACGCGTCGATAATAATAATGATGCAAATATCTAATACATTACCAACATTTTAGTGATAAAATAAAATAATAGATCAAACTACCATCATACAAGAAGTCACATAAAACTGTGACATACTCCCCCGGTGTAAGTGGGACACGCGGGGGTTACAGGAAAGTAAATAGCTCTAAATAAAGAGCTTCATGAGGGAGACCTGAATCGCGCTCGTCAGTACGATTTAGACGGGTGGAAATCCACACCCCGAGTCGTGACGGGATCGCGTAAACAATGGTAAAAATGACTTCTCGTCGTTAACTTTTGTATAGAACTGTACGTTAAACTATTACCCTGAGCGGTTCACGAGTCAGATTACTTTGAGGGACAATTGAATGAACTTTAAAGAGAGAGTTCAAGTGCAAGTGATACCGTTCAGGGGTAAACCTGCGAAACTCCGAAGAACGAACGGAGAGATTCAATATTGTTATCATTCGTGATCACAGACAAGGACCCCTCTCTAAATAATGCAGATTAAATGAGCACTCTCGTAGCCTGCTCGGGCACAAATCACAATAGCACCATGAGTGTTTTGTGCTGTTAACGTGTTAACGTGTGGATCCTTTCTAAAACTACGTCCAAAAGTAAAGTAGATGCAATATGAAATTGTAAAGAAGGGATCTTTGACTGCGTTTCCTTCATTTATCACAATGTAAGTAAGGCCCCGCATGAGCAGGAGATAACTTAACGTTGATAAATTATTATGTACTAAAGTATCCTATGTGTTATTCTGATGTAAATGCAAGATTAGTGTAAAGTTTCATTAAAATCCATTCAGTAGTTTTTGCGTGAAAGAGTAACAAACATCCATACATCCATACATCCATACTTACAAACTTTCTTAGTTTACCGAGTCGTTTAGAAAAATGCCTGTCACTTTCTGTTGTGATAGTATTAAAACTCAACAAGTTGACATAATTAAAATCACATATTAAGCTCATAATTCCTGCTCTTAAATATTAGCATTTCTTAGAGAGACGCTCAGTTCAAAAGGCGGTAAACATAAGTTTACCACAAATGCTTTCTTTCATACCTGTGCCAAGAGATGGCGCCACTGGTAAAATTAAAACACGCTTACGTTTTATTCCAGTGTTTACTATAGTCAAAACGTCGTTTAAAAGGTATACCTTCGGTAAGGTAGGTAGGTAGGTAGGTAGGTAGGTAGGTAGGTAGGTAGGTAGGTAGGTAGGTAGGTAGGTAGGTAGGTAGGTAGGTAGGTAGGTAGGTAGGTAGGTAGGTAGGTAGGTAGGTAGGTAGGTAGGTAGGTAGGTAGGTAGGTAGGTAGGTAGGTAGGTAGGTAGGTAGGTAGGTAGGTAGGTAGGTAGGTAGGTAGGTAGGTAGGTAGGTAGGTAGGTAGGTAGGTAGGTAGGTAGGTAGGTAGGTAGGTAGGTAGGTAGGTAGGTAGGTAGGTAGGTAGGTAGGTA